>OX291550.1:0-1200000 GCA_946406115.1 Apoda limacodes | reverse complement strand
CCGGTGCCTTCAACTGGAGGCCAAGAGCAAGCCGCCACCGATGGACATCGGAGAGAGAATCGTTGCGAAATCACCACGTGACTGGTGATAATGTTCAGCAGGAGCTGAGAAGAGTCCGATGAGTAGCTGTCAGCGAGTGGACAGTGCGATGACGCTTGAAGGAAGCCAACCTTACTCCAAAAGGGCCCGCCACGGGCCCAAAATTGACGGTTGGACATCGCCAAGCGCGCCTTCAATTTGCTCGAGAGCACCTTGATTTAGGCATCGCGGAATGTAGGTAAATCCTGTTTACTGACGAGTACAGAATGTGTCTGCATGGCGGTGACAGGAGAGGCCGGGTTTAAAGGCGTTCAGGAGAGCGATTTGCACAGTGCTGTTAGGCTGAAAGAGTTCCTACATGATGTGGGCTGTAATTCCTTGGAACGAAAAACTGAGCTCGTTTTCGTGCCCGTGGGAGGCCGAGGAAGAGCCCTGACAGCAAGCCGGTACATCACAGACATTCTAGAAGAACATGTCGTTTCCTTCGCTGGTTTCATTGAGGACACCTTCGTCTTGATGCATGATAATGCGCGGTGTCATACTGTGCCAATCACTCAAGATGACCTGAACGAAGTCTCAATATGGAACTTCGATTGGTCACCTCACAGCCCGGACATGAATTCAATTGAGCATTTGTGAGATGAGCTCACCCTCCCAATCGAAATTAATTAAAAAAAATACTGAGTTATTTGCATAACAGTACCATCTAAGACCATCTAAGACCTGAAATCTCAGGCTTTATAACTGTATTTTTTTTTAAAAGTCGGCTTAAGTCTTATTCAAGTAAACTGTTCATGTCTGCGCGTTTTGGGGTTTAGTCGATTACGTTGCTCGCGAGTGTAGTTCGGGATTTAGAGACTCGCACAATTATCTTACGTAACCATATCTTGTCATTACATAAATAAACTTTCAAAGTCGTTAACTACCTCTGCGCAAGAAATCAACCTGTTATTGGTCAAACCACTTTTGCATTTACATATACCTACCTAGTGAAATTTTAGAATAAAAATGTTGCAATAAGTTTAAATCTTTCTTGTTTTAAAAAGGATAAATTACACTCCAATTTGATAATACTTTAAAGGAAGTTAAAGGGTAGTTCACAAATCCTATTCTTTATATAAACGGTATAATAATTATCTAAATTCATGCTACTTGTTACTGTTGATACTAATTCTTTATTTTTTTTGGATTGAAAGGAATGGAGTAACATTCAAAAATGGGTTTCACAATTCGTAAGCTTCTGCTTTCGATAGTAAAGAACTAAAATATTGGCTTGATTTCACCTATCAATGTAGGTAGATAATATTTTAAGAAGGTCTGCGACTGATACTTGTAAAACCTTGCATATTCCATATTTATATATAGAGCAAATTTCCGTAGATCTAATCTTCACATGTTATTTCGAGTTTTGGAAATATGGTAGAAATACTGCTACAGTCCTGCAGCTACTGGGACCACCGGAACCAGCTAAATTTTAAAAAAAAGTCTGGGAACCTCCTAATCCATCCCTGTAGTAAAAAAATTATAAGTTTTTTATACAAACTTTTCAATAATACAAACATGGGTACAATTTAACGACGTGTTAGACTATACAATAGTAATTATTATGCTGTAATTCTCGGTACCAAAATTATGCCCATCACATTAAAAACATTGGTCCTAACTATTAACGTTCAACTACTCTCTCTTAATCCCCCGAATCTTTCCTTGACAAAAAATTTTTTTAGTAGCTGTCTGCATCCAATAGTAAATAAGGATTTCAAATGAAAGGTAATTTGCAGTTTACGATTTATGACGTATTAAAAAAAACTACTTACTATATCTCCTTTAAACCAATTTTCGGTGAAAGTTTAGAAAAAAATGATATTAAAAACCTCAATATCATTTTTGTTTCAGTTCTTAGTATAGGGAACCCCCAAAATTTATTGTTTTTTTTTAATTTTTGTGTGAATATCTTAATGTAGTGCACAGAATACGTACTACTTACCAAGTTTCAACAGTATAGTTCTTATAGTTTAAAAAAAAAGTGGCTGTGACATACGAACAGACAGACAGACAGACAGACATGACGAATCCATAAGGGTTCCGTTTTTTGACATTTAGCGACGGAACCCTAAAATATTTACTGGTAAAATAAGACATACAAAAAAAAATAGCTAAGTATAATAGTGAAAGCTACTCCACTAGTTCTATGTCCTCTAAAATTCAATTCGCGCACGCGCGTCGCGTTCGCGTATACGTTACCGTTTGTCCAGCGAGCGGACCTAAGATCGAAAACAGCAATGACGATATGGTTAAATCAAATCGGCTGCCTTATTAACAATGAGTTAGCAAGAAATTGCTAACGCGCGGTGCCCGCGCAAGCAGTTCGCGGTATTGCTCTAGACATCGAATTATGTACGAAAATCGCGTACTGATGGCTACGAAATCGCTCAGCGATCAGCTTTGTTAAAAAATAGACAATATTTTGTTGAAGTATAGCACTATCTCTTTCTGTCGTACACAAAATCGTATTTCCCATCTCTACTGTTACGTTACATATCTGTACATCATATTAAATGTTTGAACACAGGTTGAAAGTGCATTTTCAAAGTACGAAACTAGCACCATCTATTAGGCAGTAGCAGTATTAACTAAAAATGTTGTTAGCGTTGTTTCTTTTTGATTTTGCCCTTTAATGTTGGAATTTGTAAACTGTTATGATCGTTTTACACATAGTTTCTTATTAATAAAGCTAAAAGAACTTCATATTTTGAGAAACTTGATATGTAATGTCCTTTTTTAAATGACTGTCATAAACAAACAATATTACATATTAATATATAGATAGTCTTTAGAAACAATAAATTTTATATTTTACATTTTGGGGTATTATGAAGTTTTTGATATGTAACACTGCTTTGTTTACATTGAAATTGAAATCTTTAAAATTAGGTTATTTAGAAATTCAAAAAGTATTTTCCCGAAACTGTGCTGTAAAATAAAAAGGCTCATTGATTCATCGCCTTGTTTTACTTTTTCTTTACCTAGTACCTACAAAGAAAACAATTACGAAATCCATGAGGAAGGTTGCTGTTATAGTAGATGTAGAAGGTGTTATTCTTTTAATCTAAAAACGTAATCTTTGTGGCATCTTCCAAAACCACGTCGTACCTAAAGGCTTAGGTACTCTGGACAACAATAATTCCAATCGAAGGTATGTAAACAAATCTTAGTTATAGTCACGCTTTAAAGCCAATACCTACTCTAGATGCCTACATACGCTGCAAATACAAGTGATAAATAGGTAATGTCATGATTTTGTAGAATTAAAATTAGCCTGTCTCTATAATGCTGTTTATCTAATGGCAGTTTTATACTGAAATTGTATACTAAGCATTGAGAGCTACTCATCTGTAGTACTCACATAACATGATTCTTCGTACAGGGACTGACCTATTAAATATGATGCCAAAATATTTATCATAACTTAAGTTTGATTAAACCTAATATATGTATAGTTGCACTTATTTGACTGACAAGTCTTGAGAATAATAGCGCTGAATAATAGGTATTAAAATTGTATCTTTTAATATCTTGCCCACACTTAAAAGATACTTCATTATGTAATATATCCAGTAAAGAATAGTTTCTGTTGCTGAGTATGATGTGTAATGCATATTTTAGGTCTGCTGTGCACAAAAAGTCAGTACTAAGGAATTCTTTAAAAATTAATTCACCGATATCTTATAATTTTTCTTGTTTCAGTATTAAAGAGATGATGTTGATGTTTTATTTCAGGTTGCCTGTCACTGTCACAACCAGTGAAGTAATGTTTTTTATATTGTTTCAGTTATCTTGGAAATGCAAGTTTAAGAAAGTGAACTGTAGATGCACTATTAGCAAAAGTCGTACAAAAGTCAAGTACTGAAAACATCAACAAAGGATCATTGCTGCTTTAAATGGATCGAATATTGTAGCGGCATACCACAGTAGAATTAGCTTAATTACAAGAATTGAAATAATGTAATAAAAATTTTAATTAAAATTCTTCTCAATTTATTTTGTGCTATTATTTAACTAAAACCTATCATTTCATAACTGTTCTATCATTAACAAAATGTCTTATGCATATCATTTAAGTAAACTGCTAAACGATTTGATGATTTCCTTAACATATCAGCCTTACAAACACTGCTAGATATAGGCATATCCTATGTATTTCTTAAACTAATCGGTCTGTACCACTTAAATTCATCTAGGACAACCCTCTAGGTTGTCAGGCCACCTGGTACTACCATATTGAGTTGGAATTGATGGTGGCATAAGAATGAAGATTTCATTATTCTTATGACTACGGTCTCTTATCAAGAACCTTCTTTTTCCTTTCTTAATAAGTTCTACGAGCTGTCTTGTTACTCTGTAAGGGATCTCCAAGCGTTACACTTTCTATTGCCCGAAGAGCAGTTTTGAGCTTATGAGGTGAACAGTCCTGAGCACTAGTAACAGTTTTATAAAATTTCCCACTTTTGACCTATACACTTGGTGAAAGCTGCAGCTGGTTGACAAAAGTTTATCGTGGTTGAAGATGATCTAGCGGCTAAAGTAAGGCTTGCTTTTTACTAAAGGCCATAATCTATTGTAGAAGTAAGTGTTGACTGCCATCTTTAAATATTGATTTCCTACACTTAAAATTTAACCTGAGTCCTTATAAGTTCTAGATGTGGTTACACAACAAAAACTTGTGTATTCATTATATTAAGTGTATGGTTTGTTCATACACTCTTTAAGTCATCATCAACCAACAATTATGAACTTTTGTTTGTAAATAAGTTGTTGGTAAGTGATAGGTCAATAGTTTTATTACAAGTGATGCCCTAGTTGATGCACGTGTCCATATTCTGTGGTGACCGTTTACCATCAGGCGGACTGCAAGCTTGTTTGGCACCTTAGTGGTATAACAAAAAATGCCGGTTTGTTTTTACAGTTTATTGTATTACGTTGTAATATGGTAACAATTATATTTCATTCCATGTCTGCTTGTTGTGTATATATTTCATATATTCCTTAGTAACATTTATTTATTAATATATAGATAGTACTGCTGACTACACTTTGTCCTTTTTTATTTGCAGAAAAGTTGCAGTATTCACAAATTCAGGTGTTAATTCCATTTTGCGTTCATGACAGCATAGGTATATCAACCTTGTAACATATCTTCATCATATTATCTACAAAATAATTTAGAAAATTAGCTATAAACAATATGGTATTAAGGTAAACAGTAAGTTATAATAAGTAGGTCATGGAGCTAAGCAGCATATTCTAGGGTTTGAAAAGAGTAATGGAAGAAATCCTACTAATGCTTTATACAATATGTTTAAGTTAGTGACAATGATGAAATGAAATTTTGCACACACAGATTATTATTAGAATTGACCAACAAATATTGTATAATGATTATTCTGTTGAGTAATAATTGGCTGATTAAGTTTGTTCCAAAACTACTTTTTAATTGCAATATTGTGTTTAAGAACACCTGTAGTCTATGCTGTAGGACAGAATTTGCACTCTGCCTTATAGAAATATATAAATTGGTAGGTTTCTTCTATTTCACTTTGATTACCTATGTTTACAGTATAATTCTTAAAGTTGTTTTTTTAATTGAGTTGCCCTTATGATTAAATACTATTGTTGTGAGCGTTGGGTAGGTATACTTGCAGAAAACTAACCAAACATATAAGAAAGGGTATCGCAATTCAAACAAATACTACTTCAATTGTTTGGTATATTTTAGGTTATAGGTTTTAACTGCGAGTTTTCCTACTTCATTTATGGTGTAATGAATAGGTAGGTCCCAGTATCTTGCCGTTAAATACATACAATTTTCTTCGACTTTAGTAATCTTATGTTGTCCACTTCTTAGATTCCTTTATTAGTAGGTAACAGTATTTTATTGGCAATTTTGGGTTTTAAATCAGCACAGACAGTTTCTCTGGTATTCTTTTCATTATTATTAGCGAGTTAAAATTCACAAACACACACAAAATTAACTAAAACACTAGTTTAAACAGAAAATTGTATTAGGTACGACAAAGCGTATTCTGACCTCGCACACTGGTTTCTGTTGTGTTACTTAACTTTGATTAATTTCTTGCGGATATCTGCTTTAACAATCAATGTTTTGAAAATGTCTAAAGTCTTTAATTAATTTGATATTAGCTTTGCAATCAAAAAGCGATCAGTTTGCAGCCATTAAAAAGGTAAACGCAAATTTGACAGTTCATATGGCTTGCTAACCGCTCGCTTATCGTGATTGTTGTCATTCATTATTCCGATTTTGGAGCTTTCTATGACGCGTAGCGATTGAAAATGCATTTTTAAGTCCTAAATCGCCTGATAGAGGCACTAGCGTCGACTTATTGCTACTTGCATAGCGACCGCTGCTTCATAATTCGAAATTGGTGTTTGACAGCGATTATTGCGAAATATTAGCCTCTTGCTCTGCTCCCGCAAGATTGGTGATAACCCCGCGGATCCACTGTTCGCCGACGTCATTGTATGACGTGTATAGTATAGTCTATTTACTTAGAAGGTCATTGAATTATTGAATGAAATTTTATAGTAAAGTATATAACAATCATTATTTGTAATATATGAACAAATTTAAATAACGTATTATAAATTACAATTTTACTAAAATAGAAATCAAATACTTTATTTTTGTCTTTTTTTTTCTTCTGGTTCTTCTTCTTTTTCTTCCTCATCTTGACATATTAACTAAAGTTCTACAACAATTTGATTTGTTTAATGAATTGCTTGGTTGCTCTTCACCACGGTCATAATATACCATCTCAGCATTCGTGCAGTTACATACGTTACTAATATTTGTATATAAATAACGATTGTATATAAACTGTATAAGTAATAAAATTTCATTTAATAATTAGAATATTTACTCTTGTCCATAATTATTATAATGTTAGAAACTATAAACACGACTTGCATACTTTTTTACTTTCCTTTATTTTTATTATGTTATTTTACTACTATTATTGATAATGATTTTTTTTATATATTTTTAATATGTGTAAAGTGACAGAAAGTAAATAGCAAAAGAAAAAACATTAATTATAAACGCGTTTTTAACTTTTAATAGCATTTATATGTAATGTTTTTATAGTATTAAAAGTGTTAACATAAGTACAAGGTATAGAAATACAATAAAATTTAAAACTATAACCTAATTACAAACAAAAAAATGTCTTCTAAAAAATTAATTTTTAATTTATGGCGATTTAAATAATTTTTATTTTTCAAAATGAAAATATACAAAGAAAATGAGACCCTGTTGAGCTCTGTACGAAGAAAAAAAAACGATTTTTCATTCTGCTAAAATGGATGATTTTTTTTAAAAAAATGTAACTATTTCAAAACCTATTCAGCTTTTTTGAAAAAAATCTTAATTTTTTGTAAAAAAAATTAGACGTTTTCTTAAAATTTCAATTTTTTTTGATTTTATTACATTTTACTCGTTAAATTTGATGTTAGGTCAAAAAATGGTCAGCATAAAAGTTATTGATTTTTAGTATCAATAAAATAACTTTTTCAATTGAATTTTTCTCTAAAATCAATACTTCAGCCACAAATCGCTAAAAATCACTTTTCTCTCTCCGCGCACCTCCTTGCTTTCAGCAAAATAATCAGCTGCTTTGATTATCTTGCTCGAGTTATATATTTTTTTTTCTACACGAAACTTCTGCCAGTCATCATTACCACCACTGCGAAAGACCGATGGTGACTTGGCCCACAGTGCAAAAGAGAAAGCCGATCTATTGGGCAGTCTCTTTGCCTCTAACTCGTATGTGAACGACGAAGGCGCTGTACCACCTACTTTACCGTGGTGCGGTAAGACCATGCCGGAAATCTCTATAACACAGCGCGAGGTCCAGCGGGCGTTGCTTTCCCTAGACGTTCATAAGTCGAGTGGGCCAGACGGCATACCAGCAGTGGTGCTTAAGCAGTGTGCTCCTGAGTTATGTCCTGTACTCACGCGCCTCTTCACGCTTTCCTACCACACTAGGCAATTTCCGTCTTCATGGAAGACTGCGAATGTGCATCCGGTGCCCAAAAAGGGCGATAGATCAGATCCATCGAATTACAAACCTATCGCTATTACCTCTCTCCTCTCCAAGGTGATGGAGCGTGTGATCAACACACAGCTTTTGAGATACCTAGAAAAACACGACCTGATCAGTGACCGTCAATATGGCTTTCGCCACGGTCGCTCAACTGGTGACCTTCTAGTGTATCTCACACACCGATGGGCACTAGCCATTGAGAGTCAGGGGGAGGCATTGGCATGTAGCCTAGACATAGCGAAGGCGTTCGATCGGGTCTGGCACCGGGGTCTTCTATCGAAGTTGCCTTCTTACGGAGTGCCCGAGGGTTTGTGCAAATGGGTGGCTAGCTTTTTGTCCGGCAGAAGCATACGAGCCGTAGTTGACGGTAGTTGCTCTGATAGCATGGACATTAATGCTGGTGTCCCGCAAGGCTCTGTGCTGTCTCCTACGCTGTTTCTACTGCACATCAATGATATGTTGGACATCAACAACATACATTGCTATGCAGATGACAGTACTGGAGACGCTTATTACACGGGCCGTGCAAGCATCCCACGTTCCGTTGTGGAGGAAAAGCGTGAAGAACTTGTGTCTCAAATCGAGATCGGTCTGTCCAAGGTCTCTGACTGGGGGCGCGAAAACTTGGTCCGATTCAACCCTTCAAAGACACAAGTCTGCGCGTTCACCGCTAAGAAAACCCCATTCACTGTAGTCCCACAATTCCAGAACACTCCCCTCTCCATCTCCAAGAGCATTGGGATCCTTGGCGTTGATATCTCCAGCGATGTTCAGTTCCGAGATCATTTGCTAGACAAGGTAAAGCTGGCGTCCAAAAAACTTGGTGTACTCAACAGAGCGAAGCAGTACTTCACGTCGGGGCAAAGGTTGCTACTTTACAAGTCGCAAGTCCGGCCCCATATGGAGTACTGCTGCCATCTCTGGGCGGGTGCACCCGGATACCAGCTTGGCCCTTTTGACTCGGTTCAACGACAGGCTGTGAGAATTGTCGACGATCCCAAACTCACTTGCGGTATCGAGCCCTTAAGTCTGAGCGTCGCGTGGGTACCAGTGTAGGACTCTTTCGCTCCATCGGTTATCCGTTGCTCATGTTACATGGCCTGCCCATCTTCATTTCAGTCTGCAGGCTAGTTTGATGGCATCTGTAACATTTGTTATTTTCCTTACGTCGCTGTTTCTCTTTTTTTCTTAACCAGTCCAGGTTTATAAATATAAACATATTTGGACATTACACACAGCGCCGTCTAGCCCCAAAGTAAGCAAAGCTTGTGTTATGGTTACCAGAAAACGGATACAAATACATATATTACTTGTTTTTGTAAAAACATACATATCAGACATAATTACACCCACACAGGTCTTTAATCCGTATAGTAGTGTTTAAAGAACAATTGAGTCCATTGCTTTCCTTTTAAGATTTATTGCGATTTTTGATTTAAATAGTTCTTTCAGAGACCAGTACTTGTTCCACACTTTCTTTTATCTGTGCTCAACTTCGCTATATGTTGGATCGATAAGGGATAATTTTTTTTCCTAAATAAAAATTCTCGTCTACGTACTCTATAGAAAGAGATTTAGTTGTGATTGGTTTTTTCTCACTGTTAGTCATGGCAAATGTTTTCTGTGTGTTCATATGTAAGCCACACTTTCTGCTTTATTCGTCAAGCGTGGTCACAGGCATTCCAGATCCTCGTGTCTTTCGACTATCAAACAAAAGTCTGTTAAAGAAAGATGAAAAGGTCTTACCTAATCCAAAAAAAGTTTTTATTCAAATTAGGTTTTTAACAAACACTTTTTATTTCATCTTGGTGTAATTTAATCACGGGTTAATACGTTTGTAATATTGCTTATCAATTTAACCCACTGGGTTTTACCGCAGCACAGTCTATAGGCAAAAATGTAGGTTATATCACTTTTGAGAGTGTGTTTAATTTAGTGTAAACAGTTCCCACGTTTTATAGTTTTTACACTTTTGCCACCGACACACACTTCCATAAACAACGAATATGTATAGGCAGTTTGACAGATTTACACCAGAACCCCACCTCCAGACATGAGTCTGAAGTTTCATTTTTCGGTGATAAAAGAGACAAAACAACAATAAAACTAGACAAGTGCGAGTCAGCGCACCGAGGGTTCCGTAGAAACTTGTATGTAAATAGTTCATCCATCACAAAAATCAGGTCTCGAAGACTTTTAACCGTTATTTTTATTTGTTTTACCTGTTGTATTGTTGTTGTATACCTTCAAAATCAGATAATTGGACATACTTCACTTTGTAGTTTAAAATAATCTATAAATCCATATAGGTACGTTACGGGCAATTATGCAATTGCAAATGTAATTTTTTGATATAACTAAGTACAAAATAACTATTTTTGCATTTTTCCGTAACTTGTGCTGTTATTTATAAATGTGATATTTATCGGCCTAAAAGGTCATCATAAAAATACGGTAACACTTAGTGACGCATGTCAAATTGAGCCTTGTTAAACCAGAAAGCATATGAAGTTTTCAAATCATACCTATATCGGGGTTAACTGTGAGTAAAATGGTTAGCGGCGTAAAAAATATTTTCTTTCAAAATTTGAAACACACCGTAAATCTGTTGGTTGAGGAAAAAGTAACAATCAAATGCCGTTGAAACAAGCATTTTGTATTGTTCTTATTAATAAATATTGCTACATGTGTAATACCTCTTCTATTTAAATAATAAATCTGAAGCTACATCACTATGGTATTAGAGGCAAAGCTCTCGACCTTTTGACATCCTATATGAGTAGGAGAGTACAGAAAATAGATGTCAACGGTGAAAGATCTCCGGGATCAGCAGTCACTATAGGAGTCCCTCAGGGCTCAATTTTAGGTCCTTTTCTATTTCTTATTTACATTAACGATCTCCCATATAATGTAAAAAACCATGACATTGTCTTATTTGCTGATGACACCTCTTTGCTTTTTAAAGTTAAGAGACGACAGACATGTTATAATGAATTAAATGATGCCCTTTCTAAAATTGTAAATTGGTTTAACGCTAATAATTTCTTACTTAATGAAAAAAAAACCAAATGTGTTAAATTTACATTACCAAATGTTAGTCAGATGTATTAATGATAATGGTAAGGAATTAGAACTTGTTAATTCAACAGTTTTTCTTGGTATAACGCTGGACTCCAAACTTCAATGGGGTCCTCATATTCATAACCTAGCCAAAAAACTTAGCTCTGCTGTGTATGCGATCAAGAAAATAAGACAATTGACCGATGTCGACACTGCAAAAATAGTATATTTTAGCTATTTCCATAGTTTAATGACATATGGCATCCTATTGTGGGGTAGCGCTGCTGATGTAAATACAATATTTTTGTTACAAAAAAGGGCAATTCGTGCTATTTATAAATTAGGATCTAGGATATCTCTGAGGGATAGGTTTAGGGAAGTAAAAATTTTAACTTTAGTGTCGCAGTACATATATGAAAATCTTTTATATGTACATAAAAATATCAATAGTTTCAGCAAGAAAAGTGACGTTCACAAAGTAAATACTAGAAGTAAAAATAAGCTGTTGGTGCATGATACACGTCTACACAAAATAAGTAACTCTTTTATGGGGCAATGTATACACTTTTACAACAAAGTTCCCAATAAAATTCAAAATCTATCAATAAGTAAATTTAAATCTTTTATCAAGCAGGTACTTTGTAAAAAGGCATATTACAATATTTCAGACTATGTTAATGATAAAAATCCTTGGGACTGATGATGCTCAATTACAGGATGCATAGGTATCATAAAATTGTACGACTAAAAATCTTTTATTTAAAACATTAATTGTATTTTAGTTTATTTAAGTGTTTTTAAAAGAGTAACTATCGAGTTTCTTGCCGGATTCTTCTCGGTAGAAATCAACAACATTGTGAACCGGCGGGAAGGTGGGAGGGTTCAAAAAATAATATTTTATAACTTTGACGATTCAAAAGTGATTGTTAAATCCTTATTTGAATAAACCATTTTGACTTTGACTTTGACTTTGACTTTGAAAAAATTAAAAGGTGAAGAAAATTTCACAATGTGATACTTATTGGCATAAAAAGTCATCATGAAAATGCGGTAACACTTAGTAACGCATATCAAATGGATCAAATCTGTTGGTTGAGGAAAAAGTAACAATCAAAGGCTGTTGAAACAAGCATTTTGTATTGTTCTTATTACTAAATATTACCAAATGTGTAACACCTCTTCAATTTAAATAATAAAAAATTAAAAGTTTAAGAAAATTTGACAATATATTTATCGGCCTAAAAAGTCATTATAAAAATGCGGTAACACTTAGTGACGCATATCAAATTGAGCCTCCTTAAATCAGAAAGCATATGAAGTTTTCAAATCACACCTATGTCGGGGTTAACTGTGAGAAAAATGGTTAGCGGCCTTTAAATTATTTTCTTTCAAAATTTCAAACACACCGTAAATCTGTTGGTAAAGGAAAAAGTTACAATCAAATGCTGTTGAAACAAGCATTTTGTATTGTTCTTATTAATAAATATTGCTACATGTGTAATACCTCTTCTATTTAAATAATAAAAAAATAAAAGTTGAAGAAAATTTCACTATGTGATACTTATCGGCCTAAAAGATCATCATAAAAATGAGGTAACACTTAGTGATGCATATCAAATTGAGCGTCTTTGAACAAGTAACCATATCAAGTTTTCAAACCACACCTATATGGGGGTTAACTGTGAGAAAAATGGTTAGCGGCGTAAAAATTATTTTCTTTCAAAATTACAAACACACCGTAAATCTGTTAGTTGAGGAAAAGTTACAATCAAAGGCTGTTGAAAACAGCAATTTGTATTGCTCTTATTAATACATATTTATAATTATGTAAAATATCTTCAATTTTAATGAAAAATAAATAAAAGTCAAAGAAAATTTGACCATGTGATACATATCGGCATAAAAGTTTTTGCTAAAATTGCGGTTACACTTAGTGACGCATATTAAATGCAGCCTTTTTAAACACACACCTATCTCGATTTTATGACAAAAATGGTTAGTGGCCTAAATAATATATTTGTTTAAATTTCTGCACAACACACAACACAAATAAACAAATATTTCGATTGGTATAAAACCATTCAAAAACTCATTAAGACAAAAAGAAAATCATTTTTTTTTATTTCTGTGTTGCAAGCGTCTGCGGTGACCGCTCACCATGAGGCGAACCGTAAGCTTGTTTGCCACCTTAGTGGTATAAAAAAACAAACGTTATACGTATCGGCCGACAAGTAATTTTCATCAAAATTAAGTCTTTTTTTTTGATTTTTTTTCATTAGGGTCTTAAAGCAAGCTTTCTAGTTTTGGTTAAAAAAAAATTTTGATTGAAATATTCCTTTATTTTCTTCGTTTTTTTTTTCAGTTTTATTAATTTTTATCAATTTTACCACTGCTGTTATCGGAACATTAACTACCCATAAAGTAATGATTTCATTTATACACTTTGCATTGTTTACCTTAATTTTTTGGCCTAAAACAAATATTTTGATTGAAATATGGTAACAATAATTATTATTTTTTTTATAAAATAGCTCTTCATGGAGTTTTATTGAGTTTTTTTTTGTTTTTTTTTTTTTATTTTTTTGTAATTTTAATCACATTTACCTCTACTGTTATCGGAACATTGACTAGTAATAATCTCAAGTAATGATTTTATTTATACACTTTGCATTGATTGCCTTAATTAAATAATAACAATTCAATTTTATTCTACATGTAGTTATTAAAATGTAAAGTATGTAAGTTTGTCTTTTGAAATCGTCGGGTATTAAGTATGTTTATATAAATTTTAAACAAGCGTTATTTGAGGCAATTCGTAAATCTATTTATGTATTGTATCAAGGAACCATAAGGAATGTATGTGTTGCCTTAATTAAAATTTATTTAGAATTTTTATTAACTATTTAAGCGACCGCCTATCAAATTGTATTGTTCTCGATAATGAAATTATATTAGCCATTTATTTTGATAACTTGAATCAGTAATTTCGTTAGTTCCTTCCCAGTTTCTGTTTATTTTGATCACAATGTTCCAGTGGTCATTAAATATTTACATACAAATATTTAGTTTGACACTTCAGTTATACCAATTAAAACGTACGCTAATAGAAACTATAAGTAACACATAATCTAATATATTTAATAACATTAAAAATTAAGAACTAATTATATTTACTATTTACAGTGTTGATGTAAATTCACAAAGAAAATTATCAAAACACAACTAATATAACTTTAAGTATGTTTATTATTGATTTTTCTTGCACAACTGGCATACATTTTTTAATTCTCGTAGTTTTTCGTTAACAGATTTATTTTCTTTGAGTTCTTTGTAACTAAGTAAACATTTGAAATGTGGTTTTCGGAGGCACTTGCTGCATTTAAAACTGTTTTCATCTTTTTTAATTTTACGGATACAAAAAAAACAAAGCTCTTTAATGTTATCACTGTTTTTGAGTAAGAGCCTTTTAAAATGTTTGCGATAATTATCCATGTCTATTTTCATTGCACTTATTTTATTTTGTCTCACCAATGTCGAAAATATATGCACAATAATTGGACCACAATTATAAGAGTCTTGTTGTATGTAGTGTTTAGGGGTGTTGAACGAATTTATTTTTAGGTTCAAGCCTTTTAAATTTAAAAGTCTGTTAATTTTTGCCAAATATAAAGAAAATAATCTACTTTCGTTACCCAAGGGGTCAAAAATGGAGACGTTTTTATTCTTTATTGATAAAATTAGCATTGTATAGTGACTATAAAGGTAAATAGGAAATACAACATCTTTTATAGCTGACAAGTGCAAACTACTTAAAAAATTCTCGTTCAATTCGTATTCCCCAAAAATTATTGTTGACTTTTCAACTGATATAAGATCGAATTCGCCCTTGTTATAGATATGCAATAAATGATCAATGACAAAACTAGACAAATATCTTGGCGGGTCTAGGGATTCTAAGTCTTCAATTAAAATTTGTGACATACTGTGGGTTATATCATCCATTTTAGTGACAGTATACCCTCTATTATTTTCTAATTGAGTATAATAATTTTCTTTATTTAGTAACCCATTTTCAAAGAAAATATTTTGTTTATCATCAATTATTGATTCACTTTTATTTGTGTCATTTATGGTGTAGGAACATAATGTACTATTGCCAAATTTACATAAACCACAAGTAAATTCACCCTTTAATCTTTCTTTCAAGTCACATTTATTTTAATCATCACTTTTTTCGCAATTTTGATGAACCCATTTTTCACATTCGTCACATTGAACCCATTTGGTTTCAGGTGTCGACAAACTAGTGCCGTGTCCACAATATACGCATACGGTTAAATCTTCATCTTGGACTTGTCATTAATTCTTATTTCCTTTAAATATCTTGCATCAAAATGGCTGAAAGTTGTTTTTTTATTCTTATTCCAAACTTCCTCGTCGATTTTAACTTCAATTTTGCTTGCTTTAGGCTCACGTGTAAGTCTATTTTTTGGAATTTGATGCAATATTTCTTTTGCCGCAGCAATAGTTTCTTCTCTCAGTTTTCTAAGAAACTGAGTACATTTCAAATGACGTTGGCCTTTAAGTGTAATGTTTTTTAATTCACCAAAATAATTTTCCACAGGTGCATTACTGTTTTTCCTCTTTTAACTTTTTAAACTTTTTAACTTTTTCCTCAACTAACAGATTTACGGTGTGTTTGAAATTTTGAAAGAAAATATTTTTTTACGCCGCTAACCATTTTTCTCACAGTTAACCCCGAGATAGGTGTGATTTGAAAACTTCATATGGTTTCTGGTTTAAAGAGGCTCAATTTGATATGCGTCACTAAGTGTTACCGCATTTTCATGACGACTTTTTATGCCAATAAGTATCACATTGTGAAATTTTCTTCAACTTTTAATTTTTTATTATTTAAATTGAATAGGTGTTACACATGTTGTAATATTTATTAATAAGAACAATACAAAATGCTTGTTTCAACAGCCTTTGATTGTAACTTTTTCCTCAACTAACAGATTAACGGTGTGTTTGATATTTTGAAAGAAAATATTTTTTACGCCGCTAACCATTTTTCTCGCAGTTAACCCCGAGATAGGTGTGATTTGAAAAGTTGATATGGTTTCTGGTTTAAAGAGGCTCCATTTGATATGCGTCACTAAGTGTTACCGCATTTTATGATGACTTTTTATGCCAATAAGTATCACATTGTGAAATTTTCTTCAACTTTTAATTTTTTATTATTTAAATTGAATAGGTGTTACACATGTAGTAATATTTATTAATAAGAACAATACAAAATGCTTGTTTCAACAGCCTTTGATTGTTATTTTTTCCTTAACCAACAGATTTACGGTGTGTTTGAAATTTTGAAAGAAAATAATTTTTGGGCCGCAAACCATTTTTCTCACAGTTAACCCCGAGATAGGTGTGATTTGAAAACTTGATATGGTTTCTGGTTTAAAGAGGCTCAATTTGATATGCGTCACTAAGTGTTACCGCATTTTCATAATGACTTTTTATGCCAATAAGTATCATATTGTGAAATTTTCTTCAACTTTTATTTTTTTATTATTTAAATAGAAGAGGTATTACACATGTAGCAATATTTATTGATAAGAACAATACAACATGCTTGTTTCAACAGCATTTGATTGTAACTTTTTCCTCAACCAACAGATTTACGGTGTGTTTCAAATTTTGAAAGAAAATATTTTTTACGCCGCTAACCATTTTACTCACAGTTAACCCCCATATAGGTGTGGTTTGAAAACTTGATATGGTTACTTGTTCAAAGAAGCTCAATTTGATATGCATCACTAAGTGTTACCTCATTTTTATGATGATTTTTTAGGCCGATAAGTATCACATTGTGAAATTTTCTTAACCTTTTATTTTTTTATTATTTAAATAGAAGAGGTATTACACATGTAGCAATATTTATTAATAAGAACAATACAAAATGCTTGTTTCAACAGCCTTTGATTGTTACTTTTTCCATAACCAACATATTTACGGTGTGTTTGAAATTTTGAAAGTAAATAATTTTTAGGCCGCTAACCATTTTGCTCACAGTTAACCCCGAGATAGGTGTGATTTGAAAACTTCATATGCTTTCTGGTTTAACGAGGCTCAATTTGATATGCGTCACTAAGTGTTACCGCATTTTATGATGACTTTTATGCCAATAAGTATCATATTGTGAAATTTTCTTCAACTTTTAATTTTTTATTGTTTAAATTGAAGAGGTGTTACACATTTGGTAATATTTATTAATAAGAACAATACAAAATGCTTGTTTCAACAGCCTTTGATTGTTACTTTTTCCTCAACCAACAGATTTATGGTGTGTTTGAAATTTTGAAAGAAAATATTTTTTGGGCCGCTAACCATTTTTCTCACAGTTAACCCCGAGATAGGTGTGATTTGAAGACTTGATATGGTTTCTGGTTTAAAGAGGCTCCATTTGATATGCGTTACTAAGTGTTACCGCATTTTCATGATGACTTTTTATGCCAATAAGTATCACATTGTGAAATTTTCTTCACCTTTTAATTTTTTATTATTTAAATAGAAGAGGTATTACACATGTAGCAATATTTATTAATAAGAACAATACAAAATGCTTGTTTCAACGGCATTTGATTGTTACTTTTTCCTCAACCTACAGATTTACGGTGTGTTTCAAATTTTGAAAGAAAATATTTTTTACGCCGCTAACCATTTTACTCACAGTTAACCCCGATATAGGTATGATTTGAAAACTTCATATGCTTTCTGGTTTAACAAGGCTCAATTTGACATGCGTCACTAAGTGTTACCGAATTTGATGATGACCTTTTAGGCCGATAAATATCACATTTTCAAATTTTCTTAAACTTTTATTTTTTATTATTTAAATAGAAGAGGTATTACACATGTAGCAATATTTATTAATAAGAACAATACAAAATGCTTGTTTCAACGGCATTTGATTGTAAGTTTTTCCTTAACCAATAGATTTACGGTGTGTTTGAAATTTTGAAAGAAAATAATTTTTAGGCCGCTAACCATTTTTCTCACAGTTAACCCCGAGATAGGTGTGATTTGAAAACTTGATATGGTTTCTGGTTTAAAGAGGCTCAATTTGATATGCGTCACTAAGTGTTACCGCATTTTTATGATGACCTTTTAGGCCGATAAGTATCACATTGTGAAATTTTCTTCAACTTTTATTTTTTTATTATTTAAATAGAAGAGGTATTACACATGTAGCAATATTTATGAATAAGAACAATACAAAATGCTTGTTTCAACAGCATTTGATTGTAACTTTTTTCTTAACCAACAGATTTACGGTGTGTTTGAAATTTTGAAAGAAAATAATTTTTAGGCCGCTAACCATTTTTCTTACACTTAACCCCGAGATAGGTGTAATTTGAAAACTTGATATGGTTTCTGGTTTAAAGAGGCTCAATTTGATATGCGTCACTAAGTGTTACCGCATTTTTATGATGACCTTTTAGGCCGATAAGTATCACATTGTGAAATTTTCTTTTACTTTAATTTTTTATTATTTAAATTATATATATATTTGTTTAATTTTTGACCGGTTTCTCATTATTTTGGCCTATTTATTGTTATATCCGTTTAATTCAGTAAATTATTTCATTAAAATCCTTTACTTTTTAATTTGGTCGGATTATAAAAGGCCGCTAACTTAGGCCGCTAACTTCACACCGGTTCGTGATGGTAAGCTGTAGAGCTTAATTTCTCAATACCTAGTAACCTACACACCTCAGTCATCACTGATGACATAAACTCGGTACCCTTGTCGGTCAGCATCTGTTTCGGGATACCATAGCGCAATAAAAAGTTGTTCACAAAAGCTTTGGCTACTGTCACGGCGTCTTTGCGCTCTAGTGGATAAGCCTCTACGTATTTAGTGAGATCGCACTGGATAGTAAGAATATATTTACAATTATAGTTTTCTATGTCTAGTGGACCCATAATATCTAAACTAACCCTCTCGAATGCTGAATTGGCAGTGGAGGTTATGGTCATCGGTTCTTTTGTATGTTTGTTAGAGTGTTTTTGAATTTGACAAATATTACATCGTCTTACGTAATCTATGACGTCATTGGTCATGCGTGGCCAAAACTAATATTTTTTGATATTAATTAACATTCAATTCATACCTGCATGTTCACTTGTGGGTAAGGGGTGAAAGTCATTTAAAATTGTCGTTATCTCGTCTCTATCTGAAATACGAATAAAGTCTCTTGTAATCAGAAACTTCGGTGACCTTTGATAAAACGAGCATTACTCTTATTTTTAATGATAAGTTGCTCTAAAATATTTCTTTTCGAGATCCCTCGCTAACGCCTCCTAAGACGATAAAGATCGAGTATCAAGAAAGATCGCAGATTGCGATGGTACGTAAGTGCAATAGTTTGCGTCACTTGAAATATTGTCCGAATTTCTCAGTCGTTTGTCATTTAAATTTGTACTGAAAATTAGTTCTGTTATGTCATTTGGTCGTTTGAGTACTTCTACTACAGAAAGTTGATCAGGCCCACCGAGAGTCGAAGGCTCGGTACGTTATTCATAGTCCCAGTCTGTTTCCGGACTCGCTAACTTCCTTTTCTGACCTCTAGTTAACACAAGAAATTATATGTTCGTGTGTCTCTTTTAAGTCTTCAGACGTTACCGGAAATCGGCTCAACGCGTCTGCAGCTGCATTGAGTCGGCCCGGAACGTTCTCTACCTCAAAGTCATACTCCTCTAAATACAATCTAAACTTTGTTAGTCGGCTTGATGGGTCGGTTAAGCCGAATAAATAAACAAGGGGCCTATGGTCGGTAAAGATTTTAAATTTTCGACCATATAAATACGGTCTGAAGTGACGTACGGCCCATACAATGGCTAGCAACTCAAGGTCTATAATGGGATACCTAGCCTGAGCTGGTGTTAAACTCTTACTAGCATAAGCTACGACTTTGCCATTGCTATTTGATAAAACTGCACCTAGTCCTATTTTTGAAGCATCGGTTTGTAAATAGAAGGTGTTGGTCTCGGAAAAATCTGGATAATCCAAAACTGGTGGGTTACATAAAGCTAATTTTAAATTTTGATATGCGTTCTCGCAATCACTAGTCCATTCAAATATAGCATTTTTCTTGCATAAGGAGTTTAACGGAAATACTATGTCAGCGAAACGTGATATGAAGCGACGGTAGTAGTTTGCGAACGCAACTAATCGTTTTACTTCGTCTACATTATTTGGCCTTGGATAGCTGTTAATAATTTTAATTTTATCTGGATCTGGAAATATACCTTGTGATGTAATCTGATGTCCTAAGTAAATAATTTCTTGTCTAAGGAACTCACACTATATTGGGTTCAATTTAAAGTTGACCTCACGTAATCGGTTCAATACGCATTTGAGATTTTTATTATGATGTTCCATAGATTTTCCTATGACAACGCAATCGTCTAAATAAATAAAACACTTGTCAAAATTAAGGCCTGCCATTGCAATGGTCATAAGTCTGGAAAAACACTTGCACTTGTTATGAGAACCATGGGTCAGCGTTTCATTTGGTACTGTTTTCCTGCGGTGAACGCGGTACACTTACAAGAGTTCTTGTCTAAAGAAAGCTGATACATCTTGTTTAAATTAAAAGATGTATATTTACGCGATTCTGGATTTAAGGATAGCTGGTAGTAGCTCTGAGGAAGGTGTGTGTGTGTGAGAAAAAAAATAAATGCTACCGGACAATGAGTCTAATATCTCGGTAATATTAGATAATGGAAATTTATCGTCTTGGATTTTATTGTTTAACTGTCTATTATCTCCACTTTTTCTCATTCGATTTATCAGCTTTCTTGGGTACTAACAAAACTGGGCTCGACCATTCTGATACAGTCGCCTCTATGATATCATTTTTATGATAGGGAGGGTATTTTCCAATATTTTAATTGGACGCTGTAAGAGAAAGGGAGAAAAGAAATGCCCTTGCTGAGTTTCTTGCCGGTTCTTCTCAGTACAAGGTCTCTGGCCCTGTAGACTTACGAACCGATGGCGTAGCGACATTCATAAGTGCTCAATTATTGTAGCCTAAACTGAATAAATTATATTGAATTTTGAATTTTGAATTTTGAGCATGTCTTGTACCTGTCTCTCTATCTCACTTTTTAAAGCTTGGGGGACTCTGTAAGGCTTAACGTAAATGGGTGTTACGTTGTCCTTTAAAACAATGTTATGTTCCATCAAGTTAGTAACAGATAAATTGTCCATCGGTAAATGAAATACATCCGCGTATTTCGCACAAATCTGTTGAATACCTAAACGCTCTTCCCTATTTAGGTAACCTAAATCAAGTATTTCGAACAGAGTCTTAACCCTATCCACAGATTTATTTTCCTCATTAAAGCAACAAACGTCGAAGTTGTTAATAGATTGAACCTGTAACTGAGATAAATCTATTTTGGCTTCTTGGTCTCTTGTGTTTAGGATTTTTACAGGAATGCGTCCTTGATAGGGATACTATTCCGGCAATAAAAATACCTTCTAAAATTTCGTGAGCTAAAACTACGCAATCTTTACTTGAAGAACAAGGAATTAGTTTTACAACTTCGCAACGAAGCGGTATTACGTGTACTTCCAGGTACCTTTCTGGACCGTTGCCTGTGGGCATACATACGGTTATCCCGTTTTTCGATAATCTAAATGTTTCCTGTTCGTAGTTAATCACGGCGTTATATTTTCAAAAAAAATTATCACCTAAAATACCGTTAGCTGAACCTGAGCACGATAGGTTCTTAAAAACATAAAAGGTTTCGCAAAATTGAACATCATTATAAACTAAATCTAAAATAACATAACCCTCTGAAAAAAATTTACCGACTACGCCTTTAATTGTTATTGTATCATGTCGCATTTGTTTTAATAATTGTGGATGCTCGAGTAGCCACTCATATTTCAAAACACAAAGGCTCGCTCCGCTATCAACTAGTAAGCTTATACTGCTGTCTATCCTACCTATACCTATGTTTATTGTTACTACGCTGCCGGTTGTATTATAGTTTGAAACAAAATGCTCGGACTTGTTACTTATTATTGTAGGGACGAAAAATCGGTGCTTTCTGAGTACACTCGGCATTCGCGGTATTTTGCGACTATTGTACGTGTGCTACATTACGCGAGTAAAATTTTTCGTGACCTCGATAATGTGTGGAGCCTCTTGTGGGCTTTCCACGACCACGAGATCCGAAAAATCCGGTTAACTTGCGAATTATACCTATTGTAGTTGGAACTTGCAACAGCTCTACCGCGGGTGCTATGTCTCATGCCGCGGTTGCTCTTAAAGTGCATGACCGGTTCTTCGCTAGGGGCTAACGAATGTTCGTCAACTGCGGCCCTAATAGCTTCCGGAAGGGATTGGAACGGACGGGAAGCGATAATGGTACTGAGACGGGAATTGCTAAGTCCGTCTGCGAAACGCTTTATCGCATTAGGTCAAGTTCACAAATAACTTCCAAATCTGAGCCAAACTTCTCTATAGACCTACGTCCCTGTCTAGTAGTCAATATTTGCGACTGAAGGGCGACAGCTGCTTTTTTTGAATAAGGTGTGTGCGCATGTCCGTCAACAGTGAATCTATAGTCTCGTGATAAGATTTAAGCCTAAGTTTGGCGCTAGCTGAGAGCCGTGTCTTAAAGACGAATTGTATTAATGGTTTTTGGGCGGCATCGTTGAGCATGGACCCGTATAACTGAATGCTATCTATCAGTTGGGTAGTTTCCTGCTCCTGGCTTGTCATAATAGGCAACAGGGAGATAGCAGTTTTAATATCAAAATTTTCGGATGCCATTTTTTCGGTTTGTGTGTCCTTATCTACACTTTCTGAAGTTTCTACCACTCTTGTGACATGCAAACTTAAAATAAAGTTACTAATAAAAATTAAAAGTTACATATTAAAATTACTTAGTAATGGAAATGTTATATTATAGATACCTAAAACTTACTTGTCTAGTTGTCTATACTAAAAATACGTATTGGCGATGCGGTGCGGAGCGTCGGTTGGCTCGGCGGCATCGGCGCGGCTGCAGTAGAACATCGTTCTTGAGCTGGCTGCTGTGATGGGTGGGCTGGGCTTTACCCTGGACTCCGTGGGCCGGGAAAACCCTGGACACCGCTCCTTCGTGGGCCGGGCTATACCCTGGACTCCGTGGGCCGGGAAAACCCTGGACATCGCTCGTACGCTTCAATTCCTTTTTTATTGGCACGTTCTTGTCTACTTTTCTTGAGAATTGGGCAGAATCTTCATAATGTATTAAGACTTGTTTGTTCTTTAAAAATTTAGTAAGATTTGGTCTTCATTTTCGTTGTCTTTCGAAATTTTCTTTCTTCTTTGATAAAATGTGATTTTTCTTGGTCCTTTGGCAAAGGGTCGCCATGAGGAGCGCTGCCTAGGCGCTCTGATGGTGGAGACAAGTTGATAGTCGAATTAAGTAAAATAAATGTTGTTCAGTTGACAATCGTATATTGATTGATTTTATATTATAACAAAAGTTACTAATTCTATCTTACTGACTAAGCATAACGTGATTTACGTTACTCGTGCGACCTAATTAGACGGTCCACGTGAGGAAGTGCATTTCGCAATGCCTACATGTTGCATCACAATGTTTGTTGTTGATTTGTACCGAGAGGAATCCGGAAAGAAACTCGATAGTTAATCTTTTGAAAAAAATCGTGCGTGCGTGCGTGCGTGTGTGCGTGCGTGCGTGTGTGCGTGCGTGCGTGTGTGCGTGCGTGTGTGCGTGCGTGTGTGTGTAAGGTTCTTTTTTTCTGTCTTTTTAAGTCTTTTTAATGTAATTATAAAATAAAAAGTAAAAAGTTGTTAAAGTTCAACAATATTTAAGGTCGTGTTATTTGTTGTGCGGATTATATTATTCACGTTTGCATAATTAAGCGTCTTAAAAAATAGGGTTGTTCCTTTTTTGCACTGTATGAATGACATAGAGTAAATTTTTATTTAGATTGTTGTACAATATGGCAGATTGTGCATTGTATTGTTTAGATGCAAATACGGTTCTACATTTAACATATTCAATTACCTTGGAAGGTTTGCGTTTGGTTAGGAAGTTCTGATCAATAGTCAAATTGTCAAACTGATGTGTTGCTGCTTGTGTTCAACATCTATGAAAGTCTTCTAGCCAAGTTAGGATCATACTAAGAGAATATAATACTACATAAGAAGAGTTGGCACTTCCATATAGTTACACTGGTACGCTCCAGACTCTGTCATGCATCAACAATATACCAACATGACAGCAAAATCAATTTGACCAACATTATTAATTATAGCGGTTGCTTTCCTCTATATATAGCAAAACTATCGATATCGATATTTCCCTTATCGTGGGGCACTAGCGTTGATTTTTGATTATGTTTTGTAATAAACACAAAGGTTTTTACATGATACTCACAAAGCAAGAGACTTACTAGAAATATTAAAAACTTTTATATTGACAAAACCAAATTAATGCAGTCCGTTTTGTGAGAATACTTACAAAAAATACTTAAAATTTTAGTGTTTATTAAAATTTTAAAGTGATGAGTAGTTATAAATTAAATCAAATCAAACAATATTGATACAAGTTGGTTTCTGAGAACACTTTTGAATCTTCAATGACAATAATAATATTATACAATGTTAATTTCTGCCAAAAAGAGCTGGCAAGAAGTTCTATTTAAAGTAATAATACAATTCTTTGTTAAACAACTAACAAGTATACAATCTGTATTGAAATAATTAGTAATATAAATAAGTAAGTGAGCTATTTGAGATATTTAAGAGTACTCCGATATTTAATAGTAGTCTGCAAAAAAACCGGAAATCGATGTAGAGTTTAGCCGTTTGGCACACAGGTACTTTAGGGCAAAACAATAATTTTCAGCCGCAGTTCCTCAACATATTTCCCTTAGGAGGGGGAGAGAAATACAAAAATATTTTGTATGGGATTGAAAAATTATTTTTCAGTAACCCGTCGTGTTGGGTATCAAATGAAAGGGCTTGATGAGCCGGTTCTAAAAATATACCACACTACTTTGGGATACTTTGTTTCTTAATATCCAAAAAGTATTTACCAAGTTTGGGCTCCACCAAGTAGAAGACGGCTCAGTATTTTTCTGTAATATATTTTTCTTTTTTTTTATTATTTATTCATCACAAATAATAACATATAATCTAAATTCACACAGTCTGCCAAATTGCATCGCAGTTTGTCGGCAGTAGTTCTCGCCTTAATTTACATTATTTGCGTTTTTACTGAAACTTATGTTACTTAGTAAACTACCATAATATAATTTTACACTACACCTCACTTCGTCCCCTTCATACATTTTACATATAATTTAGTGTAATACTTCCTACTATAGCATCATAGGTATACAATCCTCTATACTCTGATATATCCATTGTAACAAGATATAACGTAATACAATAAAATACAGCAAAAAAAGGATTGTTGTGTTATATTAGAACAATATTTTATCAATGTATATACTAGGTGTTTTGGACTTAAAACTAAAAGTAATCTAAATTGGTTTTTAGGCAATTATATACTAACGTTGTATATTATTTTAACATTCTATATACATTGAGAATATTCAAAACTTTTAATTACACACTATAATGAATAGTCCGACAAAATATATCATCGCTTAAATTATTTTTAATTATTATTATTAAGATTATAAATTATTATTAAGATCGCCATTTGTGTGAATAATGTTTTGTGTTATTTCATGTGCAATAAAGTGCATTATTATTATTTTTCATTTAACTTTGTTAGTATATCCAGTCGATTACCAGAATAAATAAAAAAAATTGTATTTGTAAGAACCCTATTTTGATTAACACCTTGTTTCCTTTTTTATTTTTATGTTTAACTCCTTAGGGACATGTTGACTGCCAGTGTCGTTTTAGCAAATTTTTTCTTGTTTCAAGTGCATTGGATATATTTTTCTTTCAACTCAGGTGATAATTCATTAATTAAGGTAGGTATCTGCCATTTCTTAGTGCGTCTTCCGTAATGGTTACTCATTTTCGGTACAAAGAATAGAGTTTTTCTAGCTACGCGTGTTGGTTATTTAAGCACTCTTTTGATTAAATCTTCTTCATCCTTGTAATTTTCTAACATATATAAGAGTTAAAACTTTTTTGTATTGGTATTACTTTACATATTTAAAATAGTTTTTCGTATTCTTTACCAATCTCGTTTTTTGATTTTGTATTCATTAATAATTTTAATAATCTTATTTGTAATGATTTCATTTTTTTGTAGGCATCATATGTTTGTCCATAAATTCTGAACCTGTAGCTAACGGTCGCCTCTGCAAGGGAATGATACAATAATAATAGTATATTTGTTGGCAGTGAATTTTTTAAATGATAAAATTTACCTAAAACGGCTCTTATCTTAGTAGACACAGCATCTACATGCAGGTTCCAGGAGAAATGTTTGTCTATGGTTAATCCTAGATATTTGATCGAAGTGACCTGTTCTAGGTTACAACAAAGACATGATTCTTTCGTTGTTTTATGTAGACATTGGTAATCATGGTCTATTAAAGTAATTTTTACATTCTTATATTTGCTATGCGGCGAAAATATAGCCATACATTTTGTTTTTTCCATGTTAATTATGATACCATTGTCATGAGCCCAGCGAACAATAGTCTTTTTGTATTGCTATTTCTATCTGTTTTTGGTCTCTATCACTATATACCAGGCATGTGTCGTCAGCATACATATACACTTCACAGCTTTCTACTACATTACTCATACTGTTTACATGCATTATATAGCCCTAAGGTCCGTTGGTACAACATTTGGCCTGGGTCGCTGTCTTCCCCCATAACTCGGACCTTGAGTGACCTTCCCTTCAAATATTCACAAAAGCAATTTTTCGTTGGCCCTCTTATACCACATTCGTCCATCGACTGCAACAAGCCTTCATGCTCGAGGTATCAAAAGGTTTTTTAAGTCTATGAATACCGTAACTACTAATTTTTGTTCATTAAGAGCAGTGTTGACTTCGTTCGAAAAGGATGATAGAGCTGTTGTTGTACTTTTTTTTGATCTGAAACCATGTTGTGTTTTGCATAAGATGTGATTTTTTTCTATAAACTTTTTTACCTGACAGACTATTACTTTTTCTGTTATTTTGTTTAGACTGTTGAGGACAGCTATACCTCTATAATTAGTATATTCTATGTGTGAACCTTGTTTATAGATTGGCCTAATTATTGACAATTTTAATTGGTTTGGGTATTTACCTTGACATATACATAGGTTAATGAACTGAGCTATTACTTAAATGATAGTTTATATCCTCATTTTTAACCCAACAACCCTCATTTTAAACAAAGTAGCCCAAAGGTAATAGTGTGGTATATTTTTAGAACCAGCTCATCAAGCTCTTTCATTTGATACCCCATACAAAAAATTTATGACATCATAGTTCCCCCCCCCCCCCAAGGGAAATATTTTGAGGAACTGCGGCTCAAAATTATTGTTTTGCCCTAAAGTACCTATGTGCCAAACGGCTAAACTCTACATCGATTTGCGGTTTTCGAGCGAATTTGCCGTTGTACCCCTGCGACTATAGTACTAGTGGGCCTATTACCATTATAATTATATGTAAACATATACCAGACCAGGCCAAGCAGAAAGTTTTGCAAAAAAAATTTGCCACTTGTAATTATTTTGAAAAATTTAGTCATTGGAAACTAAAAATGCCATTGTTCGAATTTTGAATTTCCCTCCACATTTTTTTGAGAGCCAAATTAAATTATCGTGTCTTATTTAAAAATGGATCTGCATCGAAAACATTTTCATGCGATAATTTTGTATTTTTTTTTTATTTTTTATTAAAAGTAAATAAATTTAACACATACGATTACTGCCAAAATCTTGAGTCAATGGAAATTGATTTATTATTTCATCAGGTAATGGTGGATTAATTGGACTTATAGTTGGTGGTACGGCTTTCCTTTTCCGTCTTTTTTTAGATTTTGTAAAGGAATTAAGTGTAAAGTGGTCTTTACATACAAAATTTTACAAAAGATTTTTAACAGGCAAGTACGCGCTACATCTTCGTTGCCAACAAATCTAACCCATGCTCGGCAACTGAAACAAAACAAAAACATTATATTGAGCCAAAATAGATACCGGCTAAACGGTTTTATAATTATAAAAAAATATCACAAAAATTTAAAGATACAAAATATACTTATCGATTAATTTAAATTTGTATTTACGGTAACACTAGTTGCAATCAAAACACTTACTTATTGTCATATAAATAAACATATTATTATATGAAACTTGGCTGGAACGCTCCGCTCGTTTCGCTCGCTTAGCATCTAAATCTAATGTACAAAAATAGTCATTTATTTAATATTAGCCTGTAGGTACTATCTCGGGGCCAAAGTTCGGATTTTTCCGTTCGTCCAACTATTATATCGAACTGGTTGTACGAACTAGGATTTTTTTCCCGTGGACCAACTAAATAGTTGAACATTAGAAAACCGAAATTTACAGGGCCCTTTGTACAACTGCATGGCCAGTTGGACCACTATGCTGACTTGACCACTGTGCGGGGTCGCGCTCGAGAATTTTTCTATCGGACACTCGGACATTTTTCGCAATTTGCGGCTGGCCTAAATAATAAGTTAAATATGATTATATTCTCTTTGTTAAATTTAAACTTTACTTTCTTAACGAAATACTTATTGCTTTTAAAGATATAAATTGAAATTATATAGATTAAATTCTTAAGACAGTAACTTAACAATGTAATTACATACCAATCTACGTCTAACGGAAATCTGGCTAAAAATATGTCACTGTTTTTCTTCGACAGATAACACACCTCGCACTTGCGTCGTGACTTGAGATTCATATTTATTAAAACCAAAGAGATTAAAACCAAATAAATAACTAATATTTCACGAATAAAAAGGTATTTGAAAGTGTTTGTAAACAAACAACACTGACAGTTCATAAACAACGGTAGTGATGGCAACAAAACAAATATATATTATAATGCGTCCAGATAATAAATACTTGCTTAGTCAAACAGGATGTTTTCAAGAATAGCTTCTGTATTTAGTAGGATAATACTTTCTTTCTTATTGGTAAAACGTTGTGTCATAGCTTCATACGATTGTTTTTTTTCTATGAAGTGACGCCGGACTGGAATCAAAGAGGGCATTACGGCAATTATGGCTGTGATTCTCGCGTTGATTTTGGCACATCACAGCCTAACTCGGTGTGATACTATCAGTGCCTTGTCAGATCCAACTTGGAAAGTAGTTGGCCGATTGTTGGCGAAAATCTAAAGTATCAGACTCATTTTTTGGAAGATTAAAAGTGTATATACCTTGTGTACACAAACAAAAAAGCTGCAATCAACAGAAAACTTAGGTAAACGTACGGATCTCGATGTTTCAAAACAAAAGATTTTAAAAAATTACGTTTGTATTGTCTGACTTAATAATATCTAAAATAATATTCTCTAAAGATTATTGTAAAAAGTGGATAAAAACAACCTTGTTATTTTATTATTTTACCATTCCACATAACTTAATCTGTTCCTAAAAACTAGCCGGTTCTCTACAGTGCTTACCGCACTATTTAAATTTTTTACCAACCATACAATATTTCTTCCCCTATTATACCGTCATATTTTAAAAAAATAACCAGATACCTAGACAAAGTTTCATTTCCTTTTTACCCCCTACGGTATGATTTTCTAAAAACAGTGAAACCAATAAATTTTAGATTAATTAAATGGCCATAAGTATGCCAAAAGTCGGTGGTGGCTGAGGGGTTTCGATTTCTCTTTGCGTCCTGAGTGGCGGGGGTTCGAGACCCGGAGTGTACCAATAAGTCTTTTTCTTAATTTCTCAAGTACATTTGATTATTCACACCAATGGCTTTTCGGTTAAGGAAAACATCGTGAGAAAACCTGCGTACGTCAAAAAAACAATGAAAAAATCGGCCAAGTGCGAGTTGGACTCGCACACGAAGGGTTTCGTCCCATTATTTATAAAAACGGCAAAAAAATCACGTTTGTTGTATGGGAGCCCCGCTTAAATATTTGTTTTATTATAATTTAATTATTTATTTTTATTTAACTAAATTAAATATGTAAAAATATTTTATGCGTCTTCCTGTTGCCGTTATAAATATCGAGCAAAAAATTCACACTTGTTGCTTGGAAGCCCCCTAAATAATTTATTTTATTCTGTTTTTTAGTATTATTTGTCGCTGCCGCGCACCTAAACTACTCTAGCTCCAATATTTGTCGCCGCCGCGCACCTAAACTACTCTAGCTCCATTATTTGTCGCCGCCGCGCACCTAAACTACTCTAGCTCCATTATTTGTCGCCGCCGCGCACCTAAACTACTCTAGCTCCATTATTTGTCGCCGCCGCGCACCTAAACTACTCTAGCTCCATTATTTGTCGCCGCCGCGCACCTAAACTACTCTAGCTCCATTATTTGTCGCCGCCGCGCACCTAAACTACTCTAGCTCCATTATTTGTGGCCGCCGCGCACCTAAACTACTCTGGCTCCATTATTTGTCGCCGCCGCGCACCTAAACTACTCTAGCTCCATTATTTGTCGCCGCCGCGCACCTAAACTACTCTAGCTCCATTATTTGTCGCCGCCGCGCACCTAAACTACTCTAGCTCCATTATTTGTCGCCGCCGCGCACCTAAACTACTCTAGCTCCATTATTTGTCGCCGCCGCGCACCTAAACTACTCTAGCTCCATTATTTGTCGACGCCGCGCACCGAAACTACTCTAGCTCCATTATTTGTCGCCGCCGCGCACCTAAACTACTCTAGCTCCATTATTTGTCGCCGCCGCGCACCTAAACTACTCTAGCTCCATTATTTGTCGCCGCCGCGCACCTAAACTACTCTAGCTCCATTATTTGTCGCCGCCGCGCACCTAAACTACTCTAGCTCCATTATTTGTCGCCGCCGCGCACCTAAACTACTCTAGCTCCATTATTTGTCGCCGCCGCGCACCTAAACTACTCTAGCTCCATTATTTGTCGCCGCCGCGCACCTAAACTACTCTAGCTCCATTATTTGTCGCTGCCGCGCACCTAAACTACTCTAGCTCCATTATTTGTCGCCGCCGCGCACCTAAACTACTCTAGCTCCATTATTTGTCGCCGCCGCGCACCTAAACTACTCTAGCTCCATTATTTGTCGCTGCCGCGCACCTAAACTACTCTAGCTCCAATATTTGTCGCCGCCGCGCACCTAAACTACTCTAGCTCCATTATTTGTCGCCGCCGCGCACCTAAACTACTCTAGCTCCATTATTTGTCGCCGCCGCGCACCTAAACTACTCTAGCTCCATTATTTGTCGCCGCCGCGCACCTAAACTACTCTAGCTCCATTATTTGTCGCCGCCGCGCACCTAAACTACTCTAGCTCCATTATTTGTCGCCGCCGCGCACCTAAACTACTCTAGCTCCATTATTTGTGGCCGCCGCGCACCTAAACTACTCTGGCTCCATTATTTGTCGCCGCCGCGCACCTAAACTACTCTAGCTCCATTATTTGTTGCCGCCGCGCACCTAAACTACTCTAGCTCCATTATTTGTCGCCGCCGCGCACCTAAACTACTCTAGCTCCATTATTTGTCGCCGCCGCGCACCTAAACTACTCTAGCTCCATTATTTGTCGCCGCCGCGCACCTAAACTACTCTAGCTCCATTATTTGTCGCCGCCGCGCACCTAAACTACTCTAGCTCCATTATTTGTCGCCGCCGCGCACCTAAACTACTCTAGCTCCATTATTTGTCGCCGCCGCGCACCGAAACTACTCTAGCTCCATTATTTGTCGCCGCCGCGCACCTAAACTACTCTAGCTCCATTATTTGTCGCCGCCGCGCACCTAAACTACTCTAGCTCCATTATTTGTCGCCGCCGCGCACCTAAACTACTCTAGCTCCATTATTTGTCGCCGCCGCGCACCTAAACTACTCTAGCTCCATTATTTGTCGCCGCCGCGCACCTAAACTACTCTAGCTCCATTATTTGTCGCCGCCGCGCACCTAAACTACTCTAGCTCCATTATTTGTCGCCGCCGCGCACCTAAACTACTCTAGCTCCATTATTTGTCGCTGCCGCGCACCTAAACTACTCTAGCTCCATTATTTGTCGCCGCCGCGCACCTAAACTACTCTAGCTCCATTATTTGTCGCCGCCGCGCACCTAAACTACTCTAGCTCCATTATTTGTCGCTGCCGCGCACCTAAACTACTCTAGCTCCAATATTTGTCACTCAATCGGAGTGATTTTAAGTTTATTGCTATTCTGATAAATTCCAAAACCGACTTTATTTCTCAAAAAAATTTGACAAATTCCTGGTAATTAGCGAGTTATTCAGTAAAGAAAAAAAAGGATATTCTAAGTTGTTTTTTTTTGGAATATATCTTACTTTTTGTGTACACTAGTGTATAAAACACGTTATTCCACTTTAAAGAAACTTTTATTTGACTACTAACTGAATCAGTTATCGAACAATACCGCTCAATAATGTGATTTTTTTGCATCGCCACGCACGTTCAATGGCTCTAGCTCTCTGTTACTCGATCGGGATGATTTAAAGTTTATTGATATCATGATAAATGCCACAATATACTTTATTTTAAACCAAAATTACAAAAGCAAGTTTTTTTTCGACAAGTTAGTTTTATTTTAATAACACATTTTACTTAAGTATTACATGGATCTCTGTATTAAGTTAATTATTTTACATTACAATAACATTAATTTGACCCCTTACTCAAGAAAATCGGTTCAATAGTTATCGAGCAACACCGCTCAACAACATAGGCCAGCCGCCATCTTTGTTACGTCATAGCTACCCCATCCACCGCTTTTAAAGTTTACTACCGCACTATTGGTCTTCAGGAGGACGTGCCTAACAATTACATACCAGTAGTAGGTATTAGGGCATGTAGGTAATATCGGAGAGTTTTCAATTCCGATATTGATTTCCGATATTGGATTTCAATATTGGAATTTCGATACTAACATCGGAATTGCAAATATTTGATATAAAGTTAGTTTCAGTAAAAAAAAGGTATTTGAAACTAATTTCTTTTAATATTCAACATAAGAAACGCAACATCACCACTTTCGTGATTAAACTATGACAAAAGACATCAAATTGGAAGTAATTTAATGAAACATATTGAAAAATATTTGTCACATTATGTGACTTACTCGTATGTTATTCATCGGAAGTTTTACCCATAAAATCCCTTATGTCAGCTGTCGTACAGGTGAAAGACCAAGTGTGTAAGCGTTTATTAAGAATGTCCAATACAGGACTGCTATAAGCTGGTTGATGATTGGTGATGTGACTTTCCCTTTGGGTGCGCTTGCCCCATGGACAAAACCGTATTTCTAAATCAGACTACTCTGAAATGTAGCAAAAAATAGTTTATGTTTTACTAACAATGTGTTATTGTACTTTAATATGTACTATGTTAAAAATATTAGACATATTTCTCATTAATTGAAAAATAAACTCAGAATTAACTTCAACAAAATAATCCATAACTAAAACAAATAATCAAGATAATAAAACTCTTAATTCCATAATATTTATCTGTATTTTAGAAGGACGTTGGTATACACTCCTGCACTCCTACTTTTATGCTAGGAATAAAATAAAAGAACTCAACATCAACAGGATAAAATAAATAGTTTGAATTAAATGAATGATGAATAATACTACAGTAGGGCCTCGATAATTGCTAATCCAAACTCCTCTATAATCCGAATGGGGAGGGGGAAAAACTGAAGTTTTTATTGAATACCATAAAAGTCCACCTGATGATAAGCGGTCACCACAGCCTATGGACGCTTGCAACAACAAGGGTAAATTCTCTCTGCTAAATATTTGAGAAATGCAAATTGCATACTTTGAGGCATAAAGCATTTCCTGTTTAAAATTTATACGCATGTACTTACATACTTTCAATTACAAGAATCTTTGTTATATCCTTTTAAAATATCTACAAAGTATAATCCGAACGCTCCTTAGATCCGAATAGGGTATAAATTTAGGTATTCGGATAATCGAGACCCTACTGCACTTATTTACATATTTCTTCGAGAAAAAATTGATTGAATACTCTAAAAAATGTTAAAATGTTTATTTCATTTCTCTGCAGGTAAACTTGAAGCGAAGCTACAAAAATATTCAGTTGTCGATAAACACGGTTACTTTTAACACTCAAATACATTAATTTCTCAGGCAATTTTTGCCGTTATCATAATTTGAAAAAGTCAAAAAAAGGCCCTCTTATTTTTCCATAATTCTCTATTTCCTTCTTAAGTTCTTGGTCTAAAGTCATGTTACATCTTGTAGCGGTTGGCTATTTTCATTGTAAGAAACTCCCATCAATTTAGTTATCGTTTCTGTGACGGCTCCAGTAGAAACAGGGTTTCATATTAGAGGTTTTTTAGGACGCTTAGAATTTCATTTTACCTATATTTATTCACCAGTTGACTTGGAAAATGTGTCCTCGGAAGCTAATAAAATCTTTTAGAATCAAAAATGTAGTAACTACTGCCGATATTAATATTAGTCTTTTTTTAGCTTCGCAAGTTTATTGCGAGACTTGAGTTAAATGTGTTTTGTGCGTCGAGTTTACTTAACATGAATTTCATTATTAAATATGTTTTCAGATAGTACATACCATTTGCCATTTTCAGCACTCCTGCATAATAAAATAAGCAGGGTAATTGCATTGCTCTAGACTCTGGATTTTAAACTTTTTAAAATTTGTGATAAAGTTCGGAAGTCGCTCAAGGTGAGGCCAGAAGTAAACAGAAAGGGACTCCCAATACTCTCGTGCAAACAAGCGAGACGCACAATATGTAAGCTGTAATCGCGTTCTGTTACTCTTTAGCTATTGAATAATCTGTAAGTGAGACAACATATTATTGCACGCAGAGTGAAGCGTGGGCTGGCATAGTTTGCGTCTTATTTAAAAACTGAAATAATTTTTTTTGGCTAATACCGATGTTACGATATTCATCCACTCAATATCGGCATTTAAATATCGGACCTAGCGTTCCGAGATTTCGATATTCATGTCCTAGTAGGTAGGTCCGAGATAGGTCCCACGAAAATCGTTATTTGAGCACTTTTTAATAATTGGATCACGTACTATAATCCCTTTGATAAGAATCCGCCAAAACAAATCTGCCGCATTTCGCTTTGAGTTTGTCTTTTAGGGTTCCGTACAGAAAGACTGTCAACGTAGCCCCGTTACTTAGCCTACGTTGTCTGTCTGTTTGACTATTAAAGGGCTCTATCTTTTAGACCAAAATAGGTAGAAGCATGAAATTTTCACAGAATATGTGGTATAATGGGGGATTGTTTATCTAACAAAAAAAAGTGAAAAAAGTAAAATTTTAATCCCCAATACAAGAAACGTTTTTGTTATTCTTGCTCTATTGTAAAAACAGTAACACAATACAAACTTCAAGCTTGGAGTGAAAAATAGTGTAAGCTCTAAAGTATAACTATTGTTTGGCTTGAGCTAATACCATTTTTAATAATCCTATCAGCGCCATCTAGCGATTGTTACGAGCAACAGCAACACATTTGTTTGAAACAATTTTCAAAGCTAAACAACCTTGGGCTTGGTCAGTCACTGGATGGGTGACCGCTTATCACAAAAAAAAAATTTAACACTTAGAAAACCAGCTGTCCCTATCTTAAATTTATTCTTTGATGTTGTGGAAGTTGACTTGTCAAAATCGTGACTAATGAATGAAAATGATGTTCATCCAGGTTGTAAAGAACATCCGGCGTGGCCGCGAGGTATCTGCTCCAAGTGTCAGCCGGGCGCGGTGACACTGAACCGGCAAGTGTACAGGCACGTGGACAACGTGCTGGTGGAGCACGCGGCGCTAGTGGAGCGGTTCCTCTCGTACTGGCGCGCGACCGGACACCAGCGGCTCGGTTATCTGTACGGTCGGTACGAGCGACACCCCGACGTGCCACTGGGCGTGCGCGCCAGAGTCGCCGCAGTATACGAGCCCGCGCAGACCTCCAGCCGCGACGAGATTGCGCTGCACGACGACCCCAGGCTGCCCGTAGCGGACCAGCTCGCCAAGGCGATCGGCCTCACCCGGCTCGGGTGGATTTTCACCGACCTGCTCCCGGAGGACACCGCGCAGGGCACCGTCAAACACATACGGTAACACAATTAATCAAACTCTCTCACCGCGGGTGATACAAATAAGAATACAATTTCATCACCTATTAAATAAATTCATAGCAAAGATCCAGAAGAAAGAAATACAGATTAGTCAGATTTTTGTAGGTAATAAAATTATATTTTATTATGGACTAGCTGACCGGGCGAACGTTGTTTCTTTTTTTAAAACAACTGCCGCACCAACCTATTGTGAAAGGGTTGTACTAATTCAGAAACATCCCCGGCAGGTGCATAACAACTTACCAAAAATTCATTACAATCGGTTCACCCTTATTGAGCGAGACCGACTTGCACTTGACCCTTTTTTTTACATATCAGAAAATTTCCCCGGCGTGTGCATAACAACTTACTAAAATTTCATTAAAATCGGTTTATCATTATTGCGCGAGTCTGACTCGCACTTGACCCTTTTTTTATTTCTCAGAAACCTTCCCCGGCGTGTGCATAACAACTTACTAAAATTTCATTTTAATCGGTTTACCCTTAATGCGCGAGTCCGACACGAACTCCGTTTTTTCTTTCATAAAAACCTTGCCCTAACACTAACAAACACAACAAAAAAAAATTACCCGAATTGGTCCAGCCGTCTTCGAGTTTTCCTTAGTACTTGACCATTTTTTGTGTTAGAGAGTACCATGTGTGCAGATTTAATATTACATGTGGCCGTGCGTAAGTACTCTGTGTACCTATATATATTTAATATTCCATAGTTGTAATCGTGCGTGAGTACCATGTGTGCAGATTTAATATTCCATAGGCAGGTTAAAGTGGGTATTTTATGCGTGTTTGTTGTTTTTAAGATTAATTAAATGAGAGGCATTGGCATGTAGCCTGGACATAGCGAAGGCGTTCGATCGGGTCTGGCACCGGGGTCTTCTATCGAAGTTGCCATCTTACGGAGTCCCCGAGGGTTTGTGCAAATGGTTGGATAGCTTTTTGTCCGGCAGACGTGTACGAACGTACGATACGATACGTAGTTGACGGTAGTTGCTCTGATAGCATGGACATTAATGCTGGTGTCTAAGGCTCTGTGATGTCTCCTACGCTGTTTCTACTGTATATCAATGATATATTCGACATCAACAACATGCATTGCTATGCAGATGACACCTCGTTCCGTTGTGGAGGAAAATCGCGGAGAACTTGTGTCTCAAATCGAGACCACACTGTCCAAGGTCTCTGATTGGGGACGGGTAAACTTGGTCCGATTCAACCCTACAAAGACACAAGTCTGCTACACGACACTAGTCCCACAATTCCAGAACACTCCCCTCTCCATCTCCAAGAGCATTGGGATCCTTGGTGTCGACATCTCCAGCGATGTCCAGTTCTGAGATCATTTACAAGACAAGGTGAAGCTGGCGTCCAAAAAACTAGGTGTACTCAACAAAGTGAGGCAGTACTTCACATCGGGGCAGAGGTTGTTGCTTTACAAATCGCAAGTTCGGTCCAATATGGAGTACTGCTGCCACCTCTGGGCAGGTGCACCCGGATATCAGCTTGGCCCTTTTGACTCGGTTCAACGACGGGCTGTGAGAATTGCCGTCGATCCCAAACTCACTTGCCGTATCAAACCCGGTAGAATGGGATGTGTTCTGAGGAATTGTTCGAAATGATGCCCACGGCTACTTTCTATCATTGCACCGCTCGCCATCGGCAGGGAATTCATCCTCACACTTTAGAACCGAAATGGTCGCGTACAGTGCGGTTTCAGAGAAATCAGTCATCGTATTCTTTTATTGCTACAGCCGCTTCCGCTTTTCCTTCTAATTGTGAAAGTATGTATTTAAATAAAATTGTTTTTTGTGTGTCAGATGCCAAGCATATGGCGTTTTCACAGTTTGCTTAAAATGAATTTAATTTATCGCGAGAGCCGTCAAATGGTTTGATGAATTTAAAGATGACTCCAATTTGTACGGTTTCTCCTCTTTCAGATTTCGTTGAACTTTCTTTACTTGCCATAATTATGTAATAAAATAGAACAACTTAAAATAAATAATAAAATCAAATATTATCTTTAGTAAAAGTTGTAACTGTTATGATTCGGTGTAATAGGCGGCCCGCTAAGTAACACGATGCGCAGCCCTATACCATTGATAAAGCACAGGCGCAATGAGTAAGGAGCAGCTTTTTAGAATTAAATGTACAATGACAGTAACACAAATTATTAACAAAAGAAAGTATACGGATAGTTATTATGTTAAAATATGTGTAAGTATATTAGATTTAGAGCACGGAAATTTGTTAAATCTCTTGAGCAATACTTGAAATACTGCACTTTAATATTTGTGTATGATTTTTCGCTATCACTTTGTTTTAGTACAAAAAATAAGGTTTACACTTACAGGGTTACGCAGAGGTAGAAGCAAGGAAACATACTCGGGAACTAATCAGCGTGAGTAGCCCAGTCACGCTGAAATGTAGACGATGCCGCTTCTCAGGATTTGCCAACTTTCCAGGAGTAACTCGATGTTAATCTTTCAGGAATGTTATGTAATTTTCAGGGAAGAGATGACATATTTATTTATTCATTTTCAGGAACGAGACGGTTTTCTTTTTAGATTTTAGACAGTTTTCTTTCAGGAATAATATGATATATTTTTATTTTCAGGAACTTGACGACTTTTCTTTTCAAGAACGTGACGATTTTTCTTTTCAGGAGCTTCTTAATTTTCTTTTTAAGAACGACGGGTCTTATTTTTCAGAAACGAGACGATTTTGAGGAGCGCGATGAAATAGAATAAGAACTAGAGTTTTATATTAAGGGTTCTCCCCGAGTTCAACATTAATTTGTTTAACACACACACTTGAGTTCCACTCATTTTCACTTAATTGTTTGTTCACGAATCGGAGACGGACAATAAAATACTTTGTATCCCTTAACGCTGCCACCAAATTTATTATACGATTTACGGATTCAGACTTTTTAAAAAAAGATTTATTTCACAAAAGAGTATAATATAATAAAAGAACTTATAGTACAAAAAATGAAATTATTATGTGGCATGGCAAATGTTACCGTTCTGGAAGCTAGAGTCGAACTATCACTTAGAAAAAAGAGAATCCTATCTATGGCAAAAGTGCTGACGCGGAAATAGGGTTTTTTTTTTCTGAGCTGACTATGCAGTTGGCTGTTGCAGCCATTACTGCTTCACCGTGCTTTTGGGGCGAGACTCTGAAGGAGCCTCAGCCCATATAGCGCCCAACGCCCAAGGGCTCCCCGCGGGGGAAGGCTCGGCTTGGGTTGTCGCTCTCGGGGGCGTCCCTTTGACCGGCGTGAGTCTCGAACCCGAAGGTGAGTCACCGCCAGGAGGGGAGTTTCCCGTTACGCGGGTAAGAAATAGGGTGGTAAGCCTTAATATATACAGGGAGTATATATAACAATGCGCTTTACCTTCACCCAAAAAAAAAAAAATTATATGATTTTTTTTTTTGGGTATGACTGAATTGTTTTTAGCGGATTTGAAAGGTAATAATAATTTAATAATAATGAATTTCCGCAAAGTAACGCCTGATTCTATCAATAATGGTAATTATAAAGTCCAGGCTAGACTTGGGTAGAAAATTGGTCTATTGGCGGATGTACGAGTTCCATAAGCAAATTTTAAGCAATAGCTCCGCTGACCAAACGCATAAGAGATTTTCAAACACTCGAAATTAGTTATCGGTATCACAGGCTTCAGGATCTAATTTACCAATAGACTGGAGGAGGAGGACTGAACTTGTACTAAAACAAAGTGATAGTGAAAAATCATACACAAATATTAAAGTGCAGTATTTCAAGTATTGCTCAAGAGATTTAACAAATTTCCGTGCTCTAAATCTAATATACTTACACATATTTTAACATAATAACTATCCGTATACTTTCTTTTGTTAATAATTTGTGTTACTGTCATTGTACATTTAATTCTAAGAAGCTGCTCCTTACTCATTGCGCCTGTGCTTTATCAATGGTATAGGGCTGCGCATCGTGTTACTTAGCGGGCCGCCTATTACACCGAATCATAACAGTTACAACTTTTACTAAAGATAATATTTGATTTTATTATTTATTTTAAGTTGTTCTATTTTATTACATAATTATGGCAAGTAAAGAAAGTTCAACGAAATCTGAAAGAGGAGAAACCGTACAAATTGGAGTCATCTTTAAATTCATCAAACCATTTGACGGCTCTCGCGATAAATTAAATTCATTTTAAGCAAACTGTGAAAACGCCATATGCTTGGCATCTGACACACAAAAACCAATTTTATTTAAATACATACTTTCACAAGCGGCTGTAGCAATAAAAGAATACGATGACTGGGATCAACTCAGTGACTTTCTTCAAACACAGTTCGGGGAAAGAAAACATTACGCGCATTTGTTAACTGATTTGCAGGAATGCCGTCGATCATTGAATGAAACGGTTACTCAGTACTCATTCCGTCTAGAAACCTGTCTATCTCAGCTCTTAATAGAAGTCACACTTTCAAGTAAAAAGAAATCCGAACTAGCCGGCCGGATTGCTTCAATGGAAGATCTGGCGCATCACACGTTTTTACTAGGCCTTAAGCCTAACATTTCTAATTTAGTCCGAGGTAAATCGCCTAGCAATTTAAACGAAGCCATTAACTTAGCCAAATCTGAAGAGAAGATACAGATGCTGATGTACAAGCGTAACATGGCCAGAAATCTCTCAATACCACCACGCGAATTGCAAAAACTCAATAACCCATTTAGACCAGTTATACATTACATGAATAATCAGCCTCAAACGCCCAACCAAAACCCTGCATTTTGTCGATATTGCAATAATCAAGGTCACACGATAGAAAATTGTAGGAAACGTGAATACAACAACCGATTTAAAACCGCACAACCTCATCAACCTCAACAAAGAGGTAACTTTCAAAACAACTTCAGTTTAAACACCCCAAGGCCGTAAGTTAGAATCCATTTTGTAAATAACAATTATAACTACAATTATTTTGAAACCCAATCATCAACTTCCCATGATACTAAATATAACAAATACTTTGACGAAAACGACCATAGCACACAAACAAACAATTACGACGATTCATATAATGTGAAAAGTAATTTAAACGAATAACGGGCTCACGGCGGGAACTCCTGAGACCCAAGTGTCTGTCCTTAACACAACCTGTACGTAAAAATGACACCCTTCCAAGACTTCAAGATACCCAACGCCTAAAATACACTCACTCCTCTGAATCCAAGGACCACAAGGGTAACTAGCCCCGAATAAGCGTCCACTCCTCTGAATCCAAGAACCACATGGGTAACCAGCCCCGACTAAGTGTCCACTCCTCTGAATCCAAGGACCACATGGGTAACCAGCCCCGAATAAGCGTCTACTCCTCTGAATCCAAAGACCACAAGGGTAACCAGCCCCAACTAAGTTCCCACTCTGAATTCAAGGACCACTTGGGTAACCAGTCCCGAATAAGTGTCCAATCCTCCGAATCCAAGGACCACAAGGGTAACCAGCCCCGAATCGGTGTCCAATCCTCTGAATCCAAGAACCACCAAGGGTAACCAGCCCCAAACAAGTATCCATCCTTCTAAATCCAAGGAACACCAGGGTAACCAGCCCCAAATAGGTGTCCACTCTTCTGCATCGAGAGATCTGAAAATTAATCAACTTCATACAAAGACTCATACCTCGAAATCCAATCACCACTGTATCCTACAAAATCCTAACTCTTCAAAAACTGACAAATATCCGACTCCGACCCGACGCATAACTGATGATTAAGTATACGAAATTACATGTGACCCAAGTAAAAAATCCTTACCTCATGTCACACTCCAATTATATACATACCGGCACAATTAGCGGAACAGAAAAAATAGTGAGACTATGAGATAATAACGCATATATTTGACGAAATCATTCAGATTGTTGGGGGGTGGCATTCTGGATTTAACCCTTCTTTTTAGCAAGTCCCAGACATGCTCTATCGGATTCATATCGGGGGAATTTGCTGGCCACTGCATCACCGGTATACCTACGTGGCTCAGATATGCCTGTACCGATTGTGCACTATGAGCACGAGCATTATCTTGCATTAGAATAAAGTCTTCACCAATAAATGGGGCAAATGGTACAACATGTTCTTCTAAAATGTCTCTGATGTATCGATCTGCTGTCATGGTCCCTCTTGTGACTATCACTAACTCCGTGCGAGCTCCCAAACATATCCCTCCCCAAACCATAATCGAGCCGCCACCATAAGCCACTGTGTGTTCAAAATTAGACTGTATGTGGCGTTCTCTTTTGCGTCTCCATATTCGCTGTCTCCCATCGATCTGTTTTAGAAGAACTTTGCACTCATCAGTAAAGAGAACCTGCTGCCATTCGTCCTTTTTTTGTTTTCCGCTAATTGTGCCGGTGTGTATATATATCCAAACCGCTTACCTTTTTAGTTGACACTGGCTCTTCCATCTGTCTTATAAAAAATCCTCAATCCAATCGTTTAAACCCTGAAAATTAAAAGTAATACGACAAAATTAAAAGGCATAGTCAATAACAAAGAGGCTGTCCCTACCGTTGGAAGCCTAGATCTAAACCTTCTCTTCAACTAAGAACATTTCCATTTTATATCGTAGAAGAAATCAATCTTAGGTCTGACGGTATTATTGGAAATGACTTCCTTACCCACTATCACTGCAGCATTGATTACAATCAAAATATCCTTAATATCAACAAAAACAAAATAAAATTAAACTTTACCGATCTTATATATATGATACCTCCTCGTTCTTAAATATTAGTGGAATGCTCAGGTAAAAATCCCGAAATAAAAGAAGGTGTCATTTCTGATCAACACATTAACGACAGCCTTCTGGTAGCGAATTGTCTAGTTAAAGTAAAGGATAACAACAGAGTCAACCTTACGGTCTTAAACACTTCTGAAGATACCGTCCCTTTAAATTCTAACCTTCAATGTACCTTACATCCTCTTTATTCTGACAGCTTTCAGACATCCCAATATAATAAATCGTGTTTGAACAGAACTCAAGAAGTCTTGAAACTCCTTCGTGTCTCTTACCTTAACTCCGAAGAATCTGACGCACTTTACAATATATGCAGCACGTTCTCTGATATATTCCATTTGCCTAGTGATCGACTAACCGCTACCGATGCTTTTCAACACGAAATTCGTACTACCTTCGATCAACCCATTGTAATGTAAAATCCTATCGATTTCCTGAAGTCCACAAGAAAGAAATCCGATCCCAAATCCAAAAAATGTTAGATCAAGATATCATTCAGCCATCTGTCTCACCCTGGTCTTCTCCTATATGGTTTGTTTCTAAAAAGATAGATGCGTCTGGAGAAAAGAAATGGCGGATAGTTATAGACTATCGCAGACTTAACGATATCACCATTGGTGAGACCTATCCAATTCCCAATATCACGGAAAATCTTGAACAATTGGGCAAATCAAAATACTTCTCCACGCTTGACCTTGCTTCAGGTTTTCATCAGATTAAGATGGCTTCCCAAAATTCTTCTAAGACCGCTTTCAGCGTCCCGCAGGGTCATTTTGAGTTCAAAAGAATGCCTTTTGGGCTCAAAAATGCACCTTCAACCTTTCAAAAGATTATGAACAACGTCCTCGTGTTTCGTTTACTGATATGATATCGTCATATACTCCCATGACCTTTCACAGCACATTCAAAATCTCTCTGCAGTCTTTCAAAAACTTTGTATTTTTAACCTCAAGTTACAACCAGACAAATGTTAATTCTTAAGAAAAGAAGTTGGATACTTAGGCCATGTTATAACTGAAAAAGGTGTGAAACCTGATCCAAACAAAACTAAATCGGTTCGAGAATTTCTGATTCCAACATGTCCTAATGATATAAAATCCTTCCTTGGCCTGATATCCTATTACCGACGCTTTATCCCTGAATTTTCTAAGCTATCTAAATCTTTGACATCGCTTTTAAAGAAAGACACCCCATTTATCTGGTCTAACGAGCAACAGCTCACTTTCGATAGTCTCAAACATAAACTTGTCACTGCACCCGTCCTTACTAATCCTGATTTTACCAAACCTTTTACATTAACCTGCAATGCCTCTAACTATGCCATTTTCGCTATCCTATCCCAAGGTTCTGTAGGCAAGGACCTTCCTGTAGCCTTTGCTTCTAGAACTCTAAATAAAAATGAAGTTTCCTAAAATACAACAGAGAAAGAGCTATTAGCAATTATATGCGGTTGTAAAACATTTAGACCTTACCTGTTTGGCCGCCGATTCTTCATAGTGACCGACCACCGTCCTCTTAAATGACTATTGAATCATACTGACCGAAGCACTTAACTGCAACGCTGGCGTCTTCAACTCGAGGAATACGAGTATGAGATTTTATATAGAAAGGGCAAATTAAATTAAGCATTCGCTCTCTCACGCTATCGCAGTAACCCTGAAAATCCTATCAACTGTAATCTGTATCTGCAACGACACCACTCAACACGTCTATAATAGAACATAATGACAATCTGCTTAAAACTCCACATAAGATCCTTGTAATCCCAACGTATCTAGACCTTGATGAATCTATACCCTACATCGAAGAAGCTCTATCCAACTACCCAGAATCCCAATCTTTCATTCAATCAGAAAAACTCTACAATCATTTAAATCATTCTTTCAAAATGGGAAATCCTATTACTTTCTTTTTACTAAAGAACATCATTTTGCCGACTGTAGTTACAGAGATATATACAAATCCCTTAAAAATTTCAGAAACCACTTAATTTCTAATACTGAACCTGTAAACAAGATAAGCATAACTGATTTTTGAAATCCCTTTGACAAACATAGCTATGTTAAAATCTATAATATGTTGACATACTTATTCCACGACACAAACATTTAAAAACATGTACACCGCAACAAAATTTATTATCCTAGTCCAAGTGAAATCCCAAAGATATTTATAGAAAACCATGATATCCCTGTCGCAGGACACCTTGGTTGAAACAGAATGTTCAATAGGATCAGCGAACAATATAAATGGAAAAATATGCGCAGTCATCTTTCAAAAATATATAAAAAACTGCTCGAAAAAAAAATGGAGCACCCATGCAGAAAACAAGTACTTCTTGCACTCCCTTAGAAAGGGTACCCTTAGATATAGGTCCACTTCCAGAATCCGGTCCAGCCAAATTAAAATTCATTCTGACACTTCATGATGTCTTAACTAAATACTCGACTGCTTATCAAATTAGAAACGCCGCAGCTGAAGAGACAAGTGAGTGCTTAGTTCATTTTATATCTCTGTTTCGTATTCCAAAAACTATTCTTACAGATCAGGGAACAAATTTTACAGCTGACCTGTTTAAACAAACATGCATTTTTTTAAAGATTAATCTGCTATGGTCTTCTCCGTATCACCTGCAAACTCAAGGAGCCCTTGAGCCCATTCTACATTAAAAGAATATCTCAAATCATACGTTTGTGAAAATCAAAACAATTGGCCAAGATATGTTTATATAGCAATGCAAGCATATAATACCTCTATACATACCGCCACAAATTTGCGTTACGGAGATTTCCGGCATGGTCTTACCGCACCACGGTATAGTAGGTGGTACAGCGCCTTCATCGTTCATATTCGAGTTCGAGGCAAAGAGACTGCCCAGTAGATCGGCTTTCTCTTTAGCACTATGGGCCAAGTTTTTGTTCGATATTGTATAACCTTGGTTGTTTTACGAAACCACACCCATTTACAAAATTAAATATTTACTGCCCAACATTCTGGTTTACATAATTTGTCCTATGTACTCTCTGGAACACCTATAATGAAAGAAGCATAATCCCTTGCCGTTTTGTGTTTTATTTTTTCCATTGTGATAGTACTTCTTTGATACTGTGATAATACTCTTTACATAGATTTCAATGTTTTCTACTGCAGTATCCTTTTTCAGTCACCATAAATGAAGAAACTTCTTTTTTTCGGTACCCGGAATATAAATAGTGCTGCCTCCTTTTATGACTTGACTGCTAGGATATTTCTTTTTCCTTTTTTGGACCGTATTCCACGACTCTTCCTTCTCTCGATTATCATTTTTCTCTAAGGTGTTTACTAATTTTATTCCTTCATTGCTGTTTTCCTTATCTCGATTATCTGTTTTCTCTATGGTATTTGTTAATTTGACTCCTTAATTACTGTTTTCTTTATTTATTTCCATTTTCGCTAAGATAACGCTAGTTGATTTCGTGGCCTCACCATCTATACTTTTATCGATTGGGTGACTTTTGTTGACTTTTACGACTTGGGTTGCACTTTGCTTAACCACATTCGCAAAAGATATTTGTTATCTCTGGCCCTCTGCTATCTCTTTTCTACCATTTGCTGTCTTTTTCGTACATAGACTATCTTGTAATTGCCATTTCTTATCCGTAATTTTTTAATTTGCGCTTCTAACCCGTCTACTTTGTTTGCCTTTTTTTGCACTCGCCTCAATATTTCCCGTAAATGTTGTAATTCGGTTTCTGCGTTCATAAATCTATCTGTAAGCAAAGTCTATTCCTTTATTTGTTCCTGCATAAGAAGTTTAATTTCTCAGTGAAACATTAGCATTTCCTGTAGTATTTTAGTGCTATTCTCATCATGTATGGTTTTTATTGGCCTGATCCTATTGCCTCGTTCAGTGTTTACGTAGCAAGGGGTAAAAGTTTAGTTCATTAAAGGATTACCTCGAATCGGCGTTTCCGAGCTATCCCCCTTCGGAATATGCGGACATCTCCAGTGACACTTGTATTCCTCCGAAAAGACTTCCAATTTCTCCTCGGTTAGTGCCAGACACTTAAGATGGTATAAATTTTTGCACACTCCATGTACAATGTATCATAAATTGCGGCTTTCGCAGCCGCTACATTTTGTGTCCATTTATTTCACTTAACAATACACTTTATCTCAATAAGTAAAATAACTATTTAATTAAAATAACAAATTAGTTCAACCGGCAGAACGTCCGATAGGTTTAACCCTTTTTTTTATATTGTGGCATACAAAGTTTTATGCCCTTTCTAAATATGTATTGTGAATTATTCTAATTGAGCATTTTCTGTCTCTGCGTGCCGTCGATTAAATATTAATAGATCACAAACTTTACTCTCGAGGTATTATTACACACATATACAACATGTAAGGTAAATGGTGTATATGTGTGGGAAGTGATAGATAAGGGTTGGTTTGTAGATGTTCGGAAAAATATCCTGAAGTCGGAAAATGTTCAGATTTCCCAAAAATCAGCAAATTTCCTTTTGTACCTAAAACGGTGCAGTGACAGCCCAGAAACAGCTGATTTCATTCATAATTATGATGAATGATATTACTACGACCATTGACCCCAAAATACCAGGTGACAGAATAAAAATACAGATTGACGGTTCTAATCACTTTATTTCTACCTAGGTACTGTCATTCTAGCGAATCGATAAATCAATTCTGCAATTCTTTATTTTATTTTTATCGTATTTATTTTTGGTTTAAAAATGATATTTGGTTTTAAATGAATTTAAATTAATTATTGAATAACAATTTTAGATTTTAACTCATAATTTATGACTAATTTATTTTCTTACGTATTAATACGTAAAATCCAAAAAGTCTGTCCTTATTTTAAACTATTGACGTTTGACAGTAACTGCAGTGATAACATATAGGTGGTATCAATTTCTTAAATTTGAACAATAAGAAAAAGTATGTTGCGTAAACTGTAGGGACAGATGAGATACTAAATTATTTAACTTAAAAACTTTCTGCTGCCCAACTCTTTGAGCGTGCCTCAACTCTCACTCGCACATACATTCAACATACACACAAGTGAAATTTAAAGAAGTAGTAAGATTTTTCTCTCTTTCTTAAATAAAATTATGAAGGGTTCTGTATTTTTGTGTACTTGTTTTGTGTGTGCTTTTTTCAAATTATTAATACTAAACATTTAAATATTGAAAGTAGTCTATATTCAGTAGAGTATTACCAGAATCCACTATGTCAGATACGTACAAAAATATATATATGCACATGTTGTGTTGGGACACAATATTTGATCATTTGTAAAAATGAATAAATGCTCGAATATCCGTGTAACACCATTTGAAACCACGTGCACACAAGTTTAGCGCCGGTCTTATCCATCGATTCATTCCCTCCTGTGCCTTGCAGCGTGCTTCCCGGCGCCACACATATTTTTTGTACACATGTCTGACGCCGGCTTTATACAAACTTAATGACATTAAATATTAATAAACTACACAAAATTTTTATTTTTTTTATTTTTCTCAATATAACATTAAATATTACAAATAATTTATTGAAACCAACATATTTAAGCCAACATTTGAAACCTTAAAAGTTTTGTAGACATAGTCTAAATCCGAATTTTTTATGTCTATGGTTTTTCAAAATCTTGAGAAATGATTTTGTGGACTTGAAATATTATTCGAGGCCATTTTAAGAACAACATTAATCCTGTACAGATGACAGACAATGCAAAAATATCGAAAATCATTGTTTTAAAATCAACAGCAAAAGCTATCATTTTCTCTGTCACAATCTCGACTGATGTCCTAAACTTTATTTGTAGACAATTCGAAGCTCATATACTTTAATAAGTTTTAAATCATACCTGCTAAGGTAACCTTTTTTGATATCAAACGCTGAATAATAAATACTCCGTCTCAGTGGATGCGCCTCTTGGCTCCTCGGACCACTGTCTCGTTCGGACTCAAATGTCATGCACAAAACCCGATCCATCTGGGCCAACTAATTGGCGTCGTGTGTGGCACTATAAGTCGGCAGACTGCGATGGATTGCGAGAATTTAATGCATCGTACCCGTGGAGGCAGATCTGCTTTAGCTCAGATTATCCTGACGTCTGCGCAGCCGCAGTCACTGAGACAATCCTCGCTGGTATGGAATGTTTCATTCCTAACCTGCGAGTAGCTGCCGGCGTCAAAAAACGACCGTGGCTTTATAGGTCTTGCAGAGAAGCAAAAATTTTTAAGCAAACTGCGTATGAGGCTTGGACCACGGCTCGTAATAATAAGGATCCGAATATTTCTGAGTTAAAACGCAAATTAAATGCTGCCTCGAGGTTCAGTAAGAAAGCAACTGCTAGAGCAAAATTCCAATTCATCGGCAAAATAGGTGGGCGACTTGCGAGCTATCCTTCTGGGAGTCGTGCTTTCTGGTCACTTGCTAAAGCTGCCGAGGGGAACTTCTGCCAGTCGTCGTTACCACCACTGCGAAAGACCGATCCCATCAAAAACATAAAAGTTTCTACCAACAAACCAAATTTTCGGAATAATAAAATAAAAACCGACAAGTAACAGATTTAGAACACAGGATTAGGTTGCTACGGATATATGATTCGTATATGAGAAACTAGGCAAGTCAGACTACAAGGCTACATAAATACAAGGAATAAGGATAAATTGGTAGTTCAAAAATGTCGTCTTCAGAAGGTACATAGCACTTTCGCAATGCAAAGTATATTTTTTTACATTAAAATTCCAGAACATGCAATTAATTTACCCTGGAATAAATTTAAAATATATGTCAAAGATAGTTTAATGAAAAAAAGCTATTACAAAATTGATGAATTTAATTGATTTGTATTGGGGCATTTGAAATATTTTTTAAATTAAAACATTGTATATTATGTTACTACCTATTGTAAGGCTATATTGTATTTTTATATGATGTACAAAAGATTAACTGCTGAGTTTATTGCCGGTTATTCTCGGCAGTAAAGCATTACGTACCTTCCATTCTACTCCTCTTATATTTTGTTCCTTTACTACATACATTGTAACTAGTACAATCGAAGTTTTATTGGAGTTGCTTGAGTGTGTCATGCTCTCCCAAATTGTCTCTGCGGTGGTGGCGTGTGTGTCGGGTCGTTACGTTCCCTAAAACATGGTTGAGCGAAGCGATGGCTGATTCATTTGTCATACTCGTGAACGGGTGCCGCCTGTGGAGGCTGGTCTGCTCTTGCAAACTTCTTTGTATCCTTGTATTTAGTCTTAATTTTTGTTTTTTTTTTATCAATACTGTAAGGCATTGATTATTAGTGATGAATACATAAACCGTCTTTTTTTTATCTATACTAATATATAAAGCTGAAGAGTTTGTTTGTTTGAACGCGCTAATCTCAGGAACTACTGGTCGGATTTAAAAAATTCTTTCAGTGTTGGATAGCCCATTTATCGAGGAAGGTTATAGGCTATATATCATCACGCTAACACAAATAGGAGCGGAGCACTTATGAAAAATGATTCAAATTCGGGGTTTTTTCTATACTTTAATATATAAAGCTGAAGAGTTTGTTTGTTTGAACGCGCTAATCTCGGGAACTACGGGTTGGATTTAAAAAAATCTTTCAGTGTTGAATAGCCCATTTATCGAGGAAGGTTATAGGCTATATATCATCACGGCAACACAAAAAGGAGCGGAGCACTAATGAAAAATGTTTCAAAATCAGGGTGTTTTTATCCTTTTGAGAGCTTCCGCTGCGTGCGCTGCGTAAAGGTTATAGTTACGTAAAAATCATTACTTTTTGAATATAAATTATTTTTTGGTTTTTGATAAACTACTGTATTTTCCTACGTTTACGGGGTATAATTGCCTTTCTTGTGTTACTCTACTAATATTATAAATGTGAAAGTTTTTATGTCTGGATGGATGTTTGTTACTCAATCACGCTTCAACCACGGGACGGATCGGGATAAAACTTGGCATACATATAGGTTAGGTTCTGGAATAGCATATAGGCTACTTTTTACCCCTAATTTCCTGCGGGAATAACTATAACAGAGTTAAAAGAACTATTGCTGCACCTATAGCATGCTATAGCAATTCATTAGTATGACTAATTAATTAATTGGAGTTATGACTAATTATTTAATTAATTAATTGGAGTTAATTAAGGAGTTCCACGCCGATAAACGAATTTAGGGCGGGCGGAGCCGCTGGTAAAGTCTAGTTTTCTATATTTTCTTTTACCTCTGCACTTTGTAGGATATCATTCTTCGCCGAACAAACGTAGTAGAACACCATCCTGATGATACACTTCGATCATAATATTATGCAAATTTACTATAGCCTTTAATTCAGAAGCAGCTCCATAAGCAGTCGAACAAAGCATGCTTGCTCAATTCTCTTCTTTAGAGCAGTAAGGATCCCTGTTTGGATCGCTAGTGTACATACTTAAATCATTCCAGTTAAGACACATACTCTACTATAGTCTAAAGCAACCTATTTGTTTGTTGTATATTACTATACTCAAACAAAGAATATGCAATCGAATGGAAAAGGCAGCTTCCATCGGGAGGCATTGGAATAATTCGGTGTAAGGTAAGTGTGTTACCCACCCGTTTTTCTATTGTACGACTCATTGTGAAATATACGTAATAAAAAGATAATTATTTAAGAGGATTACGTAACAAATTATCTATGGAATCTATGGGATTCTCAAGAAAAACAATTTGTTACCAATAAGTTCTCATTCACAAACTTTCTATAACTATACTGAAATAATTATTATTAATTTTTGATTTAAACTATTGCCTATACCATACTTACTCACTAAAAGAATGTAATAATAATATAACCACAAATATATATGTATTTTTAATGAAAACCTATGAATTTCGTAGCATAAATTGCAACCTTATAGGTCAGATATCGACAGACAACCGATCAGCAATAAGGCGCTCGCGCTGATTAATGAGCGCGGCTGCCACTCGCTCGGAGACGTTCGCGTCGAGGTTTTATCGCACTGCTCCCACCCGGCAGCTCCGACGTCGCACCGCGCGCCGTGTACCGAAATGCCTATTATTTAATTTTTTATAATTAATAGCTTCTGCCAGCGGCTTCGCCCGCCATTAATTTCGTTATCGGCGTAGGTTCTTACGGCAACTCCTTAATTATAGAAAAAAAACAAACAATCAAATCTTTCTTCTTTAATGGCATAATACATTCGTGTCTGTGAATCCATGGAAATAACCATAAAAAATTTCAACCCAATCGGTCCAGCCGTTTAGAAGATATGTGAAAAAGGAAGTAATTAAGTAATTAGGAATGTGCGTAAGGATAATTCTTACTACCCTTTCTCCCGTAGGAATGAAGCATTTTCCAGCGGTAATAAGTAGTCTATGTTAATCAGGAATAATGTCGGCTTCTAATGGTAAAAGAATTTTTTAAATCGGTCCAGTAGTTTCGGAGCCTATTCAGTACAAATAAACAAACAATAAAATTTTTCCTCTTTATAATATTAGTATTGATAATGATCTTACAATACTGATGTGCGCTAAATATTGAAACGTTGAAACAATAATTAATACTAAATCCCAGTTAATAACGTAATAAATACGAAAGTCGACTATACTCTTAGTTATAAGTACTAAACGGAAATATTTGGATAAAAAACAATTTAAGGGTGGCATAAGTTTTAATTGCTGATTCTTACATTACAGTTTTTATAAGTAGGTATAAGTTAAGTGTTCCTAATAGAATCAATTAGTGAAAAATTATAATAAAATGATAAAAAATTTACAAATGTATCTCGCAAGTCTCAATATATGAGCCAAATTTGACACGTTTATGCGAAATAGTTTTTGAGTTATGAGGGGGTCAAAAGTGGCTCCAAATGGTTCGTTTAATATTACACACGGTGCTGCTCGCCAGTTCTGTTACTTGAACTTGGCTTGACACGCTACCGCGTGTCTAGATGGTGACCAGGCCCATAGTGCTATAGAGAAAGCCGATCTACTGGGCAGTTTTTTGCCTCAAACTCGAATATGAACGATGAAGGCGCTGTGCCACCTACGTGATGCGGTAAGACCATGCCGGATATCTCCATAACACAGCGGGAGCGGTCCGGCGGGCGTTGCTTTCTCTAGACGTTCATAAATAGAGTGGGCCAGACGGTATACCAGCAGTGGTGCTTAAGCAGTGTGCTCCTGAGTTATGTCCGGTACTCACGCGCTTTCCTACCACACTAGTCAATTTTCTCAGTCTTTATGGAAGACTGCGAATGTGCACCCGGTGTCCTAAAAGGGCTATAGATCGGATCCAACGAATTACAGGCCTATCGCTATTACCTCTCTCTTCTCCAAGATGATGGAGCGTTAATCGACACACAGCTTCTAAAATACCTAGAAGAACACGACCTGGTCCGTGGCCGTCAATATGCCTTTCGCCACGGTCGCTCGACTGGTGACCTTTTCGTGTATCTCACACACCTATGGGCACCAGCAATTGGGAGTCAGGGGGAGGCATTGGCATGTAGCCTGGACATAGCGAAGGCGTTCGATTGGGTCTGGCACCGGGGTCTTCTATCGAAGTTTGTGCAAATGAGTGGCTAGCTTTTCGTGCGGCAGACACATACGAACCGTAGTTGACGGTAGTTGCTGTGATATTATGGACATTAATGGTGGTACCGCAAGGCTCTGTGCCGTTTCCTTCGCTGTTTCTACTGCACATCAATAACATGTTGGACATCAACAACATGCATTGCTATGCAGATGACAGTACTGGAGACGCTTATTAAACGGGTCGTGCATATATCCCTCGTTCCGTTGTGGAGGAAAACCGCGAAGAACTTGTGTCTCAAATCGAGACCACACTCTCTAAGGTCTCTGACTGGAGACGGATAAACTTGGGCCGATTCAACCCTACAAAGACACAAGTCTGCGCGTTCACCGCTAAGAAAAGCCCATTCACTGTGGTTCCACAATTCCAGAACACTCCCCTCTCTATCTCCAAGAGCATTGGGATCCTTGGTGTTGACATCTGAGGAGAGATTTTGCCTCCCTGTGTAGGGTTCTACTGCGTGGGTTCTACGGCTACCATCGCACCGCTCGCCATCGGCAGGGAATTCATTCTCACACTTTAGAACCGAAATGGTCGCGTACAGTGCGGTTTCAGAGAAACTTTCTCTCGCGAATTTTAAGGCATTGCTTCGTTTATTTATGTGAAAATGATTACATAGTAACATGCATATAATTATAAGTGTCAATAAAAAATAACCTCTCTGTTTCTTCGTAGCTTAAGTTTAAAAGCCAGTTGGAAACTACTCTTTTATAATCAGTCGTGGGCAAATGATATATAGGTTTTTTTGTATTTACCATGTTGTATAATCTAGGTCCATTAAAGGAGAAGAATTTCTGTGCATTTGCTGTTTAGGTGACTGTCATAGGACATTCCAAAAATTCCGTCTGTTATTTACATTTTCATGATTAACTCTGTATTCAGTAAGTTTGTGTTGTCGTAAGATAGATACTAAAATTTAAAGCTGTTTAGCTGTTAGCATTTGTAGTTCTTTGTAAAGTTCCACTGTAGGATGTAATGGTTTGAAAAATGAGACTTCTAGTATTAGCCTCTGTGCTTTTTCTATAAATAGCATTAAACTATTACTCGCACCACCCCAAGATGATATACCATAAGGTAATATCGATTGGCATAGCCTCAAGTAAATAGATTTCATCAGTTCTTTGTCAGCTACGTACCGCAGGTTCTTAAATATGTATACAAGTTTCCTAATCTTGTGAGATAAGCTAGTGATATAAGCAGAGAATGAAAGATTCTCATCCAGAGTTATACCGAGATATTTAATAGTATTTTCTCTTTTGATCAAGGGCACTTGCAGTTTTCTCCTGATTGGTTTTCTTTTCTACCAGTACACGAGTGTGCTACAATTTAAGTATTGATGTTATTAGCTTTTAGAAAATTTCTTATTGAAAACAACATATAACTAGTTTTACTATAGTTTAGAGTTAGCGAGTTTAGGGCTAGCCATTGGCATACTTTGTCAAATCCGTTTTTGGGCAAATCTAATGACATCTTCCAAGGTATCCCCAAAGAAGGTACAAGTAAGTGAGGTGTAAGTGAAAAAAGAAATCGTATCAAAAGTCTTTGCCAGTTCAAGGAATATAGTGATACATTTAAGTTTATTATCAAGCTTGTCAACAATAAACTGTCAAAGAATGTACTGCATCCGAAGTAGAATGTACTGCATCCGAAGTAGAATGTACTGCATCCGAAGTAGAATGTACTGCATCCGAAGTAGATTTCCTCTTCTTAAAACTGTATTGCGCTTTTGATAGGTTTCTAGATATTTAAAAAGTCTTTCATTTATAATTTTTTTAAATAATTTGGAAATTGTTGAGTATTTTGTTCTAGGACGGAAGTTTGTTAAGATATCCATTTCTCCATTCCACCTTTGTTTATAGGGATAACAAGAGTTTTTTTAAGAACGACTGGCAAAATACCATTTTGCAGACAGCGATTACAAAGGTTTGTAAGTACGGGTACGGTAAGATTTTAACGATTTATTGCAGCTGTTTGCAAAAGAAAAAGAAGAGGAGGGTGTACCATGTGGAATTAGATCCGATAAGTTAGTACTAATTTTTTCAAAATAACTATTAATTTCGTTAACTGAAGCCTCTGTAGATTCTTTGGTATTGAGGAGACAATCGGTAGACGTATTTGTTTTATCCAAATTTGTTATATTTTTTATGGCAGTCCGGAGATTTTTATTATTGTATTGTATTGTGTTCTTTATTGAAAAATGTGTTACAATTTTTCTTGTTCTTTAAATTTTCTAGGATTTTGTTCCATAATAATACTGTTTGGCAAATTATAATATATATATATTTACAGCATTGTAATATAAACTTCTTTTGTAGTGTGTATGCTTGTGCGGCATGACCTTCAATTTACATTTTGTTTTATCATGATGGCTTACGAAATCGAATTGATTAATATTATTTTTTTTTACAAAAGATGCTATTTTTAATACATAAATGTCAAAAACTGTTAATAAGTCTAAGTCTTTAAATAATTCCTTACACGCTGCACTTCTTTCCGCTAACAACATGATTCCGACCACCCTCTTTTGTAGCTTAAAAATTACATTTACACTTAGGTGTCAGGGGTATTCATTTCCGAATACACGGGTACGCGACCCCGGCCTCCCGAGCTACTACTAATTTTCCCCATTTCCTTCCAACAGTAGTATCCCCCGCTTTCGACGTATCCCACTCATTATAAGATTTCCATTTTCCAAAAATCATCACATCCCAACCCTTACTCCTTGTTCCCTTCTATTATCCGACAGGAATGTCGGGCAGTAGCGACCCCCTATAAAACTACTGCGCTCGCCAACCCGCTTGCCAGGCGTGGCGAGAATGGCAAACCCACCAACAATATGAACGGCACAAAATACAAACGGCCCCTAGTCCCCGGCAGCCCTGCTAGTCCAGGCTACGGTAGCGGCCTTGGTAGCGGCAGGGCAGGGGGTGCGAAGAATCCCCGGCGGAGATCCGGCTACCAACACTGACGACTGGACCTGGCAACCTACAATGCATGTACGCTGAGCGCCGACGAAAAAATAGTAGAATCTGGAAGAAGCTACAAGCAAGTTACGCTGGGACGTTATAGGGCTCTCAGAGGTCCGAAGACAGGGACAGGACACGATAGTTCTCAACTCAGGTAACTTGATATACTACCGGGGGGGTGACCAGCTATCCCAAGGTGGTGTCGGGTTTATCGTCCGCAAGTCCCTCATCAACAATGTCATCAAAGTTGACAGTGTGTCGACCAGGGTAGCGTACCTGATACTCAGAATATCAAAACGATATTCGCTGAAGGTCATACAGCAGTACAGTACAAAACTGCGTACTATTTTCTGGTCCTTAATACCCCAATGCTTGAAGACAAAAGTCTTTAACCAGTGTGTGTTGCCAGTGATGACTTACGGCACTGAGACGTGGCGTGGAAAGAGCTATGCTCGGAGTTTCCCTACGTGATCGAATCAGGAATGAGGAATCCATCTAATGAATCCGTAGGAGAACTAAAGTCGCCGACATAGCTCACCGAATCGCAAAGCTGAAGTGGCAATAGGCAGGCCACATAGCTCGAAGAACCGATGGCCGATGGGGGAAGAAGGTTCTCGAGTGGCGACCACGAACCGGAAAGCGCAGCGTGGGACGGTCCCCCGCTAGATGGACAGATGACCTTGTAGAGGTAGCGGGGAGCCGTTGGTTACAGGCGGTCGCACGCTGTGGAGAAAGTTAGGTGAGGCCTTTTACTAAACTTTTGTTTCTTTGTTGATTAGTAATAAACACTTTTTCTTCATTAATTTCATTTACTTGCTGTAATTTGTCAACTGATTTGTCGCATTTTTTACACAAATGAATTTTTAGGTATGAATTGGATGCTTCTGAAATTTTTTACTACGTAAACTTTTACTCGTACTATGTAAACTTTATACTTGTAGGTTTGTATATTAAGCAAGCTTAGCAAATTTTTAGTGCATAAATAAACACTTCACTAATTAATAACAATTTTTAAATGCAGAGCTACGACTAGACGTGTGTCACTTATCGTTTTTAGCACATTTTATCTGATTACTTTTGTACTTGCTTGCATTTTCTTATTATATTATTGCAAAAGTTTCTATACTGCGTGATTGTTAATTATAATATATAATTATTAGGTTTTAGTTTAGCTTGAGCATTTAGTCCCTACTTTTTTATACAGTGTAGGAGTCGTTTTGTGATCCACGGGCCTAATTTAATTTTATATCTATTAAATTTTATGTTTGTAGAATTTAGTGTGATTATTATTAATCAGTTTAACAAAAGACGACATGGCTTTGCTTACATCAGAAATTAAGTTAAAATGACTGAAACCTATTTTATGCTTTCTCTTGGAGTTTTACGACATGTGTATGGTGAGTGGTTATTTTATTACACTGTAAGTTTGCTTCCTCTTGGATTTTTACGAAATGTATATGGTGAGTGGTTATTTTATTACACTTTAAGTTTGCTTCCTCTTGGAGTTTTCCGAAATGTATATGGTGAGTGGTTATTAAGTTGTAATTTTTGAATTTTAAACAGAATAGAACTTGGTCGTGATCAGTAATTGGAGATTGTAAAAGAACTGTATTTGATGGTAGCTTCGATTTCAAAATAACATGATCTAGACAGCTTTTACCTCAAGTTGGAAAGACAGCTTCTACCTCGTGTTGGAAAGATGTATGCTCGTATCAAACCACAGTTTGATAAAATGTCCAAATAATCTGTAAAATATTGACTAGATTATGCGATGTTAATATTTTTAAAAGATAACTTAGTAGATTTTGTAATGAATGCAAAAAGGGATGTATGTTTGTAAAATAGGAGGTCTATATATAGAAAGAATCACGGTATCCTAGTTTAGTTTAATTAATTGGCTTTGGCGGCTGGATGAAGCGATGATTCGGATACCCGTCTGGAAAAGGGATACTATTTTCTGCAGGGCGGTCGGGGTCTGCGACCGGAACGGGGTCTTAGGATAGGACATGAGATTTTTGTATATATGCTAGTGAGCTTAGAAAACTTCATAGTGTGATGCAGCTTTGTATGGAAATACGTAGATGTATATGTAGAAATACGTTTGTGTGATCAGCGCCATCTAGTTGTACGTAGACGTCTGCGCACGGTTAACTTGATCGCCATGATTGATGGGGCGGAGAAAGTTGTCAGTGGACAGTAGAGAGGAGGCGTGAGTGTGCCCCCATACCACCCCCCTCTTAGACCGGAGGTCAATGGTCGAAGCAATTTTTCTCAACACATTGTCGGTGACACACGAGGAGGAGGCTGTGTTGAATCTCGGGCTTTAGCCATGACACGACGTTTTGGCGGTGGGCCTAAAGTTACTCAAACGGCGAAGATTTGCTATGATGTGGACCTGGTCGAGCGGTAGGACGATGTTGTGCTGCTGCTAAAGAATGCGTAGTTCAATACTGCTCGGTCTGTAACGACCGACGATCACGTCCGGGTCACCAGTTTGGCGTCTCGGTGAAGCGATGATTCGGACACCCGTCTGGAACCCGTCCATGCTATCAGAGCAACTACCGTCTACTACGGCTCGTATGCGTCTCCCGGACAAAAAGCTAACCACCCATTCGCACAAACCCTCGCGCACTCCGTAAGATGGCAACTTCAATAGAAGAGCCCAGTGCCAAACACGATCGAACAGTTCTGGCTACATGCCAGCGCCTCCCTCAGACTCTCAATGGCTAGTGCCCATCGGTGTGTGAGATTCACTAGAAGGTCAACAGTCGAGCGACTATCTCCAGGTTTTTCTAGGTATCTTAGAAGCTGTGTGTTGATCACACGCTCCATCAACTTGGAGCGTCGAGAAGTAAAATCGATTGGCCTGTAATTCGATGGATCTGATCTATAGCCCTTTTTTGGTACCGGGTGCACATTCGCAGTCTTCCATGAAGACGGAAATCGCCTGATGTGGTAGGCAGGTTATTTTTTTTTTAAATTTGTAATTGAATTGAATTTTTGCACATTATACAATTAAGTATATAAATCCCCACGCACTACGCAAAAACATCCGCAGATCGCTCGCTGCAATAGTGCTCGAAACGCTTTAGATTGTTAAACTAAGGCAACTGAAATAAAATTATTTCGCCTCGTGTAGACTTTATGGGAACTATACCTAATGAGATTGTCATTGCGATGTCTTAATTCTTTATAACCTATAATTATTGAAATTAACGAAAATTAGAGATTAACTAGTTTTTTCGTAGGAAATAGGTTATAAAAATTAATAATATCTCCAAATATGTAATAATCTCAGTAAGTCTAGTTACGAAACGAACGATACATTAAAAAATTATTTTAAATGAAAAATTAGGTACATATTATGCAGTGGATAAGTTTTTATTTAATTAAAAACAAAAATTTATTAATTAAACAATGATAAATATCGTATTGCTCTTGCACAATCTTTTTCAGATGTTATTGTGATGTGTGTGGTTCTAACAAATAAAAAACGAGTTTTTTTTTTCCATTTTATTTGACGAGCAGTGATATACAAGTGTTTAGAGCTAAAATATTATTATAGCTTAACTATAGCATTTATAGTTTATAAAAATAGTAGTTACTCAATAGTGGCGATACAATATATTACCTTAGTTACTACCCACCACCATAGGTGCAGGTGTCCCCCAGGTGTCAAGCAGTGCTCCGTGCTTTCCCCTCTACTCTATTCTCTGTTCACTAACAACATACCTCGTCCCTCTAACGTCAATGTGGCGCTCTTCGCGGACAATACGGCCGTTTAACTATTCTCACCGAAACGTCCGTCGATTATGCCTGGCCCTCCAGTCTGCCGCCAACGCCTTAGGCGATTGGTGTCGGAAGTGGAGAATCAAATCCATTAAGAAGTTGTGCTCGCTATAGATTAAACGCTAATTCGCGTCGTCTCGTAGCGTAGTTGGCTATAATGAACGTAGAAATGTAAAAGTAACATAACATTCAAAATCAAAATAACACGTTCCAGGACACAATACGGCCTATGTGATAATATTTTTATTATATATTGAATCAAACAAGTGCTATTTAGAATCCTAGCTCCTGACTGACAGAATTTAATATCAAAACAAAACAGATTTTCAAAAACGCACCAAAACACCATATTTGAGCTGGGTTCAAACTGCTGCTTTATATAAAATACACTTTAAGACCTTTTATATATAAATAAAAGGCAATGTCCTGACTGACTCATCAACGGCCAGCCCAAACAAAAAAATGGAAATTTGAAATTTAGGGAAAGATTTTGTTGTATATTGAAGGCGTCCTTTAGGAACGGATTTTGCGAAATTCAACTCCTAAGAGGGTAACATAGGGATTCGCAGACTTTCGCCTTTTTCGAGTTAAGTATGTAAAAATTGGTAGTCAACCTTTTGACTAAAAATCAAAAATGATACATTTCATTGTTTTTGAAAAATCATCCCACAGGGGGTTAAATAGGGCATGAAACTTTGTATGGGGATCGCCTCTGAGCTCCTATCCAGTGGGGATTCCCCCCAATAACTCCCCTCTCACCAGAATATTTATTTCTTTAAAAACATCCCTGAGACAGTCTCGGCTACCTAGCTCATAAATGCTTCGTACTGCCCTTTTTTAAATATGGTTTGAATATCAGCAGCAGAACCCCATAGCAAAATACCATATGACATGATAATGTGGAAATAAGCAAAGTAAAAAAGTCTAAACAAGTGCTGTGTTTATGTCAGTCAATTGCCTGATTTTCCTCACCGCAAAAGCAGCAGAACTAAGTTTACCTGCTAGTACTGTAATTACCCCACTGCAATTTTGAGTCAATAGTTATACCTAAGAAGACAGTTTTATCAGCTAATTCTAATTTTTCATTATTTAATACCAGATTTCTATTAATTTGGATTGCATTAGGTAGTGAAAACTTAATGCATTTTGTTTTATTAGCATTAAGTACAAGATTATTAACAGTAAACCAGTTTGAAATTTTTATAAGGTGTCTATTTATGTCGTTCGAATTGTCGTGTTTCCTGTTCACTTTAAACAATAATGAAGTGTCATCCGCAAATAATACTATCTATGTAAACTTTTGCACCATAAATCTTCTATTGCTTAAGTATGATTCTACAGTCTCCGAGCAAGGGCACCTAGCGATCCTGTGGTCCACACCCAGACACCTGTAACACCAGTCGCATGCGCACAATGTTGCGATGACCCACGCGACGCAAACTCACAAATCTGGGACACTCAGTGACTGTGTGGTCCCTACCGCGACACGTCCGCGGTCCGACATCCTCTACAGCAACACAAATCCGGCCACCTTCTCGAGGTCTAAGCGGCTGCCTAGGCAACTGCACCGGCGGTGGCCTAGTCCTACCGTACGAGGTGGAGGGCTCGGAGAGAGCGAGATTATCGACCCAGTGACACTCCTCCAAAAAACCCACCAAACAAACAATTTTGGGGTAGGGGGTGTCGGAGTCTCCCCCGTGGGAGCACTTAAACCTGCTCCTCACCTCCACTGGCAGGCCCAAAGCCTTCAGGGTGGTGTGGGTTACTAGTAGGACGTTAAGGAGCCCAATCCGAAGGACCCTAACGCCCTGAACCCGTGGCTGCCCCAGAAGAATGGCTGAGACGTGCGCGTCTGCCAACTGCCGCACATTCTGGTATCGCTTAACCAGCAACTCTCGAGCCACCGTATAGCTGACGTCGTAGCAACGGGAGATGCTGGATAAGGCCACGAGGTTTCCCGTCCAACGAGGCCAATAGATATGCCAGCTTCTGGGCAGATAACAAATCTCTTATCGTTAACCTATATACCTAAACAATACCTAACTTAAATTCCTACAATACTCACGTAAACATTAGCTACTAAATACGCCTTACAAATACCTACCGACGGTTCCTGTCGGCGCATAAGGTCAGTCCCAGAGGCCCGTGAATACTTTGGCTGCATGCAAAAACCGAGGCTCTGCTTGCAAATTGTTGTTACTGATCTTATACATTGAGCCCGGAGCTTGTAAGAGGGAAATTACGTTAGGATATCAAAGAAAAGGGTCAAGAAATTAATAATAATTTGTACGATAAGTCACTTCCCTATACGTCTCCGTTGTCCGCCGCTCCAAGGGTGCAAAAGTTCATAGTAATTCGACACCACTCCAAACCACCAAACGAAATGTCGAACTCCAAAATGTCAGTATAGAGTTAGCCGTTAACCAAACTCAAGACAATATGCGCGAGACACGAACGCGTATTCTCTCTTCACCACGGTTTTAGAACTAAATGCCGCGCCGGACACGGGCCGCGCGCGGCGAGTCTGACTCGGTAAAGGCCGCTGACGTCACCGCTTATCTGTACCAAAGAAGTTTGTTTGGGAAATAATTTGTTTATTCGTTCAGTGCAGTTAGCGGAACACATAGGTATATTTCCTCAAAATTCAACCCTGGCCTTATGGGTGGCAAACATTGTATGAGAATTATTTTGTTCACTATCTAAATTACTTATAACTTTGTATGAGTATATATGTTATTCAACACTATATTTTATTTTTGGGTGGGTAGGTGAAACAGCCAGACATACGAAAGTGAGCTCCTCAAATTTTAATAAAAAATAATTCACAACAGCTTTTTTATTATTTATATGTTCTGTTAAAGTTGGCTCTAACACTTGCTAGATCATTAATTTACCAACTAAAAGTCATATTGTTCTACTACAAACTCACTATCAACATGTAAAGGTATACCGATCACGTACGGTTGAATATGAATCTAAACTAATATGAATTTAGAGAGGTAGGGCACTGCATAGAGAGGAAGGGCCTTGCAAGTACTTGCTAGAATAAGCCACCTGAACGACTAAAGCAGGGCATAGCGAGTACTTGCTCGAATGAGCGGTCCGAACTGGGGAAGTACGTCCACCTTACATAAAACCGCGGCCATAATAACACTAACATTGAGTAGTGTTGTGTTCCTGGCGGTAAGTAAGGTTGCTAGAGCTCTTTGAGGATTAGCTGCGCGGACAGCGGAGTACCGGCGGTGCTCGTTGCTGTCATTGCTCGGCGTAGACACGGCGTGCTGGTTCGGCGGTCAGGGAGACCTGATGAAACGGCTGACCGCTGGCCGCCCGCAGGTTGAACGGGTTCCGGAACCCAGGGATTACTTAATCTCCGCCCTGGGAGGCTGATCCGCCAACCGGTGTAAAGTCTCTGAAGTAGTAGTCGTGCCGGAGAAGGAGACCGGAGTGGATCCGGCTACTACAACAGAGGGGGATCAGGGGCCCTTCCGCCCGCCGTGCCAGCAACCGTATCATCTATGGCGAGCTTCGGCTGTCTTAGTACCGCACCTTTTGTCCTCTAAGCTGAAAGGAAATTTTGCCAGTCGTCGTTACCACCACTGCGAAAGACCGATGCTGACTTGGCCCATAGTGCTAAAGAGAAAGCAGATCTACTGGGCAGTCTCTTTGCCTCGAACTCGAACATGAACGATGAAGGCGTTGTACCACCTGCTATACCGTGGTGCGGTAAGACCATGCCGGGAACCTCCATAACACATTGGGAGGTCCGGCGGGCGCTGCTTTCTCTAGACGTTCATAAGTCGAGTGGGTCAGGCGGTATACCAGCAGTGGTGCTTAAGCAGTGTGCTCCTGAGTTATGTCCTGTACTCACGCGCCTCTTAGCGCTTTCCTACCGCACTAGGTAATTTTCGTCTTCATGGAAGACTGCGAATATGCACCCAGTGCCCAAAAAGGCGATAGATCAGATCCATCGAATTACAGGCCTATCGCTATTATCTCTCTTCTCTCCAAGGTGATGGAGCGTGTGATCAACACACAGCGTCTAAGATACCTACAAGTACACGACCTGGTCAGTGACCGTCAATATGGCTTTCGCCACGGTCGCTCGACTGGTGACCTTCTCGTGTATCTCACACACCGATGGGCACTAGCCATTGAGAGTCAGGGAGAGGCATTGGCATGTAGCCTGGACATAGCGAAGGCGTTTCATCGGGTCTGGCACCGGGGTCTTCTATCGAAGTTGCCATCTTACGGAGTGCCCGAGGGTTTGTGCAAATGGGTGGCAAGCTTTTTGTCCGGCAGACGCATACAAACCGTAGTTGACGGTAGTTGCTCTGATAGCATGGACATTAATGCTGATGTCCCGCAAGGCTCTGTGCTGTCTCCTACGCTGTTTCTACTGCATATCAATGACATGCTGGACATCAACAACATACATTGCTATGCAGATGACAGTACTGGAGACGCTTTTTACACGGGTCGTGCAAACATCCCTCGTTCCGATGTGGAGGAAAACCGAGGAGAACTTGTGTCTCAAATCGAGACCACACTGTCCAAGGTCTCTGACTGGGGACGGGTAAACTTGGTCCGATTCAACCCTACAAAGACACAAGTGTGCGCGTTCACCGCTAAGAAAACCCCATTTACTGTAGTCCCACAATTCCAGAACACTCCCCTCTCCATCTCCAAGAGCATTGGGATCCTTGGTGTCGACATCTCCAGCGATGTTCAGTTCCGAGATCATTTATCAGATAAGGTGAAGCTGGCGTCCAAAAAACTTGGTGTACTCAACAGAGCGAAGCAGTGCTTCACGTCGGGGCAGAGGTTGTTACTTTACTGTATATAAATGTATGCGAGGGTGCGCCTACAAGTGATCAAGCCTGTGTTTGTCATTTCGACACGCGCAGCACTAGCCAAAAATCTGCAAGTACGGTCAACTTACAATCAAGAAACCGAGGTAACGCAAAATAGAATACGTACCAACCCGATTTACTTTTATGTGACTTCTGAAATTAGTAGTATTACTTATTTCATAAACAGCTGATTCATTTAAAAAACTCGGCCTAAATTATATTTCCATTACCCTCATTTTATGTTTTTTTGTTCAAATACAAATTTTTGTAGAGATTACTGTTTGTTGTTGTTTTTGACAGCTGACAAGTTTTCTATATTAATTGGCCTGGTTATTAAAGAGCATGTTTATGTTACTTAAAATTGCTCGCAGACTTTATTATCAGCTTAAAAATTGGTCTTGTAGGAATTTTATGCTATTTTATAATTATTGTTTCGATGTTTAACTGTGCTTCACTGCTTTTTTTATAATTGTTTAACAAAATCTTTTCTTAACCCAACAGGTGTAGTAGTAGTAGGTAGTCAGCATAGCGTATGGGGTTAGAGCAAATAATAAATCATTAGACTTAGGATATTACTAAATAATTTATATTTATTATTATATTTTTATTATAATTTAACTATCTCTATTATTTTATTTTGATATATTATTATAATATTATGAACAACCTTGACAGTAGCTTCTTTTCAGTTAGTCCAGATTCATCTGAAAACTATTTTAGTGCCGATAATGATCCTTTTAATCTAAAATATGAACTTTTTATTTTCACTAATTTCCTTTTCTCGCTTCGCTCTGTTGAGTACACCAAGTTTCTTGGACGCCAGCTTCACCTCATCATGTTAATGATCTCGGCACTGAACATCGCTCGAGATGTCAACACCAATTTGATGGCTAAACACGACAAAGCTAAAACTAAGTTCAAGAAGCAACTCAGTGACAAAAACTAAGCACTTTATAAATCACTTCATAAAAAATGCACTAAGGCGTGCAGAGACGGCATATACAATCAATCTATTGAAAATGTCAATCCCTCACAGATGTGGAAATACCTTAATTTCCCGAGACCCAGTTCCCCAGGTACTTAAGTTGGGAAACAGGAGGCGTGCCAGAAAGCGTTACCAAAGGGACCTGGTCATAAGTTTTATTTTCCGCCTTAAACACCATTATTTCAATTTTTAGTGCATGGTATTGGAGGCTATGGCTCTCAGCGGACTTCCCACATATTGACCAGTTTTCTCAAGGCACTAATTGATGGACTCAGCAGCACCATGTCATCAGCATAGCTTATGTTATTTACGCTTTTGCTATCGATAGAGCATCCGACAGATGCGCTATTGAGATCATCAATCAGTCTTTTCATATAAAGGTTGAAAAGTCTAGGAGATGTCAACCCCCCTTGTCTCACTCCGCACTCTATTCTGTACACTTCCGATGTTGCGCCTGCTTATCTCTCTGGTTCTGATACCAATACTTAAATATTGATATCAACTCCTTTGATACACTAGTTTCATTGGATAGCTTTCTCCGCAGTACATCATAATTGACCAGATCAAAAGCTTTAGAAAAATCCAAGAAACATGCAATACACTGGTTTTTTTCTGTCTGTATTGTACCTGACAATGTGCTTAAGTAAATGGCTGTTTCTGTTGAAAGACCAGCCTGAAAACCAAACTGTGCGTCATTTAATTGCAAGTGAAGCCATAACTGTTGATCAAACACACTGTCCAGCACCTTGGCAATAACACTGGCAAAAGAGCTGGTACTATAATTATTTATGTCGAAAATGTCTCCAGCCTGGTTTATAACAATTGGTACAACAACAGTCTTAATAAGGTCGTTGGGCAGATAAGCATGATCTTAGCACAAAGAAAATAACATTGCCAGTACACGAGGTTTTGTTTTTGTGATGTGGGGCCAATATATCCATTTTAATTTGTTGTTGTTATCTTGGCACCACTTCAATTTCTTTTTAAAAAAAATTCTACTCTCACACATCTTGTCATATACAGTGCCCGACGATGGTTAACCGTGTGACACCCACTCCTGAAAACATCGCCGAGCCTCCCTATGAGCACTTTGAATGTGTGTGTACATGTTTTGAGTCATATGACATTATGGCAGCCTGACTAAGTGCGTCTACAATTTTTAGACAAATATTGTCTATATGTTTTTGGTGTTCTGTATTATGACATAGCTTGTCACAACAATTGATCAGTTCAATGGGAAATTCGATTGATTCCAATTTGTTATTACAAATATCCCTATACTTATCGATTTGTATGTTTCCCTTCTGCCCCATAGTATTTTGTTGCAAGTGATGACATCAGACGTAACTTTCGTACGTATCAAATTAATATCCAGACATATTTATAATGGGAAATGGTCTGACCAGTACAAATTATAGTTTACTTTAATGCTAACAACAAACTTCTAGGCCGCAGTCGTGACGACTCAGTGGTCTAACCAACTCGTAGACCCGTGTGCATCACTCACATACGTATAAGTACCCGTTTTTGGCCTGCACACACCCATTTTTGGCCTGCACAAACCAGACCTCCGAACAATCCTCTTGGATGTGCATTAAAATTACCTAGTATTATTACAGATTCTACGTTTGTGCTCTCTAAGCACGCGATAATTACGCTTAAGCGTTCCGAATAAGAATTTAAGTTATCTGCAGACTGTGTGGGCATGTACACAAACACTATTAATATTTGCCTATCAGATATTAGAGCTTTTATTGCACATAAACGCACATTTTTACACTGAAACACTGTTAAGAACGCTTTTCCTCCACATAATTGCTACACCACCATATAGTATTCCCTCCGCAGTGTGAGGCAACAGCCAAGTTTCCTGCAGTGCAACAATATCAGCGTATTGAGCAATTGCTCTTAACGCAGCCGACAGATCTCATTATGGATTTGCAATTAAAACTTACCAAATTACACTGTTTATGAATAGGCTTATCCATATTTTTTTATATTAGTAATTTTAAAATTTTTACTACAGTTTAGAGGCTTAGCCTTACGTTATTCTTAGATGAAATATATATAAAGACGAAAAGCTACTCCATCTGGCCACTGGTTGTTGTCCATAAAAACTGACAATTTTCTCTTAGGCACAAAGGTTTAAGTAAGGATTTTTTTTATTCAATTCCTAAAAGCATAAAAGCGCAATACAATTTTGTTATTGACAGCTATTATCGCCCAGCTGAAATAAAAAGATAGAGTAGTAAAATAACGTAGATAGAGTACGGTTTCATCTACAAATCCTAAAGTATATGCCAGAGAAGCCGCGGGCGAAAAGCTAGTGACATATAATTCATCATTGTTAAACTATGTAGAAAGGGAACCCTAAATGTAGCATGATTCTTTCATATGGAAATAAGTAATGGCACGTGAACACGATGCCTTGGTATTGGATAAGGTGAGCACCTAAATGCAGAACCCTGTTTCTCACAAGTTGATTGATTTTACAAAGAAAACTAAACGAGCGTGTTTGTCTCTGGTCGCAGGGGCGTGGACACGCATTTCCTATCCGCGCAGGAGTGCATCACGGCGGGTCACTACCAGAACGAGTTTCCCAATGCTTGTCGCTTCGCCTCCGCGGGGACTTTCGGCTCCAAGTTCGTCACCGTTTGCGTCACAGGTCAGAAACATAAATCATTTAAATTTAAAAGTAACAGAGATACATTTTGATTCTAAGTTTTCCGCTCCTCTGACACTTTTCCATACAACGCCAGTCTGGTTATTATAGCCTTAAATATTATTGTAGGTTCGAAAAAAAAAATCATACCGTTTTATTTATATTATTATTTCCTAAGAAAAGTGCAGTCATTGTATTTAGGGCGGGACTCAAAGACGGAGGTGAGGTGCCACCCATTAGGCTTAGTGGAGCTATATTGCTAAGGGCGTATAAGGAGTAATGCCTGGGACATATATTAACCCTCTGCTTGATAGACGATGATGATATAGACAGGGAGCGCAGGGCGTTGTCGGTGAGAGCGAACTTGTTAGCTCCCAGGTATGCACGTAGCTCTCCGAAAACGAAAGTCACTTTATTTCGAGGTTACTGCACTTCCCTTTATACGTGTAGTCTGTGGGCTTCATATACTCAAAAGTCCTATAAAGCTCTCAGAGTGCAATATAATAACGCATTCAGGGTGCTATTGGGGCTGCCTCGTTTCTGCAGCGCATCAGGTATGTCCGCTGAGACGCGAGTCGACTGCTTCTACGCCACTATGCGAAAACGGTGTGCAGGGTGCGGGCCAGCGCCAACAGCGTCCTGAGTATGATCGAGACCAGTCTAGATTGGGTCTTTCCCCTGTGTCCAACTATTATGTCCAACTGGTTGTACAAACAAGAATTTTTTTCCCCGTGGTCCAACTAAATAGTTGAACATTAGAAAACCATGGCCAGTTGGACCACTGCCCCAAGATGATGAAATTAAAGCTTTTAACCGACTTTAAAAATGGAGGTTCTCAAATGAGGTTATCATAAAGGTTTTATAATGAATAAAACATTATTCCTTTTTAACCGGCTTTTAAAAGGATGGAAGTTGTTCTACTTAAAAAACGTCAAGTGTGAGTCTGATTTGCGCACTGAGGGTTTATTACGGAATATAAATACGAAAGCTTTTCAACCAAGTTTAATTGAAGACAAGGTTTTGCGCTCGAAATCTTAAAGCTTTATTCCAAGTGATAGTTTAAAAATGGCTACCTATATCTCCAAAACTATTGATCGTAGACTAGTAGTTTATGTACAGAAGTGATAGATCTCATCAAAATCTTCGTTTCGGATGACAGCTGTCAAACTAGAAAGTGGTATATCTCCAAAACTATTGATCGTAGACTAGTAGTTTATGTACAGAAGTGATAGATCTCATCAAAATCTTCGTTTCGGATGACAGCTGTCAAACTAGAAAGTGGTATATCTCCAAAACTATTGATCGTAGACTAGTAGTTTATGTACAGAAGTGATAGATCTCATCAAAATCTTCGTTTCGGATGACAGCTGTCAAACTAGAAAGTGGTATATCTACAAAACTATTGATCGTAGACTAGTAGTTTATGTACAGAAGTGATAGATCTCATCAAAATCTTCGTTTCGGATGACAGCTGTCAAACTAGAAAGTGGTATATCTACAAAACTATTGATCGTAGAAAACATAGACGTGGACCTAGAACTGACACTAGCTTTTCACTAGGTTTCATCCGCGCTAAATTCGGTTATCGGTGTAGGATTTCAACAGCACCTTCAAAATTATAAAAAAACTTACACTTTCCGTTTTCAAGCAACCTATATTCTTCCCCGGGACTCAAAATATCTCCATGCCAAATTTCATCTTAATCGGTATAGCGGTTTAAGCGTGAAGAGGTGCGGACCCGGCAGCCGTTGTCATATATGTCGATAATCCGCCTTTTAAATACATGTTCTATAAAAATTTAAGGTTTACCTCTATTTCGGTCTGAAAGATAGGGCCCTTTTATGGTCGGAAAGACAGCGTAGGCTTAAGTAAAAGGGCCACATAGGCACCCTATGGGTATGGAACCCTAAAAACGGACAAATGCGTGTTTTACACGCATTTAGTTAGGTTTCCATAAAATAAATGGAATCTAAAAAAACTTGTAAACCGCTATTGTTCCAAATTTAATTTCTATTGAAAGTATTTGACAGCTGTCATTCGAAACGAAGATCTTGATGAGATCTATCACTTCCGTAAGGAAACTACTTGTCTACGATCAATAGTTTTGGAGATATAGGTGGCCATTTTTAAACTATCACTTTATTCCAAGCTTTAAGATTTCGAGTCTAAAACCTTGTCTTCAATTGAACTTGGTTAAAAAGCTTTGGTATTTACATTCCGTTTTTTAACTAGAACAACTTCCATCCTTTTAAAAGTCGGTTAAAAAGGAATAATGTTTAGTTCATTATAAAACCTTCATGATAACCTCAGTTGAGAACCTCCATTTTTAAAGTCGGTTAAAAGCTTTAATTTCATCATCTTGGGTCAGTGGTCCAACTGGCCATGCAGTTGTACAACGGGCCCTGTACATTTCGGTTTTCTAATGTTCAACTATTTAGTTGGACCACGGGAAAAAAAAATCCTTGTTTGTACAACCAGTTGGACATAATAGTTGGACACAGGGGAAAGACCCGCTAGATTGCGTGTACTTAAATCGCGCAGTCTAGCATGGTATTAATAGATAGTTTGAGCTACTTGCGTTATGTTGTATATTCATGGTAATAATAATAATAGAAAAATGTTATTTTGATAACTATACTAACCATACATATATTATAAGTTTTACTAACACATGAGTCATTTTCACTCGATATTAACAATAAAAAAATAATAATTTTTATTATTTTATTTAATTCAATTCAATTCAATATTCAATTCAATATAATTTTATTCAGATTAGGCTACAATAATTGAGCACTTATGAATGTCACTACGCCATCGGTTTGTAAGTCTACAGGGCGGGAGACCTTGTACTGAGAAGAACCGGCAAGAAACTCAGCAAGGGCATTTCTTTTCTCCCTTATTTTTACAGCGTCCAATTAAAATATTGGAAAATGCCCTCCCTATCATAAAAGGACACTTTCCATTACAATATTTCATAACATTGAAAATACTATTGAATTGCGGTTTATGAGCCTTGATCAGTATTTTAGGGTATGTTTTCATGAAACATCATGCGTAAATAAAATATACAATGCGTTCTATACAGATGCGCTTGGTCATGGTTCGGTCAGTGTTAGAACGTCGCGTTGATAACATTCCGAGCGTTCGATACAGATGACAAGACAACTACCTTTTATCATTGTTAAATTTTTATTGTACGAGGCTATAATGGTCGTTAAACGACTCACTTGGGTAAGTTTCGCGGTAGTTTTCAATATTATAAAAGTTCTAAGTAACTTAAACTTCCGCGGTTATATTCAACATTATAAAACTCCCAATCAGCGCTCGTCTTAAAACTTCCACCAATCACATAAGTTTCAAATAAACCACCAATCACAGTACATTTTAAACAAACCACCAACCAACGCTTGCTTTAAAACATTCTCCAATCAACCTCTAATTCCAAACAAACACCCAATCATTCGTTAGTTTTAAACCATTCATTCTAGCGCCGCACACACGGCAAAATGACTACTTTAGGAGGCCAAAAAGCTATTTATCAACTTTAACATAGAGTCTTAAGTAGCTTATATTTTTCGAGTCAAATAGTCGTTCCATTGCAAAGTACATAAGTCGCCTTTGTTATGTTCACAACAAAGGAGTGCGAGGGTCCGGCAGGTAAGGGAAGTGATTGCACGGTTAGTTGCTTTCTAAACCGTTAAGTAACATCACGCATTTTTTTCTGACGCAGGTGTTGCCCTTATACAGCATATATTTGCTGCTTGGGAACAGTCACAAAATGCTATTGGTATCTTCTGTGATCTATCAAAGGCATTCGACTGCGTGCAACATGAAACTCTTATACGGAAACTGAGTCAGTATGGTATTGCAGATTTGGCTCTTGAGCTTATCCGCTCATATTTGAGTAGTAGAATGCAGAAGGTTCAAATCAATGAAGTAAAATCCAATGGCTCAGAAGTAAAATAACGAGTTCCTCAAGGTTCTATTTTAGGTCCTTTTCTATTTTTAATTTACATAAATCACTTGCCTTTCTTTGTGGAGAAGCTGTGCAAGATTGTACTATTTGCTGATGACACATCTCTTTTATTTAAAGTTGACAGAAAGAAAACTAATTTTGACGACGTAAGTTGACAGAAATAAAACTAATTTTGCGCTTTCTCAGGTTCTTCAGTGGTTTACGGCAAATAATTTACTTCTTAATGCGAAAAAGACTAAGTGTTTAAAATTTATGATGTCAAATGTCAGAGACGTAAGTACAAAATTATCCCTAAACGGAGAAGAAATAGAACTATTTGACTCAACAGTGTTTCTAGGTATTAGACAATACGCTGCAGAACTGAAATGTGAGGGTTTCACATTTCAGTTCTTGCAGGAAAACTCAGTTCAGCTGCCTATGCAGTTAGGAAATTTAGGCAGCCCACAGATGTTGACACTGCTCGCTTGGTCTACTTTAGCTATTTCCATTCTGTCATGTCTTATGGCATTTTGCTTTGGGGTAAGGCAGCTGATATTGATACAGTCTTTATTTTGCAAAAGAGAGCAGCACGGTCAATTTATAAATTAGGACCTCGAATTTCTCTTAGGGAACTATTTAGGGAAATTGATATTTTAACTGTTCCTTGCCAATATATCTTCGCTTGTATAATGTATGTACGCCAAAATTGTCACCTATTTGCTAAAAATAGTGACCTCCACAGTGTTAATACAAGGAATAAGGATAAATTGGTAGTTCCAAAATGTCGTCTTCAGAAGGTACATAGCTCTTTCGCAATACAAAGTATATTTTTCTACAATAAAATTCCAGAACATGTGGTTAATTTACCCTCAAATAAATTTTAAATATATGTCAAAGATAGTTTAGTGAAAAAAAGCTATTACAAAGTTGATGAATACATAAATGATAAAAATGCTTGGAAAAATTAGAACTTAATTGATTTGTATTGGGGCATTTGAAATATTTTTTTAAATTAAAACATTGTATATTATGTTATTACCTAGTGTAAGACTATATTGTATTTTTATATGATGTATAAAAGATTATTGCTTATTATTATTGCCGGTTCTTCTCGATAGTAAAGCATTACGAACCTTCCAATCTTCTTCTCTTATATTTTGTTCCTTTACTACACACATTGTAACTAGTACAATCGAAGTTTTATTGGAGTTGCTTGAGTGTGTCATGCTCTCCCAAATTGTCTCTGCGGTGGTGGCGTGTGTGTCGGGTCGTTACGTTCCCTAAAACATGGTTGAGCGAAGCGATGGCTGATTCATGTGTCATACTCGTGAACGGGTGCCGCCTGTGGAGGCCGGTCTGCTGTTGCAAACTTATTTGTATTCTTAGTATTTAGTCTTACTTTTTCGTTTTGTTAATTAATACTGTAAGACATTGATTATTTCTTAGTGATGAATACATAAACTGTCTTTTTTATATTAGATACTTTTTTATGTTGTGCTTGTGCTTTATATTTCATGTTTTTTATGTTTGTAATGGAAAGTGTCCTTTTATGATAGGGAGGGCATTTTCCAATATTTTAATTGGATGTTTTAAGAGAAAGGGAGAAAAGAAATGCCCTTGCTGAGTTTCTTGCCGGTTCTTCTCAATACAAGGTCTCCTGCCCTATAGACTTACGAACCGATGGCGTAGTGACATTCATAAGTGCTCAATTATTGTAGACTAAACTGAATAAATTATATTGAATTTGAATTTCGTTCGTCTCGTGTTTAAATATCAACAGTGGTCAAGAATATGGAATCTACAGGTATGTACATTTTATAAATTTAGTAAAATAAAAAATAATGTAATCGTAGGTATTAAAATTTACATTGCGGTTCTAGATTAATTTCTCTTTAAAATTGATGTTTACATAAGCTTACAAAAAAAGTTCCGCTAGGTACCGCTTTCTGTCTTTGATATTTGCATTTATTCATTAGTTAGCCTTTATTATTGTAAATTTTGAGAACTCAAATCAACTCATTGTGACACTATGCTCTTTTATTTACAAGTAGTCGGAGTGATCCAAGTCACTCGAAATTACATGTCAGAAAAATGGATCTGATTTTAGTGCTACAAAATGAAAACTTTTATAAATTATCATCGTCTAAGTGTGTGTGATGATTAACTAGTTATATATTGGACAATCATAGTGTTTATAAACAATCAAAAGACAGTGCTTTACAAATAAAATGTGTTCTCAAATTGTTTGTTTCCAAACTGTTGGAAAGTGGAAGAACTGGAATTGGAAGTTTGCGAGACTAAGTACAATTCAGTATGGTTAAAAAACGACTTGGCGTTGCCAGCAGTAAAAAAATGTATGGATGGTATAAAATAAGTGCATCTGTCCATAAACTGGCCTGCTACACGGAGCAGATATTATTAAGGAGCTGCCACTACCTGTGGGTTTATTTTCGCAAGATGTGCTGGAGTGCCAAAAGGAATTTAAAAGCGTACAGCTTTTCCATACCAGAACCTCCAGGATCCACACTAATACCGATATTGCGCACTGGATGCTTATAGCTTCTGATCCAATAATTGCGTCGGAGAGGAGGAGCCACAATAAAAGAAGGAAACCATTTACTAAAGAGTTTTAGAAATGCTGGAAAATCTTTGAAAAGAAAACGTCATCAATAGAAATGATGATGACGAAGATGATGACCATGAACATGATGATGAATCATTCTGATTATTAATTATTGTAAACTAGGTATACCTACATAAGTACCAACCAATATATTATTGTATTATGTATAGTCAAAATGCTAACATTTTTTCCTTTCCTAAATTCATATTTTATTTCTATTAAGTTTTTTACTCCTATCACTTCCCCGTCATAGGTAGGTAGGTTTGTGTAGGTAAGTAGGTGGGTCATCATCATCATATCAGCCCATTGACGTCCACTGCTGGACATAGGCCTCACCTAACTTTTTCCACAGCGTGCGACTCTGTGCCGCCTGTAACCAACGGCTCCCCGCTACCTTTACGAGGTCATCTGAGGGGCCGTCTCACGCTGCGCTTTCCGGTTCGTGGCCGCCACTCGAGAACCTTCTTCCCCCATCAGCCATCGGTTCTTCGAGCTATGTGTCCTGCCCATTGCCACTTCAGCTTTGCGATTCGGTGAGCTATGTCGGCGACTTTAGTTCTCCTACGGATTTCCTCATTCCTGATTCGATCACGTAGGGAAACTCCGAGCATAGCTCTTTCCATCGCCCGCTGAGCGACCTTGAGCTTTCGTATATGGCCCATAGTTAGCGGCCGCGTCTCAGTGCCGTAGGTCATCACTGGCAACACACACTGGTTAAAGACTTTTGTCTTCAAGCACCGGGTTATTTGGGACGAGAAAATAGTACGCAGTTTTCCGAACGCTGCCCAACCGAGTTGGATTCGGCGATTAACCTCTTTCTCGAAATTGGACCTACGTAATCGAACAGTTTGTCCCAGGTAAACGTATTCGTCAACAACTTCGAGTGTAGAGTTCCCAACAGTTATTGGAGTGGGTGCTACATGGCCATTCGACATGATTTTCGTCTTGTCCATGTTCATATTGAGGCTCACTCGTTGGGAAGCTCTACTGAGGTTTTCGAGCATTGTGCTAAGGTCCTCCATCGATTCTGCCAAGACCACAATATCGTCGGCAAACTGAAGGTGGGTAATGTAATCGCCATTAACATTGATGCCAAAACCGTCCCAGTCCAGAAGCTTAAAGACATCTTCCAACGCATTTGTGAAGAGTTTCGGAGATATGACAGATGTCATATCTCCGAAACAGGGAGATCCCTGTCTCACACCTCTCTGCAGTTGGATCAGTTTCGAGTTAGACGGACGGACTGACATGGTGGCGTTATCGTACAAGCATCTTAGCACCTCGATATACCGATGGTCAATACGGCATCTCTGTAGAGCCTGTAGCACTGCCCATGTTTCCACCGAATCGAAGGCATTCTCATAGTCCACAAACGCTTAGCAAAGGGGCCGATTATACTCTTCTGACTTCTGTATAATCTGCCGTAGCGTATATATGTGGTCTACGGTACTATTCTATGTTTCATTCCTAACCTGCGAGTAGCTGCCGGCGTCAAAAAACGACCGTGGTTTAATAGGTCTTGCAGAGAAGCTAAAATTCTAAAGCAAACTGCGTATGAGGCTTAGACCACGGCTCGTAATAATAAGAATCCGAATATTTCTGAGTTAAAACGCAAATTAAATGCTGCCTCGAGGTTCAGTAAGAAAGCAACTGCTAGAGCAAAATTCCAATTCATCGGCAAAATAGGTGGGCGACTTGCGAGCTATCCTTCTGGGAGTCGTGCTTTCTGGTCACTTGCTAAAGCTGCCGAGGGGAACTTCTGCCAGTCGTCGTTACCACCACTGCGAAAGACCGATGTTGACTTGGCCCATAGTGCAAAAGAGAAAGCCGATCTATTGGGCAGTCTCTTTGCCTCCAACTCGAATATGAACGACGAAGGCGCTGTACCACCTACTTTACCGTGGTGCGGTAAGACTATGCCGGAAATCTCTATAACACAGCGAGTGGTCCGGCGGGCGTTGTTTTCCCTAGACGTTCATAAGTCGAGTGGGCCAGACGGTATACCAGCAGTAGTGCTTAAGCAGTGTGCTCCTGAGTTATGTCCTGTACTCACGCGCCTCTTCGCGCTTTCCTACCATACTAGGCAATTTCCGTCTTCATGGAAGACTGCGAATGTGCACCCGGTGCCCAAAAAGGGCGATAGATCAGATCCATCGAATTACAGGCCTATCGCTATTACCTCTCTCCTCTCCAAGGTGATGGAGCGTGTGATCAACACACAGCTTTTGAGATACCTAGAAAAACATGACCTGATCAGCGACCGTCAATATGGCTTTCGCCACGGTCGCTCCACTGGTGACCTTCTAGTGTATCTCACACACCGATGGGCACTAGCCATTGAGAGTCAAGGGGAGGCATTGGCATGTAGCCTAGACATAGCGAAGGTGTTCGATCGGGTCTGGCACCGGGGTCTTCTATCGAAGTTGCCATCTTACGGAGTGCCCAAGGGTTTGTGCATATGGGTGGCTAGCTTTTTGTCCGGCAGACGCATACGAGCCGTAGTTGACGGTAGTTGCTCTGATAGCATGGACATTAATGCTGGACATCAAGGCTCTGCTGTCTCCTACGCTGTTTCTACTGCACATCAATGATATGTTGGAGATCAACAACATACATTGCTATGCAGATGACAGTACTGGAGACGATTATTACAGGGGCCGTGCAAGCTTCCCTCGTTCTGTTGTGGAGGAAAAACGTGAAGAACTTTTGTCTCAAATCGAGATCGGTCTGTCCAAGGTCTCTGACTGTAGACGGGAAAACTTGGTCCGATTCAACCCTTCAACGACACAAGTCTGCGCGTTCACCGGTAAGAAAACACCATTCACTGTAGTCCCACAATTCCAGAACACTCCCCTCTCCATCTCCAATAGTCTGGTCAACATGTACCTTTTTGGGTGAAATTTTTGTATAGTCTCCGAAAATTACGATCAAGGTGTCATTCGATTCGGAATATTATGTAGAAAGTTTAAGAAAAAGTTCCAAACGGGGCCGATGAAAATTGCAAAAGTTATAAACAATTTAAAAAAAAAAAAGTAGGGGTTTGGTTATTTTTGAATATTTCGAAAACTATCAAAGATATTTGAAATTTGAAAAAAGATCTAAAAAGAAGAGGAAATTTCCTAAAAAAAGTCCTACCTCCAGGAACTGTATCTTTAATATTTATAATTATTACGGAGCCCTGAAAATAGCGCTAAAAGCGGGTAGTCTGGCTTCCGCTCGCGATTTGTCATTCGGACACGGTAACAATAAAAATCATTTTAACATATTAAATATGAATATTAAGGAATAAAAAAATTAAAGTACTATTGGGATATATAAATGAACAATAATCCGTAGGCGAAAAATTTTTATCCCCATTTTTCCATTAGTTATGCATTAGTTAATTAACTACTTTTTCTGAATAGAATGTTAACAGAAAAAACCTGATTATTATTAAACTACAACCCTAGGATTTTTTTCACTTCGTGGAGTTATTCTTAAAAGGCATTAAAATAGATCCCCGTTGGAAAAATTTAAAAATGTTAATTTTCCACTTTTTTATTAACAATCGAAAACATTAAAAAATTAAAAACTGCATAAAAGTTATTAAAAAAATTTTGTTTTTCAAATATTTCAAATTTTATGATTTCTAACGGTTAAAAGTTACATGAAAATTTTTTTTTTAATTTTTTACCGCGATTGTTTAAATAATTGTTATAAACAAATGCATTGTTTATAAGATAATCAACAAATTTTTTTTCCTAATCTACTTGTCGATATAAATTATGATTTTTAAGAAAAAAATTATTCCTTAAAAAAAATTATTTATTGCTATAAAATGCATTTCTTAATTAACAATCGTTTTTTACCACTAAATATAAATATTAAGGAACCATTTTTTCTCTAAAAATCATAAATTCTATTGTTCTTAAATATTCTGGAAAAAAATATTTTTTTTTTTCATTTTTTATTTGTTTATTTAATAAACAATTTGTTATAAACAAATGGATTTTCTTACTTTATTTTTTTTTAATTCGTAATTTAATTATAAAAACAGCTATGTATTATTTTTATGAAAAAAAAATTTTATCTATTTTTTATATAACTTTTAATATTTTTATGTCCTAAAATTTTTATAATTAAATTACGAATTAAAAAAAAAATAAAGTAAGAAAATCCATTTGTTTATAACAAATTGTTTATTAAATAAACAAATAAAAAATGAAAAAAAAAAATATTTTTTTCCAGAATATTTAAGAACAATAGAATTTATGATTTTTAGAGAAAAAATGGTTCCTTAATATTTATATTTAGTGGTAAAAAACGATTGTTAATTAAGAAATGCATTTTATAGCAATAAATAATTTTTTTTAAGGAATAATTTTTTTCTTAAAAATCATAATTTATATCGACAAGTAGATTAGGAAAAAAAATTTGTTGATTATCTTATAAACAATGCATTTGTTTATAACAATTATTTAAACAATCGCGGTAAAAAATTAAAAAAAAAATTTTCATGTAACTTTTAACCGTTAGAAATCATAAAATTTGAAATATTTGAAAAACAAAATTTTTTTAATAACTTTTATGCAGTTTTTAATTTTTTAATGTTTTCGATTGTTAATAAAAAAGTGGAAAATTAACATTTTTAAATTTTTCCAACGGGGATCTATTTTAATGCCTTTTAAGAATAACTCCACGAAGTGAAAAAAATCCTAGGGTTGTAGTTTAATAATAATCAGGTTTTTTCTGTTAACATTCTATTCAGAAAAAGTAGTTAATTAACTAATGCATAACTAATGGAAAAATGGGGATAAAAATTTTTCGCCTACGGATTATTGTTCATTTATATATCCCAATAGTACTTTAATTTTTTTATTCCTTAATATTCATATTTAATATGTTAAAATGATTTTTATTGTTACCGTGTCCGAATGACAAATCGCGAGCGGAAGCCAGACTACCCGCTTTTAGCGCTATTTTCAGGGCTCCGTAATAATTATAAATATTAAAGATACAGTTCCTGGAGGTAGGACTTTTTTTAGGAAATTTCCTCTCCTTTTTAGATCTTTTTTCAAATTTCAAATATCTTTGATAGTTTTCGAAATATTCAAAAATAACCAAACCCCTACTTTTTTTTTTTTAAATTGTTTATAACTTTTGCAATTTTCATCGGCCCCGTTTGGAACTTTTTCTTAAACTTTCTACATAATATTCCGAATCGAATGACACCTTGATCGTAATTTTCGGAGACTATACAAAAAATTTACCCAAAAAGGTACATGTTGACCAGACTACAAGAGCATTGGGATCCTTGGTGTTCACATCTCCAGCGATGTTCAATTCCGAGATCACTTGCTAGACAAGGTAAAGCTGGCGTCCAAAAAACTTGGTGTACTCAACAGAGCGAAGCAGTCGGGGCAAAGGTTGCTGCTTTACAAGTCGCAAGTCCGGCCCCATATGGAGTACTGCTGCCATCTCTGGGCGGGTGCACCCGGATACCAGCTTGGCCCTTTTGACTCGGTTCAACGACGGGCTGTGAGAATTGTTGACGATCCCAAACTCACTTGCGGTATCGAGCCCCTAAGTCTGAAGAGAGACTTTGCCTTCCTGTGTGTGTGTTCTACCGCTTGTACAATGGGTTGTGTTCTGAGGAATTGTTCGAAATGATGCCCACGGCTACTTTCTACCATCGCACCGCTCGCCATCGGCAGGGAATTCATTGTCACACTTTAGAACCTAAATGGTCGCGTACAGTGCGGTTTCAGAGAAACTTCCTCCCGCGAACGCTTAGGTTGTGGAATGAGCTCTCTGCCAAGGTTTTCGTTAAGGACTACAGTATGGGGTTCTTCAAAAAAGAAGTTATTAGATTTCTGAAGGGTCGGTAACGCGCGAGTGATGCCCTTGGTGTTGCAAGCGTCCATAGGCTACGGTGACCGCTTACCATCAGGCGGACCGTAGGCTTGTTTGCCACCTTAGTGGTATTAAAAAAAAACTTTAGCCTCTTCGGAAACCGGCTTTTTCGGGAGGCTGGAAGTCGTCGAACTTGCGAGCGAGACCGTTCATAATTACTCTTGAAAACAGCTTATAAACATGGCTCAGAAGCGTGATGGGTCTGTAATTCTTATGAAGCGTATTGTGAAGTTTTTTGAAGAAAAGCACCACCACGCCCCTGTGCCATGCTTGTGGCGAAGTACCTTCGAGTATTACGGTGTTGAAGAGCTTCTGAAGGACTTTTAGTACCGGTTTTCCACCCGCTTTCAGAAGCTCAGTCGTAACTTCATCATCACCCGGTGCCTAATTTGTTTTTAAGCTGTTTGAGAGCCATACTAATCTCGTACAAGCTGACGTCCGGGATATCCTCGGTATAGTGTCGAGTCAGTCTAGCTTTAGTGTCTTTAGCTGGACTGCCAACTGGTTTCGATGTCGACGTGTATAACTGTCGATAGAATTTCTCGATCTCCTCCAAGACTTCCAGTCCAGACAAAACAATGCTTCTTTCCTCCGTCTTCAGCCTTGCCAGACGGCTTCGCCCAATAGCCAGATCTCTCGCGAACACTTTGGAACCTTTGTTCCGTTCTATTGCCTCCTCAATACGCAATGTATTAAAGTGGCGTTTGTCGCGTGCAAGTGATTTTGAGATCTGCCTATTAAGCCGCCGATATGACACTGCATCATCCGAAGACTGCAGCCTAAGTTTTTGTCTGTCGTCCATAAGTCTTAGATTCTGGCCGAGAGTCTTTTCGGTCTATTTGTACGGTGGGTTTTAAATAACTTAGACCCAACCGTTTGGACAGTTTCCACAAACATGTCGTTGGTATCGTCCACTGATGCGTCTTCCTTTAAGCATTCAAAGCGATTTTTGAGTTGGCGCTGAAAGTTTTCTGGGTTTTGGATTTGGATGGTTGTGGGTCGGAGCGAGGACTTTATCAGTCGAGACCTAGCAAGCCTTATGTTGAGGGTTAATGTGCCTCTTACCATACGGTGATCACTCCCGGTTTTGATCGTGTGGATCACAGAGACATCATTGAACACTTGCTTTTCCGTCGACATGATAAAGTCAATCTCATTCTTTGTGCAACCATCAGGACTCATCCAGGTCCACTTCCTGTGGGGGCGCTTCTTGAAAAAGGAATACATCATAAAGAGGCCTTCCTTTTCCATGAAGTCGGCCAACATCTGCCCTCTGGAGTTCCATTGTCCATATCCAAATTGCCCCACTCTCAGCTCATTACCACTTCGTTGGCCTAGTTTAGCGTTGAAGTCCCCCATCACGACGTTATAGTGTGTTTTGGAGGAGTGTATGGCTTTAGAAATGTCCTCATACATCTCCTCCACTACGTCGTCTGGGTGTGTCGAAGTCGGCGCGTAAACCTGTACGACCTTCAGCGAATATGTTTTTGATATTCTGAGTATCAGGTACGCTACCCTGATCGACACACTGTCAACTTTGATGATATTGTTGACGAGGGACTTGCGGACGATAAACCCGATACCACCTTGGGATAGCTGGTCACCTCCCCGGTAGTACAGCAAGTTACCTGAGTTGAGAACTATCGTGTCCTGTCCCTGTCTTCGGACCTCCGATAACCCTATAACGTCCCAGCGTAACTTGCTTGTAGCTTCTTCCAGTTCTACTATTTTCTCGTCGGCCCTCAGCGTACGTGCATTGTAAGTTGCCAGGTCCAGTCGTCGGTGTTGGTACCCGGATCTCTGCCGGGGATTCTTCGCACCTCCTGCCCCGTCGTTACCAAGGCTGCTACCGTAGCCTGGACTGCCGGGGACTAGGGGCCGTTTGTTTTTTGTGCCGTTCATTTTTTTGTTGGTGGGTTTGCCGTACACGCCACGCCTGGCAAGAGGGTTGGCGAGCGCAGAAGCGTTATAGGGGGTCGCTGCTGGCTGACATCCCCTATCGGATGTCAGAAGGAAACAAGGAGTAGGGTTGGGATGTGATGATTTTCTTAATGGGAATTGTATAATGGCTGGGATACGTCGAAGGGGGGGAATACTAGTGTTGGAAGGAAATGAGGAGAATTAGTAGTAGCTCGGGAGGCCGGGGTCGCGTACCCGTGTATTCGGAAATGAATACCCCTGACACAAGGTGGGTACTTACATGTTTTTTTGAGTTGTAACACAAATAAAAAAAATCATAGTAGTTAATGTAATTAAATAATACGACACACCGAACAACGGGCACAAACAACATAATAAAAGTGCTGTGGGTAACAGGTACAGGTTTACCGAGTGCCCATTCATTCTTATTTATAATTATTATTGATCAGGAACCCTAAAAAGTACATTTTTTCATACATATTATTTTTGGCCTCCTAAAGTAGTAATTTGTGTAGGTTCAAAATTTTACGCAACTTTATTTTGTCTAGAGTCCGAATTCATAAATCGGGAGTTATTTTATATTACTACCTACATTTAACAATTAATTCCTTGTTGATGTTTATGATCAGTAAGTTATTATTTTGATATTTTACATTTGAGTCAATTGTACTTTTATATTGTGTTTCATAAAACAAATCATAACTATGTTCCTTCTATATTTGTTCGCTAAACTTGAATCGAAAACAGTGCATTGCAGAAATGTGAAGGCACAAAGTCGTATCGTATCATCACCACAGTCGTATCGTATCATCACAACAGTCGTATCGTATCATCACAACAGTAACGCATGCCACAGACTAACACAAAACTGTAACGGCAGGAAGAACAAGCAAATTGTTGAATTTGTTGTCTTATTACAACACTATCGTCCTGGACGAGGATATGGACGACCCAACACCATATTATGACTCAGCCTACAGAAAACGCTTTTAGCTTGCATTACAAAAGTATAAAACAAAGATACCAGAAAAACGATTCCTCAGAGTATAAAAAACTAAAACGTGCCAGAATTTTGCAGTTTTTAGAGCACAATGGTTTTCATGAACAGTTATTCTAGAGGACGGTTTATATGTATATATGTATAGTTTATTGTAAACATCGATCTATTCTTGAAATCGCTTAATTCTTTAATTCATGAACTCTCATCGCATAAAAATATTCTAATAGTTGGCGACATAAATATAAATATTTCAGAATTAAATCAAAACTCAAATCAGTACTTGGATATGCTTTCTTTTTATGGTTTGATTCCCGCATATTACTCCCCTACTAGAGGCGATATCTGTCTTGACCATGTTATTTTAAAAAAAAATTACCTTCTACTACATTTTTTCTAAATTCCACAATCATCGACCATGAAGCTGTTCTCTTTTGCTTAAAAAACAAATGCTCTAACTTAATTAATAAAAGTAACACTATCACTAAAATAAATTATGAAAAACTAAAAGAAGAATGTGAAAATCTTGATTTTAATCCTATATATAAAATTGATAATTTAAACCTTGCTTTTAGCACAATTATTAAATATATACAAAAACTTATTCTAAATAACACTACAAAAACCGAAAAATTTCGAAATAAAACAGCAATAAAACCTTGGATTACTAAGGGATTGCTGCGATGTATTAAGAACAGGGATAAACTGCATGCTAAATTAAAAAAGGATCCTTATAATGACATACTCAAAACGACTTACAAACGATACAGAAACTTTTGTAACAAAATATTGAAAAAATGCAAACGTCAATATGTAAGTGACGAGCTTAAATCAGCAGGAACAAGCAGCAAAAAATTATGGTCATCAATAAAAAATATAACAAACCTAAATAAATCAAATAATCATCAATATGAACTGCTCTCAATTAAAGAAACACCTGAAAGATCTAATAACGCAGTCCACAATTTTTTTGCATCCTTAGTGGATGTACTACAAAAATGTAGGTTTTCATAAAGTCAGTCAATTTTTTTTCTTCACATATAATTTACACCAAACTTTTGATTCGTCAAAGTTATGAAATACTTTTTGTTTGAACCGGAGGGGCTTCTCAATGTTGTTGATTTCTACCGAGAAGAATCCGGCAAGAAAAGATAGTTACTCTTTTTAAAAAAATGATAACTACAAATACAATCAATGTTTTAAATAAAATTGTGGCTTAAAGCCGTACAATTTTATATTTTTCCAATTTAATTTGGTTTACCTATGCATCCTGTAATTGGGCATCTTCAGTCCCATGGATATTTATCATTTTCATAGTCTGACATTTTGTAGTATGCTTTTTACAAAGTAGTTGTTTGATAGAAGATTTAAATTACTTATTGATAGCTTTTGAATATTATTGGGAACTTTGTTGTAAAAGTGCATACATTGCCCCATAAAAGAGTTACTTATTTTGTGTAGACGTGTATCATGCACCAACAACTTATTTATAAGTACTTATAAATAACACGTTTCATGTTGCAATAAGTCGAATGCCTCTGATAGATCACAGAAGATACCAATGGCATTTTGTGACTGTTCTCAGACATCAAATATTTGTTGTATAAGGGGAACACCTGCGTCACTTGTAGAACCAAATTGTTAAGGATTAAGTATATGTAGCATAAAGCATAATCCTGGTTCATTATCAAGGATGCATGTCCGACCTAGCCAAAGGCAGGTCCTCAAAAAGAAAGAGTAGGACAAAAATTATGAGCAGCGCTGGTGTGCTCGTTCTTCGCGCATGCACTTAGTACAACCACAGCTGAAACATTAATTTCATACATACTGTCAGTCATCGCCTTTAATAAGTCCGACAACGTCGAACTGTCACGGCGCCGCGACAAAATGTATGACTAGCTGGACAGCACCCGACTACAATATAGCGTAGTAGGGTGCGCTCACCCCTCGTCTCCACCTTAATTCACCACACCCCACGATTGCACCGTCTAGACACCTCGATAACAGACTGAATGAAATTTTTGTTTAGGCTGTGGTTAAACGTCAACCTTTGGCTAGTGAAGTAATGATTGTAAACGCAAGATAAAGTGAAAGTCAAAGTCAAAATGGTTTATTCAAATAAGGATTTTACAATCACTTTTGAATCGTCAAAGTTATAAAATATTAATTTTTGAACCCTCCCACCTTCCCGCCGGTTAATAATGTTGTTGATTTCTACCGAGAAGAATCCGGCAAGAAACTCGATAGTTACTCTTTTAAAAACACTATCAATAATACAAATAAACTAAAATACAATTAATGTTTTAAATAAAAAAATTTTTAGCCGTACAATTTTATGTTATTTCCATTTTAATTCGGTTTACCTATGCATCCTGTTATTGAGCATCATCAGTCCCAAGGATTTTTATCATTTACATAGTCTGAAATATTGTAGTATGCCTTTTTACAAAGTACCTGCTTGATAAAAGATTTAAATTTACTTATTGATAGATTTTGAATTTTATCGGGAACTTTGTTGTAAAAGTGTATACATTGCCCCATAAAAGAGTTACTTATTTTGTGTAGACGTGTATCATGCACCAACTGCTTATTTTTACTTCTAGTATTTACTTTGTGAACGCCACTTTTCTTGCTGAAACTATTGATATTTTTATGTACATATAAAATATTTTCATATATGTACTGCTACACTAAAGTTAAAATTTTTACTTCCCTAAACCTATCCCTCAGAGATATCCTAGATCCTAATTTATAAATAGCACGAATTGCCCTTTTTTGTAACAAAAAAATTGTATTTACATCAGCAGCGCTACCCCACAATAGGATACCATATGTCATTAAACTATGGAAATAGCTATTTATACTTACGATAGCGCTGTTATACTTTTAGCAAAATTAATTTCAAAAGATAGTTGCTTAAATTTTCAAGTTAGATAAATGTGTTGATTTCTACGGGATAGGCAGTGCCTTCCTGGAGTGTACGCCACTGCATGATTGTTGTGTTGCGTGGTGCAGGTGACTCGTCCTGCGCGGTGCACATGGAGGGCTACCAGGTGTCGGGGCAGTGCCAGGCGCTGGTGCGGGACGGTGTGCTCGTGCCGACTCGCGATGCGCCCGACCTGGGCTACATCCGCGACTCCTCTGACCTCCAGTACGTGCCCGACGTATACTACAAGGTAGGTACCTCTAACATTAACTATAAATCTGGAACCATTCCAAATAGGAGACATTTGGAAATTTGAGTTATTTGTGTTTTCCAAGTGAAAGAATTAAAAACAGTAGTGACAAAATCAAAACCACTTGGAATATTATCAATGGCACTGTTAAAAGAAAATGTAATAGAATGCCCAAAAAAAATTTAATTCACATAATGTAAACCAAAATCATTTCAAACTCACTAAAATTAAAAACATCGCTGACCTCTGGGCACAATCTGTTACCGTAGTTAAAACTATAATCGCTGTTATTGCTCTCCAACAAGCTTTGATATTTAACAAATGTATTGAGTGTGGTATATTTTCTGATCTCATGAAGAACAGTAAAGTTATACCTAATTTTACATTATATATACATAATGTATCAGACAATGTCATGGTTTTTTACATGCCCTGAGGGACTCCCATAGTGACTTCCCGGAGGTCTTTCACCGTTGACATCTATTTTCTGTACTCTCCTACTCATATAGGAGGTTAAAAGGTCGAGAGCTTTGCCCCTAATACCATAGTGATGTAGCTTCCTGATGAGATTTTTATGTAGAACACAGTCAAATGCCTTAGATAAATCACAAAACATTCCAAGAGCATGATACGAACCTTCCCAGGCGTTAAATATATTTTTTAATAGTGCCACCTCTGCATCGGCTGTGGAATGGCCTTTCATAAAGCCAAACTGTTTACTACTAAGTAGGTCATTAATACAGAAATGGCTTAACATTTGACAAAATATGATTTTTACAGAAAGTCCTCAAATGTCTGTGGTGTTTTTTATTTCTAATGTTTTAAATGTATTTATGATATCCGTAGGACTAATGTTTTTAAATACGAAGGGAACTTTACATTCAGGAACATTAATTTTTATTAATTATTCTGCTAAAATTGGACTTGAGTTTAGATGTTCAGTTGTTTTGAATGGAATATTGCTAAATAAAATGTTCAAAGGCAACTGCTACCTCAGAATTTGTTTTAAAACTAGTATCTTCTACAATCAACTCAAGGTCCTCACAAGAATTCCTTGCTTCACCAGTTTCATTATTTATTATGTTCCATGTAGTTTTTATTTTATTAGCTGAATTTTTAACTTTTTGTCTGACGTGAATTGATTTTGCAACAAGACAGACTTTTATAAAAGTTTTTTAGTTATTTTTTCAATATTCCCTAAATATTTGGCTATATATCCCTAAATATATGTTCTTCCTTTATATAATTCATACAGTTTACACCTACTTTTATAAATACCTGGGGTAGTCCATTCACTAAAACTAAAGCGACTGGAAATGAGTTTCTTTTTTGCAGTAAATATTTTATTATACTCTGTAGCAATAGTATATACATACCATTCCAAAGTTGCGTTGGCACAGTCTCTACTGCTCCCTTTACTCGATTATGCAGACGTAAAATATCTTGACCTAAGAGAGGAGCTAAAATAATTTGACCCGACAAAACTTATGGTTGACTGGAAGAGATCGCACTGTGCGTTAAGTCCGCCATGTAAAAATACTGTAACATATATTTAAGAAAATATACTGTTAGTATGTACAAAAGTGTCAATAAATAAATAGAATTTAGACGGTCAACATAAATTGAAAGCGCCCTCCTAGATCAAAGATCAAACATTACAATTGGTGTTCCACAGGGTTCCATTATTGGGACATTCCTATTTCTTATATACATTAATTATTAACAAAAAAACTTGTCGTGCGATTTACTTGTGTAAATAAACTAGTACCTATTTAATTGAGTAACTTAATCTACTATTTTTTTACGCGACAAGCTTTTATGATCATATAAATTGTGTATAATGAGAATATAAGATGATAGTTAAAATTTTATTTTCTTTTTTTTAGAGCATTTAAATAAAAACTTTTTTAAAAAGGGTTTTTTTGCTTTTAATTCACTTTTTACTTTTTAGTTATTTCCTAATTATTCTCGGTAAGCCCTTAGTATATCCGATATAACTAATGAGCTCAAATCTTTAGATCCGTCCAAAGGAGCTGGTCCTGATGGTTTACCAGCGTTCTTTTTTAAACAAACTGTTGACAATATTAGCAAATCTTTGTATATTTTGTTCAATAAATGTATGAGCAGTGGCGTGTTTCCAAGTATTTGGAAACAGGCCAATATTATACCAGTTTATAAAAGCGGCCCAAAACAGGACGTTGAACACTACCGCCCAATATCTTTACTTTGTATTCTGTCAAAGCTCTTCGAGAAACTAGTACATCGTAAATTGTACCGAATTCTACATAGTACTCTTATTAAAGAAAAACATGGTTTCGTTCAACATAGATCTACAATCAGTAATTTATTGATTATAACTGGAGACCTGTTTGAATGCATGGACATACGCGTACAGGTAGATGCTGTTTACACGGATTTTCGGAAAGCTTTGATGATCAGAAACTACTCTTGCAGAATATGGCTTTTAATGGTATACGGGGCGACTTGTTACGATGGTACACCATTTTAAAAAAACACGTTAAATAACATTTTCTTTTAAACTAAAACTCTTATTTTAATACACCGGGTTAAAATAATCTCATCATATTTATGTTGTAGGTATATATATATCTATAATATAGGTATATGTGTATATATAATATAGGTATATACGTGTGTATTTATATATATATATATATATTTATGTAGGTATATATGTTGCATATATATGTAATTATCTGCTCTTTTTTAGGGTTCCGTACCCAAAGGGTAATTAGCGGAACCCTATTACTAAGAATCCGCTGTCCGTCCGTCCGTCCGTCGGTCACCAGGAAGATGTATTTCTGTTGCCGCTATAACAGCAAATACTAAAAAAACAGAATAAAATAATTATTAAAGGGGGTGCCATACAACACACGTGATTTTTTTGCCGTTTTTATAATTTCCTCTACACAAAGGTTTGCCTGGTAGGGATCGCATCTTTAGCGATAAGGCCGTCTATTTGTACCTCATTTGTTAACTTACTTTTCTTGTTTTTGTTATTTTTATAAGCAATAAAGTATGTTCATATTATATCATATATTTAAAACTGTGTGTAATCAAGTGTCCTAAAAAATTTTAATTCAGTACACTCGAAAACCTAACAGAACTTAGGTTCTGGTACAAGGGGACTCAATTAAGATGTCGGTAAAGCAATTCGGTTTATTAGTACTCCTGATGCCTGATCCCAAAAAAAGATCATGTACATACATTCACACACAAACTCACACACACTGAAAATAGTCGTAAAACATTCCCCAGGTCTAAGAAAACACAAATTCAGCAATTACAATTTTCGAACCCATTATATTATCTTCACATCGCAAAGCAAAAAAAGGGTTAGTAGGTACTTAGGTACACTTACTAAATTTTACGCATCTTAGAATTAGCTATTTTTCGCTGCTTTTTCATTGTTTAGCAGATTTATAACACGAAAATGGTAAAAATTTGCCTTTTTGTTAACTATAGATCATGACATCTATTCATCATCATCATCATTACGCTATAATTTTGTTTGGAATAAATTTTATAGAAGGATAGTTATGTTTTCGAGTGTATGTATGTATGTATGTATGTATGTATGTTTGTATGTATGTATGTATGTATGTATGTATGTATGTACGTATGTATGTATGTATGTATGTATGTATGTTTGTATGTATGTATGTATGTATGTATGTACGTATGTATGTATGTATGTATGTGTGTATGTCACTGGATTTTAGCTTGAGAGGCGTCGTTAGATCCGTCTCAATTGTGAGAGTGACACTGGGTACCTACATTAAAATAAAAAAAGTGGTTTTTATGCGTTTTAATGTGTATGCTAAAAAACATTGTTTTTTCAAGACCCTCGAGTTAGGTATCAAAATAAAGGGCTTTATAAGGTAAGTCTGACAATATATAACACATAATAAAATAGTCCAGTGCGAGTAAAAAAAATAAAACAAAATTACACTAAAAAGCTGTAAAAACAAAAAAAAAACAGGCTACAAAAACATTATAAACAAGACAGAAATTAAAACATACCAAATATTTAATTATAAGCAGGCGGGACTCACTTCAATGCAAGTTCAAATAATGTACAGATTGCTAACACTATAGTAGTTACTTTAAAATGAGTTACCGAGGGTTATTTGGGCAATAGTCTACTTACTACACGCGGGCTCAGTGCGGATTGTGGAATTCACATACGTCTTTTGACGTCTGCAGATTTCCTTGCGATGGTTTCCTTTACCGAAAAGCCACTGGTGTGAATAATCAATGTACTTGAGAAATTGAGAAAAAGACTCATTGATACACGTTGGGCTCCAACCTCCGCTACTCAGGACGCAAAGTATAATTGAAACCCCTGGGCAACCACCGACTTGCAGTCGGCTTATATATAGTTAAATATTTGATTTGTTTTAATTTCCGTTTAGTTATTATTGTTTTTGCAGTCGGAGTTTTTTTATTTATTTAATTATTTATTTTTTTATCAAAGAAGTGAGGAATTACCTTTAAGACCTGATGTTTGTGGTTTTATGACTTGGGCCACTAACAGTTTATGAATAAAAATTGCTGTTACAAGTTTTTCGTGGCATTTTGACCTTTACTGACTTGTCTTACGACACGAGTATTATGAAGGAGGCGGATTCAAAATCTAATTTTGCTTCTCCGTTTATTATCACGATTCCGTAATGGACATTTATGCTTATGACTTATATAATATTATAATTTAACAAGAGGTATAAACTATATCGATTAATTAAACGCCACACAATAATATACAAATATAGTCAACACGAAATACAACACGACTCGCCCCGCGCCGCGCCGCACCCGCCGCACCCGCCGCACCCGCCGCACCCGCCGCACCCGCCGCTCGCCCCGCGCCGCACCCGCCGCATCGCAATCTCCGCAAACTTAACATTATCTTACTATCCTATAGGTATCGAACGTAAAGCAGGCGCTGACCGCTCCAAGCTCTCGCTGCTCGCAGCTACAACTACCGTTATCATCACAGTCTTGTAAACGTCGAACATTTAAAAAAAACTTAAACTACTATCTATCTCCGCAACGACGCGACGTCGCGATACGCGTATCGCTCGAGGTACCTTATGTTATGATATGTTACATTTGTAAATATATTAATCTGTCGTCAAAACATTGACGTAACGACCTAACAACCTTAACGTTACATATAAAGCCTTTTTGAAGAAGATTCTTGCACATACCTCTTAAAACATAATAAAATAATATTATCGTAAATTACAGTGATTTTAATTATAACATTGACACACATTTTAACGAAACGTTATATACCTACGAGTATGTTATCAAGTGGCGCAAAATGCGGACCGTGACAATAAATATATCAATTCGTGAAACGAGGGAAACTGCGACCGGCGAGGGCACGCTACACGCTACACGCTATGCAGACGTACGAATTACGTGAAGCTCAAGCCGAGGAACTTCTAAAAATACGAATAACTATGTGCTTTCGCGTAAATACATCCAAATAAATAGTATACGATAAAAATAGTTGGCTTCACCGATTTATAGACGCAAGAAAAGAAATAGTTGGTCCGATAGTTATAAAATTAGTAAGGTACCATAGTGAGGAGGGATCATCTAGGCAGCCGATATACGTCCCAAGAGGAAGTTAGTTCAGTTTTCCGCAGCTGGAGATGACAATCGTAGTATGCGGCTTGCCGTCGCTGTCGCCGGTGCGGCTCAGCCGGTCGACCAGCTCCAAGCCTTCGACGACAAATGCAAAGATAGCAGTGAAGCCGCGCATCTCGCGAAGCATGATGCGGAACTGTGAGCCCACCAACCCCAGGTTATCATGCCGCTTCTGCGACCGACGCATGCCGACGGTGCCACGTACCGCCACCATCTTGGTGTCGTCCGGCATGAAGTAGGTCTCCTCGTAGATAGATCGGCCGCCACGTCCGTTATTCAGCTCGAAGTCGCCGGTGATAACGCTTTCGTTTTCCCAGCACTGGAACACGGTGCATCCGCGGTATCCTACTCCCAGCTTGCCCGTTGCTAGCATCGAAAAGTTGAGCGCCATCCGCGGCGCTACGTCGCTACGAACCTCTACTACCACTCGCCCGAAAGCCGAACCGTTCACCTCGAGGTTAAAGAAGAACAGCGGGAACCTGGGCAGGGGGCGCGCGCACGGGAACGATAGTGCCTCAGCCGCTGGCTCGCCCTCCCCTACAGCTTCATCGTTGGGAAGCGCTCGCGCGTTCAAGTACACTTGCACCGTGCAGTAGTTGGCAAGAAACAAGAGCGAGTTGCGCGGCTCGGGCTGGTGAGAAACCAGCCGTGCGTCCGGGGAACGGCCGGCGAGCACGCGCTGCACCGTCTCAGAGTCGAGCGGAGAGGATGCAGTGCGCACTAAGTCGTTGAGCCGGTCGTGCAACAAGGCGTCAGCGCGGCGCGCGCGTAGCCGGTCACGCTTCGCGATGGCTGCGGGTAGTGAAAGTGGGGGTGGCGAAGGCAGCGAGGCTGGCGCCGCCAGTTCCCCCTCGAGCCGTAGCTTAAGTGCGGTGGCGGCGTCAAGCGCACGCAGCTGCGTGGCCCGATGGCGTGCCGCTAGCCGTTGCAGGTCGGAATGCAGGTCACGCGTCTCCCGGGCTAAACGCGTGCGTGCCTCAAAGGTGGCGGGCAGTGCTAGGCGACGTGAGAGTGCCAGGACGGCGGCGTGCGTGGGCAGGTTCGCTTCCAGCAGTGCGGACAGCACACGTCGCGTCCCTTTCCAAGCACGGAGCGCGCGCATGACAGGCAGAAGTGATGCTTGCACGAGAGTAGCTTCGGCAGCCGGTCCACCTCGTCGAAAGCCCGCTTGCAGCACGAGCAAAGCGTCAACTCCTCGATGTCGGCAAGCGCCGAGCCTGCGATTGCCATTGGCACACGGACTCGCCTCGCTGTCTTTGGGCTAAGTGTTGTCTTCGGTCGAGCGCGACATCAGGATGGTTGGTTATTGCGTCCGATGTAAGAACAAACGCTGAAAATATTCGCTCGAATCGATCACATGTTTGCGAACTGCTGTACCTGATCGGTTCTGATTAAAATGAAGTAAATCAGCGAAAAGCTAAACTTAGTCGATGCTGACCGCCACATAGTTTTACGTCTTGTATACACACGCCATGATGTTTCTGTTCCCGCGGCGCACTTAACATCCGACGATCAACAGATTATTGGAACGACGTGACCTTGTTTTATCTCACGCTTGTCCTTCTGTCTTATGTTTTCAATTTATTTTGTGCAAGTTTCTAAAATATATTCATTATTATACTACAATCAAGTTATTCATTGGTTCTAGGGTTTGTTGAATTTAGTTTCAAAAATGCGTAAGTATATTTATTTATCTTAATACAGTTAAATATATAAATAAAACAGATATAGATAAAAAATATATAATAATACAGAATAAAAATATTAAGAATCGAAATACATATGTAGAGTTTGGTAAATTATTACCTTTTTGAATATTGAAAAAGACACATAAATCACATAATGATACCGTTATTTTCATTAATGAAAATAAACAAAGAAATGAGTCGAGCTTGGTGTCTACGTAACGCGCACGCCAATACTGTTTCATAAGTGTTTATTAAATAACTAATATTACCTTATTATGTAGTTTTTATTTCTTGCAAATATATCTGAAAGTGATTATAGTTCCATCAATTGTGCAAATTTTTAAAACATGTATTTCACTTGGTTCACACATATAAAAGTCAGTTAAACATTAAAATTAATTTCATGCTTAAATTGAAAATGTTTTTTTTTATATTGATGTATATGACGTCGTATAATAGGTACATTTATGCACATCGTTAGTGTTCCAGAATTTGATCTCTGGCCTATATCGCCTTTCTTACGTAACTTTGCGTACCGTAGACCAAGTCTTTGTTTCGCAACGTCGGTACGAGGTCACGTCGGCGGCGCTAGGCCGCGCCGGTGTCGGCCGGTATCGACCGCGTGTCGCGCGCCGCCGCATACGTACGTCACTTACGCAACAGGACCAGAATCACTTACATTTTATTTCAACATATCGAACGATTATATTGAAACCTCTCAAGATACCAACGACGAAACGTTTTTGTTTTGGATCATTAATTGATTATAGAAAGCGGAAGTTTTTTCCTACTAATATTATAAATGTAAAAGTATCTCTGCATGGATGTGTTACTCAATCACGCTTCAACCACTGGGCGGATCGGAATGAAACTTGGCACACATATAGTTTAGGCCATGGAATAACATCATCTGAAATTGAATCCCGAAAATTTTAAAAATTCTCGCGGAAATAACTATAACCGAGCTTATACGAACTATAGCTACAGCTATAGCAAACTATTAGTATAATCAAAGAACTATAAGCGAGATTATACGAACTATAGCTACAGCTATAGCAAACTTTATTAGTATAATCAAATAACTATAACCAAACATATACAACCTATAGCTACAGCTAGCAAACTATTAAAATAACGCCACTTACGCAACAGGACCAGAATCACTTACATTTTATTTCAACAAATCGAACGATTATATTGAAACCTCTCAAGATACCAACGACGAAACGTTTTTGTTTTGGATCATTAATTGATTAAAGAAAGCGGACGTTTTTTCCTACTAATATTATAAATGTGAAAGTATGTCTGCATGGATGTTTGTTACTCAATCACGCTTCAACCACTGGGCGGATCGGAATGAAACTTGGCACACATATAGTTTAGGCCATGGAATAACATCATCTGAAATTTAATCCCGAAAATTTTAAAAGTTCTCGCGAAAGTAACTATAACCGAGCTAATACGAACTATAGCTACAGCTATAGCAAACTATTAGTATAATCAAATAACTATAACCGAGCTTATACGAACTATAGCTACAGCTATAGCAAACTTTATTAGTATAATCAAATAACTATAACCGAGCTAATACGAACTATAGCTACAGCTATAGTAAACTTTATTAGTATAATCAAATAACTATAACCGAGCTAATACGAATAGTAGCTACAGCTATAGCAAACTTTATTAGTATAATCAAATAACTATAGCCGAGCATATACGAACTATAGCTACAGCTATAGCAAACTATAAGTATAATCAAATAACTATAACCGAGCTAATACAAACTATAGCTACAGCTATAGTAAACTTTATTAGTATAATCAAATAACTATAACCGAGCTAATACGAACTATAGCTACAGCTATAGCAAACTTTATTAGTATAATCAAATAACTATAACCTAGCATATACGAACTATAGCTACAGCTATAGCAAACTATTAGTATAATCAAATAACTATAAGCGAGCTTATACGAACTATAGCTACAGCTATAGCAAACTTTATTAGTATAATCAAATAACTATAACCGAGCTAATACGAACTATAGCTACAGCTATAGCAAACTTTATTAGTATAATCAAATAACTATAACCGAGCTAATACGAACTATAGCTACAGCTATAGTAAACTTTATTAGTATAATCAAATAACTATAACCGAGCTAATACGAATAGTAGCTACAGCTATAGTAAACTTTATTAGTATAATCAAATAACTATAACCGAGCTAATACGAACTATAGCTACAGCTATAGCAAACTTTATTAGTATAATCAAATAACTATAACCTAGCATATACGAACTATAGCTACAGCTATAGCAAACTATTAGTATAATCAAATAACTATAAGCGAGCTTATACGAACTATAGCTACAGCTATAGCAAACTTTATTAGTATAATCAAATAACTATAACCGAGCTTATACGAACTATAGCTACAGCTATAGCAAACTATTAGTATAATCAAATATCTATAACCGAGCTTATACGAACTATAGCTACAGCTATAGCAAACTTTATTAGTATAATCAAATAACTATAACCGAGCTAATACGAACTATAGCTACAGCTATAGCAAACTTTATTAGTAAAATCAAATAACTATAACCTAACATATACGAACTATAGCTACAGCTATAGCAAACTATTAGTATAATCAAATAACTATAAGCGAGCTTATACGAACTATAGCTACAGCTATAGCAAACTTTATTAGTATAATCAAATAACTATAACCGAGCTAATACGAACTATAGCTACAGCTATAGCAAACTTTATTAGTATAATCAAATAACTATAACCGAGCTAATACGAACTATAGCTACAGCTATAGTAAACTTTATTAGTATAATCAAATAACTATAACCGAGCTAATACGAATAGTAGCTACAGCTATAGTAAACTTTATTAGTATAATCAAATAACTATAACCGAGCTAATACGAACTATAGCTACAGCTATAGCAAACTTTATTAGTATAATCAAATAACTATAACCTAGCATATACGAACTATAGCTACAGCTATAGCAAACTATTAGTATAATCAAATAACTATAAGCGAGCTTATACGAACTATAGCTACAGCTATAGTAAACTTTATTAGTATAATCAAATAACTATAACCGAGCTAATACGAACTATAGCTACAGCTATAGCAAACTTTATAAGTATAATCAAATAACTATAACCGAGCTAATACGAACTATAGCTACAGCTATAGTAAACTTTATTGGTATAATCAAATAACTGTAACCGAGCTAATAAGAACTATAGCTACAGTTATGTAAACATTATTAGTATAATCAAATAGTTGACGTAAAAATTCCACGCCAATAACCAAATTTGGAGCGGGTGGAGTTGCTGGCAAACTCTAGTGTTTACATAAATACAGAATAAGAGGATAAAAATCTATTCAAAGAAGCATTCAACCAGAAATATTAGGTAATAAAATCATAACTTTAATCGTTTCTAACAATAATAAATGTAATCACCCATTTATAATTGCAGTTACATATAGTAAATCGGTAATTATCGATACTGAATCGCTAATTATATATTTTAAGCACTTCAGCAAACAATAGAACCCCAAAATAAAAAATTTAACTGTCGTGCACGGGTAATTTATTTTTACCAGTAAAATCCGAAGTGATAATTCTGTGGACCTACTGTACTATTAATTAGGTGTTTTTATGTATATGTATTTGTCACAACTACTAGTTCCCAAAGACCAAGTTTACTAATTTTTTTACAGAAAAAACTATTGTACGTAGGTTGCTGCTTTATAGTATAGTATAGATAGTGAAGACTATCTACGGAAACGAGGGGTGCAAGTTCGATCTCCGCACAAGACGATCATTTATGTAAATAACATTTGTGTTTGTCTTTGTATGTTTTCTACTTTAGTATGTATGTTTTTACAAAAAATAAAAACATTTATGTTTAGGAAAGAATGAACCATCTAGTTGGTATTCGGATCGGTCGAGCTTGTTCATTCTTTGCATACTCTGTGCGCGCGCGTCTGTCAGTCATTTTAATCTGTGCGCAACGTCGCGGCTGCATATCAAAATTATTTTTATATATAATTTCGATAAGTCAGTGGAAAACCAATGACTCATACATAACCCAACACCCCACTCACTACACCTCTTTTTTACACAAAGTTAACCAAAATCCGACGCCAAAATTGGGTAAGTCCTTGCAATTTGCCTTAGAGCATACGTACGGCATAGTTTTAGTAGTCAACAAGTTGGTAGCTTAGAGCCTGGTTCGGGCACAAATCATTTCGTGTCGTATTAAACATTATTTGAGATTTACGGTTAGTTTGTTTTCGTCGGATTTACAATAAATAAATTCATAAATCGTGACTTCGGTGTCACGTCGCTTAGGCAGGTAAGGTCTCGTTATCTAATCGTTCGGCGGACATAATAATATTAGCGTATGACTTACCCTCCTCTTTTGTTGTTGTTGTAAAATAAATCGAAATAAAAATAGACTTCGATATTCTACTGTGTTATATTTGTTGTTACGGATTGTAAGATAACGTATTTATTTTGTAATTGTGTAGTCAGGGTTTTGTACATTGTAGTTGGGTTTTTTTGGGGTTTATGTAGTAACTTGGTTGCTGTAACAAACTTTATATATAACAAACAGAGTCGTTTGTTTGAGTTTTTGTTTTAGTTTTGGATTGTTTTTTTTTTTGTGTGGGAATTTAATTATATAACATGACGTCATCAATTAAGGAGCACAAGGCTGTTTTAACCAATCTGACACGATGGTTTTCAGGTGTTTTAGGGATCGCTAAGCGGGAAGATCGGATGTTTGCATTAAAGCAAAGAACTATACAGTTTCCTACAAGAGTCAGTGAGCTGGATCAAGCATACAAGGGCATTTTATTGTTAACAGATGAAGAAACTATCCTTAAGGTGGCAAATTCTGACTATGACTTTTGTATGTCAGTAGTGGTCGAGGTTAACGAGGCTGTGTCGACATTAGAAACTAGCCCGCACCCGGCAAGTAGGAAGGTTTCGAAACAAAAATGCAACGGACGGTTGCCAACTTTGGATATTCCTCATTTTAGCGGATCATTGGATGAGTGGACTAATTTTATCACACTTTTTGACAGAATTGTGCACCGACGGACTGACTTATCTGACTCACAAAAATTAAGTTACCTTTTGACGTCGATCAGGGATGACCCTCTCTGTTTGATTAAACATTTGGACATCACTGATGTCAATTATAATATTGCCAAGGAGTTATTAGTGAAGCGGTACCAAAATAACCGTCGCAATGCGGATACTCATGTGGCTGTCATTTTAGGTATTCCACAACTGTCTTCGGTTAACCAGCTGCGGTCGGACCTGCTTAACCCAATTTTGGTAGCGACGAATGCGTTAAGAGGTCTAAAATTCCCTGTCACCGACTGGTCATTTTTGCTGTTACACATTGTTTTGAATAAATCGCCCAATGACGTCAGGGCTCGTTTCGAACAATTGCACGGAAGTAACTCGGCGTCACACATACCTACTTTTGACACTTAAGTGTCGTTTTTGGAGGACCAGAGTAGGAAGCTGGAGAATTTACCCGCCGAGCCACAATCGGGACCGCCACGACTTTTGGCCCCGTCTGGTCCCCGTCAACAACCCCAGTCTGGACCCCGTTAACAACCTCGTCCCGGGACATCGCGAGTTACCGGATCGTTTTGGCCCCCCAGAATTTTGACAATTGAACGGCCTGAACGGTGTAGGGTGTGTTATAAACCGGGACACCTCATTCTGGATTGCCACCAGTTCAGAAAATCTGGGGTGGCCCGAAAACGATTTTTCACCCGTAGACTAGGCCTATGTTATTATTGTTTGGGGGAGCCCCTAGCCAAGGACTGTCGTCAGCCGCGACCTTGTACAAAGTGTGGGGGGATCACCACGCGGACTTATGCATGCCCATCCAAGAGGATGGTCCTCGGATGGCACATGGAGGTGTGTCTACGGCTCGCACGGGCGGGGGTTCGTCGCCGCTAAATCGAACCCAATCGCCCCCGTCTCCAGTGCGACATCGACCTTCCCCGCCCCGTTTACCGCGGGAGAGCCCACGGGATGGTTGTCGGCCACCACCCTCACGTGCCCCTTCCGCTCAGGTAGGTATTGCGGAACGGGCACATTACGCGGTGTATGAACCTCTGCCCCTCCCTATCGCGAAGCGTCCTCGCGTTACACGCGAGTTGAGGACGGGACCCAGTGGCTATCGGCAGCCACTTATGCCCGCGTGGGACCCGTATGCTTATACGGGTTCAAGCGTGGGGCATTATGAGCCACCGGAGCCAACGCCTGTTGACTCGTGGCAGCCGCTTCACCAGTCTCTCCACCACCTGTCACAACTTTTTTGCCCACAGCGCAGGTTCTAGTCCATTCACCGCGCGGACCTGGTGTAGTTGTGCGCGCCATTTCGGACTCATGCGCTCAGGGCTTTGCGCTGATGTCCTTGGATTGCTCGGACTGGACAAGGCCATGTTACTTCAGCCAGGTGGGTTGGTCGCTGTTCCGACTAATCTCGGATCTGTTATTATGGGCCCAGCACATTCTCTCGCCGCTAGGGCGTCTACGGATTCTTCGGTGCAGGTGGGACTCTCGCTGGCTGTCTCCCTTCAGTGCTTTTGGGAAATCGAAGAGCCCCCCCCCCCCCTCCGGCGTCACGGACTCGACCAGTCGACGACGAGTGCGAATCGTATTTTCTCGCCAATACGGGTCGTCTAAATTCTGGCCGGTTTTTCACTCGACTGCCTTCCTTATCCCCTCGTTTGCGCCTGGGTGACTCCCCGGATGCGTCGTGATAAAGAATTCTGCACAAAATACTTGGATTTTATGCGTGAATACGAATCTGTCGGTCAAATGTCGATTTCGCAGTTCGATTTGGCAGGCAACGAACTTTATTTTGTTCCACATCACGCCGTCTTTAAAAATGGTAAGATGCGGGTGGTGTTTGATGGGTCGGCGCCTACGTCTTCGGGTGTATCCTTGAACGACTGCCTGATGTCGGGGCCTAAGCTTCAGGTAGACATCTTTGACATCTTGACTGGTTTTCGTCGCCACCAGGTTGACATTTAGATGAAGTTCCGGCAGGTCATGATACACCCTGAAGATAGGCGGTTTCATCTCATTTTGAGGAGAGAGGATCCGGCCTCTCCATTGGTTGTTTATGAGCTCAACACCAATACCTACGGACTTAAGTCGAGCCCGTTTATAGCAATTTGCTCATTGCTGCAGTTGGCTGATCGTGAGCGTCTGAATTTCCCACGCGCAGCTGTTGTCTTTCCTTCCTTCCTCGTTGGACGGGTGCTTCGTCTGTGGAGGAGGCGTTAGTCTTGAGGGATGAGCTAATCGGCTTGTTACGGGCAGGTGGTTATGAATTGAGGAAATGGATTTCTAATTTACTTGCCGTCAGAACATCAGCAGGAGCCCCACCTCTTCCAGAATCCTGAGAATCCTGACTCCATCGCGGTCCTCGGGGTTCAGTATCGGCCAGTTCAGGATATTTTCACTTACTCGGTTTATCTTCATCCAGACACGGTCTGGCTGGGGCGGGGATTTGTTTAGGAAAGAATGAACCATCTAGTTGGTATTCGGATCGGTCGAGCTTGTTCATTCTTTGCATACTCTGTGCGCGCGCGTCTGTCAGTCGTTTTAATCTGTGCGCAACGTCGCAGCTGCATATGAAAATTATTTTTATATATAATTTCGATAAGTCAGTGGAAAACCACACCTCGTTTTTACACAAAGTGAACCAAAATCCGACGCCAAAATTGGGTAAGTCCTTGCAATTTGCCTTAGAGCATACGTACGGCATAGTTTTAGTAGTTATATATAAAGACAGGTGGGGTAAAATAAACATAATTTACTGGTTTTTAAACATTATGAAATATGTATTTATTATAATGGCAATAGAAACAAATAAATAAAATATATCAATGTCAGAACTGGTCAATTAAATTCAAAATTTAATGTTTTTCAGCACTTTCAAATCTGTCTGCCAAAATGCTAAACGCGCGATAATTGTCTGCCATTGTTGTTTTAGATAATAATAATAATATATTATTAAATTTCAAAGCGCAGACGTGGTCAAATGAATTTAAATTCGCGAAAAATCGATACCTGTCTTACCTGAGCGCGCGCCGCGTCCACCACTTGAGGCTTAGTGACCCCCATCTCATATATGGTAGGTATAGGGGCCTCACTGTACAAAACCCCAGGTCTGGTCAAATACGTACAGGTAGCTTTCCACTGGCTCTTAGACTATTACTAGTCACAGGTTACACCCCTCATGAAATACTGCTGTCATCTCCGAGGAAGTGGGGGTGAAGAGGTGGGGGGATTGGTGGGTGCGGGCGCAGATTTCTGAGCGTTCTTTCACTTCTTACCTGAAAAACCCCAAACTGTAGTGCTTGGAGGTTATTAACTAAAACTATCATGTTTGATATGTTTCCTCAGGTGGGATGAATTCTCTGCCGCATCGGCGTGGGCATTATTTCCAGGAATTCCTCAGAAATCGGTTCGAAAACATCGAAAACAAAAGGGCCAAGCTGGTATGTGGGTGCAACCCCACTCACCAACCCCTCACCTTTTCATCCCCCACTCCCTCGGAGATGATAGCAGTATTTCATGTGGGGATGGACTTGTGTCTTGTAAAGCCGGAACCTTTGGCCCGAGGTTAAGTACTGTATAAAATGTTTAAAAAGATTTCTTTGAGATACCTACGTTAATTACTTTTTTCTGTAAAAAAAATTAGTAAAACCTGGTCTATGGAAACTAAACAATTGATACAAAAATATATACATAAGAACACCTAATTAATAGCACAGTAGGTCCACAATATTATCACTTCGGATGTTACTGGTAAAAATAATTACTCCTGCACGACAGTTAATTTTTTTTTGTTTTGTACTAAAAATTTATATTTTATCGAATCTCTGTTAAAAAAGCTTTACTTGCACAATGTGTGTAATGTCCAAAACTATTTATTATTATTTTTATTTATAGATTATAAACCTTATTAGATGAGGTATTATCTTTGGAACTGACTCACTGAGATATCATCGGCAACTAACACACAGTTATGTTTAGTAACTACGGGTATAAATCATTTATGCATAATATAAACAAAAGTGGTCCCAAAATACTACCTTGCGGGACTCCATAGAGTTTTTTACTAAAGGAAGACCTATTAATCTCAACGAATTTTTTGTCTAGACCTAGTATATTTATACACTGCGTTCGTTTAAATAAATATGATTCAACTGACCTCGTATACCATAGTTGTGTATTTTTTTTAGTAATGTTTTATGACAAACAAAATCAAAAGCCTTACTTAGGTCAAAGAATATAGACGAACCAAATTATTATTTTTAATGTCATTTAAGATCTTATTTACTATTATGTAAGTGGCTAAAGCAGTTGATTTATGTTTTTGAAAACCATTCTGTTCCAATTTTATCATACTATAGTTTGTAATGAAACTGTAGATTCAAGTATGCATTAGTTTTTCAAATATTTTAGAGAAGACATAAACGTTATAGGTCGATAATTACTTAAGTCCTTACTATCTCCTTTTTTAAACAACGGTTTTATTATTGATTTTTTAAGGCTTCTGGAAATATTCCTTGTTCAAACGACAAGGGGGAAGGGATTCATTTACATCGCATGGGTTAAGAAATATGCTTGAGATATTACTGGATTTTAGTTCCTTAATTTTATGATTAACATCGTTTGTAGTACTTGTTATGTTTCCGTAATAGTTATTAAAGGTTTCGGCAATTTTTGCTTTGTCTGTTGAATTTCATTTTCAGTGTTAATTTCTTTAATGTCCACATGACTGTGAATTTTGGCTTCTTTTCCCTTAATGATATCCCACGTTGTTTTATACTTATTTTTATACGTTGAGATATATTTTTTGTTCATTATATGTTGTGATTTTGTAACACATTTCAAATTAAATTGTTATTGTGTTTTAATCGATAGTAATAATGTCTTAATTTAGCTTTAGTTTTACATGAGATTTTTATTCCTTTTGTTATCCACTTACGAGAAACGTCTTTATTTATACGTTTTACTTTTAATTTTGGAAAACATAAAATAGTAATATAATTTTAAAATTCACTGTATGAGTGATTACTGGCAATAAAACATCTAAGATCAGCTCAATCGTAACACGTCGAGTGTCATCGGAACCAACAGCCTTAGACTTAATAGACAGGATATTTTCTTTTATTTCTACAGTGTCGACAGGTGGAAAAAGAAAATAGAATATTTTTGGCATGCGAAGCATTTGAATTTAATTTAATTTAATGAAGATATAGGATGTAATAGCGTAAAAATTCTGGGTCTGTATGAATTACAGTTACAGTATACGATTGGATTCGAGAATCAAGTTTTGTGGAACAAGTGACGTGAGATCGTCAAGATTAAAAGGGATATTATTATTGTTTTCAGAAGATTTTCCTACGTCAATTGATTTAAGGAATATCTACATATCTGAAGAGGATGACTGAAGTACCTTTTGAGACATAAAATTGCGTTTAGAGTTCCTACACATCTGATTACACCGATTTCTTGCAGCTTTGTAGTTCCAGTTTTGATTTTACGATTACTTTTATACTTTCAAAACGCGCTATCTCTGATTGCCATACATTTTTTTTAATCGCGTCAGTAATCCATGGATTGCTACTTTGTTTAATTTTGTCAGGACGAGCTGGTGCATGCTTGTCATACAACTTAATCAAACTCGAGTAAAAGAATGATAATTTCTCACCAATCGTAGGTAAATGCTCTACTCTACTATCTACATGCTATGCTAATAAGGTTTCTTGAAAGTATAGTTATCGGTTTGGGCTTGCGTACTTTAATTATATAAGAAGCATAGATAAGGTCACGCAGAGAAAATCCCGGAGCCAAAAATTTACCATGTGAGGCGATAAGCTTAGTGTCAGAAACAAATATTAAGTCAAGTTACTTATCATTCGTTTTGGAGTAATAGGCTGGCCATAATGGCAAGATATAAAGGTTGACTGACTCAACAATTGAACGCAGTTTATGACATCTGGAATTGTTACGGAGAAGGCAGGTGTTAAAGTCACCCATTACCATGTGGTGTGTGTATTCGGATCTAAGAGACTCGAGAACATGCCCAAGTTTATTAAAACAATCAATGTTTGGAGGACAGTATCGCTCCCAGAAGAACTTTTATACCGAGATTTACTTCGATGAACAGATATTCAGCAGAGGCACTGTTGGAACCTGGCGACTGAGAGACAACTTTATAACGAATATTACTTTTGAGATAAATGACTACACCACCACCACCCCTATCTAAACGATCGTTTGCATACTCTGTGCGCGCGCGTCTGTCAGTCGTTTTAATCTGTGCGCAACGTCGCGGCTGCATATGAAAATTATTTTTATATATAATTTCGATAAGTCAGTGGAAAACCACACCTCGTTTTTACACAAAGTGAACCAAAATCCGACGCCAAAATTGGGTAAGTCCTTGCAATTTGCCTTAGAGCATACGTACGGCATAGTTTTAGTAGTTATATATAAAGACAGGTGGGGTAAAAGAAACATAATTTACTGGTTTTTAAACATTATGAAATATGTATTTATTATAATGGCAATAGAAACAAATAAATAAAATATATCAATGTCAGAACTGGTCAATTAAATTCAAAATTTAATGTTTTTCAGCACTTTCAAATCTGTCTGCCAAAATGCTAAACGCGCGATAATTGTCTGCCATTGTTGTTTTAGATAATAATAATAATATATTATTAAATTTCAAAGCGCAGACGTGGTCAAATGAATTTAAATTCGCGAAAAATCGATACCTGTCTTACCTGAGCGCGCGCCGCGTCCACCACTTGAGGCTTAGTGACCCCCATCTCATATATGGTAGGTATAGGGGCCTCACTGTACAAAACCCCAGGTCTGGTCAAATACGTACAGGTAGCTTTCCACTGGCTCTTAGACTATTACTAGTCACAGGTTACACCCCTCATGAAATACTGCTGTCATCTCCGAGGAAGTGGGGGTGAAGAGGTGGGGGGATTGGTGGGTGCGGGCGCAGATTTCTGAGCGTTCTTTCACTTCTTACCTGAAAAACCCCAAACTGTAGTGCATGGAGGTTATTAACTAAAACTATCATGTTTGATATGTTTCCTCAGGTGGGATGAATTCTCTGCCGCATCGGCGTGGGCATTATTTCCAGGAATTCCTCAGAAATCGGTTCGAAAACATCGAAAACAAAAGGGCCAAGCTGGTATGTGGGTGCAACCCCACTCACCAACCCCTCACCTTTTCATCCCCCACTCCCTCGGAGATGATAGCAGTATTTCATGTGGGGATGGACTTGTGTCTTGTAAAGCCGGAACCTTTGGCCCGAGGTTAAGTACTGTATAAAATGTTTAAAAAGATTTCTTTGAGATACCTACGTTAATTACTTTTTTCTGTAAAAAAAATTAGTAAAACCTGGTCTATGGAAACTAAACAATTGATACAAAAATATATACATAAGAACACCTAATTAATAGCACAGTAGGTCCACAATATTATCACTTCGGATGTTACTGGTAAAAATAATTACTCCTGCACGACAGTTAATTTTTTTTTGTTTTGTACTAAAAATTTATATTTTATCGAATCTCTGTTAAAAAAGCTTTACTTGCACAATGTGTGTAATGTCCAAAACTATTTATTATTATTTTTATTTATAGATTATAAACCTTATTAGATGAGGTATTATCTTTGGAACTGACTCACTGAGATATCATCGGCAACTAACACACAGTTATGTTTAGTAACTACGGGTATAAATCATTTATGCATAATATAAACAAAAGTGGTCCCAAAATACTACCTTGCGGGACTCCATAGAGTTTTTTACTAAAGGAAGACCTATTAATCTCAACGAATTTTTTGTCTAGACCTAGTATATTTATACACTGCGTTCGTTTAAATAAATATGATTCAACTGACCTCGTATACCATAGTTGTGTATTTTTTTTAGTAATGTTTTATGACAAACAAAATCAAAAGCCTTACTTAGGTCAAAGAATATAGACGAACCAAATTATTATTTTTAATGTCATTTAAGATCTTATTTACTATTATGTAAGTGGCTAAAGCAGTTGATTTATGTTTTTGAAAACCATTCTGTTCCAATTTTATCATACTATAGTTTGTAATGAAACTGTAGATTCAAGTATGCATTAGTTTTTCAAATATTTTAGAGAAGACATAAACGTTATAGGTCGATAATTACTTAAGTCCTTACTATCTCCTTTTTTAAACAACGGTTTTATTATTGATTTTTTAAGGCTTCTGGAAATATTCCTTGTTCAAACGACAAGGGGGAAGGGATTCATTTACATCGCATGGGTTAAGAAATATGCTTGAGATATTACTGGATTTTAGTTCCTTAATTTTATGATTAACATCGTTTGTAGTACTTGTTATGTTTCCGTAATAGTTATTAAAGGTTTCGGCAATTTTTGCTTTGTCTGTTGAATTTCATTTTCAGTGTTAATTTCTTTAATGTCCACATGACTGTGAATTTTGGCTTCTTTTCCCTTAATGATATCCCACGTTGTTTTATACTTATTTTTATACGTTGAGATATATTTTTTGTTCATTATATGTTGTGATTTTGTAACACATTTCAAATTAAATTGTTATTGTGTTTTAATCGATAGTAATAATGTCTTAATTTAGCTTTAGTTTTACATGAGATTTTTATTCCTTTTGTTATCCACTTACGAGAAACGTCTTTATTTATACGTTTTACTTTTAATTTTGGAAAACATAAAATAGTAATATAATTTTAAAATTCACTGTATGAGTGATTACTGGCAATAAAACATCTAAGATCAGCTCAATCGTAACACGTCGAGTGTCATCGGAACCAACAGCCTTAGACTTAATAGACAGGATATTTTCTTTTATTTCTACAGTGTCGACAGGTGGAAAAAGAAAATAGAATATTTTTGGCATGCGAAGCATTTGAATTTAATTTAATTTAATGAAGATATAGGATGTAATAGCGTAAAAATTCTGGGTCTGTATGAATTACAGTTACAGTATACGATTGGATTCGAGAATCAAGTTTTGTGGAACAAGTGACGTGAGATCGTCAAGATTAAAAGGGATATTATTATTGTTTTCAGAAGATTTTCCTACGTCAATTGATTTAAGGAATATCTACATATCTGAAGAGGATGACTGAAGTACCTTTTGAGACATAAAATTGCGTTTAGAGTTCCTACACATCTGATTACACCGATTTCTTGCAGCTTTGTAGTTCCAGTTTTGATTTTACGATTACTTTTATACTTTCAAAACGCGCTATCTCTGATTGCCATACATTTTTTTTAATCGCGTCAGTAATCCATGGATTGCTACTTTGTTTAATTTTGTCAGGACGAGCTGGTGCATGCTTGTCATACAACTTAATCAAACTCGAGTAAAAGAATGATAATTTCTCACCAATCGTAGGTAAATGCTCTACTCTACTATCTACATGCTATGCTAATAAGGTTTCTTGAAAGTATAGTTATCGGTTTGGGCTTGCGTACTTTAATTATATAAGAAGCATAGATAAGGTCACGCAGAGAAAATCCCGGAGCCAAAAATTTACCATGTGAGGCGATAAGCTTAGTGTCAGAAACAAATATTAAGTCAAGTTACTTATCATTCGTTTTGGAGTAATAGGCTGGCCATAATGGCAAGATATAAAGGTTGACTGACTCAACAATTGAACGCAGTTTATGACATCTGGAATTGTTACGGAGAAGGCAGGTGTTAAAGTCACCCATTACCATGTGGTGTGTGTATTCGGATCTAAGAGACTCGAGAACATGCCCAAGTTTATTAAAACAATCAATGTTTGGAGGACAGTATCGCTCCCAGAAGTATCGCTCCCAGAAGAACTTTTATACCGAGATTTACTTCGATGAACAGATATTCAGCAGAGGCACTGTTGGAACCTGGCGACTGAGAGACAACTTTATAACGAATATTACTTTTGAGATAAATGACTACACCACCACCACCCCTATCTAAACGATCGTTGCGAATTAACACAAAGCCAGGAAGAGAGTAAGAGGGAGAAGATAAAGAGGGTTTAAGCCAGCTCTTCGAGACCAGTATAGCATAAGCATCACAAGTAGAAAAAGTGTTTAAAATTCAGTGTGATGACCACCTGGTATACGCCAGCAAGCAGCGTACAGCCCTCGTCGTTAAACATTAACCGACCAAAACGCGGTGCCTCGTTACGTATTTTGGTCTTTAAATACGTCTGCTCCTGGCGGGGCAAAATCTGGCCTGAGAGCCACAGCTCCGCGCCCTGTCAGCCTGCATGTATTTAATCTGAACGCGGACACCTCCGCGCAGGCCGTAATTTCACCACGTCCGCACTGAGTTGAAGGTCGAAAGTGCAGACTGCGAGCAACTGGTAGTCACCCGAGGCAACTACTCGTCCTCCAAGCTTGACGTGCCCGCCGACAAGGTGACTTTAGAGAGGAATGCAAAGAACTGGCCCGACGGTGTGTTGATTAGGCGATTTAATGTTAAAAATGTTAGTCCAAAAAACTTCAAAAATGCTGCCTCGAAAACACCACGCTAGACACAAAATCTCACTTGAAAATAATACATCAAAATGCTAGATCTATCTGTGGTAAAACTGCATTATTAGATTTATTATTGAATGTTGAGAGGCCAGAAGTACTTGCATGCAGTGAAACTTGGTGCAAAAAATTCGAGATTGAACGAATTAGGTTATGTGGGTACGATCTGCGAATCGCCCACGGCGGTGTTGCACTATTCACTTGTAATGTAATGTAATGTAACTTACCGCCAGCGAAACGACCTACAGGGCCTGGCTGTTCAATATCATTTCGAGTTTGCTGCAATAGAAATTAATAATTTAAATTTAATTATTATTGTAATGTATCGCACTCGTAATGAAAATTTTGAAATTTATTTAAATAATTTAGAATCGTTGCTAGATAGGCTATCGGAAGAAAATAAAAGATTTATTTTGGTCGGCGACCAAAATGTTGACTTTTTGTCCGAGAATAGTTTGAGGCAACGAGTTGATGATGTCTTACAATGTTACTCTTGTTTCAACTGTGTTTATTTTTCAACCCGTGTGTCTGCGCACAGCTCGACTTCTATTGACTGCGGAGTTGTACCTTGTCACCGCGGTGACCTCACAGCGGCGCCTTTGGACACGGTGGTGAGTGACCATAATGCACAGGTGTTTATGTTAGCCATGGATCTGTCGACCCTCGCCCGCGCCCAACACAACTCTTTCATACACAAGACCATTTAATAGTGAATCGTTTTCAGCATTTTATATTGACATTAAAAATTATAATTGGAACTTTATTTTTGACATTAAAATAACTATAAATGACATATGTACTAATTTATTAAATATTTTGACTTATTATATTGACATACATTTTCGTTTCAAAAATGTTTTAAAAAAGAAACGCAATCATGTACCATGGGTAACGGATACTCTATTCAGATTTATTTCATATTATATCGACTAAACCGAAATCAAACACCAATACCCAGAGAATACAACATTGATGACATCTATTACCAATTACTGCAATATGATTAAAAATGAAAGTTTAGCTACTCGCAAAAGTTACACCGAGAATCGTCTTCCAAATAGTAAAAACTCATCAAAATAAATGTGGCGCATAGTCGACAAGGAAGTTTTCAACAAACCACGTAAACACACAATTTTACTAAAAGATCACGATAGGGAGGAGATTAACCGAACTACGTACCCGAACACCTTATTCGACACTTCCTCACAGTAGCCTCGAAAGCCCTGGTGGTGGTGAGTGTACGCACGTACGAACAGCTAGAAAACAAGATAGCAAACGCGTGTGCTCAGCTCAACGCGTGGTTCTCCGCAAACGGCCTCGTCCTCAACGTCACATAGTCCAATGTTATGATATTCTGGACAGGAAACCCCACTTTAACTCCACAAGCACAGAGTCCGATGCCACAATGTGAGTCCTGTAGATATCTCGGGTTTACAATAGACACTAGATTAAACTGGAAACACCATGTGTCTACGTTGTGTGCACGGCGAAAAAACTTTAGTAGCTACAAGTAAATAATACTAATAACCACTAAAATATTAGTAATTCCGAAGACAAGTAAAATACACTGACGGTTACGAATGAATTTTACTTATTGTGTTTATGATCAGAAATAAAACTAGTCTTGTTGGAATAACAGTGCTATTTACTAAAAAAAACTGGTTGCCTGTAAAGTCGGTATACGGGCGAAAGTTTTACGTGACAACGACTTTGAGTGGTAAAATAATTTTAATTTGTCATAAGGCGGGCTAACTGTGCTCGAGTGGAAGGGACGCGTGCCTTTCACTTTTTATGTCTGTCTCTCTCGCTCTTAGGCGGGCTAACCTCGACGCGTGCCTCTCACTCGCTCTCATTGTGAGCGCATAACGTGAGCGGAGCGTAACGCAGTTTCTTGAAGTGTCACCCGGCAAACCAATTTATAAGACGTTGTCACGTCAACAAGTAAAATTTAATGGAATGCAACACGCTTACTATGAGCGTTTAATTACACCGATACGAGTAGATGGTCCTGATGAAGCTCTGTGATGCGAAGCGTACGGTTGATAGTAACTGGTCAGTGTACCTGGTATATGATAGAAGAGTTGCGGCGGATAGGGCGTCACAAATGTGTTCAGCTCAAGGTTACCATTTGTGGAGTGGCGGTAAAGGGGAATCCCCCGCCAGTAGATGAGTTATACCTGGAGAACGCTTTGTCATACTTTACATGCATTTCGGTATGTCGGTATATATGCGAACTATCGAAAAAACTTCGATAGCGCGATGTAAGACGCGTGACGTCAACCTTAATTCGTAGCAGTACGATATGATGTTTGTTATTATTAAACTTCACTAATTCTTAGAAAGGTGTTTGTAAACGTTAATTGGCCTTCACTGTTATGACAAGTAGTGTTTTATCTTCCCACTTTAATAAAACTTTTTGTTATCTTTAGTAAGCTTTATTTGTTGATATTAATTACCCTACTCATAAATTCGAGAAAAGTTTTATAGGATTTGTAAAATTATGTAATCCAAAGAATAAATTATTAATGACGGAAATGAATAAAACTATTTTGTTGTTATTATTTTATGGAATTAATAAAATGTACTTAAATTCATATTGTTTTGTAATTACCAGATTTTTTTTTAAATTAATAAAATTTAGTATTAACGCATTTTAATAAACAGTTTTTTAATTCGAACAATATTTTTTTTCTCCGTTTGAGTGCAGTATTTGCACTACGAAAGCTAAAACCACTCGTGTCTGACGTTGCAATACTACAAATATATTTTACCTACTTTCCCTCCCTTCTGTCATATGGCGTTATTCTATGGGGCAACTCTACAGACTCCATTCGCGTGTTCATAATACAAAAGAAAGCTCTTCGCACACTGGCGGGTGTATAACCTCGCCATTCATGCAGAGAACTATTTAAAAAATATGGTATACCATTATAATGACACATTATTGTGTCATTGTTATGATACATTATTCTCAATATGTGTTTGATATTATAATGTACACTCGACGCAGCATAAACACCTGTAAACGCATCAGTGTTCCAGGCAGAGTGACTCGTCAAACAGGGCGACTACAACGTGTGCCTCGACGACTGCACTGCTGGATAAAAATCCGCGAGTCATAGCGAGCCCAGCTTATTATGAGCACCTCCCCGTCGACCTAAAAAACTAACTCGCGGATCAGAAATTTGGTCGCCAGCTAAAAGAGCTTTTACTGACTCAATCACTGTATTCTGTCAAAGACATTTTTATTGATTTGATTGATTTTTATTTCTTGATAAGGCCTACAAAAAAGTCAGCGATGGCATATATTTATCTCCTAAAGATTACTCACAATAACCATTTTTATCGATCATTATAGTATTGATCCGTATCTTCTTTAATACGTTATTTACCTTAACCATTTAATGTAGACTAAAATTGGCCTTTACTGCTTATCATTCCAATAAATACTTCAGAAGATATCACAAATTTAATATTACACGCACGGGACCTGAAAAAAAGACGGACGAAACTTAGTCTAAAGAACGAGTGAAGCATGCAAATGGTCGCCCTTTTAATGTGTTGACGTGCTTTGAGGGTTACCATATGAATCACCAATTTGCCCACTTTTTAAATCCAGTATATTTAAATTATCATGTTATTATTTATGTACTATCCACTTAAGCATTAGCTTCAATTATGTTATGCAACAGCTATTCTTTTATTGAAATGGGTAAAAAAAAGAAACAAAGACTAGGGACAAATTATCGCTTAGCACATTTTATTTGAATTTGTCAAATTCATATAAGAGTGTGATTTTAGAAAGAAACTTTCTACGTGGGACATAAATTGACAAAATCATAATTCGCTTGTGTACTTAATTGACATCGCTAAAATTATCATAGCAATTTATTATCCCTTTTCCTTTTTAGCGATAGGAAATTGATATGACTAATTTTAAACGGTTGCACGACCGCATCATAATGTTGATCAATCAAAACTAATTTTCATGCATGACCATAGCGACTGAAAACACATTTTACGAATAAAGCAATTTATTATTTACAATTAGGGGGAGGGGGGGAACATTGATGCACAAAAATTCAACCTCTTTTTTAATGGACAAAAAGCATCATATTTGGATATTTATTTTGACGTGTGCATTGGCCAATATGTCAGTTTACATTTTGGTTACGAAATAGCCGCTAAAAGTAATTAGGTATAGAGATGTACTGATTTTAATATAAAAACGTTTTTGCATCAATGTAGAGAGGGGTACTTTGATACATAAGGGTGGGGCAATTTGATGCTTATTTAAAATCCATGAAAACTGCAATATATACCATAACCTAAATTGTTTAATTACTTAAAATTAACAAATAAACCATATTATTAATTGAGATCATAAAATACTTTATTAAGCGTGTAAACATTACATCAGTCTCTTACGTTTCTTAAAGAAAATAAAGAAGAAAACAATATTGTCATCATCTAACTGGACTTTATTACTATCTTAATTATCAAATTAGTTATATACCTAACTACTCAGTAATCAGACATTAAACTTGAACATGGTTAATGCAAATATATTATAACGTAATAAAACCTCCTATCAATAATACGTATCATTGTACCCCGCACCTTTGTACTGAATCAAAGTGCCACAATGGACTTTTTCCACAAACAACTAATTTTTAAAATTATTTATTAATTTTGTACTCAAAACAATATTTAAAAACACTTTTAAATATATTTACTTGCCTTTGGCAATATAAAACAAAAAAAAAACTAATAAGACGGTGCTGAGACACGATCAAAAATCGGCTGAAATTTTAGTTGGCAGCAGCATAAATACGTTTGTGACCGCTGAAGGCCAATGATGAACTAGTGGCGACCGGCGTCACAACTGTCATTCTTGCGCATGTACTTGAGCGTTCTAGTGACGTGCCAAACTGCGTAGTGTTTTTCAGTATTTAAATATAGGTACTGTATAAATGTGCCCCGTGCATCAATGTGCCCCCCCTCCCCCTAATTATTACTGATTACATAATATGTATCAGGTTAATAATAATGAACATCCTTTGCTCTCATTATCTTTTGTTCTCTTTTATCTGCGAGTGGACCCAGGCTAATAAAGTAAGTTCCTTTAAAACTGAATAGAGACCATTCAACAAAATGTCCTTTTAAACAGACTTCAAAAAAGGAAGTTATCAATTCGACCCGTATTATTGTCAAAATTGCAAAGTTTTTGTGCATGTTAGTCTATACCAGATTCTAAACATGTGTGGCAAATTTCATAAGTTCAAACTCAAATTAAAAATTCTTTTTATTCAGATGGGTTTCTAGGAACACTTTAAAATCGTCAAGTGAATTAACTACAACTAGTTTTACAAACGAATTACAATACTGCTTTATTCCGTGCGTCCAATAGGTAGGTAGATACTCTTTGTAAAATTACAAACGAAACATAATAGTATAGTAAATCAACTAATAAATACATATTTAGTATTGAAACACTTAATAAACAAGCTTTACAATTTAAATAGTTTGATTAAAAAAAAAAAAATCAAGTAATATTTCAATTGTCTTTTGTTTTTCAGATTTCATAGGGGGGGCATGATTATTCTGTGGCGGAATTTAAATTAACTCCCGAGAAAAATATATAAATATATCATAAATCACTACACAATCACATCAATCGTCTGCACGTACATATACATATATACAGACATAATATTTACATTTTACAAACATGTAAATAAGTAAAAAGGGATTCATATACATATTAAAGAAAGTACACATACATACATATATTCATATATGTATAGACACAGAAATATATATTAATACATATACTTTATAAATAAGAAAGATAATTTATCTGTTGCAATTCTCGTTTGCTTACCCTTTTTGGAATAGCATACGGAACCAAGCAACGACGTCATCGAAATGTGCACTGCAGACGGTACTAGCAGATGATGGGTTCCAATTATTTTCTTCTCTACAGTTTCGTATAATTAGGACCCAATCATCTTTGCGTTTTTTATTTCTAGGAAACCTAATAAAAATGAAGAAAAAAAACGGTCAAAATTAAGTCTGACTCGCATTATGAGGGTAATTTTCCCGAAATCTATGAATCAATACCTACCTACCAACTCTAATTAAATTTAAAATTTTAGCCCAGAAAACCTCGGACATTAAGAAGAGGACGCAAGAGTGACTTTATATGGGTTCCATTATTATCTTTTTAAAATACAGAATCCTAAAAACTTACAAAACCTGATCTGACTGAGTCACAAATGCAAGCAAATACAAATTTCCCAACTTTTAGGGAAAAATTCCTATTATAAAACTGACAACACTCTTATATTTTTGTTTAGAATTTACATCTAATTAAATAAAATATAATTATAAAAATAAGTATAATAAATGACAATATCATCATAACGTACGCGTGGTAGGTGATTCCTTGTGACTTTTTAAGTTTTCTCATGTAGTTTTTACATGATTTCACTGCACAAGACGGCATTTTTAACAATTTTCGTCGACGCAAAATACATGTCACAGGCGCTGTCACGCGGTACGTATAATGAAGGCGAGTTGTCTGACCTGGTGTATCTGTGTGAGCAGGTCGTGTATAACAAACGAAATTGTAGGACCTTACATGCTTCACACCGTTTCAGTGTAATGTTACGTCCCTCTTTTTTCAGGTCCGTGATTACACGCAACAAAAAAATGGTTTCCTTGACAGGAGTTGACAGGAGCTGCGCCGCTTTTTTGACGGAGTATTAATTTTATTAATCCAGTGAAACATCACGTTTAACTTTTACTAGATGAAACTTACAAATTGTTGAATGCATTATTTTCTGTACTTGAAGGTTGTCTCGCATAAATGGTTTATTTAACGATAAGACTGCCTTATTGTACTGACTATTTTATAATTTATATATCTTACTGTGCAAAAAAAATTATAATAAAGAGTATATTATACTATTATTATTATCATTATAATACATTTTATAAAATAAATAAAATAAAATATAAAAAAAGCGAAATGTTTATATGTTAAAGACAGTCAGTGTAACGAAGTTTGTATGAATAATAACAGGGTGATGTTAACTTTTTGGCATCGTTGTGTATTGTGTTGTGTTCTGTTGGGACAGGAGCGCGACGAGTACGGGAACGAGGTGGGCGTTTCCGCGAAGCGCGTGCCGGTCGCTTACCTCTTGGTGGACGTCCCGGTGGGCGTGGCCTCGCCGCCCGCCCCTCCCCCTACGCTCACCCCGCGTGGCACCTTTCCGCCCGCCAACCGCCCGCTGGACCACCACCTGCAGACGTTGCGAGCGCTGCACCATCATATCCAAGGCGCTGACACCTTTTTAGAGGTTACTACGTATTATAATTCACTCACTTATCTTAACCTCCTCCAATTTACCTTAAGGCTTATATTTCATCGTAGACAGCAGATCGACCACAGACGTGACAATATCTTTAGCTTAATTTATAATATATATAGCTCGTGGGAAGATTTATTAATGAATACAAATAAGTCAGTATACTATACCATATATACCATAAGTGTATTTAGTTTATAACACTCCGGGTTCGCCTTTATGGGTAGAAGGTTATCGTGGGAACCAAGCGGTGTTGTAGTCTTACTCTTGACACACAATTCCAATTGAAATATACAATTTTAATCCAAAAATCTCCATTTGGTACTCTTGAAACCGACGTCAGTAAACATGTAATTTCAAATTGCGTGGCGATTTAAGTGAACTAAACCAAATTTTTAATCGGATCAATAACTAAATAAAGTACTAAGTCAAGTTGTACTCTTGACGCCTTTTTGACTACTGCTCCATTTTATTACAATTGAATAAATTGCCCTTGAGTTTAGCCCAATAACAAAAGTGTTAACTACTTTATTTAAATTTATTTGATGAAATATACACACCGGCACAATTAGCGGAACAGAAAAAAAAGTGAGACTATGAGATAATAACGCATATATTTCCAAGTTTATTCTGATTGTTGGGGGGTGGCATTCTGGATTTAACCCTTCTTTTTAGCAAGTCCCAGACATGCTCTATCGGATTCATATCGGGGGAATTTGCTGGCCACTGCATCACCGGTATACCTACGTGGCTCAGATATGCCTGTACCGATTGTGCACTATGAGCACGAGCATTATCTTGCATTAGAATGAAGTCGTCACCAATAAATGGGGCAAATGGTACAACATGTCCTTCAAAAACTTCTCTGATGTATCGATCTGCTGTCATGGTCCCTCCTGTGACTATCACTAACTCCCAAACATATCCCTCCCCAAACCATAATCGAGCCGCCACCATAAGCCACTGTGTGTTCAAAATTAGACTGTATGTGGCGTTCTCCTTTGCGTCTCCATATTCCCTGTCTCCCATCGATCTGTTTTAAAAGAACTCTGCACTCATCAGTAAAGAGAACCTGCTGCCATTCGTTCAAATCCTTTTTTTGTGTTCCGCTAATTGTGCCGGTGTGTATATATAAGGAAAATAATACATTTAACAATAACGTATAAACGATAATATACAAAGACCGAATGAAATGTTGCTTAGATGTTCATATCATTTTTTCGGGGTGTTATCCTTTTTTTTTATTCGAGATATAAAAACCGGCCAAGTACGAGTCGGACTCGCGCACCGGGGGTTTCGTACCAACCACCATTTACATAATTTACTAACACAAACAAAAACAAATAGTGTGCCGGTAAGCGGTAACCCATCCAATTACTGACCAAGCCCAACGTTGCTTAGATGTAAATATAAATATAATATATAATAAAAACGTTTTTTGCAGACCAGATTGTCCAGATTGTATTACCCACATAATTTGTTATATAGTTTTCAACAAACAAATGTGTTACTGTTTTGCTTAATAATAACTCGCACTTGGCTGATTTTTATTATTTGTTGACTTTAGAGCTTCCACACACTATAATCACTGCAAGATTGAAGCTTGTATGTGTTACCCTTTTTACGGTAGGGCAACTAGATTATTAAGTTTGTACCCTGTACCACCACGCGCCGCTGCTTAGTCCTGCGTCATTGGAACATAAATATTGTTATTAATTTAGTAAGTATTAGTATTCAGAATGTTATTATTTTATTTTTCTATAATGTTACATGGTTCATAAACTTATAATACCTGTTCTACATAAGGACCAACTTCATCTAAGTACCTTTTAATGTAATTTGTACGAAATTTTAACTCTTACGATAACATTTTTAAGTTGGTTGACTATATGACAAGTAGACCAAGTCATGATAGGGAAAAACGTCAGCAGCGCACTGACCATGTTCAACAACATGCTTAGGTAAAGAAACAATAATTAATTCGAGGAGAGACGATGTGCTATTGGGAAAGGAAGAAAATAATGGGAGGGACATTGTTGCATTCAGAAACAATAAGTGCATGGTACAAGCGTCAACGACTTTGTTATGAACCTCTGGCTCCAGGCCACTCCTTAATCAGACATCCACTTAACGCGCTGCCAAAATGACCCTTCCGGGCTCCCTTAGATTCTCATCAAACATGCTGCCAGTTAGTAAATCAACTATCTTAGTCCTTCTGGTGCCGCTTCTCTGGAGAATATCTTAACCTCTTGTCCCGGCATGTTAAGTGAAACGACAAATATAATTCCTTTTTGGAAAACGACTCTATACCGCACGACTCCGAAGTCTTAGTCGGAAACTCGGTTGTGCATAGAACAGTCACCTCTCTGTCTCGCCCCCCTACTGACAGTTCTTTGGAGATCATGTTCCTCCGCTCGGGGCGGGTGATTTTCGGTCAAGATATTTTCTAACGTGACTAGGAGGTATTTTTTCATTTCTTTGCGATGGCAACACTCAGAACATATGTTTTTCTTATGCGCGGATAACCTGAAAACTGAATCATCTAGGTCGTTAATTTATACTCAAGTTTCGTAACGTAAGCAAAATGTGTAATTTCTTATCTCAATAAATCACAATACCATCCAATTTCTTAAAAGTACATTGTGTATTACGAATAGTAAGGAGTATACCAACGAGAGGCTATTCAGAAGCCTAAGTCCTAAGTTTGTAATTTCTGTACCGCCCGTGTTACATAAAATGTTTATCATCACAGTTACAAGTAAATAAATAAATAAAGATATAAGCAGAAAAAATAATAAACTCACTTACACACAATTAAAATGGTGGGAATAGAAGTATACACAACGCCACCTAAAAATAAGTTATTTCCCAGATCCATGACACTTTAGCCCTTTTTTGAACTTCTGTCCTTCTCAACGACAATATTATATAACAAAGATATCATAATAATAAAAAAAGTTTTCTGCCACTAAATTAGCAAAATCCTTAAACTAAGTAACTAATGAGGTAGACTTATCATAAAAGGAATGGCAATCATTTGGTACCACACTTTTTAGCTCTCAAAGGTGCTGCCACTTACGTTCAGTAATCGGTATTCTATTGTCATATAGTTTCGCCGGCCACAGATTGACCGTTCGCTTTGGAGTTTCTTGTTTCTTTCCGTTTCTTTCTGTATTTGCTCCTAAGAACTGTTCATTCTGCCTTTTGTTTGTAGACGGTTTGCGTTTGTGTGCGTTTTGTGTGTTGCGGTTGCTCGTTCGAGCCGAAGCGTCTCCGCTCAGCGTGTGCGAGCAAGAAGGCTACAGACTGCTGTCTCGCTCTCCCTCGGTAGGCAATTTGGATTGAGTAAGTGTTTTTTCTTACTTGCTCTGGGTCCGGCCGCCTCCGTGCGTGCCTATTGAGGAATGTTAGCGTCGGCGTCTTCATCCCTATAGATGCCACCCCCTCCGTTCCGCCATCCCCCCAATAGGGGCCGGGGAGTAAGGAAGCGACAGGTTTGGTCGCGATCTCAGCCACCGGCAATAGTGGCCCGTAACCTTTTTACGGGACAGGTTACTGCCGCGGACGGCACTTTCGCCGCAGCTTTCCCACTGTCACGCCCTCCGTCGGCTGCGTCTATGGCCTCAGCCCGCTCGGGCACAACAAGTTATGCCACCTCTGAGACAGGTGACGAATATGAGTACTTCCAAGACGAGGAGCTCCCCGCCATGCTGTCTCCCATCCAGGCCTCTCCAACGGACGGTGTCTCGCCGCAAAAGGTAATAGCCGGCTCTGCGGCTAATTCAGATATCGTTATCCACGCCCCAACGGCATCGGCCCTCCGCGACGCCTCAATTGTGTCACCATCGACGCCGTTCAACCCACCACCGCGTGCCAACCCACCGTCGATCGCCTTCAAAACGAGCGACCCACGTAGGACTATGGGCCGTGAGGTACGTCCCTTCTCCCTAAGCCCATTTAAAGACCCAGCTCAACAAGCCCGCGCGGCAGCAAGGGAAACCACGACCTACGTACCCGCCCCAACAACGACCCCGCCGCTAGTAGCATCGACCAATGTGGAGCGAATGGACCAATTCTCCCCAAAACAATAGCCAAACCTACGCGCACGTGTCGGCCATTCCTGCCTCGCCTACAGCCAGCCAGCCTCAAAAGCCTAAGGAACAAGTAAAAGCCAGGTACCCACCGATCATTGTAGAAAAACTGCCACAATGGTCGGTACATCTCAAAAAGCTGCGCTCCCTCCTGAAGCACGCCCCGCACGCGCGCCCTTTTGGCAAAGGCGTGCGTTTCTTGCCGCAATCGCCGGAGGTATACAGGGTGGTGGCGGCCTATATTGACGAGGTCTCAAAAGCTTACAATACCGTGTCCTGGTATTGTTATAGTCTGGACAACGAGAGACCTCAAAAGCTAGCGATTAAAGGACTCCCTCTCGACGCGCCGTTGGAGGAAATAGCCGCTGAAATGGACGCACTCGGATATCCCCTGTCGCACATTCGCCAAATCCAGGGGGCGAGAGGCCGCCCCTACTGCATATACTTCGGCCAACTGGAACGCAGGTACGACCTAAGTGAGCTACAAAATGTCTACAAGATTACAGAGCTCCTTAGCACGTCCGACGTTAGCATCACCGCGTGGCCACTCATCGGCCAACTGTCATCGCCCAATCCGATGTGTACGCTGCGGAGAGGGCCACCAAACCTCGGATTTCAAACGCGACAGGGAAGCGACTCCAACGTGCGAAAACTGTAAGCGAGAGCATGCGGCTAACGATAGGTCTTGTCCTATGTATAAGAGGGAAGCGCGTAAAATGGGGGTGAAAAATGCCCCTCCCGCTCCAAAACCGCCACCGCCACGCAATGAAATGCCACGCAATGAAGCGCCGGTACCCCTACCAGTAATAGGGTTACATGAATACGACCGTACTCAGGAGCCAACCCTTATACCACCCGCCAACCCCCCGACAGAAAGGTCTCAACCCCTTAAAAAGAGGTCAAAAAGAGGTCGCAGAGGTAAGGGTAAAACATGTCCAAACAGTACTGACGTGCCTATTCATATTGTGCTGTTGGGCGAAACCAAGTTACGACCTGAGCAACCATTACGTCTACCTAATTATTTCGTCTACAGGCGGGACGAAATAAATATCATAAATAACATCGCTTACAGGGGCACAGCAGTGCTGATTCGTAGAGACCTTGTCCACGAAAGTTTACCCCTGCCAAGCTTTGTTTCAACCCGAGCGATAGGCATTAAACTAAAAGTCGGTAACACCGAACTTAAGGTTTTCGCCGCCTACAAACCACCTAAGGTGCCTTTCATTTCCGGCGATATAAAAAATATTATGTCCGACGACACGCCCACACTTATACTCGGCGACTTCAACGCCAAACACCGACAATGGGGTTCAAGAATTTCATCCAATGAAGGTTGAGATTTGAAAATCGACGCCGCGGCGCACAATTACGTTGTAATTGGTCCCGGCTCCCCCACTCATTATCCCTCTCAGGACTCATTTCAACCAGACGTACTAGACATAGCACTAGCCCGTAATATCAATTGGCCCATCTTTTAGAAACCCTCCATGATATCGATTCGCAACACCTTCCCATTTTACAGGTCCTCGGAGTTTCTATTAGGGATAAACCTTTACCACCAATGGAAAACTTCACGGACTGGACAAAATATCAAGAATTACTGAACTCATTCAAACTCCCTCCCGGTGGCCTGTCTACCCCACAGGAAGTGGAAACAGCCACGCAGTATCTTACTTCTGCTATCTCCTCCGCACTTGCTCAGTGCACCACGTCTGCCAAGTCAACCTCGGGGAAAAGTTTACTACCGGCACATCTCCGTAGTAAACTTAGCCAAAAACGAGAGCTTCGCAAACTGTGGTGCCGAACTCGTTGCCCAGCAATTAAAAAAGAGTTAAATAACTTAGATACTGAGCTATCGAACCAAATTTCAACTTATCGGAAATGGTCTTGGGATAACACAATCTCAAAGGCCAGCGACAACGATACCGCTCTATATCGTTTAGCTCGCTGTATGACCAGCACCCCTGCACCCATACACCCCCTTGTAGACACGCTAGGTAACCGTCTGTACTCAGCTGAGGAACGCGCGGGTTTACTGGCGGACCATTTCGTGGACCAATTTAGGCCTAATCCCATTGTCGACCACGCCCACACAACATTGGTTGAGGAGCGCATACAACAGATCCTTACTAGTCCTATCGACCCACTTAGAGGTGATGATTTTATCTCCCCTAAGGAGGTCAAAAAATTTATATCTTTTTTAAATAAAAAGAAATCCCCCGGCCCTGACGGAATTCCGAACACGGCCCTATTAATGTTGCCTAGAAAAGGTCTTGTGGCCTTAACCCGTATTTTTAACGGGATCCTGCGCACAGGTTTCTTTCCCACGGCCTGGAGGTCAGGCAAAATTATTGTCATACCGAAGCCTGGCAAGAGCCGCCAGAAACCAGAGCATTATCGCCCGATCACTTTACTTTCTAACATAGCCAAACTGTTCGAACGTCTTTTATTGAAAAGGATATCACCTTTTATCAATCTAAGGCCAGAACAGTTTGGTTTTAGAAGTAATCATAGCACCACTCTTCAGCTTACTCGCGTATTTCACCACATGGCCTTTGAGATGAACAAGGGCAGGTACACGGTCGGGGTCTTTCTCGATATCGAGAAGGCCTTTGATCGTGTTTGGCACGCCGGCTTATTGTTTAAGCTTTCTAAGACCAATTTACCCCCCATGTTCGGGCGTATAATAGCCTCCTTTCTGGAGGGGCGGAGTTTCTATGTTTCGGTTGACAATAAAAACTCCCCTATTAAGACCATTTCAGCGGGGGTCCCACAAGGTAGTTGCCTTTCCTCTCTATTGTATGCACTTTTCACCAATGACATTCCTACGCTTAGCGATAGCGGTCTATCGCCACGCACACAGGACGTCACCCTAGCATTGTATGCTGACGACAGCGCGTACATAAGCTCATCACGCCTTTCCTCTCTATTGTATGCACTTTTCACCAATGACATTCCTACGCTTAGCGATAGCGGTCTATCGCCACGCACACAGGACGTCACCCTAGCATTGTATGCTGACGACAGCGCGTACATAAGCTCATCCCGTAAGTCCCATTTAGCTGCCGCTAAAATGCAGCGATTATTGGATATCCTCCCGTGCTGGCTTGACAAGTGGAGGATAGCAGTAAACGCCTCAAAAACGGCAGCCATTTTAACCGGCCAACAGAGACTATTACCTAAAGAGCTTGTATTCCGCGGACAGGTAATTGAGTGGCAGAGCAGCGTGAAATACCTTGGCTGCATTATCGACCGCAGGTTGCGCATGACCAAAATGGTCGAGCATGCGGCAGCCAGAGCAGTCGGCGCCAGGGCGGCCTTAAGGCCACTATTTTCATCTGACCTGCCGCTTAAAACCAAAGTCCGGCTATACAAGCTCTATGTTAGGTTCCGTTTGATGTACGCCGCGCCGGCTTGGTACGCACTGCTATCCGCCACTAAAAAGAAAAAGATCCAAGTTGTGCAAAACAAATCGGTGAGGATAATAACGGGCGCTCCGCGTTACGTCCGCAACGACACAATTGCTAGGGACACAAAGGCAGAGCCGATAGGTGAGTTTATCGCCAGACTGGCCGCCCGGTTGTTTGACATGGCTGACAACAGTGCGCATCCACACCTAAGGGGCATTGCGCCGTTACATGCCCGTCCACCGGAAGGCCGACCTCTCCCTAGGGAGTTAATTCCCCCAAAAAACTAAGCCTTTGATTAGTTTTACACTATTAAAATTGCTACAAAATTGTTTTTATTGTTTTTATGTTTTACAAATTTTTTCGTATTTTTTCGAAATGTTTCATATTTCTTTTCATTTTTGTTTTATTTATTCTGTTTTGGTTTTGTTGATTCCTTCTTCGCCGCTTATAAGTGGCCATTATGTTAGCAGGGGGCCTGAAAAGTAGGCCCTCTCTATAAAATCACCGTGGGTGCATTCACCCACGAGACTCGCCCGGGTCATGGGGTAAAACATCAAACTTTACCCTGACACCCGTACCTCTTTTACCCGACAGGGGTAACGAAGATGTCCACGTACTCATCTAGTTTTGGTAAGTCATCTATAGTATTTTGGGAGGCTTTCGACGTTGCGGCAGAATCTTTAGTTCATCATCAAAATTTTACTTATACCAGATGGTTTCATCGGGTTTGTGAGAAAGAACATTAATTTCAGTCACTGTCGGATCTCCAGCTTTTTTGCTTGGTTTCATAGATTAATAAATTTGATCTTCGGGCTTCGAAAAGTCTGTAAAAATCATAATTTAAGTAAATAGCGTCGCACGGTATTGGGTTCACTCTCGAAGACTTTGCCAACGCACAGTATTGACTCGGCAGGTAATTATTTTCTCATTTAATACATGTAAAATATTATCCACAATGCACAAGGCATACACTGAAGCTTCGAGACCACCATTACTTTCATCAAACCAGTATCATATCACGTCATGGTTGGCTAAATTGAATGTTGTGAAATTGCGAACACATAATTTGGTCTTGAAGTACAAAGCACTTGCTTGGAGATTTGGAGTCATTTTCATTTCATTTTCACATCTTACGTTATAACATCACCGGCACCAAAGACAGCCAAACTCTTATTAGCAGATTTTTCAGCCCTGGTTCAGTCTTTAAGTTCAATGTGATTCTTGTAAGCGACTACAGCTACATTTCCGACTTTGTAAGCACAACAAAAGTCACAATGGTCTTTCTTGTGTATGTACAAGCTCAAATTACTTTTAAGAAATAACTGAAAATTTGGAAGTAAAATGAAAAAAAATGCTTTCTGAATGGTTTCGAGACGTAAGCCAGTCTGGCTCCATACAATTTTGTCTCGAATTCCAGAGTCAGAATAGCTCGAGACTGTTCCCAATAAGGTCCCTGATGTAGTTTCGCGGTGTTTGTACAAAAATAACCAATCAGTGTTATTCGCGGTGATACAATTTTTAAATTCTTGCCTCTGATTGGCAATTTTTTGAAATTTTATTGGTTCAATAAATGCGCAATTCTTTTCTTTATCCAATGACATTCAAAAGTCAATAACGGAAAAAATGCATATTCGCGGTGATGAAGTATAAGCGACGATATGTAATGTGACACCCAAGGGACATAGGTTAAGTGACGACCTAACGGACATATGTAATGTGACACCTTAGGGACATATGTAATGTGACACCTAAGAGACATATGTAATGTGACGACCTAAGGGACATATGTAATGTGACACTTAAAGGACATATGCAATGTGACACCTAAGGGACATATGTAATGTTACGACTGTAGCGTTTGGTAGGTTGGTCGATGATATGAATGAATCAAATTTTGCGTTTAAATTAAACATAATACAAAATTGGTAACAAAATGAATGCTGTCGATTGTGACTTCAACGAGTGTACGTTTTAATGGATTTAAAAACTAGCCGTTGACCTCGCTCCAGCGCGCCGCGCCGAGACGTTGCCATCGCTGATTGGTTGCTATGATCGTCGTCATAAGGACCGCCAACAATTGGTGGTTCATAGACATGACGCGAAGATGATGCCTCAACATGCTCCCTCCTTGGAAGCATTAGGTGCCAATTGAAACTCAGGATACTATAATGCTATGCTCCCGGCTGGTCCGTTGTTATTTCTGCATTCTCTTGTAAAGGCAGCGGGCAAATTTTGGAGAATGCCCGTCTGACAGTGTAACTCGCCTTGCGTATATCGGCTACACGTGACACGCCATCCTTTCCTGGATATGTTTTAATTATCCTCCCTAGACTCCACTTTAATGAAGGTGAGTGGTCGTCTTTGAAGAGCACTAGCTGGTTTTCTTGGAGGTCACCTTTGTGCTGTTGCCATCTGCTCCTTGTCTGCAACTACGAGATATACTCTTTGGACCAGCGGCTCCAGAAATGCTGGCGTATTTGTTCCACCCTCTGGTATCGCGTAAGTCGCTGCGATGAAATATCGCAAAGGTCGGCAGTTACCGGTGCAGTCAGCGGACGACCAACCAAAAAATGAGCGGGACTGAAAGGAAGAAGGTCGTTAAGATCCGCAGACAAGGGAGTAAGTGGTCGGGAATTAAGGACATTTTTGATCTGTGTTAAAACTGTGTTGAACTCTTCAAAAGTAAGATGCGCATTGCCTACCACACGGCGCAGATGATGTTTACAGCTCTTCACCCCCGCCTCCCACAAACCCCCAAAATGGCTGGGGAATGAAGGGATCAGGTCAGAATTTTTTTGAAAAATCATTCATTAGGCCAACAAAGTTTTTTCCGTGTTCAGAAAATATTTCAACCGGTTTTCCGCGTCGAGATATAAAGCGTTTAAGCGCCAGAAGATAAGAATCTGATGAGAGGTCACTTACGAGCTCCAAACGACAAGCACGAGTAACAAAACATATAAAAATACAAATATAAGATTTAATAAGTTCAGCTTCCTTCCCCTGCCTTTTCGATTCAAAATTAACACTGGGCGACAAGAATCCACACCAGATCGAAAAAAGGGAAAACCTGGATCTAATCGTTCCTGGTGGTTGGTTGCAAACGCGCACACTTGATACATGCGTGTACCGTTTTTTTTGCGAGATTCCGGCCACCGACCGGCCACCACGATTCCCTGACCGTAAACAGTAAAAGCTGTGGTGCTGCGTGTAACGTCCTAATGTGTTCGTAACGAAATAGCAAAACTGTAAAATGATATTTTTAATAAAATGGGATGTTTTTTGTTAAAAGAAAAATAGGCGTGTTTTGAATTCGTCCACCTACTCTTATCAAATCATCGGTATGAATAAACAAACTTAATTTTAGCAACTGACCGCTTTTAATATTTTTATTTTTATTTATTAGGTAAGTATATTCGTGTAAAAACGACTCTTGTTGACTGAGCCGAGCTAAAATTAATTCTGAGCATTCAAGCTTTTCTACGGTTAATACACCCGAGCGCCTGAATTTTTTATTGCGTGTGTTGTGTAAAAAACGAAGTACATAAGCGGCAGCTCGCTTTAATCGTGTGTGCTGAGAAAATCTGTGAGAAGGAAATAAGTTCCCGACACTTGAATGATTTGCGAGGTTACAATTTATATTTATAAGTTTTACTTCAGGCAAATCGTCTTGCGATGTTATTTTTAGAAATAAGTCAGATAATTTAAAATTACAAACTAGTAAAAATTGCGAACCGTTCCACCAAAGAGATGATTTGCTTAGTATATCTAGACTTACCCCCCTTTAAACCATGTCACCGGGATTTAAATTCCCTGAAATGTGGTGCCATGGGAGTCCCTTAGTTAATTCGTGAATCTCTGCAGTTCGATTTTGAACAAGTGGCTTTAATAAGTTAGTTGGCATTCCTAACCAACATAAGACTATAGTGGAGTCTGTCCAAAATACAAACTTATTTAATTTAGACCGAAGAGATTCAACGATTTTTTTGTACAATCTCGCCCCCACTACTGCACCACACAACTCCAACCTAGGTATAGTTGTAGGTTTGAGCCGCGCAACTTTCCCTTTGGAACAGAGTAGAAGCACTGTAACAGCTGATAGACTATCAATCGACCGAAGAAAGGCGCATGCGACGTGGCTTATCTGCGATGCGACTGTAAATATGTGGAGTTCTATTTCAATAGAATTAAAACATTTAACAAACCGTGGAATTTTTAAACTATTAATTGGTGGTTAGCTATTAATAAATTTTATAAATATTTGTGCGACATCACTTGGCACGGGCTGATCCCAATCTAATTTTAATAACCAGCATTTTTGCAACAAAGTTTAAGCTTTTGTAATTACCTGGGCTAAGTAACCCTAACGGGTCATAAATCTGAGACACTGTTGACAAAATAACACGTTTGGTAACTACACTCGTGTCGTTCTTTATGTGCGAATAGAACGTCATTTCGTCAGATTTATTATCCCACCCTATGCCTAACGTTTTGTGTTGACCGATTTCTTTTTCTCCTAATTGCATAATAGGTGGCGGTGCGTCATCACTAGGGTTGGCACGCTCAAAGTTAAAAAGCCACTTGCGTAACACGCAGTCTGCGGAACTAAAAATGTTACTGGTACATTCTCAAATCGTATTTAATTCTGGAATACTATTAGCATTGCAAATCAAATCGTCCACATAAAAACAATTGTTAATAGTTTCCTTCATGTACGGAACTTTGCATTCTTCAGCTAGCTGTTTTAAACATCTACAACTTAAAAATGGTGCCGCTGCTGTACCATATGTTACAGTATTTAGTTGATAAACCCGCAGTTATTCGGACGGGTCGTCACGCCACACGTAGGTCACGTTGGTCTTTATCTATAAGTACTTGGCGGTACATTTTTCTATGTCCGCACATGCCACAAACCTATTTTCGCGAAATCTTAAAGTACAAATTATACAGACCGATCATCTGTATGTCATTGAGTGACACCCCTCGCGTCAAACACCGCTCTTAACTTAGTAGTTATTGCATTTCCGCGAAATACGCCATGGTGCGGTAGAAAATAGTGCGTATTGCCGTAATTCTGTAAGAGTGTCATGTGTTTTAATTCTATATACTCGTGAATAAAGTCACTGTACATTTTTTTGTACTCAGGGTTACGTTGAAGTCTTTGTTCTAAAGCATAGAACCGACGTTCAGCTTGTGTGCGAGTGTCACCGAAGAGCTCGGTTGAGTGTTTTAGTGGAAATCGAACAATAAACCGACCATCGACTAGCATAAAAGGTTGGATCGGCTAGGGTAACATTGTGTGGTATATTAAAACGACTTAAACTCAAAGTATAAGTGGGTAACTTTGAAGTTATTTGTGGCAAAATTAGACACTGTATGTGTGCAGTGTAGCCACCGTCGCGTGATTTTAACTCAATGTTACAGTATTGTGAACTCTGTGTTACTGAGTTACCTACGCCGTGGATTTTCTGAGTGGACTGTATGATTTGTGTGTTTAATTTATTACAAAACGATTGCGTTATGAATGACCGTTAGCTGCCGCTGTCGAATAGGTACTGTGCATGCTGTAAGGTACCTTCCCGACGAGCTGAGTATTTCTACTATTAGTCCACTGAAATTAGAAAATGAAAAAACATTACTTGTTTTGAATTTTGGTGTACATGTTCATTACTTTTTATTTTATTTATTTGGATTTATAAACAGTTACATCATAACATCTTAACGAGACTTAATTAACAGTATAAATTATTAATGTAACCAGCACCATAAACCCTAAATGATTACAAGTAGATGTTAGTTTAGACGGACAGAATTTAATAAGTACAAGTTAAGTGTTAATTGAAAAAGGTTCTGTTTAAAATTTATAATACAGCATATGCATATAAATACATACAATATAATAAAAAAAGGAAAAAAAATACATTTACATATATACACATATGCGTACAGATAAAAGTTATTCGTTAAATTATTTTCCTAAATTTTTAATACTTAATGCTTCTTTTGTAAGCTTTCTAAAGGTTCTTTCCGCTGAACAGAATATATCAATGTGATTGAAGTTCTTATTATAATTTTGTACCATATAAGGGCGCGCGCTCACCGGCGTTGGTACGACAACGTCCGACAGCGAAGAGTCGGTGAGGACGCGCCTCACGTTGAGGACATGTTCAAGAGGGTACACTGTAACATAGGTTATTACACAACGCAACACAGTCGACTTTGTTACTACATATTTTATACAGTGTTAGTGAATCTAAGTATTCACGTCGTACAGATGAAACTTTTGTAGCAAATGCGAGTAGGACAAAACATTACCAAAACACTTGTAATGTGAAGTACGTAAAAAATTCTTTTGAACTTGTTCTATTGCATTAATATATTTTTTATACATAAGATTCCATATAGGTACGGCGTACTCTAATTGTGGACGAACTAATGATTTTAAATAAATGACTGAAAGTTTTTGATTGCTTAAATTATCTCGTAGATCGCATAACAAACCCGTACATTTTGAATGATTTATTTACTATTTTAGAAATGTGCTTGTCGAAATGCAATTTTGTGTCCATCAACAGACCGAGATCATTAATAGTTTCTACTTTTTCAAGCTCACACAAACTGTTTTGTGAATGTTATTGATTTACATTTTGAATTACTCAAATTTAGCCTATTACTCACACAATATTTACTTAGTCTATCTAAATCATGTTGCAATTCGACAGTGTCTTCGTAAGTGTCAATAATATTATATACCTTAAGATCATCGGCGTATAAAAGAAATTTTTAATAGGTATTTAAAATATTTAAATAAAAAATAGCACAAAAAGCAATGGTCCTAAAATTGATCCTTGTGGGACTCCTGACGTGGTCATTACTGACTGGGACTGGGACATTGATTACGACTTTTTGTGTACGTTTTGTAATATAGGACTTCTCTATATCTCTATAAGATCTCCAGAGGCTACCACGTATGCTGTTGTACCTCGGCAATAATTATTAATACGATAAAAATCGTGGACACAAAAACTGGAACTTATTAAATTTGGTGAATCTCTAATACTTTAGCTGTAATCCGACATTGAAATTTTTTTTTTTATATTTTTGCTATCGATATACAATTCTGTTTCTGTTTACTCCTTAAATGTTCATATATATCTTCAAAAACTTATTCTATGACACTACCTAAAGATAGAAAGACTGACAGAGATGAAGAAAGAGAGAGAGAAGGGGAGAGATAATTCAGGGGCAGATGCATTATGCGACGTGATGTGTATAGCAGGGCGGACTCCGCTTGGTGAGTAAGAATAGCCAATAGGCTAGACCGACCAGCCATCAGCCGATCATCATCTCGTCTGATTCCGATAAAACCACCTATCCTGAGAAGAACAAAGGCAAGGTTCTCGACAGACTGACACACAAACTCAGTTTTAACATTATGACTGCTACTAACTACGCCGTTAATGACAACCATAGGCTGGACGTACTCATCATAACGTTTCTACAGAACACAAGCCTAAATTTGTGCTCCATCGAAGTACTGGATGAACTTTGCTCTAACAATCTCTTGGTTATTATGTCCCTTGGGCCCCAGACCCATTAAGCCACTTGGACAGACTGTGATAAACTGGGACAAATTTAAGAAAGCTTTAATGATTTTTAGCTGAAGTTTATCACAGCTAGATCTCATTCCTGCTCTCATTAAACCTCTAATATTAATGTGGTCATCGAATCTGTCACCCAACAGTCACTCCGCAATTTACTATTAGCAAGTGCATAAAATAAAAACTAGTTAAGAGCGATTTCAGTGTATGTGGAACAGCTTCAAAACCGTTGTGTAGTATCTATTGAACGCTGTCGCCACGTCAAAAAATGGCGCTCCTATAGGTATAAATGTGCTACGTGAAATCTGTGATGCAGTGCCCCGTTCTGTTGCCCAAAATCCGAAATGACTTTGGTAAAGAGGTCTATACTTAGTGTCTATGAAATAACGTAACCGTGGTAGTAGTAACCGTTAATAAAGTTTACTCAAGGTGATTTGTGAACTTAATTATCTATATGACGAGGGCTTAGGACATTTTTACCCTAACTGCATCGCGAAAAAATGTAGATCGACATCGCCCCGTACACCTTGCCTTTTTGACACTTTTGTAGAAAGAGTCTAGTCTTCGGGAGAGGGATAATTGTTACGTTGTCGTCGTGCGGCGCTGGACTCTCTTATTAGTAACTCTATGTCCTCGGGCACCGGTGAACGCTTGTTTAGAGCACTCGCTGATGGTAGCTTAACTTTGTGACTGGTAAGAGATTCGATGCCACGTCAATTTGTCGTGAGATCCAATAAGAGAGGTTGCGATCTGGTTGCTTTAAGCTAATAAGCTTTTAAGGGCTTTTTTTGAATACGCCTGGATCGTAAAAACTGGGCCAACGTAGGCCTTAATAAAATTGCATGGGCTTACCCAAATTTTGGCGTCAGATTTTATGTTTACGGTTTGTGTAATATGTAGTGTATTGTGTTTCTGTTTTTGTATGTTTGTGTTTCTCTATGTGACGTACTTATTCACTATGTATAAAATTAATACAATCAAAACAATGTACATACACCGCGACCTGTCAAAGGATTATATGTGGCTGACTGAGATGCCGGTCCACCCAGAGTAGGGACATTCCTATTAACCTTGTCACGCGCCGCGGTCCAACTTAATAAATCTTTACTAAACAAACCCCCGCCCCAGCCAGACCGTGTCTGGATGAGGATAACCCGAGCCAGAGCCTCAATCTACTGGCAATCGAGAAAGCGTAACGACGGCGGCGGCATGACAACTCCGAATCAATATACGTGTGATTGTCCGACAAAAACTAAAGGACTTCCTTCAGATAGCGATCTGCACCCTTGAAATTTGTGCCACAGTCCGAGCGAATTAAATGACCACGCCGACTGACAAACCGCGACAGACATGCGACAAAGGCCTCCGTAGACAAGGCTGAAACGAGCTCCAGATGCACAGCCTTGGAAAACATACAGACGAAGACGCATAAATAGGCCTTAACCTGTCGGGCATTGCGAACACTTGACGTCTTCACCATAAACGGACCCGCGAAATCCAACCCAACCTTAGCGAAAGTTCGAGCGGGCCGGACACGATTGGACAGCAAGTCACCCATTTGTGGCTGGGTCAAGGTTCCCTTTAACCTATGACAAGGGATACATTTTAAAATGACGCTCCGAGCTGCTTGTCTGGCGGACAAAATCCAGCACTCTCGCTGCAGACAAGCCAGCAATGCGTTGAGACCGGCATGACAGTTCCTAACATGGCGGTCCCTGATCAGCAACTCAACAAAATGACCGCTCTTGGGCAACAAGAGAGGATGCCGAGCCCCATAGGGCAATTCTGAGTTACGAAGCCTACCACCCACTCGCAAAAATTCCGACTCGTCCAGAAACAAATTAAGACGAGCAAGACTTCCCCGCAATTTCCCGTTCTCTGAACGGAGAAGACGAATTTCCTTCCCAAACAACTGAGCCTGTACCAGTCGAACACAGGTGAGGAGAGCATCCTGACGCTCTTCAGGAGACAAGACTGAAGACGTTCTTAGCTGTGACCTGTTCCTTAGTTGTGGAGAAACCTCTTAATCCAACCGGTGACACCAACGAGCTTGTTAAGATAACTGAACCGATTAAGTAAGAAGTTCGGTGAAGTGTCTACAGTCTGCTCAACAGCAAAGACCTTTAACCCCGGCAGAGGGTCAACAAACTCCACAACTGTGTGAGGCCAAGTGTCTTCAGGAGAGGCCAGCCCTTCAGGACCCCACCAGAGCGGGTGATTTATGATTTGCGAGGCAATCAGGCTCCGTGAAGCGTAATCTGAGGGATTCAAGTACCCTGGCACGTGACGCCAATCCAGAGAAACCGCAAAAGACTGGATTTGGGAGACACGATTGGCTACGAAGGTCTCTAGGGCATGATGGGACGCCTTAAGCCAAGACAACACGATTTGGCTGTCTGTCCATGCTGTGACGGAGTCAAATTGGACACATTGACCCAAGGTGGAGAAGACATGGATAAGGAGTCGAGTCAACAATGCAACTCCTGATAACTCCAGCTTGGGGATCGTCAACTTGGTCCGGAAAGGTGCAACCTTACTCTTTGCGACCACTAGACTGACGCGAACATGATCATTGCTATCAGCGGAGATAAACGACAGCCGCATAACCGGATTCCGACTCAACAGAGAAGCCGTGAAGACTGGCCCGATAACGACCTGGGGGACCTGGTCGACCGTGGCACGGAGACATGTTAAAGGTCCGAAAGTGTCTCATAAAAACGTAGCCCATAAGACAGCAAGTCTCTGGTCAACGGGGTATCCCAGTCGAGACAAGTAATCCAGAGCTCCTGTAGGAAACATTTGGCCCAAAAGACTACAGGAGCTACTCAACCATTAGGATCAAAGACACGCGCTACTGTGGATAGAACCAACCTTTTAGTCCACCTCTTTATTGTGTCTGACGGTTCAACCGAGTAGGTGAAGATGTCCTGAACTGGCCGATACTGAACTCCGAGGACCGCGATGGAGTCAGGATTCGCAGGATTCTGAAAGAGGTGGGGCTCCTGCTGATGTTTTGATGGCAAGTCTTCCAAGACGGCAGGTGGATTGGAAATCCATTTCCTCAATTCATAACCACCTGCCTGTAACAATCCCATTAGCTCATCCCTCAGAACTAACGCCTCCTCCACAGACGAAGCACCCGTACAAATATCGTGTACGTAAGCGTCAGAAGGGAAGACAGCAGCTGCGCGCGGGAAATTCAGACGCTCACGATCAGCCAAATGTAGCAACGAGCGAATTGCTATAAACGGGCTCGACTTTAGCCCGTAGGTATTGGTATTCAGCTCATTAACCACCAATGGAGAGGCCGGATCCTCTCTCCACAAACTGAGCTGAAACCGCCTATCTTCTGGGTGTATCATGGCCTGACGGAACATCATTTTAATGTCAGCCACAAATACAACCTGGTGGCGACGAAAACCAGTCAAGATGTCCGAGAAGTCTACCTGAAACTTAGGTCCCGACATCAGTCAGTTGTTCAAGGATACACCCAAAGATGTAGGCGCCGAACCATTGAACACCACCCGTATCTTACCATTTTTAAAGACGGCGTGATGTGGAACAAAATAATGTTCGTTGCCTTCCAACTCGAACTGCGAAACCGACATGTGACCGAGAGATTCGTATTCGCGCATAAAATCCAAGTATTTTCTGCAGATTTCTTTATCACGACGCATCCGGCGCTCCATGGATGATAACCTTTTTTCGGCTATTTTCCTGGAGTCACCCAAGCGCGGAAGAAGGGATAAGAAAGGCAGTCGAGTGAAAAACTGACCTGAATTAAGACGACCCGTATTTGCGAGAAAATACGACTCGCACTCGTCGTCGACTGGACGAGTCCGTGACGCCGAGGGGGGGGGGGGGTTCTGAATCCGTAGACGCCCGAGCGGCGAGAGAATGTGCTGGGCCCATTATAACAGATCCGAGATCAGTCGGAACAGCGACCAACCCACCTGGCTGGAGGAACATGGCCTTGTCCAGTCCGAGCAATCCAAGGACATCAGCACCAAGCAGTAGTTCCACAGGACCAGGTAGGTGGAACCTTTCATCGGCCAACTGCAGGCCGAACGAGAGATCCAACACGTCCGTCGGCAGGGGCACCTGAGGGTGATGACCTAAAATATCCCTCAGAACAACAGCTCCAAGTTGATACTGCATACTAGGATGTAGCAAGGAGAAAAAGGAAAATGAGACTGTACCCACGACGTTGTCCACCCGTAAACCCCCTACTCCTGAAATCCCATGACTCCGCGAACTTACCTGTAAGCGGAGACGCTTCACCAGCCACAGCGACATTAGACACCCCTGAGCGCCTGAGTCCAAAATGGCGCGCACATTCACACCAGGTCCGCGCGGAGAATGAACTAGAACCTGCGCAGTGGGCAAAACTGTTGTGACAGGTGGTGGAGAGACTGGTGAAGCGGCTGCGACGAGTCAACGGGCGTTGGCCCGACACGAGTGCCGTACTTGGCCCCGGGGCTCCTGTGGCTCATAGTGCCCCACGCTAGAACCCGTATAAGCATAAGGGTCCCACGCGGGCGTAAGTGGCTGCTGAGACGCGCGTGCCATCGGCGGCGCGCGATAGCCACCCGATCCCGCCCTCAACTCGCGACTAACGCGAGGACGCTTTGCGAGAGGGAGGGGCAGAGGCTCATACTCCGCGTAATGTGCCCGTTCCGCAATACCTACCTGAGCGGAAGGGGCACGTGAGGGTGGTGACTAACGACCATCCCGTGGGCTCGCCTGCGGTGAGCGGGGAGGAGAAGGTCGATGTCGCACTGGGGACGGGGGCGATTGGGTTCGATTGTCGACAGTCCTTGGCTAGGTGCTCTCCCAAACAATAATAACATAGGCCTACGGGTGAAAAATCGTTTTCGGGCCACCCCAGATTTTCTGAACTGGTAGCAATCCAGAATGGTGTGTCCCGGTTCATAACACACCCCACACCGTTCAGTCCGTACAACTGTCAAAATTCTGGGGGGCCGAAACGACCCGGTACCTCGCGATGTCCCGGGACGAGGTTGTTGACGGGGTCCAGACGGGGCCAAAATCGTGACGGTCCCGTTAGTGGCTCGGCGGGTAAATTTTCGAGCTTCCTACTTTGATCCTCTAAAAATCCTCCACTAAAGTGTCGAAAGTAGGTATATGTGACGCCGAGTCACCTCCGTGCAACTGTTCGCCCTGACGTCATTGGGCAATTTATTTAAAACAATATGCAACAATAAAAATGACCACTCTTATACAGGGAATTTTAGGCCTCTTAACGCATTCGTCGCTACCAAAATAGGGTTAAGCAGGTCCGACCGCAGCTGGTTAACTGAAGACAGTCGTGGAATACCTAAAATGGCAGCTACATGTGTATCCGCAATGCGACGGTTATTTTGGTACCGCTATACTAATAACTCCCTGGCTATATTATAATAGACATCATTGATGTCCAAATGTTTAAATAATATTTTCTGTAACGTTGAAGTAAAAGACAAATCTATTATTAACAATTTGCCATCCGATCACTGTGGTCAAATAATAAAAATTCTACACAAGTATAAAAAAAAAACAAAAATCTCAACTAATAACTTGTAGACCTGTGACCACCGCTCGATTTAATAATTTTAAAGCAAATATCAAGAAGAAAATTCCATTTTTACATTTCATGCATGATAGTGCTAATAATTTTTATAATATTTTTTATAATGTTTGATTTCTTAAGTAATGAGTTCGAGCAAGTGTTTATAATTGTGCAATCCACGACGTATCATCCCCCCGATCGACCCGGGTACGGTCGTAAAACTATAGTTAGGCGGCCTCGGCACGTACTAACGGCCCCAGATGACGATCTCGCTGTCCGGATAGCGAGATTAGTCTCGACGACCAATCTCGCTGTCCGGATAGCGAGATTAGTCTCGACGACCTCCCCGAATAGGGCCTCCAAACACGACGCCGACGTCCCCAGGGTTTGTCGGCGCCCACAAGGATACACGAGGTATCAAGAGTGCCGGGGCGCTTCTCGCCCCCACTCAATCGCAACCGTACCCGCGTAACGGGGAACTACCCTCCTGGCGGTGACTCACCTTCGGGTTCGAGACTCACGCCGGTCGAAGGGACGCCCCCGAGAGCGACAACCCAAGCCGAGGATTCCCCCGCGGGGAGGCCTTGAGCGTTGGGCGCTATATGGGCTGAGGCTCCTTCAGAGTCTCGCCCGAAAAGCCCGGTGAAGCAGTAATGGCTGCAACAGCCAACTGCATAGACAGTACAGAAAAAAAAAGTGTTTAAAGTAAAAACTTTTAGGCCAAATGATAAAATGAAATTCAAGGACTGGGCTATTGTAGAAATACACCAAAGTCGAACTAGGTTGCATGAGTTGTATGAAATGAAACAATATAACCACAGTCCCACATTCACCAACTATGTCAAAAGGTATTCAAAAATATTTAAAAAAAGTATGCAGGGTTGCAAAAGCAATACATTTAAGTAATAAAATTAAAAATTCTGATAAAAAAATAAAGGCCACATGGAATGTAATAAATAGTGATACAGGAAAAATTAAACCGCGTGACAATCATTATTCACTTACTGTAAATTCAAAAATAATTGATTCAGATCTTGATGTCGCTAACTCTTTTGAGAAATATTTTACTGAAATGCCTACAATTACAACTAATGCATTATTAAATTCCTCTCCATTAGAATCAGAGTTACTTTTAAAATGTAATGTAAATAAATGCAAGGCTATATTTAAATTTGAGCGTGTTACCTCTGAACACATCATAAAGACATTTAAATTACTAACTCAGAAAAAAACTTGTGACCTATGGGGTATATCAGTCAAAGTCTTTAGCGGAATTATTGATATTATAGCACCAATCTTAGCCATAATATTTAATAAGTGTGTTGACGAAGGGACATTCCCAGACGTAATGAAATATAGTAAAATAATACCACTTTTTAAAAGTGGAAGTAAAGATGATCCTAATAATTTTAGACCTATCTCTGTACTGCCTGCCTTAAGCAAAATTTTTGAAAAACTTATGTTCAATCAGATGCTTAAACATTTTAACTTAAATGGATTACTTCATCCTCAACAGTTTGGTTTTACAAAAGGGCGTTCCACAACTGACGCAGGTGTTGCCCTTATACAGCATATATTTGCTGCGTCACAAAATGCTATTGGTATCTTCTGTGATCTATCAAAGGCATTCGACTGCGTGCAACATGAAACTCTTATACGGAAACTGAGTCATTATGGTATTGCAGATTTGGCTCTTGAGCTGATCCGCTTATATTTGAGTAGTAGAATGCAGAAGGTTCAAATCAATGAAGTAAAATCCAATGGCTCAGAAGTAAAATTAAGAGTTCCTCAAGGTTCTATTTTAGGTCCTTTTCTATTTTTAATTTACCTAAATAACTTGCCTTTCTTTGTGGAGCAGCTGTGCAAGATTGTACTATTTGTTAGTGACACATCTCTTTTATTTAAAGTTGACAGAAAGAAAACTAATTTTGACGACGTAAGTTGACAGAAATAAAACTAATTTTGCGCTTTCTCAGGTTCTTCAGTGGTTTACGGCAAATAATTTACTTCTTAATGCGAAAAAGACTAAGTGTTTAAAATTTATGATGTCAAATGTCAGAGACGTAAGTACAAAATTATCCCTAAACGGAGAAGAAATAGAACTATTTGACTCAACAGTGTTTCTAGGTATTAGACAATAGGCTGCAGAACTGAAATGTGAGGGTTTCACATTTCAGTTCTTGCAGGAAAACTCAGTTCAGCTGCCTATGCAGTTAGGAAATTTAGGCAGCCCACAGATGTTGACACTGCTCGCTTGGTCTACTTTAGCTATTTCCATTCTGTCATGTCTTATGGCATTTTGCTTTGGGGTAAGGCAGCTGATATTGATACAGTCTTTATTTTGCAAAAGAGAGCAGCACGGTCAATTTATAAATTAGGACCTCGAATTTCTCTTAGGGAACTATTTAGGGAAATTGATATTTTAACTGTTCCTTGCCAATATATCTTCGCTTGTATAATGTATGTACGCCAAAATTGTCACCTATTTGCTAAAAATAGTGACCTCCACAGTGTTAATACAAGGAATAAGGATAAATTGGTAGTTCCAAAATGTCGTCTTCGGAAGGTACATAGCTCTTTCGCAATACAAAGTATATTTTTCTACAATAAAATTCCAGAACATGTGGTTAATTTACCCTCAAATAAATTTTAAATATATGTCAAAGATAGTTTAATGAAAAAAAGCTATTACAAAGTTGATGAATACATAAATGATAAAAATGCTTGGAAAAATTAGAACTTAATTGATTTGTATTGGGGCATTTGAAATATTTTTTTAAATTAAAACATTGTATATTATGTTATTACCTAGTGTAAGGCTATATTGTATTTTTATATGATGTATAAAAGATTATTGCTTATTATTATTGCCGGTTCTTCTCGGTAGTAAAGCATTACGAACCTTCCAATCTTCTTCTCTTATATTTTGTTCCTTTACTACACACATTGTAACTAGTACAATCGAAGTTTTATTGGAGTTGCTTGAGTGTGTCATGCTCTCTCAAAGTGTCTCTGCGGTGGTGGCATGTGTGTCGGGTCGTTACGTTCTCTAAAACATGGTTGAGCGAAGCGATGGCTGATTCATGTGTCATACTCGTGAACGGGTGCCGCCTGTGGAGGCTGGTCTGCTCTTGCAAACTTATTTGTATTCTTAGTATTTAGTCTTACTTTTTCGTTTTGTTTATTAATACTGTAAGACATTGATTATTTCTTAGTGATGAATACATAAACTGTCTTTTTTTTATATTAGATACTTTTTTATGTTGTGCTTGTGCTTTATATTTCATGTTTTTTTATGTTTGTAATAGAAAGTGTCCTTTTATGATAGGGAGGGCATTTTCCAATATTTTAATTGGACGCTGTAAGAGAAAGGGAGAAAAAAAATGCCCTTGCTGAGTTTCTTGCCGGTTCTTCACTGTACAATGTCTCCCTATAGACTTACGAACCGATGGCGTAGAGACATTCATAAGTGCTCAATTATTGTAGCCTAAACTGAATAAATTATATTGAATTTGAATTTATCAAACAGAGGGGCTCACCCCTGATAGACGCCAACAGGCAACTTAATTTTTGTGAGTCAGAGAAGTCAGTCCGTCGGTGCACAATGCTATCAAAAATTGTGATAAAATTAGTCCACTCATCCAATAATCCGCTAAAATATGGAATATCAAAAGTTGGCAACCGTTCGTTGCATTTTTGTTCCGAAACCTCCTTCCTACTTGCCAGCTGCAGGCTAGTCTCTAATGTCGAAACAGCCTCGTTAACCTCGTCCACTACTGACATACAAAAGTCATAGTCAGAATTTGCCACCTTTAGGATAGTTTCGTCATCCGTTGACGATAAGAGACCCTGGTATGCCTTATCCAGCTCGCTGACTCTTGTCGGTAACTGTGCCGGTCTTTGCTCTGATGCAAACATCCGATCCTCCCGCTTAACGATCCCTAAAGCACCTGAAAATCATCGTGTCAGAGTGGTTAAAACAGCCTTGTACTCCTTAATTGATGACGTCATGTTATATAATTAAATTCCCACACAAAAAAAAAACAATCCAAAACTAAAACAAAAACTCAAACAAACGACTCTGTTTGTTATATATACAGTTTGTTACAGCAACCAAGTTACTATATAAACCCCAAAAAAAAACCCAACTACAATGTACAAAACCCTGACTACACAATTACACAAATAAATACTTACGTTAACTTACAATCCGTCATAAACAGCAATATTAAAAACCTATTTATTCCGATCTATTTTTAACCACAATAACAAAAAGGGAGCAATGCGATAAGACCTATAAACTATGCCTAGACGACGTAACCCAACGTTACGAATTGTAATTTTATTAATTGTAAATCCGACAAAAACAAACTAACCGTAAATCCCAAATGTTTTGTAAAACGACCCAAATACCTATAAATCTGGTCCGAACCAGGCTCTAAGCTACCAACTTGCTTACTAAAAAGGCCACACGTAGGCCGTAAGAACATTGCATGGACTTACCCAAATTTTGGCGTCAGATTTTATGTTCACGCTTTGTGTAATATGTGGTGTATTGTGTTTTTGTATGTTTGTGTTTCTCTGTGTTACTACTTATTCACTATGTATAAAATTAATACAATCAAAACAATGTACATACGCCGCGACATGTCAACGGATTATATGTGACTGACTGAGATGCCGGTCCATCCAGAGTAGCGACAATCCTATTAACCTTGTCACGCGCTGCGGTCCAACTTAATAAATCTTTACTAAACAACGCCTTTGTCGGATAAGAGTCAGAGGGACATATAATAACGGGAAGAAATTCAAAGCAAAATCCGTCCAGCTAGAGACAGAAACCTAGGCTTACGTTATGTAAAAGCGCTACGTCAAGTATTTACAGCCTATGACTATTGGTAGTATTGCAGTACTATAAACGGTGCTTGGTAATTATATACATTTACATACAAAGTCACGTTTATCGGAATAAGTTGCCTAAGTCTTTATGGTAAGTGAGGCACACCTACGAGACGATGATCAGCTGATGGCTGGTCATGGTTTTTCGGTATTGATACCGCGGCTATTTCGTGGTACTTTTACCCACCAAGTGGCCCCAAAACACATTCTGACCCAGCCATACACATCATGTCACATAATGTATTTGCCTTTTTCCTCCTCTTCCTTTTTTTCTCTTTCTCACCCTCTCATCTCTCTATCTCTCTTTCTCTCTTGGTAGTTTCGTGAAATAAATCTAAAAAATATATTTGAACCATTTTGGAGTAAACATAAAACAAACGGTATATCGGTAGCAAAAAAATAAATAATTTTTCTCTTTAACGCCAGATTACAGCTTAAATACTAGAGACACAATAGAATGTATGAGCTTTTTATAGAATATTTTATAATCTACAGTTTTTACATACACATTTTTTCCGTATCAGCAAAAATTGCCGAGATATATGCAAAAAACTAAAAACGGGTATCTATTTTCCAAAATGGCGCCGCGAGCGCAACAACTATCGATTGGGAACTTTTAGTATGTTCAACGGGAAGTCTTAATGAACAACTACACCAAAATTCAAAACTCTACCAATTAATGTTTTTTTAGCCTAAAAATGTATCTAATTTGACTGTACTATATAGCAGTTGACAACAATACAGATTGCGCTGAATGTGTCTTAGCGTCATCACTGTGATTGTATGTGTGTAAGTTGTGAACCGGTAATGACTTCTGGCTGTTATCAATATCCAGAACCTTCCTAGACCCACTAGATGAGTGGTCGTGTGCGTTGTGTTATTAATTGAGTTCGAGTCGCATATTAGTGAGTTGTGTTTTTTCTTAAATTTTCGACACGGCCCATAAATACAAGTATCAACTGAGTGACCGCTTCGCATGCAATTAATACACAAGTCTTAATTTTTTATGAAATTTAGCCTATTGTGTACATTAAGATCAAGAAACTTTTGAAACGAAAATAGAGGGTGCTGTGCGTTACTTACCGACTTACTTAGCGACTGTTGATTAAATTTATTATTTAAAGCTACATTGCAATGAACCGAGGCGAGGCGCGGCGAGGAATAGGTGTTTGTGTGCTGTTTTTTGTTTTCGGTAAAACTAGAAGTGTGTGATTTGTTGTGTGGTACAATTAGTGTCTCCAAAATATTTGCTTTGTTTTTCAGAAATTTTTATAAATCGTGTAACTTAGTTTTATCGCTATCACTTTTTGTTTGCAATGTACTTCTTCTTTCTTTCACAAAGCTATATAAATAATCAGTGTGTCCCAGTGCTCTGTCGGCTCAGCTAGGATTTTTAATGCCCTTAAATTTTTAAGAATAGTAGTTTGGACTTTAAACTTTCCTTTTAAAGATGATTTCAAGTAGTAAAATTTTTATATTTGTGAAATAGTTTTACAATCGTGTACGTGTAAGAGCTAAATGTGTCGCGGGACTCTAACCAGTGTTCATATGAACCGTCAAAATCAAGAATCGATATTTTTGGCAACTTCATAGAATTAAAATTGTTAGAACTAGTCAAAGGCAGCTCGCAAATGCTCTTTCCCTCCATGCTCGTCATACACTCGGCGAGAGCTAGTGCACCGTAGTAATCCTGTTCAAATTCCTCGCGGGATTCGAGGTGCTTCTCTATCTCTGGCTCGAAAGTTAAGTCCTCTATTTGACTTCGAACCTTTCATTAAGGCTTGAGATCCTACCATGCGCAACTTGCACGCTGGCTAGCAGATAAATCAGCATCTTTAAATGAATTAAATCTTTCATTGCGATTTCAGCTTTAGGTTCAGATTGCGTGTTCATTGTAAGGACTAGCGAGAGGCAAAGGATGAAGTTCTTACAATTTGACAAGTCACTGTTTTATTACACTTGGTACACTTTTGAACACTACACAGAAAACAGATCGAAGAAGGTTAGCGATTGAAAAATTAGAGATTTAGTTGGTATGTCACACTAAAACACCGTTACCTGCTTCCCTGCTGCGAATATTAACTTCTTTACCGATTTGCGTGTCCCAACTACTGCTTTGGTTCAGCTAATATCCGGCTCGAAGGACAAATTTTTATGTAGCGTTTGGTTGGTTGGTCAGTGATATTGGGCAACAAAATAGGGGCACTGCATCACAGATTTCATGTAGCACATTTATACCTATAGGAGCGCCATTTTTCGACGTGGCGACAGCGTTCAATAGATACTACACGACCAATTGTCATGTAGCGTTTGGTAGGTTGGTCGGTGATATAAATGAATCAAATTTTGCGTTTATATTAAATATAATACAAAAGACGACCAGCGTACTTTTTAATGGATTCAAAAACTAGTCGTTGACCTCGCTCCAGCGCGCCGCGCCGAGACGCTGCCATCGCTGATTGGTTGCTATGATCGTCGTCATAAGGACCGCCAACAATTGGTGGTTTATGGACTTGACGCGAAGATGATGCCTCAACAACGACCTAAGGGACATATGTGAAGCCACTTGGGTTCAAATACACTGTATCATGAGCAGTGTTACGACGATCGGCTCAACACCAACACCTGTCGCCAAGTACTAAAATGGTCGGTGAAAAAAATTGCCCTTTACATTTTGATGTGGGTGTGTATGCAGCCAATGGTTACCCCCTTCTGGAAAATAAGACAGTGATGATATAAGAATAAAACTACTGCACCAAAAGATATACTATGTATCATAAATTTTAGTCATCGTGCGCTATCTATCTATACATTTACGTATGTAGGTTTCCTAGTCCCCAAGCAAGGATGCCATGGGTGTTTACCGTCATGCAAAAGGATATCTAAATAAGATGTTCCTGACTAAAGTGAGAGAATATTAAATTTCCAATGGGTTTTTTTTTTTAAAATATATGGGTAGCCCCAACGAACAAGGTTTTTCAAAAATTTGCGTTGTACTATTGAGGAATCCAATCTGTCCTTGCGAATTCAATAACAACTTGAACAAAAAGAAGAGTATTTTAAGCGTAGAGGTTATGTTATAGGGAATAGATTAAGCTAGCAAACGAATTCAAACTTCCTAAACTTCATTAGACAACGTGTTTGAAAAAAATAGCGGATGAACGATTATTTCTTTTTCATTTTGTTCGTGTTGTTCGTGTCGAACATTAAGAATGAAAAAACTTACAAGAGCATTAAGTTTTTTTTATTCTTAGTTGGCCAGAGCCTTCTGATTAATGTAAAGGATGGTAACTATGCTCGGCTAGAGCCTACTTATAAATGTAAGGGATTGTTCATATGCTCGGCCAGAGCCTACTGATAAAAGTTAAGAACTGTAAGTTGTAGGTAAATACAAAGTAAGTTTGCCTTTTACGGTTGGTTTCTTAACAAAATTTTAGTAGAACGACCTCCTTGTATGAGATATTTTATTGTAGGCAAATGCCAAACACATAACTCTTAAAGCGTTTTGTCTTCGTCCGCATATAAATCCGTTCTAACAAAATTAGACAGATTTCTTATGTGTGCTGTTCTACAGGTAATATTGAATAATGAGAAAAGGGTTAATTGTTGTTAAGGGTCTCAATATATAGAAAAGATGCTTAAAATTTTTTAAATAGCTTTTTATAGAGTTTAAACAGATATTACGCGGTGTATATCATTATCGTAATTTGTGTAGGCGATGTCCGACTTGCACGTGCTGATATACCTGGCGACGAACGAGGCGCTCCCGCTGGGCTTGGAGGGCGTGACTCCCCTTGCGGAGGCGGTGCGCGCGCGCGACTCGGTCGCTGCGGAAAGATGGCGCGCGCAGCCAGGGCCGGCCACGCTGGAACAGCTGGCGCGCGCGCATGCAGACCTCGAGCCAGCCGACAAGCAACCCCGACCGCACAGGTACAGGTCCACTGGTCTACGTCAACGTTTGCCTACCCCATATAGTAGTCTCCGGCCTTTATAACTCACTACTGATTTTAATACTTAACTAGCTTTTGCCAGCTGCTCCGCCCACCCTAAATTTGGTTATCGGCTTGGAATTCTTACGACAACTCTTTGATTATGCTAAAGAAGTTTGTTATAGCAAACACCTACCTGCAGCTATGGTTCGTGTGTGGAATTCGGTTATAGTTAATCTCGCGGGAACTTTCGAATTTTCCGGGATTAAAAGTAGCCTTTGTTCTCCATATCTTCACCTATTTCTGTGCAAAATTGCGAATCAATTAAATGCTTCGTTGCGGCAGAATTGAGTAACGAACTTTGTTGTGCGGGAACTTTTGAATTTCCCGGGATGAAAAATAGCCTATGTCTCGTACTCGAACTATCTAATCTATACCAAATTTCATCTAAATCGGTTCAGCGGTTTCCGAACCATCCAGTGGTTGAAGGATTTATAATATTAATGGGATAGCTGGTTATTAATGAATTTTGCTAGCGTTTCGATCCGCCTTAAATTTGGTTATCAACGTGAACATTCCTTAATTATACCTATGAAGTTTACTATAGCAAGCTATAGTTCGTTTAAGCTCGGTTATAGTTATAGTTATTCTGGTTATAGTTATTCTGGCTGGATATTTTGAATTTTTCGAGGTAAAAAAGCTTACCTCGTCGGTCTTTAAATATTGTCATAGTTATTTTAAGTCGTAAAATAAAATAAAACGCGGTGCTATAGAAAAATTATTATTTTATTGGAAATGTAAGTATTTTAATATAAAATACAATAAAATTTATTCAAAATGCCTGCCGCCATTTGTCACACAGGCCTTAAGTCGCAGCACGCAGCATATTCATATCAATTTCTGCCACTGCTTTTCTCAATGATGACTTCAGGCTCTCCAAATTTTTATGAGGTTTAGCACTGACTTTCTCCTCTAAAACCTGCCATATTTTAAGGATTAAGGTCTGGGCTGGAGGAGGGCCAATCTTCATGCTTAATTTAGTCGATATTGTTGAGCTCAAACCACGCCTGGGTGGTTTTAGCTTTGTGGGCCGGTACAGAGTTCTGTTGAAACACCCATGGCCGGCCAAGAAACAGCGTCTGAGACAAGTCTTTTACAATAGAATCCAAAACAGTGTCTTGGTAAACTTTTGCACTGGTATTGACTCCCTTTTCACAAAAGTGAACTTCAGTTGCGCCAAAATACGAGACACCTCACCAAACCATCAATGACGATGGATGATGGCCATGCTGAACTCGGGGAATGGCTTCACCAGTTGCGTACACCCTGTCGTTTTGTTTGTTTTACTTATCCTCGAAATAAAAAAATTTTCATCGTTGAAAATGATATCTCCTAAATAAAAATCAGACGCTTTTTTTTTGGTCGTTTATGTTCGAAATTCAAACTTTGCGCCAGTGACAGTATTAAAGGACCGACGAGGTATATGTGAATCCTGGGGGGTCAGCTATCTCCATATAATTTTTCATCAAAATTGGTCCAGTCGTTTGAGCGTGAAGAAGTAAGTTTCGCTTTTATAATATTAGTGTAATTATTAATTTGTGTTTACACGTGTTTATTTATATATTTTCTTTTTATTCACTTACATAATAGGGGTCAGATTACAACCAATAAATAATAGACATAATCTATGTTTCGTTGTGTGCGATCTCGTCCTTCGATGATCACTGTATGTATATTGTTAATCGTTCGGTAACATTTTGTAATAATATCAAAGTATATTATTTTTCTGGCTGCGGAACCCTCATTACGTTGTTTAGCTTGTGGGTTCAACTTAATAGCTGATGTCGGATTCAATGCGATCGACCTATTGTCGTCAATTTGTTTACGTTTTACGCGCGTTGTTAACGATATGTGCGAGTATACCTTTATTATCGCTTTATAAACATATGCTTGAGTTCATTCATTGTCAGCCTTCATACGTCCCCACTGCTGGGGCACGGCCTACCCTCAACGAGGGTGATTTGGGTCATAGTCCACACGCGGACCCAGTGCGGATTGTGGACTTCACATACGTCTTTTTTTTCTGAACGTATGCAGGTTTCCTCACGATGTTTTCCTTCACCGAAAAGCTAGTAGCGTGAATAAATAAATCAGTGTACTTGAGAAATTAAGAGAAGACTCATTGGTACACGCCGACCCCGGGGTTCGAACCGTCGCCACTTGGGACGTAAAGTGAAATTTAAACCCCTCGGCCACCACTTTGCTTAAGTTACGTCGCTTACTTACGTTGCTTACTTAGCAATGTATAACTCTTGCTATACTCGTATTAAGGTGAACCTTGTTCTTATTCGTTCGCCCGTACGTACCGTCTCGGGCTCGCGGCGTCGACCTCGACACGCGCCCGCTGCAGCCTGCTACTCGTAAGGTATTGTTTACGCATTTCTGCACTTGCCGTGTTAACAGTACGGTGTCGCTGGTAATAGTTCTAGTGCGGCTAGTTAACATTACTTTGTTGTTATTCTGTTGGAATGTACTGTTCGTTAAGCACGACGACGTAGCTCTAGGCTGGTTTCAGCCGGTCTATTAAAATGCGCGCATGTCTGCCGGTCACTCGTTACTCGTTACTCGTACTTGCGTGACGGAATATTTATCATGTTTGGCATGAATTAAAAATCTGATAAAGATGTATTTAGTTGTTTTAAGGTCCAGGTGTTGCCACGTAATAGGGGGGCAATAAATTAGTCACAAATTTTATGATTTAAATTTATTACAAAAAAAATATTTAACTAATAAAATTACAATTATACAAAAATTTGTAGAAGAATAAGTATGTGCGCAAAAAATGAAATGAATATACTATTTAATAATAACAAAATTTAGGATAATCAAGAAAAAGAAACGCGATCGCGAAAAAAGGGGGCTGGTCAGTCGTCCTTCCTGGACATAAAGGTACTGTCGCGCGACCCCCGCCGACCCCCCCGCCGACCCCGGCGGAAACGGGTTTATAAGACCGGTGACGCGCGTGTAGAATGGAGGCATGAGTGTTGTGTGTGTTAATCTATGCAGTGCTCGAATCGCGTTCATTACCAAATATGGTAGCGAAGAGGTACATTTCTGGTTTATTTGATAGTAGTATAGTGACCCTTGAAGGTCTTTATACGAAAGTAGTGCTCCAGTCACAAAAGGTAACAACTATTTGTTATTGAAAATGAAGTGTTCAAGTCGAAAAAATATTACTAATAAAAGTGGTAAAAACTTAATAATATTATTAATCGCGGATCCGACGTCTAAGAGATTACAAATCAAACACCACGAAGTTATGAAGACGTGCTCTAGGAATAAATATCTAGGTCTGCAGTTTGCTAGTTTTCTATTAAATTAAAAAGTTTAAAAGCTATGCAGGATTATAGTTTTTCATACAAATGATCTCGATTAAGATTAAAAGTTATTAAAAACTTTTTTTAGGATTTTGGAAAACCACAGACATAGATATTTGGCTTGAGATCATGCCTACAAAATTTCACAATATTTGATCAGTAAATGTCCAAAACAAGTAGGAAATTCATTTGTATTAAACACGTCCTCTTAAGGCTCGGATACGTGACACCCCCTCCACTTACGGAAGCTTTTAACTAGGCACTAGTGAAAAGTTTTGCAAACCTACATATCAAGAGTGAAAGGTGCGCCTTACAACCAAAATCAACGAAAAAAAAACATACATACCTCCACAGACATGAATGCATACTTCCCAGACATACTAACTATTACAAAAAATAAATGTGTGTGTATAAAAAATAAAAATAAGGTGTGTAAAATATAAATAATTATTCGTCCTGACATCCTTTCTCAATTAGATGGGCAGCTGCAGCTACCAGACCTGTATTAAGCAAACTGAGTTCAGTCCAAAGTCAAGATAAACAAATTACAAATATAATAATACAAAGACTACATAATAAGATTCAAAGTTATAAAATTATTAGAAAAAGAATAATAATGAATGCATGGTAACCATTATAGCGCTTCAAAAAAAAACTAAAGTATAAGTCACAATGCAAAAAAAAAGCCAACACAAAAAACACCCACAAAACCATAGGTTATTCATCAAAACCCAAAACAATAAGGCTTAGGTATACCGGCTTTAAAATGTTTGTGTTAATCTATAGACTTATTTAAGGAGTTTAAGCACAAAACATATCGCTCCCGGAGATAAGGCTTTATATTAAACAGATGTCTCCGATCCCGTTTGTGATTGTAGGCTTATTGCGTCATCACCCGCGGCATACGGCAAACATTAATAATAATAATAATAATAATAGCCTTTATTCATAAAAAGAATATTTATTACACTTTTGTCATGCATCAACTCCCTGTTTGTATGTCACTGATTGACAAAGGCCTCCTCCAACTGCCGCCATTTCTCTTTGTCCTTAGCTACTCTTGTCCATATGTTGCCTGCTATGGCTTTGATGTCATCAACCCACCGTCTAAATGGTCTTCCTCGTTTTCTTTTCTTGTTACTTGTGTACCAATTCATGACTAGTTTTGACCATTTTTCACTTCCTCTGATTGTATGGCCTGACCACTTGTATGGCAAACATTACAAATGATTATCTATTTAGAACAAAAGTATAAGATAACAATGCCTATAAGTAAGCACTAGGTACGCCATCGAGTACCTAGGGAATTCAAATGCAAATGCTTTATTTCTCAAAAATAGGATATCATATCACTTTACTTAATCACACATAGGCAATAAACTATAAGTTACTAGTTACTACCGTTTAAAGACAAAATGGCGTTTTGGTGAGATGAAACGGAAAAAAAACATTCAAGCAGTCGCTCTTTTAATTTTGATTAATCAATACAAATTATTAAGTAAATTATGTTAACAAAAAAATATTTAATGACATGCATTTCGATCATCAAGGTAGTCTCTAGTCTCTAGTATCTAGTCTCTAGTCTCTAGTCTCTAGTCTTGAATTGTGTAATAAGCTTTTTCGACAAGTTTCTGTTTTACAAAAATTTTTTGAAGTTTAATTAACATAATTTTGCAGGGATTTTTTCGTTAAAACGGACACATTGTCCTTAAAATGATTTATCTATTTTCTTAAGCCTTGTGTGGATCAGAGCAAGTTTGTGTCTATTTTTAGTATTACCATTATGAATATCGCTTTTTTTAAAGAAATTTATATTGTAAGAACATCAATTCAATTATCTAATATATACTGAGATGGTTAGGTTAATACCTTGATTTCCTTAAATTTATGTCTTAAAGAGTGTCTATGGGATAGATTGTAAATTGCTCGAACATCCTTCTTCTGCAACACAAATATTGTTTAAATATCAGCTGCGTGTCCCTACGACTCCTACACACAGAATCATCTCGTAGTATTTCCTATTAAATAATTCACCCATTTTATAAAAAAAAAACAACTTAATTAACGAATTTCACTCATATATCATTAAAAAAACAATGGCGTCGCGTGCCGTCGGCTTTTGCTTGAAGATTTTGATCGATAGATAAAGTGAATGTAGTACTGTGCAGATTGTGCTATTACGTTTTAAACTAAAAAGTGTAGCCATACCGAGTTTTTTTTACCATCTGTAACAAGACAAGACATTACAGTAGAATTAGTATCATCCTGATGTAGGACTTCAATACAGATTGTATACCTACTTGTTAGTTGATTGACAAAGTATTGTATAATTACTTTTAATAGTTAAGATTCTTGCCGGCTTTTTTCGGCACAAATTAACATTGTTAAATTGATTGTATTAACGCTTCAAAAGTGTTTTCAGCAACCTACTAAAACTGATCTGAAATTGATGAATTAGATGTTATTGAAAGTAGGTATGATTTTTTTTGTGGCGCGATTAGTAGATTCTGTTATCTGTGCCGACTTTACACAGGTAACAAAACCCTAACCTAGGTACTCCAAGGGGCTTAAATTTGTTTTCTTTATCTCCATCTATTAATTTGTACAAATAATGGCTACGATCGACAGGCAAAAAGTTGTTTAATCCCAAGTAACATTTTAGCGTTAAGAAAAGCTGTAGTGGGCCTTTTTCGGTTCTGCTTAAATATTAAAGAGTTAGCGTATAATTTATAAGACAGTTATAGAGTGATATAACACCTTTATATCTTCGATTTTGGCGCAAAATTAAGGAGGTAAAGCCTGTATAGACCCTTTATAGTGGTTCTATATCACCTTTAGTAGAAGTGTATACGAGGTGTTATAAGATCGTCAGTTTTCCGCTTGAACCTTTATTGCACCTTTATAATGGATTTTATTAAAAATTTTAATTATGTAAAATATATATATATATAATGGTGTCAAATAGAACTTGGTTCCGTATTTGATACCTTATAACTCATTTGTAGCGTTTTCGGGGTCAAAAGTAGATAGTAAAAACTTCTAAAGTCATAAAATTACATTAATTTATAAATATGAAATAAGTGCTACTGTTTATCTACGACTCCTATTGACTCCATTTTCATCACGCAATGAAAGTATTGTTGATTAATAGTGTTCTTGAAGTGTAATATTAATTATTAGTGAGCTTGCAAGTCTAATGTGATTGTGTATCATGTTTATCGTCTCAAATTTGACGCGCCTTAGAAAAAATATGAATTTAAGGAAAAAAAGTAAAACAACTAAAAGTACTAATAACCTAAAATAGTTTTTAAGACATTCAATTTCAAATGTTGGTCAGTTTTAGTGACTGTATACATAAACTATGTAAAATAATTCGGAAAATTTAGGTACCACGTTATTTAAAAGTGATTTTGTATAAATAAATATTTAGTTTTTTTTGACGAAAAGTGATTGAAGATGGCGATATTTATCTTAAAGATCAGACTTTTCTTAAATCTATTACGACACTCGAAGAACTACAACGCCGGTAGTCAAGAGTATTATGCGATCTTTGGTTGACATAAGAGAGGAACTACGCACTTAGCGAAGACATCTACCTGCAGCGGAGAGTAAAATACCGGCTTTGGCTTTACCTATATACCTTAAGATGAGGGTTCTTTACGAAGTAGTGAAATCCCAAATTTTAGCTCAGTTCGATAAATGTTTTCATAATGTAAGGTAAGATTATAGGAAAAAACTTTAAGCTAAGCTTTTTAGAAACATTAAATGGTGTCATAAAAGAATTATTATTTGTTTATCTTACACCATAACCCTTATATCAGGATCGTACAAATCTGCTGTAACTATTTTACATATCATTAATGGTCTTTCGTATTACAGGCGTAAACTGTATATAAAAGTTATACAACGCATGTAGTGTTTGGTGTTACTACACTCTTAATTAATTCCGTTGCAGAACCAATAACGCTAATGAAGTTGAACAACAGCCTTATAATATATAAGCAACTCCAATAAAGCAGATTGATAGCAATAAGAATTATAGGGAGTTAATGAAGATGTTCAAACAGCTTTTGACGCAGCAGGCCGAAACAAGCTTTAACGTCATAAGTATATAAGCGGCCGCTGCTGCTACACTAACTGCAAAGAATATTTAACTACTTTTCGACAGATCTAATACAACCTATAGAGCTAAACTTATTTCATAAGTGAACTGTATCACTTTTAGTGACAACCGAAACCACTATAAATCAATAGTAGTACTCTTTCAAAATTACCTGTAACCAACGCTAAATTGTTTGTTGGGATGAAATTTACCTAAAAATGAATGTGTGAATACATGCCTAAACGGGAACGTGACATTGTTGTTTCATTTTTCGTAATACGACTACTAAATACTAAGTATTGTTTTTAAGATTCACGGTTAATACCACTATTCAACTCCGTGCGACTTCACATTACCACCCCCGGCATCTCGATGCAGTAGTAAGCTCCCTTACCAATCGAGCATTCGACTTGTGTAATGATAAGCACTTTCCGAAGGAATTAGCAAAAGTACAGGAAGTGTTAAGAAGAAACGAATACCACGTGAAGGTGTGCATCGCAGATCCAAGAAAAGCTAGTCCCTAACTAATAGGGTAGAACGTCAGCCTACATTTTTGTCATATACTAAAGGAATAACAGATAAGATCGGCAAGATATTAAACAAATATTCAATAAAGGAATAACAGATAAGATCGGCAAGATATTAAACAAATATTCAATAAAGGAATAACAGATAAGATCGGCAAGATATTAAACAAATATTCAGTAAAGGAATAACAGATAAGATCGGCAAGATATTAAACAAATATTCAATAAAGAACGTATGTTTTATAGAAAATGGCACGAAGCCTGCGTTCCCCTAAGGATGTTTTTTTTTTATTATACCACTAAGGTGACAAACAAGTTTACGGTTCGCCTGATGGTAAGCGGTCACCGTGTTCTATGGACGCTTGCAACACCAAGAGTATCACTCGCGCGTTGTCGACCCTTCAAAAATCTCATAACTTCTTTCTTGAAGAACCCCATACGGTAGTCCTTAGAGAAAACCTTGGCAGGGAGCTCATTCCACAACCCAAGCGTTCGCGGGAGGAAGTTTCTCTGAAACCGCACTGTACGCGACCATTTCGGTTCTAAACTGTGAGGATAAATTCCCTGCCGATGGCGAGCGGTGCGATGGTAGAAAGTAGCCCTGGACATCATTTCGAACAATTCCTCAGAACACATCTCATTATAAAAGCGGTAGAACACACAGGGAGGCAAAGTCTCACAGCCTCGTTGAACCGAGCCAAAAGGGTCAAATTGGTATCGGGGTGCACCCCCCAGTGATGGCAGCAGTACTCCATATGGGGCCGATCTTGCGACTTGTAAAGCAGCAACCTTTGCCCCAACGTGAAGCACTGCAGCGCTCTGTTGAGTACACCAAGTTTTTTGGACGCCAACTTCACCTTGTCTAGCAAATGATCTCAGAACTGAATATCGTTTGAGAAGTCAACACCAAGGATCCCAATGATCTTGGAGATGGAGAGGAGAGTCTTCTGGAATTGTGGGACAACAGTAAATGGGGTTTTCTTAGCGGTGAAAGCGCAGACTTGTGGCTTTGTAGGGTTAAATCGGACCAAGTTTTCACATCCCCAGTCAGAGTCCAAGGTGGACAGAGTGGTCGCGATTTGAAACACAAGTTCACCGCGCTTTTCCTGCACAACGGAACGAGGGATGTTTAAACGACCAATGTAATAGGCCTTTCCAGTACTTTCATCTGCATAATATTGAATGTTGTTTATGTCCAACATGTCATTGATATGCAGTAGAAACAGTGTAGAAGACAGCACAGAGCCTTGTCCCAAAAGCATTAATGTCCATGCCAACAGAGAAACTACTGTCAATTACGGCTCGTCCGCGTCTGCCGGACAAAAAGCTAGCCACCGGTGCAAATAGCACAAACCCTCGGGCACTCTGTAAGATGGCAAATTCGATAGAAGACACCGGTGCCAGTCGCCACATTGCCCATCGGTGTGTGAGATACACTAGAAGGTCAACAGTCGAGGTCGTTCATAAGCCGTATCGACGGTCATTGACCAGGTCGTGTTCTTCTACGTATCTTAGAAGCTGTGTGTTGATTGCAGTAATAGCGATAGGCCTAAAATTCGATGGATCTGATCTACGCCCTTTTTTGGCACCAAGTGCACATTCGCAGTCATCCATGAAGATGGAAATTGCCTAGTTTGGTAGGAAAGCGTGAAGAGGCACATGAGTACAGGACATAACTCAGGAGCACACTGCTTAAACACCACTGCTGGTATACCGTCTGGCCCACTCGACTTATGGACGTGTATGCTGTGTGTGTATGTGTTGTGGAGATTTCCGGCATGGACTTACCGCACCACGGTATAGTAGGTGATACAGTGGCTTCGTCGTACATATTCGAGTTTAAAGCATAGAGACTGCCCAGCAGATCCGCTTTCTCTTTTTCACTACGGGCCAAGTCACCATCGGTCTTTCGCAGCGGAGGTTACGACGACTGACAAAAGTTCCCTTCGGCAGCTTTAGCAAGCGACCAGAAAGCAAGACTTCCAGAGGGATAGCTCGCAAGTTGCCTACCTATTTTGCCGATGAATTGGAATTTAGCTTTGGCAGTTGCTTTCTTACTGAACCTCGAGGCAGCATTTAATTTGCGTTTTAACTCAAAGATATTGTTACGAGCCGTTGTCCAAGCCTTATCCCTAGTTTTCTTCAGTATTTTAGCTTCTCTGCAAGACCTTTTAAACCACGGTCGTTTTTTGACGCCGGCAGCTACTCGCGGGTTAGGAATAAAACATTCCATACCAGCGAGCATTGTCTCAGTGACTACGGCTGCGCAGAAGTCAGGATCTTCTGAGCTAAAGCAGAGCTGTCTCCACGGATAATACAAATACCTTTTCAATGATCGTTAATGAACGATTACTAAATTTGAGGATTCAGTTATGCCTCCGCATAAAATCTAACCCTAAAATAAGATGTTTACATGGTTTAGCCATAATAAAATCTGACCTTTTTTAATAATTATTTTTCTCTTCAGGCAGCTATTCTGTGAAGTTCTCTTCCGCAAACGATTAGAGAAAGTTCTTCGACTGAAATTTTTAAAAAAAAAGCTTTAAAGAGCACTATTTCAGAAACACTTTACACAAATAGACGCATGTACGAGTATACCTCTAGGTAGTCATGTGACATGTCACGTCGAATTATCTTGCGCGGCCACAGTTAAAATCGTAGAAAATCATCGCACAAAAATGTTCTCGATGCAGATCCATTTTTGAATGAGACGATAATTTTAATTTGGCTCTCAAAAAATGTGGAGGGAAATTCGAAATTCGAACAATGGTATTTTTTTCATTTTTCTCGTCTGTGCCAGATTATTTCTGAACTAACAACACTGGGCTACTAACACTGTTTTTGGAAATATGATAAGTTTTGTAAATATTTCCTGAGTGCCTGGTTTTAATTGAATATTATGTTGATGTATATTTGTAGTGGTGAGTTTATCCCCCTCTAAGAAGAATACGTCTGGAAATTTGGCAATAATTTCGATTCCGGCGCCCCGATGGTGTCATATTCCTTGGTCGCGGCGAAGCTTGCCAACAGGACTTGCTTCAAGCGATTACGAAATTACGCGGTTACGGATTTATGCGATAATAGTCTTGAAATAACTAATTCCGCATTCCGAAATATCTACACGAAGAGAGGGAGAGCTGGGAGTTGTCCCAGCTGCGTACTGAAAACTTTCGAACACTCCCAGCGCATACCGATTTTGGACTCGAACAACTTCCAGCTGCATGGTTAAAACAGCAATTACAATGGTGAATTTTGTGTTAATATTATTGTTCACCTATGTTAAGTTATTGGTTTCTTGATTAGATGGTTCCTTAGATGATTTTTCCTCCCAGTTTAATTAAAACATTTTTTTTCTTTTAATTTTCATGTTAAAAATTGCAATTTCTTCTTAATCTTCATTATTCTGTAATTATATTCTTCTTACTCTTCATATTTTAAAGTTGTAATAACTATTCTTATATTATTTAATAAATTTTCTATACACAAATTTTCACTAACTAAAATTGTTCTTCACACGTGATATTTTTTTAAGTAGTTCACAATAAGCACAAAGTTCGTGGAATCTTTTGTGTCGCGATTGCATTTAGTTGGCACGAGGCCGCTGTGCGTGGACATGCGGCCCGCCCGAAGTGACCCGACGACGCTGCGGTTCTCTCTCTTCTGTGTCATTATATCGCTCGCGTTGCATGGTATGGCTTAATGTTCACGGTCGCCATGTGACGTCAGTGAGACTTCGGAAAAGCGTTGGAATCAAACAAAGGTTGATATGTGACTGTGGTTTATTAGTCAATGCATAACTTATATAGGTAAGTACATGACACCGTTGTGCGGTGCCGCCATGCGACAGAATGAAGTATTAAAGAAACAAACATCGTAAAATTACGAGCTCTGCTTTAGCTCATCTCCATAACACAGCGGGAGGTCCCGTGGGCGTTGCTTTCTCAAGATGTTTATAAATCATGTGGGCAAGACGGTATACCAGCAGTGGTGCTTAAGCAGTGTGCTTCTGAGCTTCGTCCTGTACTCACGTTGCTCTCCAGGCTTCCCTACCACACTAGGCGATTTCCGTCTTTATGGAAGACTGCGAATGTGCACCCGGTGCCCTAAGGGCGATGGATCAGATCCATCGTATTACAGGCCTATCGCTATTACCTCTCCCCTCACCTTGGGTGATGGAGCGTATGATCAACACACAGCTTCTAGGCTATCTAGAAAAACACAACAGGGTCAACCGTAAATATGGCTTTCGAAACGGTCGCTCGACTGGTGACACACCGATGGGCACTAGCCATTGAGAGTCAGGGGGAGGCATTGGCATGTAGCCTGGACATAGCGAATGCGTTCGATTGGGTCTGGCACCGGGGCCGTCTATTGAAGTTGCAGTCTTACGAAGTGCAAATTTTGTGCAAATGGGTGGCTAGTTTTTTGCCCGGCAGACGCATACGAGCCGTAGTTAACGGTAGATGCTCTGATAGCATGGAAATTAATGCTGGTTCCCGTAAGGCTCTGTGCTGTCTGCTACGCTGTTTTTACTGCATATCAATGGCACGTTGAACAGTACTGGAGACGCTTATTACACGGGTCGTGCAAACATCCCTCGTTCCGTTGTTCCCTTATTATTATTATTATTTTCTGCCCTGTATCACCTTCTGCATTTGAATTAGCTGAACACTTAATTTTTATAATTAATATAGATTCCATGATCACATGTATGTGTTAGTTTGAGTATTTCACAGTACGTTTGTTGCAGCGGGTCGTCGTCATCGTCGTTGGCGCCTGTGGCAGATGTGGGAGCGGGCGCGGAAGCGGGCGCGGGCAGCGCGCAGTGGACGTGCCAGCTGTGCACGTTCCACAACGCAGCGCGCGCCGATGCCTGTGAGATGTGCGCCATGCCAAGGTGACCGGACTTTAAACATCTCTTATCTTCCGTTAAACTATTGAAATAAATAATAGAACGATTTGTAATTTTAAAGATGGCGGCATTCTACGTTAATAACGTGCACCTGTTTAGAGAAGGAGGTGCGAACAGACGATTTAGCTTTGTTTATTGAAAATATTCACGACAAAAATACCTATAGTCATTTAAATGCACTAATGACTAATATATAAGAAAACGCAATGTCCTGTTTGAAGGGGCTTAGGTTATGAAATAGGCCAAGAGTTTTTTATGGACTATAGCGTCGGGTTCTTCAAGAAAGAAGTGATTAGCTTTTTAAGAGGTCGGTTACACGAGAGTAATGCCTCTGGCGTTTCAAGCGTCTATAGGTTGCGGTAACCGCTCACTATCAGGCAGACCGATAGCTTGTTTGTTACGGCTGTACTATGTTGACGGCTAAATGATGACAAGTTCTTTATCTAGCTTGATTTTGCGTGAACAATCTCCGACTGCTCGATTTTCGAATCCTGGTCAATTTTTTTGATGGCTCACCTTATGATTTCTCTACTGTCAATTGGCACTATGTTATGCCAACGACCTACCAATTTATGTAGCTTGCTAGCAGTGTATTACACAGAAAGACGCAACAAGGCTGTACGAGGTCAGCAAAGGCAGAGCGGCTTGCACCACGACGTTACAGCTCTGCTATTAACAGAGCGGCTTGCACCACGACGTTACAGCTGTCGTTTCAACAGAGCGACTTGCACCACGACTTTACAGCTCTGCTATCATATCAAATGCGACCAAAATGTGAAGTGTGGGCAGGTTATGAATTTAAACTTTATGTCTTTGTTTGCGATATCTGACTCTATACTGTTAGATGATACCTTTAAAAAACCGTGAAACCTCGTTGAAAGCTCCTACAAATACCGTGCCGTTGTCGGAGTACACGCGCTGAGGTTTAGGCTGTAGCTCGACGACTAATGAACCGAATCCGCAAGGAACGCCTCTTTGGTAAGGTCGGATACCAATACTATATGGACGGCTCTTACTGCAAAACAAACAAAAACACAGATGTAAGATTTAAGTAGCCATAACAGTACAAGCACTCGGCACTCAGCACTCAGCACTGGCCCAGCGTAATCAAGACCTGTGTTCAAAAAAGGTAACTCAAGATTCAAAAATTCTAAATTTCTTTATTTCATTACAAGTATATTATAACAAGGTTTGGGTTTGGGTCCCTCCTGTTAAGTTGTTAAACCTGTGCTAGGAGAGTCCCGCTCTTTTTGTCCAGTTTACACTTGTAACAGTCTATTTAGAGACAAATAAATAACTTTTAATGGAATACACTGCATTAGTGCATGTTAGACAAGGATTACAACTATGTTGTTAGGGATTTTTTACATTTGTAGTAAGCCATAACATAGATTTTTAGTTTTTTATTTATTTTTTTGTACATTTTTTTAGATTGTATGCTTAGCCATTCTGGTTTTTAAGCGAACACCGTTTTCGCTTTGTTATTTGTTACAGTAGTAGTCAGTAGAATACGGATTTCTTTTTCTCATAATTTTTGTGTCGACTGATGTATTTGAATGAATTTTCAGAGTACTTTGAGGTATGTATAATTATATGACGGTGAATACATCGGTTTTGCTATATAGTTTTGACGTATTATAAAATCTTTTTTTCTTAAAAATAACCTTTAGAATACTTCGTTTTGCGCGTTCGATAGATAAAATAAAGAATAAATCTTGTTTTAAAGGAACCTCCCCAAATAGTATGTAATATAGATTAGTTCTGTCACTTGATAGGTTGTCCATAATGACCTGGATAGGTTGTCCATAATGACCTGGATAGGTTGTCCATAATGACCTGGATAGGCTGTGCCAAGTCAAACAAGTATTGCATAAATGTGACGCAGCGAACACATTTATGCAATACTTGTTTGACTAGGTTTCTGCTAAAGGCCAGTAGGTTAGCCTAATGTTCGCCAAAATAATCAAGGCCCTGCATGAAAAAGTGTTTTATGTTGCTTTTCGATAATCTTTTTTGTCAAATGATGATTGCTACACAATATATTAGGATGGGATGCTTCATGGGATGAATCAATGAAGGTAGAAAGGCTAATCAATCTATTTTTTTGTATAAAGTCTGTTTATTTTTAAGGCATTTATCTCCTTATCAGCCTCATACGTCCCCACTGCTGGGGCCTACCCTCAACGTGGGTGATTTGGGCCATAGGCCACACGCGGGCCCAGAGCGGATTGTGGACTTCACATACGTCTTTTTTTTTTACAAGTATGCAGATAGTCCAGTGATTAGGTGTCTGGACCGAGCTAAAATGGTATGAGTATGAAGGACAGATTGGTTACTTACGTACAATGGCCCAATTGTGAGGCTAAGTGCGGAAAACATGCGCTCAACTAAGTAACTAACTAGTCTGTATCCTTTCTAAGATACAAACTATCTTCTTGCCAAATAATTCAAGAGCATTCTTATCCTTGGATAACCGAAACCATCAAGGACATGATAAAGATTCGTAACAAAAGCTACAACCGCTATAAGTTAACTAATTCTGAGTGTCACAAACTTTCACACAAAGAGAGGAGTTGGGTTCTAAAAAAGTAGTTCAAGAAATTAAGGAATATCAGCCTATAGTGGCCATTACTGGACAGCCCGTAGAGCAAGTGTCTGAATACCGGAATCTGGGACTGATAATGGACAGTAATTTAAAGTTTGAGACACATGTTTTGGAGGCTGTTAAGAACTGTTTTTATCGCTTAAGACTGCTGTATAAAGTGTGACCTTATCTAAACACAGACTTGAGAATAAGACTTTGTGACACAATGGTTCTCTCAAAGCTCAACTATGCCGATACAGTCTATGGACCTCGTTTATTGGCAAGAACACAGAGGCTAATACAAAGGGTTCAAAACGCATGTGCACGCTTCTGCTTCCCTGTTCCTCCTTAATCACATGTAACACCTTATGTAAACAAAGCCAGAATACTAAAGATGGAAGCATGCAGAAAACTTCGCCTGACTTCTTTGATGTTTAAGATTGTATAATTTCAAAAGCCATCCTATCTGTATGAAAAATTAACATGGGTCCGAGAAAGGAACAGGTATGTAACAAGAGCATCACGGTATCTTATACTGTGCTCACGACACAGATCTGCAGCTTTTCGAGGTAGCTTAAAGTTTGCAGCTAGTCGTTGCTGGAACGACTTACCACCACCGTATCGTGCAATGATTACAAAGAAGTCATTTATCACAAACCTGAAATCGTTATATTTGGAATACCAGCTTTCTTTCTAATCACCACCATCTTCCTCAATAGCTTTTAGTAATTCTGTGTATATTCACAAATAAAAAAAAAAACTCGTATTACTACAAAATTCGGCACAATATGAAAAAATATTTTCTTCCTTGTTTGGTATATAGCATAAATTATAACTCTGTTTATATTTTTGCATAAGCAAAGCAAGTATTTGTCGGTTATAGATTACATATATTGTAGTCTTTTTTCTTTTTAATATTATAATGGGTTCGCACGGTCTTAGCAGACCATTTATGCATTTGCCAGAGTCAAAGTCAATTATATTATATCGTATCGTGGCGCGGGCCTTACCGCGCGTCCTCGTTTTCAAGTCCCAAGATTGGACGGGAGATTTGGTGTGGATCCTCAGACATTGCGCGTCATGTCCTGCTTATTTCTTCATAATTCACTATTCATGAGCCTTCGCTGCACAATTCTTAACACGCTTTTGTAAAATTTGTAAAATAAAATATATACATCGAAAGTCACTAAATGAATTTAGAAAAATTAAACAGAAAAAAACACCACTCCTTCTTAAGATTCGCGCCAAAACTCCATTGTAGTCTTTGCATAGATTATAATATGCAAGTTTTTTTTATTTGCCACAATGGCAGGCAAAGGACTTGGTCCATACAGCCTAGATTCATTGATTATTTATTTTTTGTTTTAGTACATAAATATGCAAAGGGTTCTATTTATTTATTTATTTTAGGTAATCCGTCGCAAAATATTTTTTATATTTATTTAATTTATTATAATAAATCCAATAGCATATTATAGAATCAGTAGTTTTTAAACCGTGACACTAACATAATTATAATCTCTAGGCTAAATGTTATAACCATATTATATTGTTTTCTTTTTTGTTTTTGTAGATAAAATAATAATTGTAGTCATTATAGTAGATTTTGGTGTTTGTAGTTTGTAAACTGTTTCGTAGTTCCGACGACAAACACTAGGTCCTCACTGAAAATCAGTGCTGTGTCTTACTGCTGCAGCTTTATACTGAGTGAGGTCCTTTTTGGCTTGGCGCAACAAATGCGTGTCTATTTTAGTATAAAAAACGTAGTGATTATATTCTATTTGTTAAGTATTAGTATAGTATTTAGTATGTACTTGTGTTGCGCTTATTGCCTAATAAATTAATTCTTTTCTTTTCTTTATTTCTTTTCAAGAAACACACTTTCGTTGTTTTTGTTCTATCGTAAAAACAGTAATACATACAAACTTCAAACTTGCAGTGAAAAATCGTGTTTACGTTAAAGTATAACAACAAATAATTAAAACCGGCCTATTTTATATTACCGGTACAGCGCCATCATTATTGAGCGAAAAAGTAACTCATTTGCTTATTGGAAACGATATTCAAAGTTAAGCAACGTCGGGCTTGGTCAGTACTTGGATGGGTGACGGCTTAGCGGCTTTTGAAGTGAAAACTTCCTTAGCGACGTTGTGCACTTTTTTTAGTATGGTTAAAAATGATAAACTTTATAGTAAAAATAAAAAGTAAGAGGAAATTGGGTTGATAAAAAGATAAAAGTGCGGATTATACATGTTAAAATGTTATATCCAGGTTGTATGTTTTTACGTTTTCACTTCTGCCGGCACTCCCGGAGTGAACTCCTTTTTTTTGGTTGTGTTTGCAAATTACGTAATTGGTGGTAGGTCCGGAACCCTTGGTGCGCGATTCCAACTCGCACTTGGCCGGTTTTTTTTTATACTAGCGATAAAATTATTGTATCAAATCAAAACAATGTTATTATGCAACAAAATAAAAGAATTTATTCTGAGTACATCATCATCTCAGCCGCAAGAAGTCCACTGCTGAACATAGGCCTCTCCCATAGATTTCCTAAGGAAACGGTTGGAAGTGGCCTGCATCCAGCGTCTTCCTGCGGCCTTCGCTATGTCGTCTGACCACCTTGTGGGCGGTCTGCCGACGCTGCGTTTGCCAGTCCGTGGCCTCCATTCGAGAACCTTTCGGCCCCATCGACCATCAGTTCTACGTACTATGTGCCCTGCCCACTGCCACTTCAACTTGCTAATGCGCTGGGCTATGTCGGTGACTTTCGTTCGTCTACGGATCTCCTCATTTCTTATTCGATCTCGTAGAGAAACGTCGAGCATAGCCCTCTCCATAGCTCGTTGTATGACTTTGAGCTTACTTATAAGGCCCATAGTTAGAGGCCACGTTTCAGTGCCATATGTCATCACTGGTAACACACACTGGTCATAGACTTTCGTCTTGAGGCACTGAGGTATTTTGGACGAAAAGACGTTGCGGAGTTTTCCGAACGCTGCCCAGCCGAGTTGGATTCGACGATTGAACTCTTTCCCGAAGTTGGACCTACCTAGTTGGACCGTTTGTCCTAAGTAGACGTATTCGTCAACAACTTCGAGCCTCGAGTTCCTGACTGATATTTGGGTGGGCACAGCATAGACATTTGACATGACCTTTGTCTTGTCATTTTAAGGCCCACCTGATGGGAAACTCGATTGAGGTCTTCGAGCATTGTGCTGAGGTGTTCCATCGGTTCTGACATGACCACAATATCGTCGGCAAATCGAAGGTGAGTAATGTACTCGCCGTTGATATTGATGCCGTGTCCTTTCCACTCCAGAGTTTTGTAGGCATCTTCCAATACAGCAGTAAACAGTTTCGGAGAAATGTCTCCCTGTCTCACACCTCGTTGTAATGGAATAGCCCTCGAACTCTGCTCCTGTACTCGGACCGACATGGTGGCTTTATTGTACAAACTCTTCAGCACTTCGAGTGCATTCTGAGTACATGCACGGGAGCAATTGTGCCAAATACAGCAAAAAATCAGAAAGATGATACAATGAGATTTCAGATATAGATTTTATACAAGGTGGCAAACAAGCTTACGGTCCCCTTGATGGTAAGCGGTGACCGTAGTCTATGGACCCTTGCAACACCGGATGTTCGGAAAAGACTTCAATGACTCACCCGTTAGGACCGGTCGGGTTTACAGTTAATTCGTGACTTCGTGACACGTTGGGTTGATAGATAGGTATATTGTTCGCCGGACACAATTTGAACGTTTTAGAGAGTAATTAACTACATTTTTTTTTTTAATAAAAAATAGAAAATAGGTTCATAACTTTTGTTCGTTACGGAGTAGGATAACGTATCTAGTTGTGTAATTGTAGTCGGGTTTATCTACATTGCATTACGTTACGGAATTGGGTTGCTGTAACAGAATCGTTTGTTTGTTTTTGGTTTTTTTGTGTGTGAAATTTAATAATAAAAATGACGTCATTGATTAAGGCTATCTTGACAAATCTAGTCAGATGGTTTTCTTGCGCGACTGCGTTAATTAATAGGGAGGATAGGGTTTTCGCCTTAAAGCAAAGGGCTGCACAGTTTCCGACAAGAGTTAGCGAGTTGAATTCCGCTTATCAGGGTCTCTTGTCGATCATGGATGATAAAACTATTCTACAGGCGGCTAACTCAGATAATGATTTCTGTATGTCAGTAGTGGACGAAATTAACAAGGCTGTGTCGAAGTTAGAGGTTACCTCGCAGCCGGCAAATAAGGAGGTTTCGGAATAAAATGCAACGAACGGTTGCTGACCCTGGATATCCCTCAAGTGGATCATTGAATGAGTTCATTGAAAATAATATAGTACAATCGAAGTTTTATTGGAGTTGCTTGAGTGTGTCATGCTCTCTGAAAGTGTCTCTGCGTCGGGTCGTTACGTTCCCTAAAACATGGTTGAGCGAAGCGATGGCTGATTAATGTGTCATACTTGTGAACGGGTGCCGCCTGTGGAGAATGGTCTGCTCTTGCAAACTTCTTTGTATTCTAAGTATATATATATATATATATATATATATGTATATGTATATATACGTCTGCTGTGTAATATGAATATTATATGTATTATGAATATATTTTTCTCGGCAGTTACTTTAAATCCCGTCACAGAGTAATTGTAGACTTTTAACGTATAGACATAGACAGACATTTAATTAGCATCATTTCACCATATTGTTTGTTACATACACGTTTACATACAGGTAGGTACACACCAAAATAATGGAGATAAAAATAAGAAAACAAAAAAAAACACTTAAAAAAGAAAATAAAAAACAAAACAAAAATATACGGATCTTGCTAGACATATTTAAATATGGGTGCTGTGATGCCAAACAGTACATCAGCAACAAGGTGCTGCAGCGCTGATTTTCAGCGTTGCCCTTGATAAAAGGTGTGCCCGTGAGGCACCGGATATGTGTTCTAGTTTAAGCTTAACTTAAGGTAAATATATATGCAGGCAAAATTTGTAATTTTCAAAAAAAAAAAAAACTTTAGTATAAATATATAAATACAATAAAATCATATAAAAAGCATTAACATTATTAAAGATATTTTTACTATACTAACATTGTGCTGCATTTTTGGAACAACCCGACCACTCCGCTCGCACGCGACTCATTTTGCTTTTGGACTGTTAAAAAGTGATTCTTTAGTTTAAATTCATAATTTTGGACATTATTAAGTTCACGAATAGCGTCACGTTGAGCTAGGGTGACATCATAAAAAAATGAATTTAGAATTAAATAATTATATTAATATTATATTATGTAGAATTAGAAAGGTCGGGGTTCTTTACTCTGACTAACAATGGTCTTCAAATTGAATCATGAATTGTCTACTTAAGTGTAGAACGATAGGCTTTCCTGCAGTCGAAGTTCACCAAGGCGGCGGCAGCAGGGTAAGCTCAGAAGTCGCCTGCCGGTAGACTGCAGGCATCAACAGGAATTACCAGTGGTTGTATTCACCGGATTTGTTAGTAGAGTTGAAAAAACCCTGGAATCATTATTTTAGCCATTTAGTTCAACGTCTAGTTTTTCACCATGACTGCAACATGATGATCCTTTCGACTAAAAGCAGGAATGAAGCGTCTACTTGCAGAAGCTAGACTTTGTGCTAGGTTGCTAGAATTGGACAAGGCCATGTTACTCCAGCCAGGTGGGTTGGTCGCTGTTCCGACTGATCTCGGATCTGTTATCGCTATCGGCTAGCACATTCTCTCGCCGCTCAGGCGTCTACAGATTCGTCGGTGCAATTGGGACTCGGTCACATGTCGGTTTCGCAGTTCGAGTTGGAATGCAACAAACGTTATTTTGTCCCACATCACGCCGTCTTTAAAAATGGTAAGATACGGGTGGTGTTCGATGGGTCGGCGCCTACATCTTCGGGTGTATCCTTGAACGACTGCCTGATGTCGGGACTAAAGCTTCAGGTACACATCTCGGATATCTTAACTGGTTTTCGTCGCCACCAGGTTGTGTTTGTGGCTGACATCAAGATGTTGTTCCGTCAGGTCATGGTCATGATACACCCTTAAGATAGGCGGTTTCAGCTCATTTTGTGGAGAGAGGGTCCGGCCCCTCCATTGGTGGTTTATGAGCTCAACACCAATACCTACGGGCTAAAGTTTATAGCAATTCGTTCGTTGCTACATTTGGCTGATAGTGAGCGTCTGAATTTCCCGCGCGCAGCTGCTGTCTTCCCTTCTGACGCCTACGTCGACGATATTTGTACGGGTGCTTCGTCTGTGGAGCTAGCGTTAGTCCTGAGGGATGAGCTAATCGGCTTGTTACGGGCAGGTGGTTATGAACTGAGGAAATGGATTTTCAAGTCCCCTGCCGTCTTGGGAGAATTGCCGTCAGAACATCAGCAGAAGCCCCACCTGTTCCAGAATCCTGAAAATCCTGACTCCATCGCGATCCTTGGAGTTCAGTATTGGCCAGTTCAGGATATCTTCGCATACTCTGTTGAACCGTCGGACACAATAAAGAGGTGGACTAAGAGGCTGGTTTTGTCCACATAAGCGCGCGTCTTTGATCCTAATGGTTGGGTGGCTCCTGTAGTCCTTTGGGCCAAATGTTTTCTACAAGAGCTTTGGATTTCTGGTCTCGACTGGGATACCCCGTTGACCGGAGACTTTTGTCTTATTAGCTACGCTTTTATGCGACGTTCCGTAGGCGAGCGAGGAGGAGGCGTTCGTAAAGTTTACCAAGGGCCTTTTGTAAACTTATAGGGCGGCAGGAGGAAGGCTGGGTACGAGCTTTCACTGGCTTGAAGATGCCTATAACAATTGCATCTTTCCATTGAGAACGAATAATGCAATTTTCAATAGCAGCGTTGAAGATGGCTGCTAGAAAGCAGAGAAGGTGAAAAGTAAGGCGCTTTAGGATATCTTCAGAGATACCGTCCGCGCCGGGGGCTTTGCGGGGGTGTAACTCTTTGATGAGCTATTTGACCTCGTCGACCGTAACGAGGGGCAGGGGATCCTGAGGGGGCAGAGATGCTCTGCGCTCAACTTCACAGTTTACCTCTCGCACGTGATCGGAATCGAATGGTTGTGTGGGAGGCAAAGTCTCTCCTCAGACTTAAGGGCTCGATACCGCAAGTGAGTTTGGAATCGTCGACAATTATCACAGCCCGTCGTTGAACCGAGTCAAAAGGGCCAAGCTAGTATCCGGGTGCACCTGCCCAGAGATAGTAGCAGTACTCCATATGGGGCCGAACTTGCGATTTGTAAAGTAACAACCTTTTCCCCGACGTAAAGAACTGCTTCGCTCTGTTGAGTACACCAAGTTTTTTGGACGCCAGCTTCACCTTATCTTGTAAATGATTGCGAAACTGTACATCGCTGGAGATGTCGACACCAAGGATCCCAATGCTCTTGAATTGTGGGACTACAGTGAATGGAGTTTTCTTAGCGGTGAACGCGCACACTTGTGTCTTTGTAGGGTTGAATCGGACCAAGTTTACCCGTCCCCAGTCAGAGACCTTGGACAGTGTGGTCTCGATTTGAGACACAAGTTCTCCGCGGTTTTCCTCCACATCGGAACGAGGGATGTTTGCACGACCCGTGTAAAAAGCGTCTCCAGTACTGTCATCTGCATAGCAATGTATGTTGTTGATGTCCAGCATGTCATTGATATGCAGTAGAAACAGCGTAGGAGACAGCACAGAGCCTTGCGGGACACCAGCATTAATGTCCATGCTATCAGAGCAACTACCGTCAACTACGGTTTGTATGCGTCTGCCGGACAAAAAGCTTGCCACCCATTTGCACAAACCCTCGGGCACTCCGTAAGATGGCAACTTCGATAGAAGACCCCGGTGCCAGACCCGATCGAACGCCTTTGCTATGTGTGAGTGCCCATCACACACCGATGGGCACTAGGCATTGAGAGTCAGGGGGAGGCATTGGCATGTAGCCTGGACATAGCGAAGGCGTTCGATCGGGTCTGGCACCGGGGTCTTCTATCGAAGTTGCCATCTTACGGAGTGCCCGAGGGTTTGTGCAAATGGGTGGCAAGCCACTAGAATTAGAAGGTCACCAGTCGAGCGACCGTGGCGAAACATATTGACGGTCACTGACCAGATCGTGTACTTCTAGGTATCTTAGAAGCTGTGTGTTGATCACACGCTCTATCACCTTGGAGAGGAGAGAGGTTATAGCGATAGGCCTGTAATTCGATGGATCTGATCTATCGCCCTTTTTGGGCACCGGGTGCACATTAGCGGTCTTTCATGTAGACGGAAATTGCCTAGTGTGGTAGGAAAGCGCGAAGAGGCGCATGAGTACAGGACATAACTCAGGAGCACACTGCTTAAGCACCACTGCTGGTAACCGTCTGACCCACTCTACTTATGAACGTCTAAAGAAAGCACCGCCCGCCGGACCTCCCGCTGCGTTATGGAGATTTCCGGCATGATCTTACCGCACCACGGTAGTAGTAGGTGGTACAGCGCCTTCATGTTCGAGTTCGAGGCAAAGAGACTGCCCAGTAGATCGGCTTTCTCTTTAGCACTATGGGCCAAGTCACCATCGGTCTTTCGCAGTAGTGGTAACGACGACTGGCAAAAGTTCCCCTCGGCAGCTTTGGCAAGCGACCAGAAAGCACGACTCCCAGAGGGATAGCTCGCAATTCGCCCACCAATTTTGCCGATGAATTTGAATTTTGCTCTGGCAGTTGCTTTCTTACTGAACCTCGAGGCAGCATTTAATTTGCGTTTTAATTCAGAAATATTCGGATCGGGTCGTGAACATGACATTTGAGTCCGAAGGAGCCAAGAGGCGCATCCACTGAGACGGAGTATCCGTCCGGACGAGTAGTCAGCAGAAGGTCCAGTAAGGAGATCGTATGTTCCTCTATATCTGGTATTCTCGTTGGAGAAAGTACCAGCTGAGAGAATCCATAGGTCAGAGCAAATTCATGAGCAGATATCCCAGCATAGTTATTGGTTCGAGAACTAAGCCACTCACTATGGTGGGCGTTAAAGTCTCCCAAAATAACTAGTTCTGCTCGGATATTGCTCTAAAACTTTGTCAGTCGTCAAACTCAGGTGCGTGAAGAGTCGAGTTACGTCCGTGTCACCGCTATGAGACCTGTATAGGCACGCATAGATACGAGTGTGGCCGCCGTGATCTACGCGCACCCACAATATCGAGAGGTCCCTGTCTTCAAGGCTATGAAGGCGGCGACAGCAGATATCCTCCCGGACGAACATACATACACCGGCACGACTCATAAAATTGTGTTCGAGTTTGTAGCCGGAATAGTGAAGGTATGATGTGTCGGCCGGGCAGGATATCTGCGTCTCCGTTAGAAAAAGAATGGTCGGCTGCGCAGTCTCGAGATGATGGTGGACTGCGTTAAGATTTGCGTAAATACCCATGATGTTGCAAAAATCCACATTATATGTGGATGGAGTAGCCGCTGTACAAACTCTTTTCTTTTTCGTTCTCATGGCCATAATATATAAAAAAAGTTACTAAGACTGAGGATGAGGATTCACTGCACAGACAGCTTAGAGGACAAATGGTGCGGTTCTAAGACTGCCGAAGCTCGCCACAGATGATACGGTTGCTGGCACGGCGGGCGGAAGGGCCCCTGATCCCCCCTGTTGTAGTAGCCGGGTCCACTCCGGTCTCCTTCTCCGGCACGACTACCACTTCAGATACTTTCTACAGGCTGGCGGATCAGCCTCCCAGGGCGGAGATTAAGTGATCCCTGGGTTCGGGATCCCGTTCAACCTGCGGGCGGCCAGCGGTCAGCCATTTTATCAGGTCTCCCTGACCGCCGAACCAGCACGCCGCGTTTACCCCGAGCATGACAGCAACCGCCGGTCCTCCGCTGTCCGTGCAGCGAATCCTCAAAGAGCTCTGGCAACCTTACTCACCGCCAGGAACACAACACTACTCAATGTTAGTGTTATTATGGCCGCGGTTTTCTTTAAGGTGGAGGTAGTTCCCCAGTTCAGGCCGCTCATTCGAGCAAGTACTTGCTATGCCCTGCTTTAGTTGTTCGGGTGGCTTATTCGAGCGAGTACTTGCAGTGCCTTACCTCTCGTAAAATACCTGGTTCCAACGCTTGTTTTTGGAATTCGGTTTAAATTTTGATATAATTCATATAAAATATATTTAAAAAAAGTTTGTATTTAAATGCTTAATAAAAAAAGAAAATAAACTTTAAATTAAAGCAAAGGCATCAATTTATTACATTACACAATTTGTATGATATAAAAGCTTGTCGTGAGATTTTATGAAATACTTACATATATTCTTTCTCAATTACTAGTTTGATACAAGTAACATTTAAACGGTTTATTGACACAAGTAAATCTCGCGACAACCTTTTATATCACATAATGTGTAATAAAATAAATGATGGGTTCGGTTCAATTTAAAGTTTATTTTATTATTTTTAGAGCATTTAAATAAAAGATTGATTTTTAAAATTTTTTTTTATTATTAATTTATTTTATACTTTTGCTTGACTTTTAGTAAGAATTTATCGCCAACAGTTGATCTAAACATTGCAAGTCAAATAAAAGCTTTTAAAAAATACTATGCGGATGTTGTGAGCAGTGGGTGTTACAGGGAGCTGGCAACGCTGCGTATGCGCACAAACAAATTAAACGATTTTACATGCTTACGTATTATATTTTTTTTATTTTCGATTTTCGAAAATGTTTTTGTACGAGTTTCATTAATAATTTTTTTTCTGATGCCATTTCAGAGCAAAATAATGAAAGCAAACGGCACAAAACCTGACCGCGGCCTATTTAGGGGCAGCTGGGGCTGCACCTAGACCCCTCAAGGGGTTCACACTTACCATGAGATTCATATGGAGTAACACGTTCATTCTGGTCCTAACCAAAACTTAACTAAAAGGTTTATGTAGTAACGCTCGTTAATAAAGCTATGGGTGGTACGTTGTTGCAGGAACAATGCGATGTGAGAGATGGCGCCGTGCGACGCTCGCCTGCGGCTCGACGCATGCCTGCCGCACCGACGCGCACCTGTCGCAGATGTGCGCGCCTGTCGCAGATGTGCGCTCCTGCAGCGATGCCACACCGACGCGAACCTGTCGCAGATGTGCATAGACATTGTTATACTCTCGCGTACATTTACTATGTACATTCGCACCCGGCGAATTGTTTTCATCGGCTTTTGTTGAGGTCGTGTAATATTTACGACGAAATGATTGAAGATGTGCCGACTATGTTCATGAGAACATTGCGGGCATACGCTATACTTGTGTGTTGCGAGACGCGCGCGCGCGACATTGACTTTACTATATTTGTGTGTTGCGAGACGCGCGCGCGCGACATTGACTTTACTGAGTTCAATGGATCGCTAGGACGTTATCATTTTTTTGTCAATTTTTGTAAAACTTGCAAACCTTTGTTTATAATATTAAAATTATATGATGCTAATTAGTAGCAACATTTAAATGTTTTACTTTTGAAACCCTGGTGCTATTGGAACCATATCACGTTTACTGTTAGAATCCTGTTACTCCTGTCGGCTTTGTCACTCAGTGGGTAATAAACCGACTGCTGTATCGAGGGGCGTGAGTTCGATACCCGCACAAGACAAACATTTTTGTGATAGACATTTGTGTCTGCTTTGAGATCAGGTGTTTTCTAAATATAATGGTATATATTTACAAAAAAAAGGTCTATAATATTTCGTTACTGGTATACATAGTACAAGCTTTGCTTAGTTTGGAGCCAGATGGCGCTTTGTGTAATGTCCAAAGCTATTTATTATTACCTTACTGTTGAACACTGTTACTTTTACTATTAGAATTATGTTACTTTTACTATTAGAGCCCTCTGTTACTATTACGTACTATTAGAGCCCTGTTCACATTAAGTTTATTTCCCGTTTCGCATACATTTCACCTCGTTTATTTTACAATTTACAGAGTTCGTTGTTTCCTTTAAATTTTCATATCAGGTACTTCAAATTATTTAATAAGTTGTAATCATCCATAGGCTACGGTGACCTCCTACCATCAGGCGGACCGTAAGCTGGTTTGCCACCTTAGTGGTATAAAAAAAGAAAAAAAGTTTCAACTTGACATGTTGAAGATTGCCCTTTGGTGGTTTATGTTTTTAATACATTTTTTCAACACTTTTTATAAGAGAAACAGGGGCCTGATTCTCGTGCTGATAGAGATAATCTTGAATTCGAGATATGTATAATTGATTTACACATGACTTGTTAATCGCTGTAACTGTTTTAGTCGATAGATCGACTAGTATAAACTAGATATGTCGAAAAAACATGGCGGATATCGTTTGCAAATAGTTATTTCGTATTCTTACAACCTCTCTTTAGGCATACGTCGTACGCTAGCGGTCGACATGCATCGAGTGGTCGGCAGCAGTAGAGATGGGATGTCGCACGGACACTGGTATGAAAAGGAGTCCAAAGTAGTGATTTAGTAGTAGTAGTAGTAAAGTAGTATTAGTTGACGGCTAAATAGTTTTGATTTCGGTGGGGGTGAGTGATTGCTTCAATCCCCCTAAAAGGAGAGGTTTTTTTTGAACCCCCTAATTTTAGGAAAGTCATAAAAGTCATTAAAATGGGGAATCATATTAACCCCCTTTTGAAAGAAGGTCAAGGGGTCATAAAAAACCCTATTTTGACCACTCTTTTTAAAAAAGGAGTCTGTATAATTCGCCATTTAATGGCTTTTGTGTTAAAACACCCATGTTGCAAACCCTGTTTTTTTTCAAAAAAGAGTCAAATTCAACTCAAGATTAAGCGAGAAGATGGCTATGCAGGATAAAATAACCTAATACTCTAGACGTAAGTTTTACTTTCTTTTGAGGGTAAAAAATATAAGAGTTTACGTCGGATGGGTTGTTTACGAATTAAAGTACAAGATAGCTCTCGAAGCGCCTAGAATACTCGAGCGCAACCCCCGCTCTTGTTAGCGAGTATAAAAAACGCCGCAGTAGAGTTCAGTTTTTGGTTTTAAACAACAAAGAAATCACTTCGGAAAGCGATTACACCTGAATACGACTACTGCGAGGTTTAAACGGATTACTTAAGATAAGAATGTGTACTCTGAAGTGCAATAAATCATTTTCATCACCCAACGGCATTTTAGTTCCCTAGCTCTTATTATCACTACAAATTTCGCTTTAAGTATATAAAAAACCAGGTGTTGCGTTTTGCGTTCACTGCTGGAGCAGCTTCGCGTTATCTTGAAATTTTCCAATTTCAATGATTTTTTCCAAACCATTTGCCGTGTGAAGTTGAAGACTCGAACGCAGATTCAGGAATATGATTGTCGGCTACACAGGGTTGATTCCATTATTTAGGGCCAGCGTGGGTTGCGTGTGAAAGTTAAGAAATGCGATGGTGGGCCTAACCTGTGCACTATCTTGTACCCCCTGTGAATGAACTGGGCAAATAAATGCAACTATACTGAACTGCGGTTCGGACAAAAATAAACAACGGATGTATTTAAACAGATTGTATTATTTTTATTGTTGCAATTGTCATTTATGTCCAGACGCCATCCTGAATTTCCGTGCGAAATAGAAATGAAAATTGAAGAAGCTCGTACAAAGCTTGCATTATATCTATTGTTTTGTACTGTTGGTATCAGAGCCGCGTCTTACAAACTGTACACATTCAAATTTAAATAGTTTATTTATCAAAAATAGGGTACAATATCACTTTTTTGACGTCAGTATAATATGCAATGAATTTATAAATTACTACCGTGTCGGAATCAAGTTCTGGGGAGAAGAAACTCTCTAGCTGTCGCTCCTATATATTATATATAATATATTATAACCTAGTATTGCAACCTAATTTGCTGACCTTCAACTCCCACGCCATCCAATAGACCTTAGTCAGCATACTGCTGTTTCTTTGTTCAACCAACATAACCCTCAGTTTAGTACCATTTCCCGTCGCGAACAGTTGCGCATTCTTTGGGGTCGCAACTCTTAAAAGTATAAGTATAATTAAATGTTCACGTAATTATAAACAGCTAATTAATTGCTTTTTTTAAAAAAAGAAGTTTTAAAGTCAGTTCCTGACATTAGTGGCAGCGTTAAGGGATCTGTAGCGATCCGGGATTGACGTCTCTGTTAGTGTGTGAATTGAAAATTTGGACCCGTAATACTGCAAAGTTGAAGTTGAACTCACCGTGGATGCTGTATCGAAGCTAGACAACTCGATGTTCAGTTCCTGATACCCTGCATCCACCTATGTTTCCTACGTGTACTGTACATCTGCAATGTCCACTGTGCGATAAGCGGTACAAACAAGAAAACTACCGAAACCCGGCAGAAACATTGTCTGTTGTCCGGCACCGACGCACGGCAAATTGTAAAACCACAGTTCCAGTCTCCGCAACATGACAAAATACTTGGCCTTATTGTGAGTTGAAGCTTATCTTTAATAACTCTGACAGAAATCTTAATATTCTTGAAGCTTTCGTACTGCAAAAATAATATTGAAGTTATAAATAATATTTAGTTAGTCTATGTCTAAGAACTGTCACATACGCTGATATAATTGTTTATCTTAGTCCATCTGTAGACACGACGCGCATCCCATAGCCAGACGGCCTCATCAGCTCTTATTATAATTCTCTACAGCAAATACGTTCCACCTCGCACTTAGCTCATACGGTTCGGACAATTATTAAACCTACTTTGTTTCACTTATACAATTATCTCCATAACTCCCTCGCAGCCTAGTTGGTAGTTTGGCCGGCTACCGTGCAGAGGGTGTGGGTTCGATTCCCGGACTAGAAAAAAAATTTGTGTTTGTCTTGAGTCTGGGTGTATTTATGTATGATATGTATGAATTTACAAAAAAAAAGTAATAATATGTATTTTTATCCGTTGTCTAGTATCCATAACACAAGCTTTGCTTACTTTGATTACTGCTCTGTTCTCTGCTCTGACTACTAGTTCGCTTAAGTCATCCCCGTCAGAAGCAGAATTACTTTTAAATAATAATGTTCCTAAATGTGTTTAAAAAAATTAAATTTGAACATGTTACCCCTGATGAAATCTTCAAAACTTTCAAATCTCTTAATCCTAAAAAGACAGCGGATCTTTGGGGTATATCAGTAAAATCACTTGTAGGTATTATAAACAGTATATCACCTATCTTAGCATTAATTTTTAATAAATATGTAGACGAGGGAGTCTTTCCCGATTTAATGAAACATAGTAAAATCATACCACTGTTCAAATCTGGAAGTAAAAGTGAACCTACTAACTTTAGGCCATTTTCGATATTACCAGCTTTGAGCAAGATTTTCGAGAAAATCATGCTCAATCAACTACTTAGATATTTTAACACCCATAAACTGCTACACAGTCAACAGTTCGGATTTACGAAAGGTAGGTCCACTACCGACGCGGGTGTTGACCTAGTAAAACATATTTTTGGCGCATGGGAAAGGTTGCAGAATGCCATTGGTATTTTCTGCGACTTGTCTAAGGCATTTGATACGGCTCTTAAACTTATTTTTTCATATTTAAGTGATAGAACTCAGAAAGTTGAAATTAACGAAGTGAAGTCTTATGGATCACCTGTTGTGATGGGAGTACCTCAGGGTTCTATACTAGGTCCCTTTTTATTCTTAGTGTATATTAACGATCTGCGTTTATGTAGAAAACCTGTGCAAAATTGTATTGTTTGCAGATGATACGTCTTTGATATTTAATGTTGATAGTAACAAAGATACATATGACGATATACGAGTAAATCATACACTTTCGCAAGTTCTTAGTTGGTTCACATCAAATAATCTTTTACTGAATGCACAGAAAACAAAATGTCTAAAGTTTTCTCACGGTGAAGTACTCAAACTAGTTGAGTCAACAGTCTTCTTGGGCATCACTTTAGATACTAAATTGCAATGGCACTCACATATTTCTGTCTTAGCTCGAAAACTTAGCTCCGCCGCTTATGCAGTCAGAAAAGTTGCTCAATTTACTAATATAGAAACTGCTCGGTTAGTATACTTTAGTTATTTCCATTCCCTTTTGTCATATGGTATTTTATTGTGGGGAAGGGCGGCCGATATAGAAACCATTTTTATACTTCAAAAAAGAGCAATAAGATTAATGTATAACTTATCACGTCGAGATTCTCTTCGTGACCTCTTTTAAACAAAATTAATATACTTACTGTAGCTTCTCAGTATATTTACGCGTGCTTACTGTATATACGTAAAAACCTAAGTTTATTTGTTAAAAATAGTGACATACACAATGTTAATACTAGAAATAAAAATAATCTTGCGATTCCAAAATGTCGCCTCCAGAAGGTGCGTGGCTCTTCCATAATTCAGAGCACTTTTTTAATACAATTCCTGAGAATATTGTTAACCTACCTGTACATACTACCTGTACATACTACCTGTACATACTACCTGTACATACTACCTGTACATACTACCTGTACATACTACCTGTACATACTACCTGTACATACTTTTGAAACTTATATTAAAAAGGTTCTTATTAACAAGGGATACTAAACTGTGGAAGAATTCAATAAAGATAATAATGTCTGGAATTAAAGGTATGGGCCCAATACTGGACATCCATCTATGACTTATGTAGTTGATAATTAATGACACATTACGATCAGGGGATGCACCATGGATAGTCATCCACCGTTGGCTGCTTGGTGTTGGGGGGGGGGTTCTGGATTTAGATTAAGTGTCAAACGATCAATTACCGCACGGGTAACCAGCCCCAAATAAGTGACTCAAACTCTAAACACTTTACTGGTAACCAGCCCCAAATAAGTGACTCAAACTCCAAACACTTTACTGGTAACCAGCCCCAACCTTTTTTTTCTGAACTGACTATGCAGTTGGCTGTTGCAGCCATTACTGCTTCACCGTGCTTTTTGGGGCGAGTCTCTGAAGGAGCCTCAGCCCATATAGCGCCCAACGCTCAAGGGCTCCCCGCGGGCGGAGCCTCGGCTTGGGTTGTCGCTTTCGGGGGCGTCCCTTCGACCGGCGTGAGTCTCGAACCCGAAGGTTAGTCACCGCCAGGAGGGTAGTTCCCCGAGCCCTAAACGAGTGACTTCATCCCTAAATACGATGACAATGACCGTTCTCACAAAAACATAGACACTAACCATAGTTGCCATCCCTACACCGATAACGATGATGGTCAACAAAAGACATCTACCCTATGTTTCAATTAATTCTACCATTAATGATAAACTCCTGATCCTTCTTGTCTAGACACTGTAGCTAGCATAAGTATAATAAAAAATCTAGTATATCTATGAATACAAAACTTTGCAACGAATTCCTCTCTTTCCATCAACTATTAAAATTACATAAAAATAAATTTTTGTAACTAAATTGAACTTTCATAATTTATATATTTTTTAATTGTGCAACGTTTTGGATGAAAGTTTTCCCCTTTACTGCTTTTAAAAAAGCACATTTAGGAAAATGAAGTCCGCCAAGGACTATCATAATCTTTCAAATTTACAAGTCCACCACCACAAGAGAAACATTTAGTCACATCAGTAAGTCCATTACCGCAATAGTAAAATCCTGCGTCAGCCAATTCCAAAACGAATCGCCGTCTAGTATTTGCTTCTGACCAATGAGTTTTAATGTACTCATTCGAATCATAAATGAATTATATGTATATGTCGTACCGAGGATTATATTCACACATTGTTATGAAACACTATGACTGATAATGTAATTATAATTTCAACATCAACAACAACAGTCGTGCAACTTGCTACCGTAATGAAGTGTGTAGTGAAGTAATGCAATCGGAATTCAGATTAGAGTATTATAAGGTATTGTTGATTAGCTACTAAATAGGCAAAACCCGGCTATAGGTAATCCATAAAAGCAATGACAAAAAAATATTTAGATTATAAAAATGGTGTTTAACTAAACACCATTTTTTCAAGCAAGTTACATTTCTAAGTGCACATATATATTATACACATACATTTTAAACTCCTAGTGACTTATAAAGTCCTAGTACATTAATCTTATAAACACACAAAATCTTCATTGAAGTAAGAAATACAATATAAATATACATACATAGATATAATCTCTCTTCGTTTATGACTCCCTGAAGGTTAGAGTCTTAGAAAAAAATTATTATACATGCCATATCCATGGCTATAATTGTAAGAAAAATTATTTGTAAGATTGATGTACTAGGACTTTATAAGTCACTAGAAGTTGTATGTGACGCTCGTTACGATTATATTGATGACACATACATTTTAAATGACAAAATTGTATGGCCAGTATCACACAAAATTAATGTTAGGTTTTCTATTCAAACTTAAATAATTTACGTTTGATAAGTTAAAGGAGCACTCTAAAGACCAAGCTAAGGTAGCGAGCTACAAGGGAATGCATCATGTGCAATCCGCCTTCGGTTGCCTGGTTTTGGTGGGGCATTGGATGTGTGGGGGTGTGGGGCTACGGGATCTTAGCACCCGATATGTGGAATTTCGAATAACCAATTAAACAATTCAAAAGGTCTATTAGTTTGATGATTTGGTCAGCACTAGAAAAAGTTATTAACCTTTGAAGTTTCTCAAGTTCGTTTACGAATCTAAGCACCTCATATTTGGAATTTCGAATAACCAATTATAGCATTCAAAACGTCATAAAAGGTCATTAAAAGGTCAATTAGTTTGATGATTTGGTCAGCACTAGAAAAAGTTATTAACCGTTAAAGTTTCTCACAAGGTCATCCGGTGACACCAACGAGCTTGTTGAGAGAGTTAAATCGATCAAGCAGGAAATTCGGTGAAGTGTCCACAGTCTGCTCAGTAGCCAAGACCTTTTACGCTGGCAGAGGGTCAACAAACTCCACAACTGTATGAGGCTAAGTGTCTACAGGAGAGGCCAGCCAGTCAGGACCCCACCAGAGTGGGTGATTGATGATTTGCGAGGCAATCAGGCCCCGTGAAGCGCAATCTGAGGTATTCAAGGACTTTGGCACGTTACGCCAATTCAGAGACCCCGCAGACGACTGGCCATGAAGGTCTCTGGGGCATTAAAGGACGCCTTAAGTCAAGACAATACGATTTGGCTGTCCGTCCCTCCCGTGACGGAGTCAAATTGGACCCATTGATCCAAGGTGGAAAAGACATGATTCAGGAGTCGAGTCCACAAAGCAGCTCCTGACAAATTACACAAACAACAGCCGCATACCCGGATTCCGACGCGTCAGAGAAACCAAGACTGGCCCGATAACGACCTGGGGGTAAGATCGGCCGAGGCCCGTAGACATGTTGAACGTCAGAAATTGTCTCATAAAAGCGTAGCCAACGTAGTCAACGGGGTATCACAGTCGAGACCAGAAATTCAGAGCTCCTGTAGGAAACATTTGGCCCAAAAGACTACAGGAGCCACCCAACCATTAGGATCAAAGACGCGCGCTACTGTGGACAGAACCAGCCTCTTAGTCCACCTCTTCATTGTGTCCGACGGTTCAACCAAGTAAGTGAAGATAGCGTGAACTGGCCGAGTCTGAACTCCAAGGACCGCGATGGAGTCAGGATTTTCAGGATTCTGGAAGAGGTGGGGCTCCTGCTGATGTTCTGACGGCAAGTCACATAGTTCAGTCAATAATCATAGTTGCAGATGTAAAGTTCGAGTATCAATATCTATAACAACTGTAAATATATGATGTGCTCATACAATAAATCCTAATAATCCAATTGCTATTATAGCATAAATTATTCCTAAACATCCAAATGTTTCCTTTTTTCCTCTTTCTTGAGAAATAATATGAGAAATTATTCCAAATCCTGGTAGAATTAAAATATAAACTTCTGGATGTCCAAAAATCAAAATAAATGTTGATATAAAATTGGATCCCCTCCTCCAGCTGGATCGAAAAAAGAAGAAGAAGTAATGCGGTAATTCCTAGGCATACATATATATATTCATATACCTATTCCTAGTAGTAGGCATCGAGGTGCGGCTATACCTACATTCTGTGTTCGCGCGCACTTTATGTTTTTATACCTACCTACTATGACGTGGTGAAGTAGAAACATTTGCAATACATTGCGCGCTTTCACACGATACAAAAATGACAAAAACTATAATTTACCATTTCCGAAATATTTTTTTTTGTAATTTTTTTATAAACTGTAAATGCTACTTTTTTGCCAAAGTTTTTGTCACGATGTCCCTTACACGGTGTATACAAAAAAAAGTCTTATAAGTGTATTGCAAAGCAACCTTGTTTGTTTTATTACAGTGCACAAATAAATATAATTATTAATCTAGTCCTATTGTTTTCCAAACGGGCAAATCCCATAGGTAGACAACTACATTCTCATAAAAAAAGCTATATCCGAGGTATGATATATTTTAATACCTTTTTTAATTACCTTCTAACTTATTTTATCTATACATAATGGATAAATTGTCAACATATAACCCAAATTGACGTGGATTACGTACTAAGCTGCATATTTTGTACATGAATATTTTATCACACAATTATGACGTTATCATATTGACAGAGACATGGTTACACAAGGATATTCATAACAATGAATTCATAGATCCGCGGTATTAAGTTTCTCGATGTGACCAAGATCGTGCGGGCTGCGGGCTGCGGGCTGCGGGCTGCGGGCTGCGGGCTGCGGGCTGCCGACGCGCCCGACCCATCACCCCCAATTGTTGATCACGTTCTTACAGATACAGATACAGATTTTATTCATAACAATGTTACAAGTCATTACATAATAGTTTAACATAAATTATGGTATGTCGAAATATTCAATTAAATAAAGTTATGCTAAAGGAATTATAATAAACATTTAAACGAAAATAACAATAATAAAATTAAAATAATAATAATTAGACATTCAGAATTGATTTGCATTCGCAATGGCAGCTCCATGAATTCTTTGAAATCATAGAACTGCATCTGTAAAAGCCAGGTCCTTAGTCTCTCTTTAAATATATTAGCGGAAGAAGCAAGAAGAAGAAAATTTTGTATTTAGAAAAATACTCTCTGGCTGAGACGTAGTCCGGCACCCCTGCCATTGCTCGTACTGCTCGTTTCTGCATTACGAAGGCTCGGTTTCTGTCAGCTGCTCGTGCCCATAGCTCTGTGCCGTAGGTGAGCAGAGAATGGACAGTCGCGAAGTAACAAACTCTTACAACTTTCTTATCCGCAGTTGCTTCGAGTCGACGCAATGCAAAACAGGCTCGGCCTAGACGGGCACAGAGACCATCTTTATGTAAGTTCCATGAGAAACTGCTGTCGAGGTCTAAACCCAACAACTTCACTGACGAAACCTGCTTTAAGTCAGAATTTTGTACACGCACTTTTATAGTGGGCGGTGCTCTACCGTTTAAGTTAATATACATAAACCAGGTTTTGTCCAGATTTAATGCAAGACCGTTGTCTCCGAACCACTCATGTAATTGTTGAGTCACGGAATTAATCGTGCCTTCGAGCTCTGATTGCGACTGTGCGCATGCCACATCGTCAGCATACATAAATACATCTCCTTTCGCTATATACGATGGTAAATCATTTAGCAGTATACTAAATAGTGTATTAGAGAGACACGATCCCTGTGGCACGCCCATTTCGTTTTCTGCCTCATAGGACTTCACGCGGCCGCTGTCCTCGACCACCACCCGAGTTCTGTCGGACATGAAGGATGTCAGAAGTTCCGCAGTTGGACCTCTGATGCCGTAGTGTTGCAGCTTTAGACGAATTACAGTCTTATTTGCGGTATCGAAAGCGCGGGAGAGATCGCAGCAGATTAACGCTGCGTGCTTACCGCTCTCCCGAGCGTTCATAACACGTCATATCACCTCCCTCACAAGATCGGTGGTAGAACGGCCTGGCCTGTAAGCGTACTGACCTCAATAGTCTTACTTAGGGCGGGAACTATTGAAATAGGGCAGTAGGTAGACAGTACTGCCTTGCTGCCTTTTCCTTTGTATATAGGTACCACCTTTACCTTTTTTAGGTTGTAGGGATACTTGCCGTGCGCAAGATAACCATTATACATTACACATACAGCTAGGCAAAACGACGTATTCATTGCGGTTTTTACTAAATTGACGGATAGATCGAAAATTCGCTTCGTTTCTTTTTAAGTTTTTTATTATATTCAAGTGTCAGATAGTCAACTAATTGTTCTATTTCCTTATGTAATGGATATTTATTTTTTAAATTAATCATGTCAAATACTAAATGTTTATGGTTCAATATGTCAACGTCGATCCATTTAATTATATAGTTCTCGTTTCGAGGATTTTGTAGATAACAAATGTCGGTTTTACAAATACATTGATAATAGTCTCAGCTAATTTATCGGGGTCTCCAGCCAGTCGACAGATTCAGTTTTTTTTCAGTTATTCAGTTGAGAGCGCGTCACCACTGTTGCATCATTAGTGCTGCGTTCATTCCTCCCAACTTAACTACTACTAACTACTTACTACTACTTAACGTTCATATTACAATTTACTAAAGTAAAAAATTACATTTTAGTTGGTGATTACAACTTACCGAGTATAGAATGGAAGGAATGTAACACACATATGATACCCCTAAGTACAAATATTTACAGCGTAGCTAATAAGACTCTCATAAGACTAATTTTATGTGTTTGTTCAACTCTATCCAGTTAAACAAATTGAGAAATAAAAAGGTACGAATATTGGATTTGTTTATTACTGACAATTTACGTCATTTTAGTAAATTAGCGCCACCGCCGATTCCTATCGTACCGCCTGATGAAAACCATCCTCCTTTTTATGTACTACTTCCGATTTGCAACAATTTTGCTTATGTTGCATAACGGCCTAGAACAAAATATAATTTCAATAAAGCTGACTACTGTTTAATAAATGAGGACATTGATAATATTAACTGGAAGAAATTGCTATTACATAAGAATGCGGAAAATATGGTCTCAATATTCTATGAAGAAATTTAGAAAAAATTAAAAAGAAAACGTACCAACTAAAATGATCAAGTGATCTCGGTTTCCCGTATGGTTTTCACCTGCCTTAGTTCATATATATAAAAATAAAAATAACTACTGGATAAAATGGAAAAAGTATGGCAATAATTTAGACTATGAAACCTTTTCCTTATTGAGAAAATGATTTAAACAGGCATCTCAGAAGTCTTATAAAAAATACATGACAACAGTTGAGAATAGTATTCAAATCAATATTCATTATTTTTGGACCTTTATTAATGTTAAGAAAAGTAATGCAAACATACCTGCTACGGTGTCATACAATAATATAAACCAGATGAAGTATGTACCCTTTTCTCGTCATTCTTTAAATCAGTATTTGAACCAACGGATTTAACAAACGATTTTGCTATAAATGATATACCAGATTGTAATCATGTCTGTAACTAAAAAGGTTAGATGTTTCTAAAGGGCCTGGGGTTGACAATATACCACCAATATTCCTTAAAGACACAGCTGAAACAATCTATCAGCCTGTACATTACACATTTAACTCGTGTCTAAAAGAAGGAGTTTTCCCGACACTTTAAATCAGCCCGTATTGTACCGGTTTTCAAAGGTGGTGACAAATCTAATGTCGAGGATTATTGCGCAATATCCATACTATCCGCTCTGGCAAAGACTTTCGAAAGGTCAGTTCACGACAGTATTTACCCATCAATTCATAATGTTATAATTGAACAACAACATAGATTCGTGAAAAGGAGATCTACTAATACAAATTTATTAATATACACATTACACTTATTTGAAAACATAGATGAAAACAAACAGACAGATTGTATTTATACTGATTTTCGAAAGGCATTTGACAGAGTGGATCATAAAATATTATTGGAAAAATTAGCGTTTAACGGAATTCGCGGTAACTTGTGGCGCTAGTTTAAATCGTATATCACCAACCGTACACAGAAAGTAGTGTTAAATGGTTATGAGTCAGATTTTGTGCCAATCAATTCGGGAGTGCCGCAAGGTTCAATTTTGGGTCCTCTAATATTTATTATTATTAATGATGTTCACATTTGTTTTAAAGATAGCAAGTTCTTATTGTACGCTGATGCCTTAAAAAATTATCATAAAATCGAACATGAAGAAGACCACCTAACAATACAAATGGCCCTTGATCGTTTTACAGACTTCTGTGTTAAGAATAAATTTACACTCAGTGTCAATAAATGTAAGTCCATCACATTTACAAAATAGAAAAAATAATAGTAACTAAGTACAACTATAGTTTATACGGTATGAAACTTGATAAAGTAGATTCAATAAGAGATCTAGGAGTTATATAAGACAATAAACTGCATCTCGATTTGCACATTGACACAATAATTAACAAATCATATAGAATGTATGGTTTTATTATGCGCTCCAGTACAAATTGTACTCAACCATCTACCTACCTTTATCCATATAAAGCCCTAATTCGCTCTCTGCTTGAGTATGTTGTGCCCATGCTGGAACTCTTTTTACAGTAAATATGTGAAAGCCCTCGAAGCATTTAAAAAAATTAAGATTTATTTTAATACTATATATTGTGTCATTGTTTTTTTAACCTAAATAAATTTTAAAAAAAAAGTAAGAAGGAAAAGGAAAACGAGACCGTAACCATGACGTTATCCACCCGAAGAACCCTACTCCAGAAATCCCATAACTCCGCGAACTTACCGGTAAGCGGAGACGCGTCACCAGCCACAGCGACATAAGACACCCCTGAGCGCCTGATTCTAAAATGGCGCACACAACTACACCAGGGCCACGTGTTGAATGGACCAGAACCTGCGTGGTGGGTAAAACAGTTTTGACAGGTGGTGGAGAGGCTGGTGCCACGAGTCAACGGGTGTTGGCCCGACCCGAGCGCCGTACTTGGTCCCGGGGCTCCCGTGGCTCATAATGCCCCACGATAGAACCCGTATAAGCATACGGGTCCCACGCAGGCATAAGTGGCTGCCGAGGCGCGCGTGCCATCGGCGGCGCGCGATAGCCACTGAATCCTGCCCTCAACTCGCGAGCAACGCGAGGACGCTCCGCGATAGGGAGGGACAGAGGCTCATATTCCGGGTAACGTGCCCGCTCCGCAATACCTACCTGAGCGGAAGAGGTTGGTGACCGACGTCCATCCCGTGGCCTCGCCCGCGGTGAGTGGGGCGGGGAAGGTCAATGTCGCACTGGGGACGGGGTCGATTGGATTCGATTTGGCGACGACGAACCCCCGCCCGTGCGAGCCTTATACACACCTCCATGTGCCAACCGAGGTCTATGCTCTCGGATGGGCATGCACAAATTAGGGTGGTGACCCCCACCACACTCTGAGCAAGGTCGCGGCTGTCGGTAGTCCTTGGCTAGGTACGACCCCAAACAATAGTAACATAGGCCTAGCCTACGGGTCAAAAACCGTTTTCCGGTCACCCCAGATTTTCTGAACTGGTGGCAATCCCACAGGGTATGTCCCGGTTGGTAACATACCCCACACCGTTCATTTCGTTCGACCGTCAAAATTCTGGGGGGCCGAAACAATCTGGTACCTCGTGATGTCACGAGACGTGGTTGCTGACGTGCTCCAGACGGAGCCGGAGATCGTAACGGTCCCGGTTGTAGCTCGGTGGGTAGATTTTCGAGCTTGCTACTCTGATCTTTCAAGAACGACACTAAAGTGTCAAAAGTAGGTATATGTGACGCCGAGTCATCTTCGTGCAACTGTTCAAAATGAGCCCTGACGTCATTAGACAATATGTTCAGTACAATGTGCAACAGCAAAAATAACTACTGCGTGACAGGGAATTTAAAACCTCTCAACGCATTCGTCGCCACCAAAATAGGGTTAAGCAGGTCAAAATGAGCCCTGACGTCATTAGACAATTTGTTCAGTACAATGTGCAACAGCAAAAATGACAACTGCGTGACAGGGAATTTAAAACCCCTCAACGCATTCGTCGCCACCAAAATAGGGTTAAGCAGGTCCAACCTCAGCTGGTTGACCGATGATAGCTGAGGAATCCCTAAAATGGCAGCTACATGTGTATCCGCAATGCGACGGTTATTTTGATACCGCGTCGAGCTACTCGCCGGCTTCGAGGTAGCCTTTAACTTCGACACAGTCTCGTTAATCTCGTCCACTACTGACATACAGAAATCATAGTCTAAACTGGCCTGTAAAGTAGTTTCATCTTCTGTTATCTACGAAAGACCCTGATAAGCGGAATCCAACTCGCTAACTCTTGACGGACTGTGCAGCCCTTTGCTTCAAGGCGAAAACGCTATCCTCCCTTTTAATTCACGCGGCCGCGCAAGAAAACCATCTGACTAGATTCGTCAAGATAGCTTTCAGCTCCTTAATCGATTACGTAATTTTTATAATTAAATTCACACACAACAAAAACCAAACCCAAAACAGAAAAAGCAAACAAACGATTCTGTTTGTTATATATACGTACAGCACCAAGTTCGGTAACGTAGCGTAATAAAATGTAGATAAAAAACCCGACTACACAATTACACAAAAATATACGTTATCTTAACCCGTAACAACAAAAATTAAAAAACTATTTGTGCCGATACCAAATTATATAATTATAATATTTAGAGAAAAATAAATGTAAAATATATGTATGTAGGTACTTCGATATTACAAATAGTCTTATATAAAAATATAAAATAAAATTAGTCATTAAATAACCCACCCCTGATCATTCCTGGTGCAAAGGTGCCCATAATGCTTGCAACATTACCTCGCTGTATAGCGATGGCAATCCTTTGCACCAAGAACGACCCAGAGCGTGAGTCTCCTGTCACTTTATTTAGTTTGTGGCCTATTTCTCCCACTAAGCACTTCGCATCCACACTCCAACTGCCCAAGGTCTCCACTGCTACAGGTACAAAATGATAAAGCGACTCCAAGCAAGCGTATTTAAGCCTTTTTTTTGAGCAGGCGTCTTCGGCAGCGGCAGATGCAAAGAGCAGGGTGCGACTCAGGTGACTGGCGGCAACAGTGCTGACGCAAGTTGCGTCCCAGATCAGGCACTTCCCATTTTTCCATGGCACCAGAGACAGCCCGTCTGGTCTTTTTCCATCAGACCTGCTGAGACCTGGAGGCTCAAGCAAGCAGGGGACATTAGCCGATATAAGGGCTCTACGAACTATGTCATTCAGGGCATGGTGACGCGGAAATCTCCCAATGCACCGCCGACAACTCAGGGCGTGATAACCATTGGCCTCCACCATGGAACCGCAGGTGCATATATGAGGTTCACACACCTTACAGCCCAGACGGAGAGCCACCGCAATACGCAAAGAGTCATCATCGAGAAGAGTGCCCAGGTGAGGCGAAGGAACCGCTTGTAACCAAGCCCCGGACTCAGATTTCGTCACAGCTCGTAGTCTGGCCTTATCGACTCCCAACGCAAGTAATTATTTATTATCAAAGTAATTAACTAAACCGTACGAATGTGTCCGACGAGACCGGTTTACTATACCTAAACGATGTGATCCCAAAGTCACGAATTTTAAATGTAATTTATTTACTGACTGTTTAAAACCGACGCGGCCCAAACGAACATGAACAAAAACGTCACAAAATCGAATGTAACGGCCGACCTAACCGCGCGCTGTCTACCAAATTGTTACTTTAAATTTGGGCCGTAAGGGCCAAACTTAAGAAAGATTAAATTTACTATTTAGGGTTTGTTTCTATAACGGCTCTACTGAACGAGTAGTAGGAATGGATGTGTGTAGTGTGTGAATGTATGTATGTAGTGTGTCATTTGTGTTACTCGTTAGGTCCGGGAACGCGACTTCTCGGACGGACTCCTCCTCAACTGCAGACGAATCGAGCTGGTAGTTTGGACATATTCATCTCCTAAATAAAAATGACGAGGAGTCAATACCTCCAGATCATTCGGGTCCGGAGTTAAAGGGTCGGCAACGCGCGAGTTATTCCCCTGGTGTAACAAGCATCCATAGGCCACGGTGACCGCTTACCATCAGGCGGACCGAGTGCTTGTTTGCTACCTTAGTGTAATAAGCTATATTAAACGTAATATATTACTATGCCACTACTACTATGAAACTGGCTCTCTATCCTACCACACGTCTCTAACTCCTCTAACTTTCGACTATTTTTTTTTGACACAACCTAACATAATAAATAAAGATTGTTTATTCATTTTTCTATAAAATTACCTATTGACACGTCAACACATAGATATACCTTCTATCAAGTGTAACTTAAGCTATGCTCTAAATATACTTTTATCTCACCTAGTATCGTATCACATTTTAACATGTGTAATCCGCACTTTCATTATAATAAATAATAGTTTGTTATTTACTTTTTTGATGTAGTATATTTGACATCTCAATCTGTCATATAATTAAAATCCCATATCTAACCTCCCCGTACTACTCATAATCGCCATATACTAAAAATAAAAAAACTAACCTAATGTATAATGATAAATCTGACGCGACTTCCGTCTTACGATTTTTCTATGAATTGTCCTTTTTGAAGTTTTCACTTCAAAAACATGCAACCTGCATATAACATTTTAACATGTGTAATCCGCACTTTCACCTTTTCATCAACCCAATTGCCTCTTACTTTTTATTCGTCCTATAGAGTTTAACATTTTTTACCCATCACAAAGAAAGTGCACAACGTCGCTAAAGACGTTTTCACTTTAAATTTTTATGGCTTGGCATTATGGTTTCCATCTGACAATCAGTCTGACGCGAGTTTATCATTTTTTACCCATCACAAAAACTAACCTAATGAAAGTAAATATGACGCGAGTTCCGTCTTACGAATTTTCGATCAGGACACGTGACCTGACGCGAGTTTAACATTTTTTACCCATACCAAAAAAGTGCACAACGGCGATACAGAAGTATTCATTTTATTGGAATGTCTAATTTAGTTCAGCACTTCTTCCATAACGAATTTAAAATTGTCATAAATTGCACAAGGCGGCTTGTATACACTCACAACCATAAGATGCTAAACTTTACTTACTACTTATACAGGACAGTTCGGTAGTTCGCTCAACTGAGAGGCTCACAATATCTTTACGTTCCTTAAACTTGAGCTGTTTATTAACTAAAATTAAAGAGCCACCATGAATTTCATTTATTCCGCTGAACGAACTTCAGTTGATAAGTGAAATTGAACATATACTGATGGCTGCGTAGCCAGTGTTTAGTGATACATAGAATGTCAATATTTTGGCAATTTATGAACAATTCAATTTTAGTTCTTTCTGAGACATTCCTTGTATATGCTGATGCACTAGTGTTACGGCCTGACAGCAACAGTAATGTTTTATCAAAACTCAAAGTTGCTAGTTCCTGAAAATGTCACGGCTTCTGTGGAGCTAGTACGTGGACATCTTCTTTACCCCTGTCGGGTAAAAGAGGTACGGGTGTCGGGGTAAAGTTTGATGTTTTACCCCATGACCCGGGCGAGTCTCGTGGGTGAATGCACCCACGGTGATTTTATAGAGAGGGCCTACTTTTCAGGCCCCCTACTAACATAATGGCCACTTAAAAGCGGCGAAGAAGGAATAAACAAAAACCAAAACAGAATAAATAAAACCAAAACGGAAAGAAATATGAAAAAATTTCGAAAAAATACGAAAAAATTTGAAAAAACATAAAAGTGATAATAATAAAAACAATTTGAGCAATTTTGACAGTAAAAAACTAAGCAAGAGGCTTAGTTTTTTGGGGAATTAACTCCCTAGGGAGAGGTCGGCCTTCCGGTGGACGGGCATGTAACGGCGCAATGCCCCTTAGGTGTGGATGCGCACTGTTGTCCGCCATGTCAAACAGCCGGGCGGCCAGACTGGCGATAAACTCACCTATCGGCTCTGCCTTTGTGTCCCTAGCAATTGTGTCGTTGCGGACGTAACGCGGAGCGCCCGTTATTATCCTCAGCGATTTGTTTTGCACAACTTGGATCTTTTTCTTTTTAGTGGCGGATAGCAGTACGTACCAAGCCGGCGCGGCGTACGTCAAACGGGACCTAACATAGAGCTTGTATAGCCGGACTTTGGTTTTAAGCGGCAGGTCAGATGAGAATAGTGGCCATAAGGCCGCCCTGGCGCCGACTGCTCTGGCTGCCGCATGTTCGACCATTTTGGTCATGCGCAACCTGCGGTCGATAATGCAGCCAAGGTATTTCACGCTGCCCTGCCACTCAATTACCTGTCTGCGGAATACAAGCTCTTTAGGTAATAGTCTCTGTTGGCCGGTTAAGATGGCTGCCGTTTTTGAGGCGTTTACTGCTATCCTCCACTTGTCAAGCCAGCACGTGAGGATATCCAATAATCGCTGCATTTTAGCGGCAGCTAAATGGGACTTACGGGATGAGCTCATGTACGCGCTGTCGTCAGCATACAATGCTAGGGTGACGTCCTGTGTGCCTGGCGATAGACCGCTATCGCTAAGCGTAGGAATGTCATTGGTGAAAAGTGCATACAACAGAGGGGAAAGGCAACTACCTTGTGGGACCCCCGCTGAAATGGTCTTAGTAGGGGAGTTTTTATTGTCAACCGAAACATAAAAACTCCGCCCCTCCAGAAAGGAGGCTATTATACGCCCGAACATGGGGGGTAAATTGGTCTCAGAGAGCTTAAACAATAAGCCGGCGTGCCATACACGATCGAAGGCTTTCTCGATATCGAGGAAGACCCCGACCGTGTACCTGCCCTTGTTCATCTCAAAGGCCATATGGTGTAAGACGCGAGTAAGCTGAAGAGTGGTGCTATGATTACTTCTAAAACCAAACTGTTCTGGCCTTAGATTGATAAAAGGTGATATCCTTTTCAATAAAAGACGTTCGAACAGTTTGGCTATGTTAGAAAGTAAAGTGATCGGGCGATAATGCTCTGGTTTCTGGCGGCTCTTGCCAGGCTTCGGTATGACAATAATTTTGCCTGTCCTCCTGGCCGTGGGAAAGAAACCTGTGCGCAGGATTCCGTTAAAAATACGGGTTAAGGCCACAAGACCTTTCCTAGGCAACATTAATAGGGACGTGTTCGGAATTCCGTCAGGGCCGGGTGATTTCTTTTTATTTAAAAAAGATATAAATTTTTTGACATCCTTAGGTTTAGTACCTAACTTATTTAATTCTTTTTTAATTGTTGGGCAACGAGTTCGGCACCACAGTTTGCGAAGCTCTCGTTTTTGGCTGAGTTTACTACGAAGATGTGCCGGTAGTAAACTTTTCCCCGAGGTTGACTTGGCAGACGTGGTGCACTGAGCAAGTGCGGAGGAGATAGCAGATGTAAGTGACTGAGTGGCTGTTTCCACTTCCTGTGGGGTAGACAGGCCACCGGGAGGGAGTTTGAATGAGTTCAGTAATTCTTGATATTTTGTCCAGTCCGTGAAGTTTTTCATTGGTGGTAAAGGTTTATCCCTAATAGAAACTCCGAGGACCAGTAAAATGGGAAGGTGTTGCGAATCGATATCATGGAGGGTTTCTAAAAGATGGGCCAATTGATATTACGGGCTAGTGCTATGTCTAGTACGTCTGGTTGAAATGAGTTCTGAGAGGGATAATGAGTGGGGGAGCCGGGACCAATTACAACGTAATTGTGCGCCGCGGCGTCGATTTTCAAATCTCTACCTTCATTGGATGAAATTCTTGAACCCCATTGTCGGTGTTTGGCGTTGAAGTCGCCGAGTATAAGTGTGGGCGTGTCGTCGGACATAACATTTTTTATATCGCCGGAAATGAAAGGCACCGTAGGTGGTTTGTAGGCGGCGAAAACCTTAAGTTCGGTGTTACCGACTTTTAGTTTAATGCCTATCGCTCGGGTTGAAACAAAGCTTGGCAGGGGTAAACTTTCGTGGACAAGGTCTCTACGAATCAGCTCTGCTGTGCCCCTGTAAGCGATGTTATTTATGATATTTATTTCGTCCCGCCTGTAGACGAAATAATTAGGTAGACGTAATGGTTGCTCAGGTCGTAACTTGGTTTCGCCCAGCAGCACAATATGAATATCATGCTGCCGGACTAGCAACCTGAGGTCATCGGTCTTACCTCTTACCCCCCCTGGATTCCAGTATACAATCCTTAGATTGAAGAGAATTCTTGGACCAGGAGGTAGGTAAGCTGCTGCAGGCCGTGCTGTAATGCGGGCAGCGGGTTTTGCCCGACCGTGATGGCCTCGATAGCGTTAAGCGCAGCGATGGACGCTCTGGCTATGCTGAGTGACAGTGGCGGAACACAGTACGCACCCCCAGAGAGAGATGCGCGACCCCTAGGGGGTGGCGCGGGGGTGGCAGCTGGTGGTAAGCAATTAAAATTAAAATTTACCTTTTGCTGTGATGCGGTGGGCGGGGCTTGCGCAATTGCGGGGGTGAGGGATTGGGGGGGTTCAAACGAAGTGGGCAATGGGGCTTGCGGTTGGACGCGGGGCGCGGTAGCGACGGTAGGCGGGGCAACGACGGTGGGCGTGGCTGCGAGCAGCGGTGGCGCCATCTGTTTTTCGACCGCAGGTACCGGAGTAGGCACGTCTGTTTTGGCCTGTTGTATTTTCCCCTTGCCTTTACGACCTCTCTTCGTCCTTTTTTTGAAGGGTTGCGATCTGTCTGACGGCATGTTGGCGGGGGGCATAAGTGTAGGCCCCTGCGTGCGGTCATACTCTTGCAGCTCTATGACTGGCAAGGGAATTGGAGTCGGAGCCGTTTGCGCATCTTTGCGTGACGGTGACGGTTTCGGGGCGGGAGGGGGGCATTTTTCACCCCCATTTTTCGAGCCTCCCTCCTGTACATCGGACATACCTTATCGTTGGCGGCGTGCTCTCTCTTGCAGTTTGCACACGTTGGCGTGGCGTCCCTGTCGCGTGTGCAGTCAGCCGTGGTGTGGCCCTCTCCGCAGCGCACACATCTAATCGGGCGATGACAATTGGCCGATGAGTGGCCGAAGGCTTGGCAACGATGACACTGCGCCGGCCCGGGCTTTGCCTTCCACGCAGTGACGGATACGCCGGTCATACTGAGGAGCTCCTTAATATTATAAATATTTTGTAGCTCACTTAGGTCGTACCTTTTTTCAAGCTGGCCGCAGTAAATACAATAGGGGCGTCCTCTCGCCCCCGGAATTTGCCGTATGTGCGACAGGGGGAAGCCAAGTGCTTCCAGCTCAGCGGCTATCTCCTCCAACGGTGCGTCGAGAGGTAGTCCTTTAATCGCAATTTTTTGTGGTCTTACGTTATCTAGGCTATAACAATACCATGATACGGTATTGTCAGCTTTTGAAAGTTCATCGATATAGGCCGCCACCACCCTATATTCGACCGGCGATTGAGGTAAGAATCGTACGCCCTTGCCGAACGGTCTCGCGTGCGGGGCGTGCTTTAGGAGGGAGTGCAGCTTTTTAAGATACACCGACCATTGCGGCAGGTTTTCGACAATGATCGGTGGGTACCTGGCTTTTGATTCCTTAGGCTTTTGAGTCTGGCTTTGTGTAGGCGAGGCAGGAATGGCCGACACCTGCGCGTAGGTCTGGCTTGTATTTTGCGGAGAGTTGGCGTCCATCTGCTCAGCATCATTGGTCGTTGCTGCTTGCGGCGGGGTCTTAGAAAGGACGGGTACCTGCCTGTCTAGGTTTTCGGCGGTTGATGTCTCCCTAGTTGCCGCGCGGGCTTGCTTAGCAGGGGTTTGGAGCGGGCTCAGTGAAAAAGGACGTATCTCGCGGCCCCTTGCCTTACGTGGGTCGCTCGTTTTGCAGGCGATCGACGGTGGGTTGGCACGCGGTGGTGGGTTGAACGGCGTCGATGGGGACACAATTGAGGCATCGCGACGGGCCGACGCCGGTGGGGCGTGGATAACGATGTCAGAATTAGCCGCAGAGCCGGCTATTACCTTTTGCGGCGAGCCAATGTTCGATGGAGGAGAGGCCTGGATGGGAGACAGCATGGCGGGAAGTTCTTGGAAATATTCGTATTCGTCACCTGTCTCCGAGGTGGCGTAACTTGGAGCGGGCTGAGGTCATAGACGCAGCCGACGGAGAGCGCGACGGTGGGACTGCTGCGGCGAAAGTGCCGTCCGCGGCTGTAACCAGGCCTGTGAATAGGTTACGGGCCACTATTGCTGGTGGTTGGGACCTAGACCAAACCTGTGTTTTCCGTACACACCTATGGGGCGGGTGATGGAACGGGGGGGTGGCATCTAATTAGCTGAAGACGCTGCTACATCGACATCCCTCGACGGGCACGCACAGAGGCGGCCGGAACCAGAGCAAATAAGAAAAAACACTTACTCCTATTCTAAATTGCCTACCGAGAGTGAAGGAGACAGCAGTCTGTTGCCTTCTTGCTCGCAGACGATGAGCGATGACGCTTCGGCTCACGCAGAATGATTTGTTCTTAGGAGCAATTCAGAAAGAAACGAAAGAAACAGGATACTCCAAACGAACAATCAAGCTGAATGGTACTGTGGAACTAGCTCGTGGGTATCTTCTCTTTCACCCTTCTGGGTGTTGAGGTGCGGGTGTCGGGGGAGGGGAATTTACCTCCCACCATGACCCGGGCAGAAGCTCAGGGGTGCTGAACACCCCCGGTGAAATATTAAAAAGGAGGCCTACTTTTCAGGCCCCCTAGTGGGTAATAATGTTCGCCATAAGCGATACAGAAAACAGAAAATAATATACAAGAGTAGGCGCCAGAAATAAAAGCAAAATAAAACAAAAGTAAAAAGAAAGCAAAAAGAACGAAATTAAAAATAAAATTAAAATTAAAATAAAATAAAAACGACGCAAAAACAAAACAAAACAAAAATAAGAACAAAATCAAAAATGAAAGCTAAATAAAAACGAAAATAAAATAAAATAAAAGTGAAATATAAGCGAAGATAAAATAAAAGCGAGATGGACGATAAAAGTGAAATGGAATGAAATAAAGGGAGAAGGGTGAGAACACAGTGTGGACATCTTCTTTTACCCCTGTCGGGTAAAAAGAGGTACGGGTGTCGGGGTAAGGACTGACGTTTTACCCCATGACCCGGGCGAGTCTCGAGGGTGAGCGCACCCTCGGTGATTGTTTAAACAGGGCCTACTTTTCAGGCCCTCTGTCAGCATATTAGTGGCCACTTTGTGAAAGTGGCGAGGAGGAAATAAAACAAAAACAAAAACAAAAACAAAAACAAAAACTGAGATAAAGCGAAAAAAAAAACGAAAGTGGAGAATAAAGATAACGATAACAAAGGTGATTATAAACGAAAAAACTAACTGACATAAGACATATAAGACATATAAGCCCGGCTAGTTTTTAGGCGGGATTAGCTCCCTAGGGAGAGGTCGGCCTTCAGGTGGACGGGCATGCAAAGGCGCTATGCCCCTTAGGTGTAGGTGGGTGCTATTGTCCGCCGCGTCAAACTACCGGGCGGCCAGTCTGGCGATAAACTCACCTATTGGCTCTGCCTTTGTGTCCCTAGCAATTGTGTCATTGCGTACTGTTATAAATATTATATGCACCCTATACAGTCTAGTCACCCCTTTTCCTAGCCTAGTCAGCATTATTATGATCCGTTCCCAACATCTCAAGTAAAGCTCCTCAGTTCAACACTAGCCTCTACCCGGTACACACCAATTTTTAATAAAATCGTATATTATAATATTTTACCGAATAAATAAGTGTTAATAATTATAAATAATCTTTTTTAAAAACCCTAGTCGAGAATCCCGACTAACATTGGCAGCGCTAACGGATACAAAAAATAGTATCCCGAAATCGTCTCCGTATCCTTCTCTGAATCCTTCTATATCCGTAAATAAAAGTGACTTTTATTTCAAGTTATACAAACTATTTATATATTTACAAGTGTGTCCGCCAGAATCAAAGTGCAACGTTGAACTCATCTCCGTATCCTTGTCCGACCTACTGTGTGTAATCCACCGTGGGGCCACATCTACATATACTTTAAGTTCTTCAGAAGAGCTCGCAGCTGTACCAGCTGTCAACTGCGGGGTCACACCTGCAAAACCAGCAAAACCGAAAGAAATACTTCGGGTTCTGCCAACGAGATCACAGCTCTAACAACAATGACATCCAGGTTCCATAAATACAAAGTAATACTACTACTTCAGTTCCAGATCCTGTAAGACTCAAATTATTAACTATTTTTAGTGAAAGTGAATTCCTGACATAAGTGAATCTAATCTCCGATCTAAGTGAAAATTCAGTGAATTTTAAATGTTATTCGAAATTAACATTCTCGTTTTAATTGTTCTGTCATAAATTTTATACTCATTATTACTAAACTTATTCATTAATAATTATTGTCTGTAACAAATGTATTAGCATTGTACTGATCCAATCCTTATCGTAGAAAGCGTAATCAAAAATAGCTCGTCCAGACCACGACGCCGTCATTCAGTAACATAAACATTCCCGTGATCCAGTGACCGCCTGTTACACCGAACCGATTTCATTGTTTTAAATTTTGCTTTTACTAATTTAATTTTGCTAAAATGTCTACAAAGGATTTGAAAACCTCTGAAGACAACTTTCCAATCACCGCCTTATTAAAATTTATTAGGAGTTTTGATGGTACCCGAGATAAATTAAATGCATTTATCACAAATTGCGACAATGCTTACAATATTGCTACAAGTTCTCAGAAACCAATTTTATTCCAATATATTTTAAGCCAATTAGAATGCCGACAAACTACTAACGAACCAGTTAATCAATTCGCATTACGAATGGAAACGAATCTTTCAAAACTACTAACCGAAATTACATTATCCAACTCATAATATAAAGAATAAAAAGAACTTCCGGGCAGAATCGCAGCTATGGAAGATTTAGCCCTACACACATTTTTACTCGGATTATCTCCTAGAATATCCAGCATTGTCCGTTGCAAAGACCCTAATAACCTTAACGACGCCATTAATATGGCTATTTCCGAAGACAAAATCCAACTTATGATGCATAGACGAAACCTACCTTCAACGTCCCAAGATCGTTTTTATAATCCAACACCCACTCGAAGACCTGACAACACATTTAAACCTACAGTGCATAATACCTACCCAAAACCAGCCCCAGCGATTACTCAACCTTCGCAAACCCCACGAAACTCCAATATACTCTTCTGTAGATACTGCAAATACCAAGGTCACACTATCGAATCCTGTAAAAAACGAGAATATAATAACAACCGCCTCAAGACACCTCATCCCCCTTTTTCACCACAACTTCGTCGACCTACAACCATGAACTTACCTCAATATCCTAGATTTCTCAGCAACCTCGCGTATTCTATACAGAGGGTGACCACTATTTTCCTGAAACACAAACTAATGATGTTTTCCCCCTGCATCCTAATGAGCAAGATTCACATGAACACCCTGAAAATACAAACGAATCTTTAAACGAGTAGAGGGCTCACGGAGGTGTCCCGTGAAGCCCGAGTCACAATCTAAACCACGCGAGTCCAACGACACCCATACTAGAACCTCTGTATCCAAGGACTCAAATGTCCAAACCTCTGCATCCAAGGACTCAAATGTCCAAACCTCTGCATCCAAGGACTCAAATGTCCAAACCTCCGTATCCAAGGACTCAAATGTCCGAACCTCTGTTTCCAAGGACTCAAATGTCCGAAACTCCGTATCCAAGGACTCAAATGTCCGAACCTCTGTTTCCAAGGACTCAAATGTCCGAACCTCCGTATCCAAGGACTCAAATGTCCGAACCTCTGTTTCCAAGGAACCAAATGTCCGAACCTCTGAATTCAAGGTCTCAAATGTCCAACCCTCCATATCCAAGAACTCCAATATCCTAACTTCTAAAGACCACCTAAAGACTCAAAAACTACGAACTCGGCTACTGGACCGATTTGTAAACCTGAAAAAAAACCTAATTCCACAAACACCCTCTGAATCTATGAAATTACATGAAGTCACATCTAACATTAAACATAGATCCCTACCTCATATTATTTTATTTACAAACCTTTCCGAAAGACCATTATCATTTCTCATTGATTCTGGAGCATCTGTGAATCTGATAAAAAGCAAATCTATTGAGAAAATGCCCATTCTAAATAAAGAGAAAATCAAATTGAAAGGAATCGATAATAACCGGGAGTTTATCCCTACTGTAGGTCACTTCAAACTAGAGTTGTTTCCTAAATTAAAAAACAAACAAAATTCGACCACTTTTCACGTTGTCGATAAAATAGACCTAAAATATGATGCAATAATAGGCAACGAACTTCTCAGAGACCTAAAACGCAATATAAGCTATTTAGATAACGCCGTCACAATAGGGGACCTTAAATTTAAATTGAACTTTTGTCATCCCATTTACTCCATTCCCGCTCGATCAGAAGTTGTAATTGAATGCACTGTATCTAACCCAAAGATTAAAAAAGGTCTGATCATGGACCAACACATATCCGACTCCTTGCTCGTATCTAAGTGTGTAGTAAAAGTAAAAAATAACGATCGTGTTAACGTAACCGTTGTTAACGTCTGTGAAAATCCAGTCCAAATCGATTCTAACCTTAATCTTACTCTATGTCCAATCGACTATGATGCCTACCCTGTATCCAAACCTAGTACAAACGATTACAAAAACTCTTTACAAAGAACACAAGAAGTCCTGAACTCATTGCGCGTAGCCCATTTAAATAACGAAGAAGTCTCTACCCTCTATCAATCCTGTTCCGACTACTCCGATATCTTCCATCTTCCTGGAGACAAGTTAACTTTCACTAACTTCTTAAAACATGAAATTAGAACCACATCCGATGTCCCTATTAACACAAAATCCTATCGCTTTCCTGAATGTCACAAGAAAGAGGTGGCGAAACAAATAGATAAAATGTTAGATGAAGGAATTATTAAACATTCATCTTCTCCATGGTCCTCTCCAATCTGGGTCGTGCCAAAGAAACTCGACGCAACCGGTGAAAAGAAATGGCGTGTAGTCATAGACTACAGAAAGCTGAATGACGTCACTATTGGAGACGTGTACCCCATACCACAGATAACAGAAATCTTAGACCAACTCGGAAATTCAAAATACTTCTCGACATTAGATCTTACTTCTTCACCAAATCTGCGTCAATGAAACAGATTGTCCTAAGACCGCTTTCAATGTTCCGCAGGGTCATTTTGAGTTCTCCCGTATGCCGTTTGGCCTGAAAAACGTGCCTGCAACATTTCAGTGCCTCATGAATTGTGTTCTAACTGGTCTCTTAGGTCTAAAATGCTTCGTTTATCTTGATGATATCGTCATCTACTCCTATGACTTACAAACACACGTAAAAAACCTCACTTCCGTCTTCGAAAGACTACGCAAATTCAACCTTAAACTACAGCCAAGTAAATGCGAGTTTTTAAGGAAAGAAGTAGCATATCTTGGACATGTTATAACTGACCAAGGTGTCAAACCAGACCCTAATAAGATAAAAGCTGTTTCCCAATATCCTATTCCAAAATGCCCCAAAGATATCAAGTCCTTTCTCGGACTTGTTTCATACTATCGTAGATTCATCCCAGACTTCTCTAAGCTGGCTAAACCATTAACCTCTCTGCTAAAAAAAGATATAGCTTTTGATTGGCGTAATCAACAACAAATTGCGTTTGACTCTTTGAAACAAAAACTCGTCACTGCACCTGTTCTCATATACCCAGACTTCACAAAACCCTTCGTCCTGACTTGTGACGCCTCTAATAATGCCATCGGTGCAGTTCTTTCTCAAGGTCTTGTCGGACAAGACAGACCAGTCGCATTTGCTTCACGCACTTTAAATAAGAGTGAGTCCAATTACAACACAACGGAAAAAGAGCTATTAGCCGTCATTTTCGGTTGCAAAACCTTTCGTCCTTACATCTACGGCTATAAATTTCAAATTGTTACCGATCACCGTCCACTCAAATGGTTATTTAACCATAAAGATCCAAGTTCTAAATTACAAAGATGGAGACTCAAACTCGAAGAGTATGAATACGAAATTATATACCGAAAAGGCAAACTAAACAGAGCCGCCAACGCACTATCCAGATATCCTGTCAATCCTATAATAGAAGAGGTAAATGAAGATCTAACCGATCTTGATCCTTTAGACATAAGTCCATTTGACGATCAAAACCCTGGTTTTAGTCCTTTGAACTTACCGACTCCAGAGATCCCAGATGCTTTTCAAAATCCACAACCGTCTACTAGTAGACAAGACTCGATGTTTTCAAATCAACCGTTCTCACTACCTGAAAACTTACCTTACCAGCTATCTCCATTACCTGAAAACTTACCTGACACAAACTTAGAACAAACCTTAACACCAACCAATCCTTTGATTCCAAGTGACCAAGTACCTAACGTCCCGTTTTCTAGTTCTAATAGTAATGAGTACACCACATTTCTGAAAACAATCCTAAATAAAAATATTAACTTTAACACAAATGTAAAACAACACAATGAAAACCTAACAAAAAGCTCATGTAATATTATTTTAATTCCCACATCCATTGACCTAGACGAATGCAATCCCTATATACAAGTAATCGTAGAAAATATAGATGACCCTAATAAAGTTATTTCATGCGAAAAGGAATTAAATTCGTTCACAAAAGTTGACCTAAATAGGAAAACCTACTACCTTCTCTTCACCAAAGTCCATCACTTTGAAAAGTCTTCGTATAAAGACATATTTGATTGCCTCAAAGCCTTTCGTAACGAAATAACCACAAACACAAGTGCAACGGAAATCGCCATCAGCGATTTCAAAAATCCCTTTGATAACCTTTCATTTATAAAAATATATAATATGTTAACATACCTTTTCCACGATACCAATATAACTATAAACATTTATCACAACAACATTATATATCCTTCCCTTAGTGAAATCCCAAAAATCCTAAAAAGTAATCACGACATACCCATCGCTGGTCATTTAGGCTCCGCCCGTATGTTTAATAGAATCCGCGATCAATTTTACTGGAAAGGAATGCGTAGCGATATCGAAAATTATATCAAAAAATGTTCCTCTTGCCAAGAAAATAAAGCTCTTAGAAAAATCAATAGAGCACCAATGCAAATTACAACGTCTTCTACAACTCCCTTTGAACGACTTTCTCTAGATATAGTAGGTCCATTACCAGAATCGGGCACCGCTAAACTTAAATATATACTCACCTTGCAAGACGACTTAACGAAATATTCTGCTGCTTATCCCATACGCAGTACCACAGCCGAAGAAACCATGGACTGTCTCATCCACTTTATTTCTCTCTTTGGCATCCCAAAAACCATCCTTACCGATCAAGGAACCAATTTCACAGCAGACTTATTTAAAAATACTTGTCAATTTCTCAAAATAAAACAACTTTGGTCATCAGCATATCACCCACAAACTCAAGGCGCCCTGGAAAGAAGTCACTCAACACTCAAAGAGTACTTAAAGTCCTACGTCAATGAAAACCAAGATGACTGGCCCAAATTTGTATATACCGCCATGTTATCTTATAATTCCGCCGTGCATTCGACAACCAATTACACCCCATTCGAACTTCTCTTCGGACATAAACCTTTTATTCCTAATTCAATTTACGAAACTGTTCCTGACGTCACTTACCCAGATTACGTTAAAATGCTGCAGCATCGACTAAAATTCTCTCGAGATAAAGCCGTTGAGCATATAACGAAATCAAAGGAAAATTCTAAGTCTTATTATGACAACCATAGTCGTCCCGTTAAATACGAAGTAGGCGATTACGTGTTCCTTAAAAACCATCTAAGGCTCCGCAAAGCCTTGTCCCCCATATGGAACGGACCTTACAAAATAGTTAAAATAAATGGTAGAAATACATTAACGCTCTTAATTAACAGGCGACATGTTTCTCATCATTACGATGAAGTCAAATTGGCACGTAGACGTGACACTTAAAATATAAACACCTAGTAAATAAGTTATATACCCATAACCATAATAATCTTTCTTTACAAACTTAATTGTTATATACATTTTATATACCTACCTAGCTATAACTATTACTTTATCTTTTAATATCTTAGGATAGTAATTTGTATTTCATAGTTTTCTTTTATTTTATTACAGTACCATAACTCAAGGAAAGTATGTGCACCCCGTTTCGAACAACCCTGGAATCTATTTTGATCCCGTAGGATCATTAAAGATTGTAAACGACCACCTTAGTGTAGTCGTTCCGATAGACATTTCTTTTATTGAACCACACCTCAAAAACATAAACGGTGTGATAGGCACCTCTCGATACGTTTGTAAACAGAGTCTTATATTCGACGAAACTGAGTGTCACAACTTGATTCAGCCTTTATCTTCTCGTTATTATGACATACTAAGAGACTACGATTCAATTTCTCACCTGACCGGTAAACAACGTTACCAACGATCCCCGTGGTTCGGCGTAATTGGCACCATATCTAAACATTTATTTGGCACAATGGACCAAGACGATGCTATAAAATACAACAACGCTATCCAAACTATAGAAAATGACCAAAAGGAATTTGCTAACTTAATGAAACAGAATATTCTCATTACCACATTAACACTTTCCTCGTTTAAAGAAACTATAAATAAAATCAACTCTAATGAACAAAGTTTGGACAACGCTGTTGAAAACCTTTCTTAAGCTGTTAAGAATTTGACTGTATTATCAGACCAACTATGGTTTAAATCCAAAATGTTAGAATTAATGAACATCCTAGAAAATTGTTTGTTAACGCTGTCGTTTCGCGTAGAAGACATTATTAGTGGTCTTTTATTTAGTAAATCAAACACTCTACACCCATCTATTATTACCCCGGAACAATTATTTTTTAGAACTTGTAAATAACTATAGATTTCTCCCTAGCTCTAATGAACTACCAGTACCCTTAATATTAGATAACATCCATATTCTAATGAATGTCTCGGAAGTGGCGAGTTATTACTCAGATTACAAAATTGTCTTTGTGCTTAAAATCCCGTTAACTAACCCCACCGAGTACAATTTATATGAAAACATTCCATTTCCTGTAGCACATCAGACCAAAAACCCGGAGTCATACTCCGTCATAATACCTTCTACTAAATATGTAAGCATAAGTAGAGATAATTCTCACTACTGTAAGTTAAATGACATGAGACACTGTAAAACTATATCTAACCAGATGTTTATATGTGTAATAAGCAATGTGTATTCTACTACTGTAACCCCTATTTGTGAAACTGAAATTATTACAAAATTGTTAACTTCAGTGCCTAACCAATGTGAAACTAAATTCCTCCACGGAAATATCGAAGCTTGGCAACCACTTAAAAATAATTCGTGGATATACATTATGTCTAAAAATTCAAAAGTCTCTATGGACTGCCCTAAAATGAGTAACACCACCGAAATAAATATCCTAGGATCTGGTATTTTAAACATACCTAGCGGTTGTATTGGATATTGTAATGATTTGAAACTTATACCTAAGCAAAATTTAAAAATAGAACTTCAACCCGTTATATCTAACTTAATACTGATAAATGATTCATGTTGTAACTATATTGCATTTAAAGAATCACAGGTTAAACTTCCGTTATTAAACTTAAAATGTACTAACTTTGATTCTTTATCTAAGTATAACTCCGTATCAAAACAAATAACTCAGAAACTAGATGAAATTATAACTAAACCTCATATTGTTTTGTATGGTAATTACTATTTCTCTGTAACCCTATTTTTAGTAATAATTTTTATTGTATACATTATCTATAAAATATGTGCTAAAACTGGTGTCTACCGAAAAATACCTATTCCAATCCTTAACAAAAAAGTAAAACAAGATTTTAACATAGCAACCTCCCTTGAAGATATTGCTTCAGACCGTCCAATTCCTGAACCCAGAATAAGAAGCTTTTAGACGTGAACTTCACTTAAGGGTGTAAGTTCAGTCCAAAGCGGGGGGCTGTTATAAATATTATATGCACCCTATACAGTCTAGTCACCCCTTTTCCTAGCCTAGTCAGCATTATTATGATCCGTTCCCAACATCTCAAGTAAAGCTCCTCAGTTCAACACTAGCCTCTACCCGGTACACACCAATTTTTAATAAAATCGTATATTATAATATTTTACCGAATAAATAAGTGTTAATAATTATGAATAATCTTTTTTAAAAACCCTAGTCGAGAATCCCGACTAACAGTACGTAGCGCGGAGCACCTGTTAATATCCTCAGCGATTTGTTTTGTACTACTTGAATCTTTTTCTTTTTAGTGGCGGATAGCAAGGCGTACCAAGCCGGCGCAGCGTACGTTAAACGGGACCTAACGTAGAGCTTGTATAGCCGGATTTTGGTTTTAAGTGGCAGGTCAGACGAAAATAATGGCCGTAGGGCCGCCCTGGCGCCAACCGCCCTGGCCGCTGCATGTTCAACCATTTTGGACATGCGCAGTCTGCGGTCGATAAAGCAGCCAAGGTATTTTACGCTGCTCTGCCACTCAATTACCTGCCCGCGGAATACAAGCGCTTTAGGTAATAGCCTCTGTTGGCCGGTTAAGATGGCTGCCGTTTTTGAGGCGACTCTTAGTTTGATACCTATCGCTCGAGTTGAAATAAAGCTTGGCAGGGGTAAACTTTCGTGGACAAGGTCTCTACGAATCAGCACTGCTGTGCCCCTGTAAGCGATGTTAGTTGTGGCGTTTATTTCGTCCCGCCTATAGACGAAATAATTGGGCAAACAAAGAGAATGCTCAGGGCGCAGTTTGGTTTCGCCCAACAACACAATATGAATAAGGGTGAGAAGGTAGGAGGATGAATAAGTAAACTTATTCAATCGGGAACTTCTTGTACATGTTTAATATGTATATGTGCTCGCATAATTGACGTGTACTAAAATTAGTACTTAAAATTTATTTTAAATTTATGTAATTTTAAAAATAATAATTTTTAAAACTTATGTACCTACACACGCGCATTTCCGTGTGTACGTACTTGCGAGCGTCTATTTTAAAATTATTGTACGTAAACATATGTGGTACGCCTTTGCGTACTTGTTATTATTACTTAAACATTCTTTTGAATAATAATATTCTGACATCTATGTATACAAGTACTTCCGCGTGCCTATTTTAAATTTTGTACGTATACATATGTTGTACAACTTATGTACTTTTATCTTATCATTTTAACTTTCTTTGAGGTGATAACATTTTTGAATCTATGTATACGCTTCTTGTAGACACTTATATAAATTGATGTGCGTATACATACGTTGTGCAATTTATGTACTTCTTATCACTTCGATACCTTTTTGAATGATAACATTTGAATTTATGTATACGTGTATTTAATGTGGCTTTTTAAATTGATGAAGCCAGACCTTCTTATTGTTCAGTATTTTTTGTAACAATAATTTTTAAATTTCTAAACGTGTATGTATACATGTATTTTCGTGTAGCTATTTTAAATTTATGTGTACATAGCTACGCGTGCTTTGTGCGAGTTCACCACAAAGTTGTTCGAGTACAAAGAGTACTTCAATAATTTTGAAGACTCAATAATATTCAAAATTTTATGTCTATACGCGCACTTCCGTGTGGTTATTTTAATTGATACTCGTACGCCTATTTTGTACATTCGTGTACTTACCTACTATTATTATTTCAACGATTTGAATAATATTTTTTGAATAACTTGTACTCTGTAAAATTTCGAGTACTTGTTTTGATTTTGAATACTGTGTGCATAAGTGTATTTAGTATTTTGGTGTGGCTATTATTGAATAAGTGTATGTACGTATATTGTACAAGCCACGCCTTCTTTATTGTGTTAATAATTTTAAATTATTTAATCTGTGTACCTACGTACACCTAATTTTTAAATATATGTGTATACGTGACAAGTTCCGTAACACTTATTTTTAATTTTAAATATTTGTGTTCTTTCTCTTGTTCTGAAATATTTTGCTTATGTGTTAGTACTAAGGTGTAACTCCATACAACTATCTGTTCTCATATTTGATATTTGTGCTCGTTTAAATTTTACTGTGTATGTGCATTTGTGTTCGTGTTGGGATTCAATTTTGTTGTGCTTATATAACAAAAAGTACAATGCCTAACACACGTAGCCAAAAAGCCGCGTCAAAGGCTGGCCACGATGAACGGGCGATTAACGTACCCGAGTCGGTACGCCCCACGACGGCGTCTAGCGCTGTCGGTGCTGCGTCGACGAGGACAGGATGCTCGTTTGCCAGCGTGCGTATACAGAGTGCGAAACTCGAAGCGTTGCAAAAAATTGCGGAGCTCCGTACGGAACGTTTGCAGTACGAAAGAGCGGTAGAAAAAAGACGTATAGAAATAGAAAATAAACGTATGGAAGCGGCAAAAGAAATTATGGAAGCTCAAGAAAATATTATTAAAAAACGGCTTGAGCTTCAAATTTCTCAAATAAATGAAGACGATTCTTCACTGGGAACTAAAGCTAGGTCAACTCTCACTGCATCGCGGGTTGAACTAGACACACATAACGACGCTCACGATAGCGTCGTCACGGCCAGGTCGGTGGTACGCAACGTCTCTCCCATACGGGGGGAGGGGAGCTCGAGGCGCCAAAGTAAAGCGTCGATGGAGCTCTCTACGCCAGGCGTCGCAGATAAAAGTGGTACCACCTGCCGCCTACGCCGTATTGAAGAGGAGCGTGGGGCTTATATGAGCACCCTGCGCTCACACCACACCGCCAAGCGAGGGGCGCTACTGAGCCCCCCACGCTGGCACCCTAGCAACCCACACCGGCGTCGCGTGGATACCGCCGAGGACATGGAACGTCCTAGTCTCCCACGCACGTCACAGGCTGAGGATGACCTCGGCATCACTTTTGCACGTCGCGTGGATGCCGGCGGGGACCTGGAATATCCTCTGCTCCCACGTGCGACACAGGCTGAGGCTGACATCAGTCAACGACACCGCTTCTCTTTTGGGACACCTGCCTATCAAAAAAGAAGAGGTCACGACGGAGGGATGAAAGAGGGGGAGCGACGTGACCGCTCCTTCTCGAGAAGAAGATGTGATCAAGCAGATGCATTGAAGGACTTAGCGACATCAAGGTCGCCACAAAGACAAGTCCTTGAGCTTCCACTTTACAGTGGCGCTCGTCACGAATGGCTGCCTTTCATGGCAGCAGTCAGGGACTCTGCCTGGCTTTAAAAATTTTCGCCTGCAGAGAACCTAGCAAGACTTCGTTCTTGCCTACGCCATGAAGCGCGTGAATCGGTGTCAGCGTTGCTTTATACCGCTGCCGACCCCGACCAAATTTTGAAGACGCTTGAACAAATATATGGAAGACCTGAGATCTTAGTCAATGGATTTCTGAGCGACCCCCGGCACTTACAACGCCCCAGGCCGGTATTGACAAAACTAAACGACTTCGCTGTCAAGCTAAAGGATCAAAATCACGCCTTTAAAAGAAGGTACACTGAACCAGTGAAGGACGAGATACAAAATATTATCCAGTGGCAACGTAAAATGAAGATGCCACTAAGCTGTGAACCAGCAAACATGACGTCAAAAATTGATATGATGTGTTCTGACGTACGACTTGAAGTCAGTGGGCAGCACATTGAAAAAACATTGAGTCTGCTGAACAATGCCCACATTGATGAATTGGGCTTCAAGCTACAACTTGTTCGCGTACCACAAGAGGTTTTTTTTTTTTTTTTTTTTTTTTTTTTTTTATACCACTAAGGTGGCAAACAAGCTTACGGCCCGCCTGATGGTAAGCGGTCACCGTAGCCTATGGACGCTTGCAACACCAGGGGTATCACTTGCGCGTTGCCGACCCTTCAGAAATCTAATAACTTCTTTCTTGAAGAACTCCATACTGTAGTCCTTGCAGAATACCTTGGCAGGGAGCTCATTCCACAACTTAAGCGTTCGCGGGAGGAAGTTTCTCTGAAACCGCACTGTACGCGACCATTTAGGTTCTAAAGTGTGAGAATGGATTCCCTGCCGATGGCGAGCGGTGCGATGGTAGAAAGTAGCCGTGGGCATCATTTCGAACAATTCCTCAGAACACAACCCATTGTACAAGCGGTAGAACACACACAGTGAGGCAAAGTCTCTCCTTAGACTTAAGGGCTCGATACCGCAAGTGAGTTTGGAATCGTCGACAATTCTCACAGCCCGTCGTTGAACCGAGTCAAAAGGGCCAAGCTGGTATCCGGGTGCACCTGCCCAGAGATGGCAGCAGTACTCCATATGGGGCCGAACTTGCGACTTGTAAAGTAACAACCTTTGCCCCGACGTGAAGCACTGCTTCGCTCTGTTGAGTACACCAAGTTTTTTGGACGCCAGCTTCACCTTCACCTTCACCAACAACGGCGTACGCCAACCAAAAGAGAAGTTATCAATGGAAAGCTTCAGTTGGACCAAAGCCTAAGGCTGAAAAAATTGAACGTGAAGACTTCACAACTCCCACGCAATAGCAATTTAGATGCACGCTCTTTAAAGAAAAAACAGCTGCATAAATTTTATAACGCCAATGAAGATGGTAGTCCGCACGACTTCTCAGAACAAAGCGTTGCTGACAGTAAAAATGTTAGCCATTTTGAAGAGGCTAAACCAGTTGCCATTCAAAAGGCATATGAAGAACTTTTTTGTGAAGACATACAGTGCCTTAAGAAAAGGAAGAAGGGCACGTGGCTGAATGAACCACGACAGCAACCGGCTGATCGCCCTCCGGAAAAAATGGGAGGTACATTACACAGACGTACGCATAAAAGGAGGCGTCTTAAGACGCCGCCCCGCAAGTCGACTAGCCGTCCTGCAGTGTACCAAGGAGGCTTCGACAAGCTGCGCCGAGGGGAGTGTTACGGACGGACAGCAACAGTAACGTTGCACCGTCGACATACGCGCTAAAAATGAACTTTCAAAAAAATTACGCAACTAGTTTTATCAAAACTCAAAGTTGCTAGTTCCTGAAAATGTCACGGCTTCTGTGGAGCTCGTGGGTATCTTCTCTTACACCCTTCTGGGTGTTGAGGTGCGGGTGTCGGGGGAGGGGAATTTACCTTCCACCATGACCCGGGCAGAAGCTCAGGGGTGCTGAACACCCCCGGTTAAATATTAAAAAGGAGGCCTACTTTTCAGGCCCCCTTGTGGAAAATATATTTGTCGCCAGAAGCGAAAGCAGAAAGTGATAGTACGAGATTAGGCGCCGAGAAAGGAAAACAAAACAAGGTAAAAGAACAGAAATGAAAAAATAAAATAAAAACAAAAACGAAGCAGAAACAAAAACAAAACATAACCAAAATAGCGAAATAAAAACGAGATAAAAGCAAAAATAAAAACAAAAAAATAAAAACAAAATAAAAACGAAATAAAACAAAAAATAAACAGAGATAAAAGCGAGTATAAGCGTTAAAAGCAGAATGAGATAGGGAAAGAAGGTGAGTAGGTAGGAGGGTGAATAAGTAAACTTATTACACAGGAATAAGCTCTCGGGGGAGAGCCCTGCCTTCCGGCGGGCGGGCGTGTAGGGGTGCTATGCCCCTAAGGTGTATGTGGTGACTGTTGTCAGCGCGAGTGAATAATCGTTTCGACAAACCAGATATAAACTCTGCGAGTGGCTCGGTTTTGGTGTCTCTAGCGATGGTGGAGTTGCGGACGTAGCGTCCCGCGCCGGTGATAAATCTCAGCGACTTATTTTGGACAGCCTGGAGCTTACGTTTGCTGGTAGAAGATAGAAGACCGTACCAAGCAGGGGCTGCATAGGTCAGTCTCGACCGTATGTACAACTTGTACAGGCGAATTTTGGTTCTGAGTGGCAAGTCAGAGGAAAGTACCGGTCTAAGGCACGCCCGTGACGCGACCGCGCCTGCTGACACATGGTCTAGCATTTTGCGCATGCGTAAGGGGCGGTCTATAATACAACCTAGGTACTTTACACTGGGTTGCCACTCAATAACTTGACCTCGGAACACAAGTTTCGGTGGGAGAAACTTTTGCAGGCCGGTGAGTATCGCTGATGTCTTGCTGGCATTAACGGCTATTCTCCACTTGTCCAGCCAGCCAGGCAGAGTGTCCAATAGTCGCTGCATTTTATTGGCTGCTAAACTAGCTTTGCGGGAGGAGGACATATAGGCGCTGTCGTCCGCGTAAAGGGCTAGGATGACGTCTTCAACACCTTCAGCTAGACCGGAGTCACTGAGAGTGGGGATGTCGTTGGTGAATAACGCGTAGAGCAGTGGCGATAGGCAGCTGCCTTGAGGTACCCCTGCTCTAATGGGTTTACATGCTGACTGGTTGTTCTCGACCGAGACGTAAAAGCTTCGTTTGTCCAGAAACGAGGCTATGTCTCGCCCGAGCATCGGAGGGATGTCCGTCTCTAACAGCTTGTGTATTAAGCCTTCGTGCCAAACTCGATCGAAAGCCTTCTCCATATCGAGAAAGACTCCGACTGTGCTTCTGCCCTTGTTTAGCTCGAAGGCCATGTGATGGAGCACTCGTACAAGCAGAAGAGTGGTACTATGGCTGTCTCTGAAGCCAAACTGTTCAGGCCTAAGCTGGATATGCGGGGATATCCTAAGTAATAGCAGACGTTCGAACAGCTTGGCTAGATTGGACAGCAATGTAATCGGCGGTAATGTTCTGGACGATGACGATCTTTCCCTGGTTTCGGGAGAACAATGATTTTGCCGATCTTCCACGAAGATGGGAAATGTCCAGTGCGCAGTATCCCATCAAAGATACGGGTGAGTGCCACCAGAACCTTCCTAGGCAGCATAATAATCGCTGTGTTTGGAATCTCGTCGGGACCGGGTGATTTGCGCTTGTTAAGTTTAGAGGCCTCCTTCCTAACCTCTTTAGGCGAAATAAAATAATCACCTCTGAGTGGTGGGGCTGGGGCCGCGAGAAACTGCTCTACGCGTTCTGTAACTCCTAACGTGTGGTCAGGGTCGATAATGGGGTTCGGCTTAAATTGGTCCTCAAAGTGGTCCGCAAAAAGTTCCTCGCATTCCGCTGCGTGGTAGTGACGAATACCAGCGGGGTCGATGAGTGGGCAGATAGGGGCGGGTGTTTTGGTAATTTGTCGGGCCAGGCGATAGAGAGCCGTGTCGTTCTCGCTGGCTTTAAATATAACCTGGTCCCATGAGTGTTGTCTGAAGTTACTAATTTCAGCTGTCAGTTTCGCGCTGATCTTGTTGAGGTCCCTCTTCACCACTGGGCAACGGGTGTCGCACCAGAGCTTTCGGAGGTCCCTCTTAGTCTTAAGTTTAGCACGGAGATGCGCCGGTAGCAACTGCTTACCAGAAGCTGTGGCTGAGACACTGGTGGACTCCCTTAGAGCCTGTGCAATGGCAGTTGTGAAAGTACTAACTGCCTCTTCGACTTCTAAGGGAGTGGAAATGCCACCAGCCGGGAGTTTATAGTCCAGCATGGCGCGGTGGAAAGATGCCCAGTCTGTTATTCTGCGGGGGTTGGGGAGCGGTTTACCAGCTGCGGACACTCCTAGGACCAATAAGATTGGCAGATGCTGAGTGTCAGTGTCGTGGAGGACCTCTAACGACATTGACCAGCTGATCTTATGGGCTAAGGCGATGTCCAGTACGTCCGGTGCGTGATTGACCGTAGAGGGGTAGTGCGTTGGGGATCCTGGACCGATGACTAAATAGTTTTTGCTCTCAGCATCTGCTTTTAGTTCACGACCCGATTTGGATGAAATTCGTGAACCCCAATGTTGGTGTTTGGTATTGAGGTCACCTAAAATAAGTGTGGGGGTGGCATCGCAAAAGATATTGTCGATGTCACTTGGATCGAAGGGAGTTGATGGTGGCTTGTATGCGGCGAAGACTTTAAGCTCCGCATTGCCGACCTTTAGTTTTACACCTATAGACCGAGTGTATGTAAAATGGTGAAGGGGTAGTAATTCGTGAACAAGGTCACGTCTAATTAATACAGCCGTACCCCTGAAGGCCATATTAGCGGGAGAAATTTCGTCTCGCCTATAGGTGAAGAAATTTGGAATGCGGAGCTCATTCTCACTTCGGAGTTTCGTTTCGCCCAGTAACACAATGTGAACATCGTGTTCCTGGACCAACGTTGTGAGAGCGGCTGTCTTGCCAATTATGCCCCCAGGGTTCCAGTACACAATTCTCAATTTAAGGCCCCGATGAGGCCCCATTAAATTCCCACGTGAGAATTGTGGTGAGTTGTGCCAATCCATTAAAAAGGGCTGGCAACGGATTTTGGCCGGCTGCGATGGCTTCTATGGCCGCGTTTAGTGCCGCTATTGCGGCTCTAGCTATGTTTAGCGCGCCTGTAGACATTAGGGTAGGCCCCTGTGTCTGATAGTGGTTAGTAGGGCGACTAGACGCAGGCGGTTTAGGCTGCTGGGCAGCGACTGCGTAGGGCTGTGATATTTTGGGGGGCTGAGAGGTTTTGGGGGGCTGGGGGGGGTCTACAAATTGTGGGGGTGGCACAAGAATGTTTGGGGCGGGTAATTGGGCCCCGGTTTGTTGAATGTTTGTGCCCTGTGTTGATGGTTTTTTCTTTTTGTTCCTCTTTTTCTTCCCGAGAGCTTGGGAACGTTCTGTGGAGCTACTGTCAGAACGTGACTTTTCGATTTTTTAGCAATACTGTAAAGTGAACCACATGTGTTTTTTGGTTCTCACAAATTCATTTCTAGACATAAATGTATGCCAATTGATTTTTTATACTATGCAAAACACAACTGACGTAGTAGTAAAATAAAAAATATAAAAAATTTATAAAAAAATTTAAAAAATTTGTACTAAAAATTCGAAAACAGATTTTGAAGCCTCATATTTATATGAAAATGAGCAGCCAATCAGAGCACAGACGAAAGTGGGAGAATGGCTCGGAACAAAACACCATTGGAAAATATTAAATTACTGGCTCGGCCCAATATAAAATTAGAAAGTTCGAGGTAAAAATCTGGAAAATACCGGTTTGAACTGGTTATTGGGTTTCCAAAATAAAAACAACGTTCTCTGATTGGTCTAAAATAAATGATTTGAACATTTCCTCCTAGACCAAAAAGTATAAAAGGAGACGCAATTTTCATACAGTATGCAGTGAAAGTTCAACAGTTCCAGGAAAATAAGCAGTGAAGAAACCAACTAAAGAAAGAACAAGTTATATATATATGTCAAGAAAGAACCAACATTTTTATAACTCAAGATTACTTGAAGAAAGAAGTAACATTTTTATAAATCAAGAAAATTCGTAGAAGTTAAGTAAAATCACGATTTTAAAGAAAGTGTTTGTAATTTATAGATAAGTGTTTGTAAATTATAATTTTGAGAAATGTTAAATGTGTTGTCGATATAAGTGTAAATTGCGTTTAAGGCAATTATAAGCTGTTGCAAGCAGAATCCAATTTGTTTCATTTTTTCAATTTTACAGTGGGCTTTTTCAGAGTCCACATTTCGATAAACCTACAGTCCACTAGCTCTGTCCGCAACAACTAGGTTTAACGGAATATTATTTTTAGTGTGACAAAGTTTATTTTTGTTTCTATTTGCAAGACTAAAGTAGACATAGCTTAATATTATAATTATTTATGTTGGTACTATATATTTTCCAGAGTGGTCCTTTGTTGTCTAAAAATTTTATTTCAATTATTACATGTCAAAGTATTGCACTGCTCAATAGAAGCAGATTGTTTAGCCAAATACTTGGCTGAAATGTCAATAACACTATTAAAATTAAACTGCTCAATAAAAGCAGATTGTGTTGTGTTGTTATTAGCTGTGGTGTTATTACAAAAAGATCGCTAACCAGTGTTATTATAAGTACTACAGTTATTACAATTGTGTATGAGATAATATTTATGTCTTGTCCTTATATAATTATGTCTTAAAATACTGTTAGTAACTATCACACGAAATTTATTGTTATTGCTAGACGTAGTATGCAAAGCTAAATTTAACTCACACCTAAGGTTGTTTTCCTCCTGTGGCAAATCCTTGCAATAGCGAAATGTAAACATTACAATTTTATTTACTTTAGGTGCGCTTATACAATTATAATATTGTATAATTCACTTTTATTTATATTACCCCTGTTACCGATCAATATTACTGTTCGGTACAGATAAGCTGTAACGTCATCCTCCTTATCTGGATTCGACACACCGCGCGCGGCTCGCCTGGCGCGCAATTCTGTTCAAGAAACGTGTTGTGAGATGGAGCCCTCATTCTGGTCCCACGTATTTTAGTTTCGATTTAGTTTAGTTATTTACAGTTATTTAGTTTCCGTATCATATTGAATATTGGCTAGATATAGTCCAAAGAAAAGTTGTGCATTTTCGGTTGTGTTTGTGAGATGTGTGCCACAAACCTGGATTGTTACCCCCTGTGACCGGGAAGTGACTAAACGTACAAATTATTATTAATTTCTTGTCCCTCTTTTCTTTGATACCCTAAAGTAAATTCCCTCTTAAAAGCTAGGCCCCTACTGATGATAGGACAGACAAAAGGTCACCCCTAGGCTTCGGGCTCAACGTATAAGATTGGTAAAATACAATTACTAATGTAGAGGTGATTTTGTCAGATTTTATTAAACTTCTACGTTGGCATTTGGCATACAATTATCTTAAACCGTTTTTTTTTTAATACTACTAAGGTGGCCAACAAGCTAACGGCCTGCCTGATAGTAAGCGGTTACCATAGCCTATGGACGCTTGTAACGCCAAGGGCATTATTTGCGCGTTACGAACCCTTTAAAATTCCAGTAACATCTTTCTTGAAGAACCTCATACTGTAGTCCTTTGAAAAAACCTTGGCAGGGAGCTCTTTCCACAACCCAAGCGTTCGCGGGAGGAAAATTTCTCTGAAACCGCAATGTACGCGACCATTTCGGTTCTAAAGTGTGAGAATGAATTACCTGCCGATGGCGAGCGGTGCGATGGTAGAAAGTAGCCGTAGGCATCATTTCGAACAATTCCTCAGAACACATCCCATTGAACAAGCGGTTCCCGGAACTGAACATCGCTGGAGATGTCAACACCAATGCTCATGGAGATGGACAGGGTTCTGGAATTGTGGGACTACAGTGAATGGGGTTTTCGCAGTCTTCCTTGAAGACGGAAAATTGCCTAGTTTGGTAGACACGCGCGAAGCACTCAACTCAGGAGCACACTGCTTAAGCATCACCGCTGGCGGTCTGGCACACTCGACTTATGAACGTCTAGAGCAGAGGTTCCCAGACTTTTTTTTGTCATAGACCAACCAAAGTAATGATTGTTTCAACACTTGTGCAATTTTTAAACGCTATAGTTAAGTATATAATTGCATTGAGTTGTTATAAAAGTTAGTCAAAAATTTGGAATTTGTGATACCTACCTCAAATTTTAAGCATAAATGAATTGAACATAACTTCAAAACAGTAAAAACGTAAATTTCTATTCAAAAAACGAAAAGTTTTAAGACTTTATTGTAATTTTAATTACGAAAATTCTAATCTGATCGTAATGTATTCGAAATGTTCGATTATAATAATTTTTCAGAGTCTTAGAACTCACGATAAAAAAGTAGTAAAATCATGGGCGTGGCCAGCTTTTGAGCTAGGATGGGACAGACCAAGCTAGGGTGGGGCAAATATGGTAGAAAATATTATATTTTATGGCAAAAACATACTGTATAGGCAAAAATTTTCGAGGTTATAGGCGTTTTGGGTAGTCTAGGGTGGGGCAGCTGCCTCAACCTTATTGTTTCTGACTATGCCCATGAGTAAAATGAAGAATGAACATTTTTTCTGGTCTGTCTAAATAATAATAATAATATTGTGGTGTTGTACTACACACAATACTAAATGAAATATTAATACTGCAATACTCTGGCTTGATAATTTTATGTGAAAGAATTTGTGGCCGCCACAGTACACGTAATGATGAAGTCTATAACGCGTCATAACTAGAGGTCATAAAACCGGAGGTATTAAAAAATTGGATTTTCGATTTTCATGCAGTGGATCAGGATTTAGTTCTTTTGGAAATTTGGCCTTTTGGCTAAAACACCAAAGTTTTAGAGCAATTAGATAAATAGTTAATTTTAAACTTTCGCGTTTTTCACTCATTATTATTATACAAAACTAACATACCGCTACGTCCTATAGTAAGCCAGTTCGACTCACCATCCTACCACCTAGCTAAGCACGTCGCATCGGTTCTACAAGCACTAGTAGGAAAGACGTCATCGTTTGCTAAAGATTCCCGGCACTTTATTGATATTTTAAAGGGCATTAAACTGGAAACTGGAGAAATTATGGTAAATTATGATGTGGAATCGTTATTTACCAATGTTTCTATAAAAGATTGTCTTGAAGTTGTCCGTAATAAATTAGGAGACTAAAAAGTAAATTATATTATTCTACTTGAACACTGTTTAGATGGAAACTGCTTTTTGTACCAAGGAAACTATTACCTTCAGATAGACAGGGTGGCCATGGGATAACCAGTTGCACCGGTAGTGACCAACATCTGGATGGAATATTTCGAAGAAATAGCACTTAGGGACAGCCCTTCAGAAATTATCCTATGGAAAAGGTATGTCGGTGACGAGTTCTGTATCATGAAAGGTAGTAAACAGGAAGTGGAACAATATTTATACCATCTAAATTCTATTCACCCGAAAATGTGGTTAAATTTTTTTATTTCTCACAAGAATTTAAGTAATTCACTTACATGAGAATATTAATAGAACATTTACATTACAACATTTTCATTATGTGTGGGTTACGGTAAACTATACAAAATAGTGAGGTAGTGACTAAAGAAAAAGAAACAGTTTCGCTGTTCGTAATAAGATGACAGGCGTAAACGATTAACAGAAATGCAACAAGTGTTACACAGATTTCATAACACTATATGTGGCAGTGGTAATGGATATAATTTAGTTTTGATATTCACATGTGAATTAGAGAAAAACAGTTCCATGTCTTTCTTAGATGTTAAAATATTAGTGAAACCAAATGGCTTTTTGGCACACTCTGTGTGCAGAAAACCCACACACACTGATAGGTATTTGCATGCTTCCTCTCATCACCATCCACGTCCCCTGACATCTGCTGTGACGTCACAAACTAATCGCGCTTACGATTTATGCGACCCTGAACACGTAGAAAACGAGTTAAAACACGTGCAGGAGGTACTAAAAAGGAATGGGTATAAAGTGTGCAAACGACAGCCGCGACGTCCACAAAGAAATAGAACCTGAAGCGAATAGACAGGCAGCCTTTATGCCATACCTAAAGGGAGTGACGGACAAAATAGGAACTTTACAAGTAAATACTTTATCAAGACAGTGTACAGTGTACAGACTGCAGCTGTAGAAGCTCGTACGTAGGCCAAACGAAACGCACTATAGCCAAAAGGGTAAAAGAACACATAACTGCAGTTAAAAACCGGACAAACAACTAAATCAGCCATCGCCGACCATCTACTCAATGGCTCGCAAAATCACTGGATTGAACTTCACGAACCGAAAGTTCTCTCCACTGAGCGCCACTATTACCCACGGCTTGTACGCGGAAGCTATTGAAATAAAGAAATGCGACAAAAATGTCAATAGGGAAGATGGATATAATCTTTCGAAGGCGTGAAATCCAGTGATTTATAGGTTTAAACCGCGCGACAGTATTATCGGTGGTAAACGCAATATGGACATCGTGAATTTCATACGTGATTACAAATGCGCAATGTACATCTTATTTCTATGAATTTCAAACGAGAAATGTTAGCAATCATTTTACGGAATCGAGCCGCAGGTGCTAGATTGTTTTTCTTACCAACTAGTTTAAGAGTTAATTATATCTTCATTTTGGATGACAGCTGTCAAACCGCTTTATCTCCAAACTGTTAATCGTAGACTAGGAGTTTCTTTACAAAAGTGATAGATCTCATCAAGATCTACATTTCGGATGACAGCTGTCACACTAGAATTGAATGTATCTCCGAAACTATTGATCGTAGACTAGTACTTTCTATACAGAAACTAGAATGGGCTATATCTCCGAAACTATTGATCGTAGATAAGTAAGTTCATTTACAGAAATTTTAGATCCCATCATGATCTTTATTTCAGATGACAGCTGTCAAACTAGAATTGGTTGTATCTCCGAAACTATTAATCGTACACTAGGAGTTTCTTTACAAAAGTGATAGATCTCATCAAGATCTTCATTTTTGATGGTAGCTGCCAAGCTAGAAAGAACTATATCTCCCTAACTACTTATTTATCTTAGACTAGTAGTTTCCTTGCAGAAATCAAGATCTTTATTTTTGATGACAGCTGTCAAACTAGAAAGAGCTATATCTCCCTAACTATTGATCTTAGACTAGCAGTTTCCTTGCAGAAATGATAGATCACATCAAGATCTTTATTTTTGATGACAGCTGTCAAACTAGAAAGAGCTATATCTCCCTAACTATGGATCTTAGACTGGTAGTTTCCTTGCAGAAATGATAGAGCTCATCAAGATCTTTATTTTTGATGACAGCTGTCAAACTAGAAAGAGCTATATCTCCCTAACTATTAATCTTAGACTGGTAGTTTTCTTGCAGAAATGATAGATCTCATCAAGATCTTTATTTTTGATGACAGCTGTCAAACTAGAAAGAGCTATATCTCCCTAACTATTGATCTTAGACTGGTAGTTTCCTTGCAGAAATGATAGATCTCATCAAGATTTTTTTTATGACAGCTGTCAAACTAGAAAGAGCTATATCTCCCTAACTATTGATCTTAGACTAGCAGTTTCCTTACAGAAATGATAGATCTCATCAAGATCTTTATTTTTGATGACAGCTGTCAAACTAGAAAGAACTATATCTCCCTAACTATTGATCTTAGACTGGTAGTTTCCTTGCAGAAATGATAGAGCTCATCAAGATCTTAATTTTTCATGACAGCTGTCAAACACGAAAAAGCTATATCTCCCTAACTATTGATCTTAGACTGGTAGTTTCCTTGCAGAAATGATAGATCTCATCAAGATTTTTTTTATAATAGCTGTCAAACTAGAAAGAGCTATATCTCCCTAACTATTGATCTTAGACTAGCAGTTTCCTTACAGAAATGATAGATCTCATCAAGATCTTTATTTTTAATGACAGCTGTCAAACTAGAAAGAACTATATCTCCCTAACTATTGATCTTAGACTAGCAGTTTCCTTGCAGAAATGACAGATCTCATCAAGATCTTTATTTTTGATGACAGCTGTCAAACTAGAAAGAGCTATATCTCCCTAACTATTGATCTTAGACTGGTAGTTTCCTTGCAGAAATGATAGATCTCATCAAGATTTTTATTTTTGATGACAGCTGTCAAACTAGAAAGAGCTATATCTCTCTAACTATTGATCTTAGACTAGCAGTTTCCTTGCAGACATTATAGGTCTCATCAAGATCTTTATTTTCGATGACAGCTGTAATAATTACAATACTGTTTTATCGCTAGCATCCAATAGTTACTCTTTGCAAAACTACGAACGAAACAATACATATTATAGTGAATCAAATAATAAATACATATGTTGTATTGAAACACTTAATAAACAAGATTTACGATGTAAATAGTTTTTTTAAAATAAATAATATTTACAATTATACCTCTTTGTATTAAGCAAAAAATAAATAAATTTTAGTAACAAAAAAACAAGAAAAAACATTTTGTCTATCCAAGTACCAATGTTAACCATTATTTCGAATTTTATGTATTTGACATTCGTTCTATAGAAAATTTGTCATTCAATAGACAAAATGTATTACGTGCATATGAATATCATGGGACGGGGATTTTGAGATCTTAACGATACAGATGTTGTAGAACAGTTCATTTAGTGCAGTGCCGATGGTACGTTTCACAGGTGTCCGAGTCCATTTGTCTAGATGTATAGTTTTCACGGAGATATGAATAGTATTATTACACATACTGAGGCGAAGTCCTTAATGTTCGCTCTGATAACAGACGGCAAGGAGCACAGTTATTTATTATTTTATTATAAATAATTATTATATCCTGTTTAGCTTAATTAAGTCGCAAAAACCACAATGGTAACCCATCAAATTACATTCTGACTACGAAAAAGGAGCAATTAATGCTTGTTTAATAAATGGTTGCTTTTCTCATTTCCGAAATTGTTTAAAGCGTAAAGCAGCGGAATACAAACTTACAGCAACCAAACACAAATACATAATTAATTTATGTTCTGCATTACCTTTGTTACTTGTGCATTCAATAAATGAGGGCTGGGACTTCATAAAATCTAAAGAAAGAAATATCTTCAGATGATACAAAAAATATTAAATTTATTAAATACTTTGAAAAGTTTTGGATGAAGCCCGATTTCATTAACGTTTGGTCAGTATTTTCCGAACGCCATCGGACAGCAAATATTGTGGAAGGATGGAATTTCAAAATAAACGGCCTTATTAAAAAAAAATCCAATCATGCTACAAATTTTACACGTTTTGAAAGATGATATTACTCTCTCAAAATTCCAAGTCGAACAATACAAAATATGTGGAACGAAGACACTACCTAAAAGAAGCAAGAAGTATATTGAAAGAGACGAATTCATTAGAGATGCACAGTTACAATTAACTTGTGGAGAAATTTCAACACAAATATTTTTATACAAAATCGCTCTTTTTACGTCTTCTTTTTAAAATATAAGATAGTTTGTGAAAATATTTTGTTTAAATTATTAATTATCCGGCTTTTTGGTACTAAACGGGTGCTTTGTATCATAGTTAAGGTATTATAACTATTTTTAGTTTGACAGCTATCATCCACAATAAAGGTCTTGTTAAGGTCTATCACTTTTGTAAGGAAACAACTGGTCTACGAACAATGGTTTTGAAGATACAGCCCTTTCTTGTTTGACAGCTGTCATCCGAAATAAAGGTCTTGATAAGGTCTATCACTTCTGTTCGGAAGTGACTAGTCTACGATCGATAGTTACAGAGATACAGCCGGTTTTAGTTTGACAGCTGTCATACGAAATGAAGATCTTGATGAGATCTATCACTTCTGTAAAAAACAACTGGTCAATGATAAATAGTTTCTGAGATATGGGCCTATTTAGTTTGACAGCTGTCGTTCGAAACGAAGAGCTTGATGAAATCTATCACTTTTGAAAAGTAAAATTTACAAAATAAGAGCCCGTGTGAGCAATTAAGGTTTTGCCTGCCCGTAATGACACTGTTTACGAGCAAGTGTGATAAAAAAATATATGGTTTTAACGATTAATTTACCGCAAAAAAAAAATATTTTTTTACTTATGATTAAAAATTGATAATAATAAAAAAATTTAAAGAAAAGTTTCCAAAAAAGGGTTTTTATGATAAAAAAAATTGATATTCATTTGTTTTTCGACACTCCTTTGTTTTTTTAAGATAACGTTAATTTGCTTAACAAAATGTTTTTTTGATATAAAATAGTTTGTAAATATATTTTGTTTAAATTATTAAGTAACCGGACTGTTGCTTCTAAAAAGGTATCAATAGTTCGGTTCTTCGTCACAACCGAACTATTGCAACTTAAAAGTTTCAGTAGTTCGGTCAACCGGACTAACAACCGGACTACTGCTACTAGAGGCGTTCGGTGAGATATTTCGAGCGTTTATAGTTGTTTTAGTTTTTTATTTTTAATATTATTGCAAATGACAGCTGTCAAATTAGAAAAATGATTGATCTCCTCAAGATCTTCATTTTAGATGACAGCCGCAAACTATAAAGAGCTCTATCTCCGAAACTATTAATCGTACACTAGGAGTTTCTTTACAAAAGTGATACATCTCATCAAGATCTTCGTTTTTGATGACAGCTGCCACACTAGAAAGAGCTATATCTCCCTAACTACTTATTTATCTTATACTAGCAGTTTTCTTGCAGAAATGATCGGTGTCATCAAGATCTTTATTTTTGATGACAGCTGTCAAACTAGAAAGAGCTATATCTCCCTAACTATTGATAGACTAGCAGTTTCCTTGCAGAAATGATAGATCCCATCAAGATCTTTATTTTTGATGACAGCTGTCAAACTTGAAAGAGCTTTATCTCCCTGTGCGGACAGACCCTTCAATATCTGTGGCACAAGGTTTTGCCCGTGACAAGGAGTTTCTTCTTAGGCGCTTGAGATATTAAAACGCGTATATGCACACAACAGACCGATTTTATTTAACTTATACTTTTAATTCTTACATTCCAGCTTAAATTCTAACACATATTTACATTATTTCACTTTAAACATTATATATAAGTATCTGATAGATACTTTTTGAAGCTTCTTAATTGACTGAATACAAATACAAAATTTGTTCTATATTTATAATAAAAATGAAAAACCCCATCAGAGGGAGAGGTTGTTCGATAGAACCTTCTAGATTTAGTACTTAACTTATTGTACTTACTGCGGTGACTTAAAATCTAGCCCACACAAAAACTTAGTGAAAGACAACATATAGTAGTCGATATAAACATATATCAAAAGTGTAGGTATATCTACCTAGCTATAAATCGCTACTGACAGTTGGGGTCTCTATCGGCTATTGCCATCACAGTCACACTATTTGCGGCTTGACTATAAAATAACGCTGTTTTACATTTTTAGGTTTTATAGCCAAACGGTAGGAGCTATAATGACGATTTAGGTGTCCTAAGATAGATCTTTCGGAGGCGGTTCCAACGTCTGTTAGTGGTATGTTCCATCGTCTACGGTTAGGCCGTAGTGAGAGAAGAGCTGAAATTCTAGCTCTCAGGGCTTTCTGCCTACACAAGATGACTACATACTTTGTGCTATATGTCAAAAAATTGACCTAAAATTCGGACATACCTTTCCGTGTTTTTGGTGTCTGTCAGTATGTTAAATCATGAATAAATGTGTGATACAAGTTTTCAGGATTTTCCTTGTGCTCCTGTACTTCAGGGCTTAAAGTTACCTGTATGATACCTATTTATCTCGGTAGATGCCTATGAAGGGTATCTAGTGATGCATTAATCTTTATCCTATGTAACCCGGTTGCTGAGTTATAAGCTATTGTATTTTGTAAGTTTTCACGTAATTTGCGCCCTAACCATACTACTTATCGTAACGGTATTGATACGTACGTGTAGGGGCAAAGGTGTGCTTTTAACCTGTAATGCTTATTTTAGGCATAGCCTAAGGACTTAATGACCCTAGCCAGGTAAAGTTTTAGACAGTTTTCTCTTTTTTACCCATAGACCTATCCCTGTTGTATCTCTATCGCAGTCTATTATCAGAGGAGTGAGGGAGAAAGAATGTACAATACTCAACACGCTAACTATTTTCACCTGTAACTTAATAACCGTACATACGGTCTATATAGAACTTTACATAGTAGTTCTGTACATTTTTGCACAACAAATGACATATGTTTTACATTCATGTATTAAACTAAATTTCCCGCTTTTTTGGGGATAGTCGTGCGTACAAAGTCGACAACACAGGGAGTCCGTTTCTACACAGGGGAGCAGCTGGTGAGGATCCAGAGCTGCACAAAGTCTACTCCTCAGTTAGTTCTTGTGGTCATTGTTTAGACCTTATATGAGTTAGTAATTGATGAAATTTGAATTAATGCGTTGTGTAAACATGTTGGTACTCACAAAAATGTTTTTGGATGCAATTTGTGTTGCATTCTTGCAGTGGTGATAACACTCCCTAACTATTGATCTTAGACTAGCAGTTTCCTTGCAGAAATGATAGATCTCATCAAGATCTTTATTTTTGATGAAAGCTGTCCAACTAGAAAGAGCTTTATCTCCCAGCTATCCAGCTATATAACTATTGATCTTAGACTAGCAGATAACACTATTTGTTTGTGGTGTCATGGGGACTGAAAAATCCCCTTGACACCACCAGTGGTGTGAGCCGGTGATGTCACGGGCCCTAAAGGGTTTTTTCTAGGGATTTCAGTGTGGAGTTCTTAAAACGCGCCTTAATGCCTCTGGAGTAGCGTTAATTTTTTTGCAGCTTCAAGGGACCGTAGACCTTAGTATTTGCTTTTTTTAATGTCTTGAAACTACAAATTAACGATTTTTTTCCTATATTTATAGCTTCGTGTTAAATTTGAAGATTCGCAACGTGAGGTCAACGCAAGGAGCACAACGGGAAGTCCCCATAGGCAAAAAATGCCCGTATTTTGGTCGTGTTTTTATTACGTTGACTTAAAAGCTTGTTTTACTGCAACAAAAATTCCCATTACTTCAACGGTTGAACTAATTGGGTGTACTAGTGGGACCGACCCGTTTTTTACAGCTTGAAGAGACCTTAGTGTTTGATATTAATTTTAACTTGATACCTTCACGTGTTCCAGAAATAAAGGGTCTTGACAGACAGACAGACTGACAACAAAGTTATCCTATAACAAAAGGAATCCATTTTTTCCTTTTGCGGTACGGAACCCTAAAAATGGATAACAAGTCCGGAGGTTATAAATATTCTGAGTTACAGGGACATGGAAAGTAAATAGTTCCTGTAAGCACAAAGTGATTCTTTTCTTTTGAACTTGGCTAATACACTTCTGTTTGTCTTTATTTTAATCACTAATACTTCTTTTATGTACTTATTTATTTTCATCGTTCAATATTTAAAATTATACTATTTCATTTGTTTTCTTTCAAAATATTTAATGACAATGTCACTTATATTAGGAAGCACCCATTAAATCGATTTGTATGCTCAAAAATTATTTTATTTGTGATAAACAAAACACGTGTCAGAAAATAAACTAAATTAAAACAATAATGGAAAAAATGGATGATTGTGATTCAAATATCACATTTTTAAATATAAAGCGTGGCAAATCTTTGCTACTAGGCAAACACAAATACCATCTTAAAAAATATAAAAATGGAGAATTTATTAGAAGATGTTCCAATTATAGCAAAACCAAATGTTTAGGGACAGTGACTCTAAAGGTAAGTACCTACGTAAGATAAGATAAATATATATATATATATATATATTAAGCATTGGGATCCTTGGTATTGACATCTCAAGCAATGATCAGCTTCGAGATAATTTGCAAGACAAGGTGAAACAAACAAAACAAAAAACTTGGAGTACTCAACAAAGCGAAGCAGTACTCGGGGCAAAGGTTGCTGCTCCCATTGCATTGCTGCAGGAGAGACTTTGCCTCTATGTGTGTGTTCTTCTGAGGAATTATTTAAAATGATGCCCACTGCTACTTTCTACCATCGCAACTCTCGCCATCGGCAGGGAAATCATCCTAACACCTTAGAACCTCAATAGTCACGTACAGTGCGGTTTTTTATATATCACTAAGGTTATATATCACAAACTAGCCTAGGTTAAGTTTCAGAGTAACTTTCTCCCACGAAAACTCTTTTCTTTCGAAAACGTTTCCTCTAAGGACTACAGTATGGGGTTATTCAAAAAAGAAGTTATTGAGGGTCGGCAATGCGCAAGTGATGCCCCAGGTATTGCAAGCGTCCCTAGGCTGCAGTGACCGTCTAGTAGCAGTAGTCCGGTTGTTAGTCCGGTTGACCGAACTACTGAAACTTTTAGTTGCAATAGTTCGGTTGTGAAGAAGAACCGAACTATTGATACCTTTTTAGTAGCAACAGTCCGGTTACTTAATAATTTAAACAAAATATATTTACAAACTATTTTATATCAAAAAAAACATTTTGTTAAGCAAATTAACGTTATCTTAAAAAAACAAAGGAGTGTCGAAAAACAAATGAATATCAATTTTTTTTATCATAAAAACCCTTTTTTGGAAACTTTTCTTGAAATTTTTTTATTATTATCAATTTTTAATCATAAGTAAAAAAATATTTTTTTTTTGCGGTAAATTAATCGTTAAAACCATATATTTTTTTATCACACTTGCTCGTAAACAGTGTCATTACGGGCAGGCAAAACCTTAATTGCTCACACGGGCTCTTATTTTGTAAATTTTACTTTTCAAAAGTGATAGATTTCATCAAGCTCTTCGTTTCGAACGACAGCTGTCAAACTAAATAGGCCCATATCTCAGAAACTATTTATCATTGACCAGTTGTTTTTTACAGAAGTGATAGATCTCATCAAGATCTTCATTTCGTATGACAGCTGTCAAACTAAAACCGGCTGTATCTCTGTAACTATCGATCGTAGACTAGTCACTTCCGAACAGAAGTGATAGACCTTATCAAGACCTTTATTTCGGATGACAGCTGTCAAACAAGAAAGGGCTGTATCTTCAAAACCATTGTTCGTAGACCAGTTGTTTCCTTACAAAAGTGATAGACCTTAACAAGACCTTTATTGTGGATGATAGCTGTCAAACTAAAAATAGTTATAATACCTTAACTATGATACAAAGCACCCGTTTAGTACCAAAAAGCCGGATAATTAATAATTTAAACAAAATATTTTAAAAGAAGACGTAAAAAGAGCGATTTTGTATAAAAATATTTGTGTTGAAATTTCTCCACAAGTTAATTGTAACTGTGCATCTCTAATGAATTCGTCTCTTTCAATATACTTCTTGCTTCTTTTAGGTAGTGTCTTCGTTCCACATATTTTGTATTGTTCGACTTGGAATTTTGAGAGAGTAATATCATCTTTCAAAACGTGTAAAATTTGTAGCATGATTGGATTTTTTTTAATAAGGCCGTTTATTTTGAAATTCCATCCTTCCACAATATTTGCTGTCCGATGGCGTTCGGAAAATACTGACCAAACGTTAATGAAATCGGGCTTCATCCAAAACTTTTCAAAGTATTTAATAAATTTAATATTTTTTGTATCATCTGAAGATATTTCTTTCTTTAGATTTTATGAAGTCCCAGCCCTCATTTATTGAATGCACAAGTAACAAAGGTAATGCAGAACATAAATTAATTATGTATTTGTGTTTGGTTGCTGTAAGTTTGTATTCCGCTGCTTTACGCTTTAAACAATTTCGGAAATGAAAAAAGCAACCATTTATTAAAGCATTTTTAAATTCGGATTATAACGCATTCATGGTGGCCATTTCGTAATCAACATGTATTTCTTTAGGATCCCAGTCTGGAATATTTGACTTGATCAATTCAAAAACAATTCTATATGCCTTTACGTTTTTGTGTGACATGAAGGCAAATGCCAGCGGTATCACATTGATTGTCTCAGTTGAACTACCTATGTCACCATGTATGCTTAATAACTGAGAAAATGGAATAGGGCTGGCCTTAAATGTACCATCCATAAAGTAAACTTTGATCATCGTCATAAGAGCCCGTGCATGACTGCTACAAAAAATAAATATTCTTATGTCGCCATCAAAGTAATCCGCTAGTAAAATGTCGGAAAATAACAGCGGAACTTCACTTCAGAAAGGAAATTTGTACGTATTTTCTCTACTCCGGCATTGCGGTGAATCTTGCGATAAATTGTAAATTTTTTCTGCGAAAATGTAGGGATTGGAATGGGACAAGCTAAATCTAGGCCCTTATTACTTATGGCCACCAAACATTAGCGATATACCCTGGGTGCAGGTTCCTTTCCTTCTGCAGCCTCCGCTATGCTTTCATTAATTAGTATATCAATATCATTTTGTGATTGATCCGGACTGCAAATATGATCACCAGTTTTATCGATTTTATCCTCTTCCTTAAACATAATTATAATTCAATCTATCATTGTTATCATTCCATTATTGTAAATATTCGTCTACAGCAAACTACCATAAATGAAAATAGGAATATTAAATTTTAACAAAAAAATAAAACAGACTTCAAAATTCCCTTTATTTCCCATCGACGAACTGAACGGCATATCTAGTTAATACACTAAAAAGGAAAAATAATTTCCTAAAAACGCTGCGTGCTTTCTTTGCTTTGGAGTCAAATGCCAAAAATTTGCAGTAAAGATGGGTAAAAATTGTCAAATGGCATCCGACTTGAAACCGAAGCACGTATCTCAATGTTCTGTCAGTACTTACCTATATCAGCTTTAGGAGATTTTTTTTCATTTAACGTTACGCATTTGGCTTTTGATGATTGAAAAAAAAACGCTTAATCAATTTCGATAAAATTCATATGGAAACACCTCAGAAGTTTTACCTACAAAAAAAAATCATCAAAATCAACTCATAATTGTTGGAGTAATCGTGTAGCATATAAAAAAACACGCACGTCGTATTGATAACCTCCTCCTTTTTTGAAGTCTGTTAAAAAAAATTTTTCTTTTTTCACTTATGATTACAAATTGATAATAATAGAAAAATTTAAAGAAAAGTTTCCAAAAAAGGGTTTTTATGATAAAAAAAAATATAGACATTCATTTGTTTTTCGACACTTATTTGTTTTTTTTAAGATAACGTAAATTTTGCTAAAAAAAATTTTTTTGATATAAAATAGTTTGTAAATATATTTTGTTTAAATTATTAAGTAACCGGACTGTTGCTTCTAAAAAGGTATAACTTAAAAGTTTCAGTAGTTCGGTCAACCGGACTAACAACCGGACTCCTGCTACTAGAGGACCGAACGCACTAGTTGTGCCGTTCAGTATGGTCAGTGGGGAAAAACTATCTCGTCGTCAATCCATCGAAATACAAACACACGTCAATCTTCTTAGATCGTACAGATCTCCTTCTCGCACTTTAACGGTTTCTTTTTGTATTTTTTTCTTCGATTGTACTATAAAACATTTGAACGGTGCTATGGTAGTGCTAGTATTTGTAAACAGCACTACCAGTAGTGCGGCTGGTATCAGTAGTGCTATCTGCAATAAACGAAAAATACTGAGTATTGTTTGTTTTTGTCACCAGACGGCCAGCAATAGTTGATCTGATCGGAACCACATTTGTATGCCAAATCTAACATTAGATCGACAATTAACTGATGCCACAATCCGTCTCATCAACATTTACCGAGTGAAGATATCCGAGTATATATATATATATATATATATATATATATATATATACTTGCGGCTAGGCACACTCAGAGCTATATTATGCTAATAGACAAGCCTACGTCTGGATGGGCGCGCGGTGTGTTAACGACTGGCGGTGCATAGTGCATGGTCCAGCCAGAACCTTATTGTGTGACGTCATGACCACACACAGTCCTGTCTTGCCGCTATAGACCTTATGTGCCGAAAGGAGCTGAGCAGACATGTCGCCTGCGCAGGCAAAACTTATTGTGGTTTTATTGTGAGTAAATAAAACAGCGGTTTTGTAACAAATATTTATTATGTACAATTCTGTAGTTAGTCAAAATTTTGTGTCCGAACGGAGAGATAGCAAACCCCATGTTTACAAATTTTAATTATGGACTGACAAAGTTTACATCTAAGCAATTTGTAGTGTCACAGTGCCACAGTATCGACGCGGGCGTTACACTATATTAGTACTAAATATATGAAAACCAAGAAATGTTATTTTAAAGTAAGCGATTACTTTAAAAATATGAAACATGATGTTGAAGCTATACATACACGACACGACTGCTAGCCGGTCGCGAACTTGTTCTCATGTTGAAGCCAAGTCCGCAGGCAAACGTCACACTATACCGACCCCGTCACGATCCAATTGTCATGACTTTTATTATTTACATATTTTTATTTTATACGTCACAATACACACGCACATAGCTTTACAAATATATATATAATTAGCTATGTATACACATAATTATGTACAGTAGTTTCGGCGCACGCGCACACGCTCTGCTGACTACCCCACTGGCCACAAAAAGGGTTTTAGGTGCCGATCTCTCCCCTCTCTTCCAGAGGCGTACGGGACTGGCCGCTTACCGAACTAAACGCACTGCAGCTGCTTACTTACATACATTCATTACTTTTACAATTTTAGTGATTCGAGGCAAAAATTCTATTAAGGTGATGGCACACTACACACCCAAACGAGTTAAGTTTAATTTAGTTACAGTCCTGAGTACACTTTTTGACGTGAAAAAAATTCAAGCCTTAAGTAAGTGAATTTGCTAATATTAAAATAATTTGCCTATAAAAACAGTTAGGGAAACTAAGAGTAATATAGGGGAACACAGGGTAATGAGAGCCGTCGGGTAATGGGAGCTATGTTGATTGAACGAAGCGCATGCACATTCGCGCGATTGTAAGCACTCGGTTGCTTCCGTCAACTGTCGGAAAACTTCACCTAACGCGCTCGAACCGTAAGTGCCATTCGTTTAGTCCCGACGATTGTATGTTTTTCGCTCCACGCTTACAAAAAATGGTGAACTGCCAGCATCAAGGTAAGCATGAAATAATATTCTTATTTTATTGTATTTATGCTTATTATATCCCTAGGTTCATATACTAATGAGACCCATTAGTTGAATTGTGATTTAAAATAGAAATAAATATTTATATTATTACTTTTCAATATGCTGGTCAGCGGCTAATGGTAGCTTTGTTGAGTCATTTTACAGCCGTAATCTACCTTATTTTTTGTTGTAGATGCTACGTGAAAGAAATCGGACAACCACGAAAGCTTCTTGGACTGTGGATTCATTAGAAAATGCGGTATCTGTTCTCAAAAGAGAAGGCATTTCAGTCTGGATCTTTAGTTTTCCATTAATAATTTCAAATTTATTTTGTTTTGTATAAAAAAAATATTTTTTAATTTGTCTTCTAAATAATTTTATTGTATTAATAATTACAATAACTAAGATCTCATTTAAAGTACGTTTTGTTAATTTTTTGTTTTAAGAGTAATTATAATGGCTCCCATTTCCCGTATGAGTCGGGTAATAGGACCGACTGCCTTTTTTCGTAAAACTGTATTTTACCTTAATACGTGTCTGTGGTTGATTCTTACTGTGATTAAAGTATACTTTAATAATGTAGGTAAGAGTTGAATATTAAAAATTACAAGAATTTTGACAAACGTGGTTTTTATCAAAACTTTCCTTTAGTAGGCTCCCACTACCCTGATCTCCCCTACTCTTCAATCTTATTTCATAATATGATTAATATGACCAACTTAATTTGCAAATTTCATAGTTCTAAATAAATATTTGAATTTTATATCGACAAAAAATCGAGATTTTCTACGTGCAGTCACGTGCTAGCGCCTATCGTACGTGGAACTGTGTGTCTTTGTATGCTTCAATAGTGTAATATGTCTTTGTACACTAATCGAAACTGCGCGCTTTTGCTAGAGTATGCCATAGCCTTAATAGTCAAAGGTGTTATGGCGATTTTTGGGGTGCACTTTGTGATGGAAGCAAGCCGCTTTGCACAGTGATAGTTGGGACCAAAATAAGCGTTTTTGCCGGCAGCGCAATTAAATATGACTTCTGATAACTTCTGCAACACGTATTTTTAAAACAAATTCAGTGACTTCGATGCAGTTTCTCCTTTGATTTTAAAATAAATTTATCTAAAATAAAAAAAATATCAGTGTAGACATTCGTTAACTAAAATGGACATATTTTTCTATCATGTTTCCAAAAGAAATATTTGATTTTAATTTATTTTTATGATATTATTTTCATATATTACAAAAAAAACGTAATAATTAAACGTAAAAATCAAACGTTAAATGACGTTTGGGTATGAAAATCCGTGAAGCCGTTTATTGTATATGTTTTTTTTGGCAGAACGGCACGCTCGGAAGCATGAGTAATATTCCCACCACCGCCACCCGCGAGCACGGAATCTTAAATATTTTCATAACTATTTAAGATATTGACATGCAGTTTTTTTTATCGAACACGTTATTAACATCGTAATAATGTGAGCAATAAAAAAATACCCTATTCATACATTTTTTTATGCAATTAAGTAAAAACCGGAAATTTAAAAAGAAAAATTCAAAAAGTAAGGATTTTCGACCATTTTTTGATACAATTTTTTTTTTTTATATTTTTTCTTTGTAGAATTAGTAATTATCTATCTATTGAAATATTAATCAGCAATATCCGTGCATCCGTCAGGCTTGTAGAATTTTTTAAAGTTTTATTTTGGGAAGTGGCGCCATCTCTATTCCTAAGGGATGAAACTTTGGGCGCTGCCGGCTAAAACGCTTATTTTGGTCCTTACTATCACTGTGCAAAGCGGCTTGCTTCTATCACAAAGTGCAGCTTTTTTTTCATAACACCTATGACTATAAAAGCTAATTACATAATTAAGTACGCTAAAAGAAACACTTTATCGGTATTCCCGCGTCGGTATAGACCTTGAAGTTCATCCGCATCTATGATTTTAAATATTCAATTGCCTGACATTTTAAGTAAATATTTAGTTTACGTGGTTTTTAACATAGTAATTATTCGAATAAATAATTATAGAAATTAAGCCCGAAATTTCGCACCATAATAAACCGGTCTTCGCGAGTTCCAGTCTAGAATACAATGATTGTTTTGTGCAAAAAAAAGTTTAGAACCTAAAGTGCACCTAGTGTCACCGACAGTGTAGTGTGTAGAGTTCGTGACTTGTTACAAATGCAACGGGACTCAGCCGTCGCTACAATGCTTATACTTACTTAGTTCATCCGTGAAGATGTAGCATGCAACTGTGCCGAAACATCCGAATCTCGATAAATAAAGTCGTGGAAACACGTTACGAATAATTTTAATTTACAAAATAGTTTGATCTAGTGTTTACAAAAAATAAATATTTTTTTATTTTTTTCTTTATTTAGCGTCCTCACTAGTCTTCAATCAATTGATTTTATTACTACTAGGAAACACTAAAAAAAACGAAATATTTAAAAATTGACTTAAAATTTTCTGATAATTAAGGCTGCCTTATATATTAAATTTTATTTTTTTGCGAGTAACAATTGCCCGGTACAGTGGACTACTTTACCGGTACAGTGGACTACTTTTCCTCTGTTTTGGAATTAGTGTTAAGAGTTTTATTACGCAGATAGGATCAAAACCCAACAGTATTTATGGCAGTATGAAATAATTTAACTTGTCAGTGGCTGCGGGGCTGGCAGTGGCAAAACTACTTTTCAAATATCCTCGGTGCATTTTGGAACGCAGTCAGCTGTCTTTACACGTAATACATAGACAATCAAATATTTAGTCTAAACGATTAATATGCAATATATTACTTATAAAAGTAACATATTACTTCCGAAACATACGAGTATTTTAAACTGTGAGTCGCGCTGCGGCCGGTGCTAGTCGGTGCTGCGGCCGGTGCTAGTCGGTGCTGCGGTCGGTGCTACTCGATTACATAAAATTGCCTCGTTTACATCAACATGCTGTCGTTTGTTTTTAAATAACACATATAAATTTAAATCCAAACAATACATATTTTGTTTACTTAAATACATTTATACATTTTTTTCGTGACAATTTGTCACGGGAGAAACGGCGACCACCACAATTTATTAACCAGATAATATCACAAATGGTAATACGGTTGATGGAAACGGTGAGACGCCGTGACTCATTGTCTACATACGCCCCCGTTTCGACGCTACGCGACTTCGATGCAGAAGTTACCGCGTACCGTAAACGGGATATTAAATGCCGCAATTCACCAATCCATAGCCTACTAGAGGAAGGGAAATTTAAAATAATATCCTCTAATCGATTACAGTATAGTGGTGGACGTGCGTATTCAACGCGCGCCCGGCGGCAGGTGGCGCCCCGCGTCAGTGCGCAGGCGCAGGCGCGGGCGCGGGCGCGGCGGACACGGCGTGGGGGGCGCGCATCGGCGGAAAGTGCGCGGGATCGCGCAGGTCGTATGCACCACGCGGAGGGGAGCCCGCCGCCGCACCGCGCAGCTCGCCCTCACGCTGCGACTCTGTCACACAATAAACACAACCAAGTCAAAATAGAAAACTGTTTAATTTTGGATATAATTCAGACAATATGTTTTTGGATGCCTTTGTTATTTTGTTAAAAATGGGAATTATTTGAACATTTGAAAATTAATAAATGATGTAAGTATATTGTCCTCTATCAGTGTATTTACATACCGATTTTATCCTAATAAAATAGACAGCGCGTTCTCTCGCAAGGTTTTTTTCCTGACTGACTATGCAGTTGGCTGTTGCAGCCATTACAGCTTCACCGGGCATTTTGGGGCAAGACTCTGAAGGAGCCTCAGCCCACAAAGCCCCCGCGGGGGGAGCCTCGCCTTGGGTTGTCGGTCTCGGGGGCGTCCTTTCGACCAGCGTGAGTCTCGAACCCGAAAGTGAGTGAGCGCCAGGAAGGGAGTTTCCCGTCACGCGGGTGCGGTGCAATTGAGTGGAGCGAGAAGCGCTCCGGCACTCTTTGATACCTCGTGTATCCTTGCGGGCGCCGACGTCTTTGGGGGGGGCTATTAGAGGAGGTCTTTGAGACTAATTGTCATCTGGGGCCGTTAGTACGTGCCGAGGCCGCCTAACGATAGGCTTACGACCGTACCGAGACCGTGTCGGTCGGGGGGATTATACAATTAATCGATTTGGGTGATTTTGTGTACGCTCGTAAAGGGGACTGTCAGGACTTTGAAATATTTGGGAATCGTGGGGAGCTCGAAGACCCTGTGTAGGTCCGCATGCGGATGCAAGTGGTGTCAAGAGTCAGCTTATTTCTAAGCGACATCTTACTGTACTTGCCTATCATGGGATATAGACGAGCGAGGACAAAAGCGGCTCGGTCTCTAACTAGAACTAGAATTGCTGTATCCAGTGCCACTTGCATCGACAATATATTTACTGACATAAAACCAATTCAAAAATCAATTATAAGCAATCTAGAGTCAGATCATTGTGGACAGTTAGTGGTTTTAGAAAGAAAGAATAATTACTAAAAAGGAAATTAAATTTATACCAATAACAACTAAACGGGTTGAATCATTTAATTCTAACTTAATGCAGAAACTTCCAGATTTGCTTTATAATGGCGACCCAAATGATATGTACAATACTGTTCTTGACACTATTACTACAGAGTATAATAAAATATTTACTGCAAAAAAGAAACTTATTTCCAGTCGCTTTAGTTTTAGTGAATAAACTAGGTATTCATAAAAGTAGGCGTAAACTGTATGAATTATATAAAGAAAAAACATATAATAATAGCCAAATATTTAGGGAATATTTAAAAAAATACTCAAAAACCTTTAAAAAGGTCTGTCTTGTTGCAAAAGCAATTCACCTCAGACATAAAGTAAAAAATTCAACAAATAAAATAAAAACTACACGGAACCTAATAAATAATGAAACTGGTAAAGCTAGGAATTCTTGTCAGGACTTTGAGTTGATTGTAGATGATGCTAGTTTTAAAACAAATTCTGAGGTAGCAGTTGCCTTTGAACAGTTTTTTAAGAATCTTCCATTCAAAACAACTGAACATCTAAACTCAAGTCCAATCTTAGCAGAAAAATTATTAAAAACTAGTGTTCCTGAATGTAACGTTCCCTTTGTATTTAATAACATTAGTCCTACGGATATCATTAATACATTTAAAACACAGAACTTTGGGGACTTTCTGTAAAAACTATAAATTCAATTATTCATGTTATAGCACAACCCTTAGCCATTATTTTTAATAGTTGTGTTGATAGTGGTGTGTTTCCTGATGAGATGAAACTTAGCAAAGTTATACCTCTTTTTAAATCAGGTAGTTCAACAGATCCTAATAATTTTCGGCCTATTTCAATACTACCTATACTCAGTAAAGTTTTTGAAAAATTCATACTTTGTCAAATGTTAAGCCATTTCTGTATTAATGAGCTACTTAGTAGTAAACAGTTTGGCTTTATGAAAGGCCGTTCCACAACCGATGCAGGAGTGGCACTATTAAAAAATATATATAACGCCTGGGAGGATTCGCATGACGCCCTTGGAGTGTTTTGTGATTTATCTAAGGCATTTAACTGTGTTCAACATGAAAATCTCATCAGGAAGCTACATCACTATGGTATTAGAGGCAAAGCTCTCGACCTTTTGACATCCTATATGAGTAGGAGAGTACAGAAAATAGATGTCAACCGTGAAAGATCTCCGGGATCAGCAGTCACTATGGGAGTCCCTCAGGGCTCAATTTTAGGTCCTTTTCTATTTCTTATTTACATTAATGATCTCCCATATAATGTAAAAAAGCATGACATTGTCTTATTTGCTGATGACACCTCTTTGCTTTTTAAAGTTAAGAGACGACAGACATAATATAATGAATTAAATAATGCCCTTTCTAAAATTGTCAATTGGTTTAACGCTAATAATTTGTTACTTAATGAAAAAAAAATCAAATGTGTTAAATTTACATTATCAAATGTTAGTCAGAGACAGACATGTATTGGTATTGGTGCCGAGCGGTTAGAACTTGTTAATTCAACAGTCTTTCTTGGCATAACGCTGGACTCCAAACTTCAATCGGGTCCTCATAATTATAACCTAGCCAAAAAACTTAGCTCTGCTGTGTATGCGATCAAGAAAATAAGACAATTGACCGATGTCGACACTGCAGAAATAGTATATTTTAGTTTAATGACATATGGTATCCTATTGTGGGGTAGTGCTGCTGATGTAAATACAATATTTTTGTTACAAAAAAGGGCAATTCGTGCTATTTATAAATTAGGATCTAGGATATCTCTGAGGGATAGGTTTAGGGAAGTAAAAATTTTAACTTTAGTGTCGCAGTACATATATAAAAATCTTTTATATGTACATAAAAATATCAATAGTTTCAGCAAGAAAAGTGACGTTCACAAAGTAAATACTAGAAGTAAAAATAAGCTGTTGGTGCATGATACACGTCTACACAAAATAAGTAACTCTTTTATGGGGCAATGTATACACTTTTACAACAAAGTTCCCAATAAAATTCAAAATCTATCAATAAGTAAATTTAAATCTTTTATCAAGCAGGTACTTTGTAAAAAGGCATACTACAATATTTCAGACTATGTAAATGATAAAAATCCTTGGGACTGATGATGCTTAATTACAGGATGCATAGGTAAACCAAATTAAAATGGAAATAACATAAAATTGTACGACTAAAAATTTTTTATTTAAAACATTAATTGTATTTTAGTTTATTTGTATTATTGATAGTGTTTTTAAAACAGTAACTATCGAGTTTCTTGCCGGATTCTTCTCGGTAGAAATCAACAACATTGTGAACCGGCGGGAAGGTGGGAGGGTTCAAAAAATAATATTTTATAACTTTGACGATTCAAAAGTGATTGTAAAATCCTTATTTGAATAAACCATTTTGACTTTGACTTTGACTTTGACTATTTTGGTGTGATCGCGGAAGTTCAAACGCCTATCCAGGGTCACACCGAGATATTTGGTCTTATTATGCCAAGCAATGGCACGACCGAAGAGTGAGAGGGGAGATGGCCGCGGAGGATGACCTACGGTAAAGAGAACGGCAGAGGTTTTGTCGGGATTCACTTCGATTCTCCATTTCCGAAACTATTCGTCTAGGCCAGTAATAGCGGGTTGGAGTCACTAAGTGATTCGACTCACTTGTTATAAATAGCGGTATCGTCCGCGAAAAGGGCTAATTAGGTACCAAACGTTTTAGGGATGTCGTTTGTGTACAGAAGGTACAAGATAGGGGCGAGCACGGACCCTTGCGGAACTCCTGCTTCTATGGGACGGGGGCAAAAGAGAGTGCCTTCAACTTTATAGCGAAAGCTACGCTTTGACAAGAAGTTTATACCACTAAGGTGGCAAACAAGCTTACGGTCCGCCTGATGGTAAGCGGTCACCGTAGCCTATGGACGCTTGCAACACCAGGGGTATCACTTGCGCGTTGCCGACCCTTCAGAAATCTAATAACTTCTTTCTTGAAGAACTCCATAATGTAGTCCTTGCAGAAAACCTTGGCAGGGAGCTCATTCCACAACTTAAGCGTTCGCGGGAGGAAGTTTCTCTGAAACCGCACTGTACGCGACCATTCAGGTTCTAAAGTGTGAGAATGAATTCCCTGCCGATGGCGAGCGGTGCGATGGTAGAAAGTAGCCGTGGGCATAATTTCGAACAATTCCTCAGAACACAACCCATTGTAAAAGCGGTAGAACACACACAGTGAGGCAAAGTCTCTTCTCAGATTTAAGGGCTCGATACCGCAAGTGAGTTTGGAATCGTCGACAATTCTCACAGCCCGTCGTTGAACCGAGTCAAAAGGGCAAGCTGGTATCCGGGTGCACCTGCCCAGAGATGGCAGCAGTACTCCATATGGGGCCGAACTTGCGACTTGTAAAGTAACAACCTTTGCCCCGACGTGAAGTACTGCTTCGCTCTGTTGAGTACACCAAGTTTTTTGGACGCCAGCTTCACCTTATCTTGTAAATGATCTCGGAACTGAACATCGCTGGAGATGTCGACACCAAGGATCCCAATGCTCTTGGAGATGGAGAGGGGAGTGTTCTGGAATTGTGGGACTACAGTGAATGGAGTTTTCTTAGCGGTGAACGCGCACACTTGTGTCTTTGTAGGGTTGAATCGGACCAAGTTTACCCGTCCCCAGTCAGAGACCTGGTACAGTGTGGTCTCGATTTGAGACACAAGTTCTCCGCGGCTATCCTCCACAACGGAACGAGGGATGTTTGCACAACCCATGTAAAAAGCGTCTCCAGTACTGTCATCTGCATAGCATTGTATGTTGTGCATGTCCAACATGTCATTGATATGCATTAGAAACAGCGTAGGAGACAGCACAGAGCCTTGCGGGACACCAGCGTTAATGTCCATGCTAGCAGAGCAACTACCGTCAACTACGGTTCGTATGCGTCTGCCGGACAAAAAGCTAGCCACCCATTTGCACAAACCCTCGGGCACTCCGTAAGATGGCAACATCGATAGAAGACCCCGGTGCCAGACCCGATCGAACGCCTTCGCTATGTCCAGGCTACATGCCAATACCTCCCCCTGACTTTCAATGGCTAGTGCCCATCGGTGTGTGAGATACACTAGAAGGTCACCAGTCGAGCGACCGTGGCGAAAGCCATATTGACGGTCACTGACCAGATCGTGTACTTCTTTCTAGGTATCTTAGAAGCTGTGTGTTGATTACACGCTCCATCACCTTAGAGAGGAGAGAGGTAATAGCGATAGGCCTGTAATTCGATGGATCTGATCTATCGCCCTTTTTGGGCACCGGGTGCACATTTGCAGTCTTCCATGAAGACGGAAATTGCCTAGTGTGGTAGGAAAGCGCGAAGAGGCGCGTGAGTACAGGACATAACTCAGGAGCACACTGCTTAAGCACCACTGCTGGTATAACGTCTGGCCCACTCGACTTATGAACGTCTAGAGAAAGCAACGCCCGCCTGACCTCCCGCTGCGTTATGGAGATTTCCGGCATGGTCTTACCGCACCACGGTATAATTAAACCGTTGTGCCAGACGTTGTCGAAGGCTTTCGCTACATCGAAGAAGACAGCGCCCGTGTGACGGGGCTTACCTAATACTAGTTGGAAGCCAGTGAGAACATTTTTCGCGATGCGGAGGACTCATCATGTGTGGGAAAAGAAGGTCTGCGCTCCACTTCACCGTCTACCTCACGCACATGATCGGGATCGAAGGGTTGTGTGCTTAAGGCACATTGGGCTTGGAGGCTAGATGCAAGGCAATCCGCTTTTTCGTCGTCATCGAACGCGGGAGTGTTGTTGGGACGAGTTAACGGAGTCTCGCAAGGTGTGAAAATAAATAGTCGCAAAGGTGTGACAGAAACAATGTGCAACTAAGGTCTGTTGTCTCTTTCTAATTTGTTTTAAAAACAAGATTGCGATCGTTGATAGAAAGAGAAAAGAGAAGAAAAGAGAAAGATTTGCTATGTCTCTCTTAAGAATAGTCAATTTAGTGAGGGTTATTGCTCAGTCCATAGTATGTCTGACTAACTCGAAGTATGTGATTAAAACATATTTTAATATACCCGCAATCTTAACACAGCGTAATAAGGATTGTTTTGCTTTGATCACTGTTTTGACTTATTGCGGTAAATTTAAAAATGAAATCAGTCAGCGTCAAAGATTACATTTGTTTGTACGGAAATAGAGATATCTAGCGGATGCATAGAAGTAAAAAAATCAATTAGTATATAGCGACATCGCTATACAAGCAATTGTGCTAACATAATACTAAGTCCCACACATTTTCGCTCGTTTATCTTACCGATGCGAGTTTTACCACGCGAAGTGAAGCAACACGACAAGCCAAGAAGACTTAAAAATGGACATGACACGGATATCAGTAACGCCTGCAAGCACACCTAGCAACGCCACGCCAGACACCACAGCAATCTGGACAGAGCTAAACAGAATCAGCGCAATACTAACAGAACTTGAGCAGAACAGCAAGTCAAAATCAAGCTCCAGAAGAAGACAGCAACCCAGGCGACAAGATTGGCAACCGAGAAGACGAAGTAGCCACTCAAGGGACCGAGAGCAGCAAAACCTCAACGGCCTGTGTTTCATACACCACAGGTACGGCGCGGACGCATGCTATTGCGCCAGCCGTACAACTGGGCGAACCAGCAGCGCCCGCAGCAGCCAGCAACCGCAGCCGAGGCGCGTAGGCAGCTTCCGGGAAACTAGCAGCCGTGCAGTCCACAGCGGATGACTGCACGTCCCCGATGAACAGCCGCCTGATAGTTCGAGACGTGGAGTCAGGACTGAGGTACCTCGTCGACACTGGGTCGTGTATCTCAGTCTTGCCCAAAAGGTACAGGTTAGTGTGCAACGACATAAGGCCCAGCCTGTACAAACTTTACCAGACATTACCAAACCGATGTCATTTAAGGAGATTCCGCCTCACGATGTTTTCCATCACATCGAGACTACTGGCCCACCAGTATTTGCCCGCCCGAGGCCACTTCCTCCCGATAGGTATAAAAAAGTAAAAGAGGAATTTAGAATCATTCAATCAATCACCAGCAACCAGCCAGTGGGCCAGCCCTCTACACGTTGTTCCCAAAAAAGACGATGGACTTCGACCTTGTGGCGACTATCGCGCGCTGAACGCGATAACTAAGCCGGACCGGTATCCCATACCACGGTTCCAAGATTTCACATACATGTTGTCTGGCAAGAAAATTTTCACCAAAATTGATTTAAATAGGGCCTACCATAATATTAGGATCTTTCCGTCAGACATCGAAAAAACATGTATCACGACACCATAGTCACTTTATTCTTTTTCCCGCCTAAATTTTGGCATGAAAAACGCCAGCCAAACCTTTCAGCGTTTTATGAACGACACCGTGCTCCGTAACATTCAAGTACCCAACCAAAATGGGGAATTGACATCCAGCACCGATTTTTTGTTCTGCTATGTCGACGATATTCTAATTGCATCAGAAGACCACGAGTCTCACGAAAAACACCTTAAAGCAATTTTCGAGAGACTAAATAAATTTGGTGTCACTATTAATTTAAGCAAATGCGTTTTTGGCAAAGGTTCTGTAGAGTTTCTAGGCTACGACGTATCGCCCGTAGGCATCAAACCCTTAGAATCAAAAACTGAGGCTATTAACGAGTTTCCAAAACCTCAAAATGTAGAACAACTACGTCGCTTTTTAGGCATGATAAATTTTTATAGAGCCCATATCCCCAAAGTAGCGGAAATCCAAGCTCCACTCAATAGGTACTTGCACAAATCCAAGAAGCGAGACCGCGCTATTTCTCAAAGCGGATGTCTGAGGCTCAACAAAAGTACAGCACGTACGATAGGGAGTTGTAAGCCATATATTCAGCAGTGGAATACTTTAGGTATATGATTGAAGGTCGCGTTTTTACGATTATACCGACCACAAACCACTAATGTATGCTTTCTCCAAGAAGCCAAGTGATAAGGACTCACGTAGACCGACAAGACAACTCATGTATATAAGTGAATTCACAACAGATATCCGCCACATTAGCGCTGAGAACAATATTCTAGCAGACAGCCTTTCCAGGGTCGAAATAGACAGCATCAACGCGTCGAACATCGATTTCCAGGAACTAGCCAAGGCACAAGGCCTTGACCTCGAGTTACAAAAACTACTGAACTCGAAAACCTCTGCCAGGATCGAAAAAGTTTTCATCCTAGGCATCAACATAGAAATTTATTCCGAGGTTTCACGTAACAAACCGAGACCTTATCTCCCTGAAACTTTCAGGAGGTTAGCCTTTGACCTAATTCACAACCTGAGCCATCCAGGCATCCGCAGTTCACGGATGATGGCAGACAGATACTCCTGGGATGATGGCAGACAGATACTTCTGGCCTAAGATAAATGTAGATGTAGAAAACTTTGCTAATACCTGCATACTTTGCCAAAAGTCGAAAGTACACCGACACACCGTCTCAAAATTAGGTACTTTTCCGCCTTGTAATCGTTTTGAACATGTCCACTTAGACATAGTAGGGCCACTACCAACGTCACCGGACGGCTATAGGTATTGCGTCACAATGGTCGATCGCGCCACGGGATGGCCTGAGGCTTTCCCCATTAAACATATTTTCGCAAAAACGATCGCAAAAATTGTGTACGAAGGCTGGGTCACACGCTTTGGTTGCCCGGCTAAGATCAGCACGGATCAAGGTACACAGTTTGAAAGTTATGGCCTACTTAGGGGTTGAAAGAATACGTACAACGAGCTATCACCCCCAAAGTAATTCAACAGTGGAAAGATTTCACAGCAGTCTCAAGGCAGCCCTTATGGCTAGACTGCAATCCTACACAACGTCGTGGGTAGAACAGCTACCTACTGTCCTATTCGGTCTAAGGTCAGTACCCAAAAACTAACAACCAAGTAAGCTCTGCTGAAATGACATACGGACAGACGCTACGACTTCCAGACGAATTTTATGACAATTTAAGTAAGAACGTAGGAGACCCACACGAATTCTTACTTAAATTACGCCAAACAATAGGGAATCTCAAACCCAAACACACAAGAAACACAGACTCAAGGACAATATTCGTACATACAGACCTACATACTTGTACACACGTTTTCCTCCGGACGGACTCAGTCAGAAGGTCACTACAAGCACCCTACCAAGGTCCCTTCAGAGTTATACAAAGGCGAGAAAAAGTTTATTTAATCGATTTAGGCCACAAAGAACAGTGGATATCAATAGATAGGCTAAAACCAGGTGACCCTGTCCCGTCTCACAAAAACACCGATTCGAGTTCAGGTAGTAGCGACCGGCCAGCGCCAAACGCCGCCGCAATCCCTACGCCTAGTAACCCACCCGCGGCAAAGTCGTCAATTCTCAGACAGACAAAATCTGGGGGCATTGTGAAACCGCCGGTACGTTATAACCTTTAATCGGACCAGGTACTGAGAATTGCAACGTTGCCGACAAACTATCTACAAGGTAACTAGGTTATAATAACAAGTAGTCCGTAAGCGTGTTACTAACATTTTATTACTGTTTAAATTTTTTTCCTTAGTATTTTTTTACACACATATATATATATATATATATATATATATATATATATACACCACATATTTACACACTATTTCATTTACTGTAAAAACCACATTAGCGTAACGTAATTATGGAAAAAACCCAAAGTAAATTCTCGATCTTTCAATATAACGAGAATAACCTACAGAACATATCAATTTTAACGCTAGTTACGGCAGTACTGCTAACTGCCATAATGGTTGTACTACTCTACAAATACTGTAGAGGCAGGATAAAGTCCTGGATCCACAGGGAAGTACGCATCGCAGATGCGACACCAAAAACAAACAAAACAAATACTAATTTCGTCTAAAATAAAAACGTAAGTATTCCAAGTAGCAAAACTCACTGCGTCACAGCAACCACAGTCAACCCAAACATTTTTGACTACATACTTCTTGTACACTTTCACACTACAGTAAAAGCTCGAAAAGCTGCTGCTGAAGCCCTCCTTTTACGCCGTCAACTTGAGCAGAAACAGGAGCGTATGGAGCGCGAATCAGAACGTGATCGTCATTTTGCCAAGATTCGGAGAAAAATGGAAGAGCACGAGCTGCTGGCGGAGTTGGCAGCTATCAACGTCGAAATCACGCGCTAACAGCAGTCAAAAAAGTTCTACTCACAGTCGGGTAAGCGTATCTAGGACAAAAATGTGGGTTCAAAATATAAATCACTCATTTAGCGTAGCTGACAATAATAACAGAGCATCTTATTCAGTAGAGTGCGATCGATGTGATGTCGTACCGCCCAGTCGTCAGGTATCATTACCGACGGCTACCTGTGGTACTGTATCTCTCGTTATTATTTCTAAGCATACACCACAAAGGTCAGTTGCCTCCAAAACCTCCGAGGTAAAGAGCTTTGTATCTCCACTCTTATCGCCGGAACTAGGCAAATTAAATCATAATTCTTGTTTGTTAATGAAGGCAGTAGCCGATACAGCTGCTGCAGCGAAGGCTCTCGCCTCCGCTCAGGGGAAACCCAAAATACCTCAACTATTTCCGTTTTATGGAAACATGCAACAATGGTTGCAATTCAAACGTATTTTTGATACCACTAAGGGTTATTTTTGTAACCTAGAAAACGTCGCACGATTGCAACAGGCGCTACGGGGACCTGCACATGACGCTGTCGCTTCACTGCTGATCGCGGCGGAAGAACCTGAAGAGATCATACGCAAGCTGGAGGAAAACTTCGCGCGCCCCGAATGGACCATATTTAATGAAGTAGCAACGTTAAAAAATTTGCCACGACTAGGTAACGACATAAAAGAACTTGGAACATTAGCAAACCGGGTACGTAATTCTATATCTACAACTAAGTTACTTAACCAGACAGAGATTTACATTCTCCGGAACTTTTTCATGCGGTTCTCGCGAAATTGAACCCTAACATGAAAACACGATGGTCCGATTTTGCCGCACAAGACAGTACTCAAAGGCCAAAATTAGAAGTACCCTCTGATTTTTTACAACGTGATTTGAATCAACATATTATATTTAGTTTGTCACCAGAGTCACTTACACAAACTCAGTTTGTTCCATTTAATAAGAATGTCACACGTGAAAGCGTTCACACAGTAACGCATTCTCAAAACAAAACTTTTATTTCTAAGAAACTAGAGTGTCCATTCTGTAAAAACAATCACAATATAAAATCATGTCCGGATTTTAAGGCTATTACCGTTGACAATAGATGGCGTTGGCTTCGTGAAGCAAAAATATGTTATAGGTGTTTTAGAAAAAGTTCACACTAGTGGAAAACGTGTAAAGTTAACCCTTGCGGTGTAGATGGATGCACAATACGTCATCATCCCCTATTACATGGAAGTCTACCATTACCTTTTGACAGCTTACCTAACAACCAAATTAATAATAATGTTTTGGCCGCCACCACAGAGCAAAATATTCCTTTCACATCGTCAAACGAAATTTCACGCCCGGATTTCTAAAACAATGAGATTGTTTCAGCTACAGCTGTACAACAACCTAGCGCTAAATTATGTCAAAGTCGTGTTTTTCTCAAGATCATACTAGCAACCGTTTCAGGACCAGAAGGAAGTTGTGATGTGTACTGGATGATGGTAGTACGGCGACATTAATTTACGCTAGTGTTGCCGCTCGTATCGGTGCATCGGGGCCACTGCAGACTATTACTGTCAATGGCATAGGTGGTCTTAATAAAAATACCACAGTTTCTTACGTCGATTTCCATATTAAGGGCAAAAACGCAAACGATATTTTTTTTATAAAAAATGCTAAAGCAATGTCTGGTTTATCTTTAGGCACACAGACAATTCCTAAAGAAACTATTGCTGCTTATTCTCACTTGACCGACCTCGTAGACACTCTATCATATGAAAACATTACACCTATGGTTCTTATAGGTGCTGAACACTGGCATTTGTCTATCTCTCGTAAAATTAGGAAAGGAAATTATAACCAGCCAGTAGATTGCCTCACAGCATTAGGTTGGACGTTGTACGGTATGGCATCTAGCAAAACTAAATTAGTAGAATTTGTGAACTACAGCACTTTGTTTTCTGCCAGCGAAACAATGTCAGATAGCGACAATTTAGAAGTTCTTATAAAGGATCAGTATAAACTTGATTCTTTAGGCATATCAAAATCAACAACTAATTTTAATAAACAAGATGAGCGCGCGATAAAAATTTTAGAAACTACCACCAAAAGGCTGCCAACAGGTCGGTTTGAAGTGGGCATGCCTTGGTGTGAAGACATTAAACTTGTCCCTAATAGTTATTCTCAGGCGTTGTCACGTTATTTAAACTTAGAAAGTCGCATGAAACGAGATCCTGAGTTCTCAAATGCCTACAATAAATTCATAAATAATATGATAGATGAAGGTTTTGCCGAAAAATGCGATATTTCCTCGTATTATGGTTGTTATAAAAACAAAGATATTACATAGACTGAGGCCAAAAGGTGGTATTTGCCTCATTTCGGAGTTTATCACCCACAAAAACATAAATTACGCGTTGTTCATGACGCTGCAGCTAAGAATGAGGGTCTCAGTCTAAACTCTTTACTACTCTCTGGTCCTAACTTACTTCAGTCTCTGCTTGGCATTCTTTTCCGTTTTAGGGAAGGTCGTATTGCATTAGCCTCAGACATTAAACAGATGTGCCTTTAAATAAACATTAGAGAGCAAGACAGAGACGCCTCTAGACCTCTGGAGAGACGACTCCGACTTAAAAAATGTTAAGAGAATGCCAATTAAGGAGTTCAGAATGACAACTGTAATTTATGGAGCATGTTGTTTACCATTTATCGCTCAGTATATTAAAAATTTGAACGCAAAAGATAACATAACCCTTTATCCAAAGGCAGTGGACGCCATTCTATACAATCATTATATGGATGAGTATTTGGGCTCGCATGACAATGTTGACGAAGCAGCTCAAGTGGCATCCGATATAAATACTGTTCACTAGGCCGCATGTTTTGAAATACGAGGGTGGATTTCAAACTACCAGACAGCGTTAAAACTTGTACCGAGTGACTTACGTGCAAGTCAATCGACAGAAGTCGATTTAGGGAACAATCAAAATAGCGTTAGTGTTTTAGGTATAGCTTGGGATCCCATAGCAGATATTCTAGGCTTTAGAACAGGTTTAAAAGAAATGTCACCAAACAAATTGACTAAACGAAAAGTTCTTTCACATTTGATGCGAGTATATAATCCGTTAGGTTTACTCGGACCTGTTGTTATTAAAGGACGTATTTTATTTCAAAAGTCCTTTCTACTGATTCCGCCATCATGAGTTTGCGCAGATTTATCGCCAGAAGAGGTTCTCCAAATACAATTTTTTCTGATAATGGTACAGCATTTGTGGGAGCCAATCGTCTGTTAAAAGAATTGTACACCACAAATGTCCAAGATTTTGCCGCCAATAAATGCATCAAGTGGAGTTTTATACCTGCTGCAGCTCCATTTTTTGGTGGTTGTTGGGAGCGATAAGTGCGCACAGTAAAAGTAGCTCTTAATGCAACACTTCATGAACGAGCACCAAAAGAAGATATACTAACATTACTGGCAGAAGCTGAAGCTATCGTGAATTTTTGCCCACTCGCTCACGTTTCTGTGGACCCCAACGATGAAGAGACTCTCACACCATTCCATTTCCTTATTGGCTTTTCCTCCAATCAAATACTTCCAACAGTTTTGGATGACTCTGACCTTGTTAGCCGTTCAGACTGGAAGAAGGCATTAAGACTTGCAGATCATTTTTGGAGTCGTTGGGTCCGTGAAATACTTCCAACGATGCAACCGCGACAGCAAAGCAAACAAGCTCGCAGCGAAGACATCAAAATATGCGAAGTAGTTATTATTGTAGACGACACATTACCTCGAGGAGCCTGCCCGCGAGGTCGAATAGCCGCTATGTACCTAGGGAAAGATGGGATACTAAGAGTAGTGGACGTTGCAACGAAAGGCGGTATTTTACGTCGACCCCTGAAAAAGTTAGTTAAATTGACTACACATGGCCCCAGTTAATTTTGTAAAATGTTATTGTGTGCGCACGCGCACAAGGGGTGAGGATGTTACAACCTTTTTTTATAAAGTTGTATGTAAGAGTAAATACTGTTTAGTTCTTATACCTTTTTAACTATTTTCTTCTTTTTTTGTCTGGTCAGTATTCATTTTTGATTTTCCTTACTTGGTGAAAGGATATAAATTTTACTCGCTATTATTCTTCTAGTTATTAAAACCCAACTATAATTAACACAGTGTTTCACTGCATTTCGAATTCATTCCTACATTTCATTAGCTCTCCGTAATACACGCATTGAGTTAAGGTTCCGTAGAACGAGAATGCGAATATCCAAAAAAACTTATAAACGATTTTTTGATAGCAAATAACTCGCTATAAGTTACTTAAAAACTACCAATTTGACAGACCTATCCAACGACACCTTCACTATATGATTTTTTTTTCTCAGGTTGACTACAAAACTGTAGGCCAGTTTACAAAGGACACCTAACTACAATGTTTTCGGGATCGGTACAAAGACTGTAACATACCAGCGGACGAACATGATTAAATTATAAGGGTTCTGTTTCAGCACTTTTATGCAATTAGCTACGGACATTAAAAAGTTTAGAATTTTGACATTATTTATACAGTAAAGTGTAACAATAAAAGATTACACATATTCAGTAGAGTGGTTAATAAAATTCGCAATTTCAAAACCTCAGGCCTATTTAATATGATTATTGCAAAATAGTATGAAATTGGCAGTAGGTACGTAAATCAGTGTTATAAAACATTAAGTTCGGATTCGAACTAGACACTCTTAAACATCGGAGCCTGTTTCCAGATGTGGTAGTGTCGGAGATTAACGCGTTAAAACAAAAATACAACATCGGGACCCTCTTTCAAATCTGGTAGTTTCAGAGATTAGCGCGTTCAAACAAAATCAAATATCGGGATCCTGTTTCCAGATGTGGTTGTTTCGGAGATAAACGCGTTCAAACAAAAAAAAACAACATAGGAGCCTGTTTTTAAATCTGGTAGTTCCAGAGATAAGCAAGTTCAAACAAAAATACAACATCGAAGCCTATTTCAAGATCTGGTAGTTTTTGAGATTGCCCGTTCATACAAATATACAACATCGGAGCCCTCTTTGAAATCCGGTAGTTTCAGAGAGTAGCGCATTCAAACAAAATCAAGTTCTACAGCTTTATTATATTTGTAAAAATAAAAAATATTGGAAAAAATTGACGTTTATTTTTGTAGGGGAAACTAAGCGTTGAGCCCGCGTTTGTAAAAATCTCATCGAGACGTTCACTCATCAATAGATGGCGTTACAGTGCTGAATAATGAAAAATAGCAGATTGCCGCTTTCTTACTACTGAATTTAGTCACGAAACCCAAAATGGCGAGCCCTTGCCGTTAATCAGTAACTTATTACTAGGGAGTGACTGCATTAGCCGTAACATGATCCTTCCTATCCTTGACATAATTCTTCCTATTATCACAAATATCCTCAATCAATCTATTGCAACTGGAGAATTTCCAGAATCCTGGAAAGATTTATTAATTGTTCCATTGCCGAAAAAAGCAAATCCTGCCTGTTATTCCGATTACCGTCCCATATCCATTTTACCATTCCTATCCAAAGTTCTTGAACGTCTTGTTCATGAACAACTATCTTATTTCTTCACTAAAAACAACATGTTATATCCTCTTCAATCTGGTTTTCGCCCTGGACATAGTACGACTACTGCACTTGTCAAAATCTCTGATGACATTCGTTTTGGTATAGAAAGCAGAAAAGTCACAGTACTAACACTATTATATTTTAGCAACGCCTTTAACACTGTTGACTTTGATATATTACTTTCACTTTTAAGTTCTCTTAACATATCTCCAACAGCAATCGACTGTTTTCATAGTTAATTGCGAGGGCGCCGTCAGCGGATCAAGGTAGATGATTCTTTCTCTACTTGGTGCTACACCAATGCCGGCGTTCCGCAAGGTGGCGTGTTGTCTCCACTTCTCTTTGCTATTTTCATTAATAATATAACATCTAAATTATCTTCTCTCTACCATCTATATGCAGGATTTTCAAATATATACTCAGGCTCCGGTTAATGAACTAAAAAGTGCAGTTGCTATAATAAATGGCGATCTTGCTCGTATTACAGAGTGGAGTACCTCGTTCGGACTTAATGTAAATCCAAATAAAACTCAACTTATTATTGTAGGTGGTTCAAGAATGATACCTAAGATTAATGTACAGGATCTCCCTAAAGTAAGTATAAACGGAACAGTCATTCCATATAGCGAGACTGTTAAAAACTTAGGTATCATTATAGACCAGACACTTTCATGGCAACCACAATTAAAAGATGTTAGCAGAAAAATATTTGCATCAGCTAAATCTATTAGCAGATTGCGTAACTTTCTACCCATTTCCACTAAAATTGCACTGGCTAGATCCCTTTTGCTTCCTGTTCTCGATTATGCGGATGCTAGCTATCTTGACCTTACTGAGGAGCAATTAAATAAGCTTGAGCGTCTCCAGAACCTATGTATTAGATACATATTTGGTCTACGTAAATATGATCACATATCCGAATTTCGATTAAAACTCAAGTGGCTCCCAATTCGCCTTCGCCGGAATACTCATATTCTATTTCTTCTCTACAACGTACTTTTCAATCCGTCTGCCCCGTTATACTTGAAAGAACGTTTCAATTTTATAGGGTCTACTGTTCTTCGCGCTACAACAAACTTGATGCTAAAAACTCCAACACACTATTCTCAAACATATAATGACTCATTCACCGTCACTGCCATAAGACTATGGAACGCTTTGCCTTTCGACGTCAAACAAGCTAAAACTTTAAGAATTTTTAAAAACCTGGTAAATACACATTACTTAAAGAGTTAAGCTGTCTCATAAGTACACTGATTATTTATCTATATTAATTAAGATGTTTGTAGTTTGTGTATTAGTATTAGTTTATATTTAATTTTATTTATATATTTATTAATTTAGTTATACATTTGTATATATTATTATATTTCATATTGTTAGGTTTTGATCCGTAACTAATATTTATTCAGTTAGCACATACTACTCAGATTTTCTATAAAGTGTCCTCTACCCAAAGGTTGTCTGGAAGAGATCGCTTATTAGCGATAAGACCGCCAATTTGTAATCTTTTTGCTTATTTTAATATGTCTTCTTTGTTTATGCGCATTAAGTATATTATTATTATTATTATTATTATTATTATTATTTTAAACTAAACTTACGTTAAATAAGAGCCACTTTTAAAATTTGGCAAAAATGTAATGCAAATCCCATTAACTGTCACAAACTCAACTGAAATATCATGAAATAAAAAATAGATTTTGGGTTATTGTTTTACAGTTCAAAATTGGTTAGGCAAGGTTACTTAAACTTGTAACATACAACATCAAAATTTAACAAGAGTTCCTGATATTTTACCGGAATCAAAGTACATGCAATGACCTTCTTCATAGAATAGCATCAAATTATATTTTTTTTTGTATTAATAATTAAAGAAATATATTCTACTGTGGATTATCAAAGTTTTTCAAGTATCAACCACATCAAAGATCATAGACATATTTTTGGTCCTTCGAGTTAAAATCAGGAGCTCGCGGTGTGACTGTAAAACGTGACATGCTGTGAGGTGAACTAGCAACTTTGCTCAACTTAGCAAACAATTTTATAAACTTATCAAAAAACTATCATCGATAACCACTTTTCGGGACACCGGGAACCATTTCAATTCTTCCTTTTATCAATACATATCAAATCTAGCATGGAGGATCTTCTTACAACACAAAATCAGCTTATTTTGGAAATCGAGCAACTTTTTACTAATTTTAAAAAGAACGGCGCGGACAGAAAAAACGCTGATTATATTAAACGTCGACTGAGTACTCTCGACGATTATTGGCGTTATTTTGCAATCAAATTCCACTCGTATTTTACTAGTAATCAATATGAATCAGTAAAGGAGAGGTACGACAGCATTCGTGCAGTTTTACAGAATTAATTTTAAAAAAGCAGTTCGCACAAGAAAAAGGTAACACCACAAATGGAGATCCCAATATTTACCGGTAACTATCATCAATGACCTTCATTTAAAGATTTGTTTCACGAGGTTATACATTCCAACCCCCATTTATCCAATGCGCAAAAAAAAGCAATTTTTGAAAGCTAAGGTGAAAGGGGATGCGGAGCGATTGATACAACATCTTTTAATTAGCTCCGATAATTATTGTGTTTTTTGAAATATCTTAAATAATAGATTTAATAACAAAAAACTAATATTTACATCACATGCTACTATTTTGATGGGTATACCAGCGAGCCAAAAACTATCATCTTATCACATTAGAAGTATGCAATACACAGTGGTAGAGACTTTAAGTGCTATCAAAAACTTAGGAGTCGACGTGAGTTCATGGGACCCGCTGATTGTTCATATCTTATCACAGAAATAGGATCCAGAAACTTACAACGACTATTCTCAAACACTGAAGCAACCAAGGGAAGATTTCTTGGAAATCAAGTTTACTACTATAGAAACATTTGGCAGGAAGTCAGAGTATCAAGCATATAGGGGAAATAATCAAAAGCAAGACGTAAGCAAATATCAGAAGACAAAGTTTTCTAAAGTCGCATAACAATTAAATCGAGTCTAGCAATCATTAAATCAAAATAAAAATGTCTCTTTGCGAAACTAATGAACATGCGTTTTTCTACTGCCAAAAGTTTTTAGATATGTCACCAATAAGCAAAAAATCGCCAAGTGCGAGTCGGACTCTCGCACGAAGGGTTACGTACCATTATCTTTAAAAATGGCAAAAAAATCACGTTTGTTTTATGGGAGCCCCCTTAAATATTTGTTTTATTCTAATATAATTATTTATTTTTAAAGTGACTATATATAGTGAACTTAATATTCTGTGCATATTTTAAGCGTCTACCTGTTGCCGTTATCAATATCGAGCAAAATCGACAAAAAAAAATCACGTTTGTTTAGCATGGACAAGACAAGACTAGACTACTAGCATGGATCTTAAGATTTATAACAAAAAAGCAAAATAAGGAAAAAAACAGTAAGGTATTTACTTTAGAAGAACTAAAAAGGTCGAATACTTTATTAATCCGATATTTACACCACGAAGAATTCTCAGCCGAAATAAGCGATTTACAAAAGCAAAGCAAAATTAAATCAGCAAGCAAAATTATACAATTAAATCCTTACCGTGTTACTGGTGGTGTATTAAGAGTGGGCGGTAGGCTGCAAAATGCTTACATAAGTGAAAGTTCTAAGCATTCCATCATTTTACCGAAAAATCATAAATTAACAGATTTAATCATAGATAACACTCATATACTTACCTTCCGCGGTAGACCTAAGTTGACATCCGCAGTATTGAGACAAAAGTTTTGGATACTTAGAGGAAAGCAAGCTGTAAAAAACGCTAACATTCGTGTATCATTTGTAGAAAAAATAGTTCAAACAAGCAGAATCAGTTGATGGGAGACTTACCGGAATGTAGGTGATGTGAGGTGAGGTGAAGATGGTAGCTAGAAGGGGCACCCCACGTTACATAAATAGTGACAATGGAAGCAATTTCGTTGGAGGGAATCGGATTTTGCAAGAACAATATGAAGAGATTCAACAAGCATGTATGATAGACATAACTGAAATGCAGATAAATTAGCGTTTTAATGCTCCATCGTGGCCATGGGAGACGGTGGTCAAAAGTTTAAATATCATTTTAAAAGAGTAGTTCGCGGTTGGAGTTAACTCAAAAAATATATAACGACATCTGAAGAAGGTGGCAGTTGGAATACCTAAGTCAATTAAATTCCCGAAACAAATGGCAGCAGGCGCAACGTAACATTAAAATTAATGACGTCGTGTTAACACATCACATACACGAACAAAACTTACCTACAGGAACATGGGGCCTTGGGTCGAGTGGTGAACGTCCATCTGGGCCGTGACGGTTTCGTTCGAGTAGTCACAATTAAGACTAAATACGGATTCCTAAAACGTTTCCGACGAGAAAACTGCAACGTGTTAAACAATAGTACGCTCGTGTTCTAACGAGCGGTTGCAGATAAACAAACAGAATAATTATATCTATTTTTGTTGTGAAGAGTGTAGTCTATGAGTGTAGAGTGTGCTATGCCGGGATCAGATTACCGCGCTGCACCTGACACGTGCCGGCGAGATGGCTGTAGCCCAGGGATGCGGTATCAAGTATAAATTATACTATATATACTCATAGGCAGATCACGAGCGCCATCGACATTAGACCTGATATTGAGTCACTAGACATCAACCATATCATAAACATATCAATATCTCAATTATCAGTCTCTGACTGTAAATACCTATGAGTTAGAGTTCAATCACAAGGATTTATCAGCCATTCAAAGTCAAACTACTCGATGTGGTCAAAAACAGTACAGCACTTTTAGAGTATATTTCTTACTCATCATGGTTGTCGTACGGATAATTGGAGCAGTCTTCGCGTGTCGGCGGTTGAGAGAGCGTAACTCGGGTGAGGCGATGACGTCATCAGAAATGGAAGGCGCCCCACAGCCTGCAGCACGGTCTTCGAGTGGCAGTGTACAGTGTGAACGTGCAAATAATTGCCAATTTTTTAAAAGTACCGCGAGTTAGTTATTATAATGCCCTCTCAGTGCGCGTAAACAAAACAAAGCCACGTTGCCTGTGCTTAAATCAGTTTTTAGTATAGTAGATAATAATTAAAGACCCTAAGTGGACATTATACCTTTTATTATACATCCTTTCTTTCTTATATATATTATGTTTTATTATTTTATATTCAAAAATTATATACATATACTTTTACGATAAATGTTTTTTTTTTTTTTATATACCACTAAGGTGGCAAACAAGCCTACGGTCCGCCTGATGGTAAGCGGTCACCGTAGCCTATGGACGCTTGCAACACTAGGGGCATCACTCGCGCGTTGCCGACCCTTCAGAAATTCTCACAGCCCGTCGTTGAACCGAGTCAAAAGGGTCAAGCTGGTATCCGGGTGCACCCGCCCAGAGATGGCAGCAGTACTCCATATGGGGCCGGACTTGCGACTTGTAAAGTAGCAACCTTTGCCACGACGTGAAGTACTGCTTCGCTCTGTTGAGTACACCAAGTTTTTTGGACGCCAGCTTTACCTTGTCTAGCAAATGATCTCGGAACTGAACATCGCTGGAGATGTCAACGCCAAGGATCCCAATGCTCTTGGAGATGGAGAGGGGAGTGTTCTGGAATTGTGGGACTACAGTGAATGGGGTTTTCTTAGCGGTGAACGCGCAGACTTGTGTCTTTGAAGGGTTGAATCGGACCAAGTTTTCCCGCCCCCAGTCAGAGACCTTGGACAGACCGATCTCGATTTGAGACACAAGTTCTTCACGCTTTTCCTCCACAACGGACCGTGGGATGCTTGCACGACCCGTGTAATAAGCGTCTCCAGTACTGTCATCTGCATAGCAATGTATGTTGTTGATGTCCAACATATCATTGATGTGCAGTAGAAACAGCGTAGGAGACAGCACAGAGCCTTGCGGGACACCAGCATTAATGTCCATGCTATCAGAGCAACTACCGTCAACTACGGCTCGTATGCTTCTGCCGGACAAAAAGCTAGCCACCCATTTGCACAAACCCTCGGGCACTCCGTAAGAAGGCAACTTCGATAGAAGACCCCGGTGCCAGACCCGATCGAACGCCTTCGCTATGTCTAGGCTACATGCCAATGCCTCCCCCTGACTCTCAATGGCTAGTGCCCATCTGTGTGTGAGATACACTAGAAGGTCACCAGTTGAGCGACCGTGGCGAAAGCCATATTGACGGTCACTGATCAGGTCGTGTTTTTCTAGGTATCTAAAAAGCTGTGTGTTGATCACACGCTCCATCACCTTGGAGAGGAGAGAGGTTATAGCGATAGGCCTGTAATTCGATGGATCTGATCTATCGCCCTTTTTGGGCACCGGGTGCACATTTGCAGTCTTCCATGAAGACGGAAATTGCCTAGTGTGGTAGGAAAGCGTGAAAAGGCGCGTGAGTACAGGACATAACTCAGGAGCACACTGCTTAAGCACCACTGCTGGTATGCCGTCTGGCCCACTCGACTTATGAACGTCTAGGGAAAGCAACGCCCGCCGGACCTCGCGCTGTGTTATAGAGATTTCCGGCATGGTCTTACCGCACCACGGTAAAGTAGGTGGTACCGCGCCTTCGTCGTTCACATTCGAGTTAGAGGCAAAGAGACTGCCCAATAGATCTGCTTTCTCTTTTGCACTGTGGGCCAAGTCACCATCGGTCTTTCGCAGTGGTGGTAATGACGACTGGCAGAAGTTCCCCTCGGCAGCTTTAGCAAGCGACCAGAAAGCACGACTCCCAGAAGGATAGCTCGCAAGTCGCCCACCTATTTTGCCGATGAATTGGAATTTTGCTCTGGCAGTTGCTTTCTTACTGAACCTCGAGGCAGCATTTAATTTGCGTTTTAACTCAGAAATATTCGGATCCTTATTATTACGAGCCGTGGTCCAAGCCTCATACGCAGTTTGCTTAAGAATTTTAGCTTCTCTGCAAGGCCTATTAAACCACGGTCGTTTTTTGACGCCGGCAGCTACTCGCAGGTTAGGAATGAAACATTCCATACCAGCGAGGATTGTCTCAGTGACTGCGGCTGCGCAGACGTCAGGATCTTCTGAGCTATAGCAGATCTGCCTCCACGGGTACGATGCATAAAATTCTCGCAATCCATCCCAGTCTGCCGACTTATAATGCCACACACGACGCCAATTAGTTGGCCCAGAAGGATCAGGTTGTGTGCATGACATTTAAGTCCGGACGAGACAGTGGTCCGAGGAGCCAAGAGGCGCATCTACTGAGACAGAGTATCCGTCCGGACGAGTAGTCAGCAGAAGGTCCAGTAAGGAGCTCGTATGTTCCTCTATATCTGGTATTCTCGTTGGAGAAAGTACCAGCTGAGAGAATCCATAGGTCAGAGCAAATTCGTGAGCAGATATCCCAGCATAGTTATTTGTTCGAGAACTGAGCCACTCGCGATGGTGGGCGTTAAAGTCTCCCAAAATAACTAGTTCTGCTGTGGGATATTGCTCTAGAACTTTGTCAGTCGTCAAACTCAGGTGCGTGAAGATTCGAGTTACGTCCGTGTCACCGCTATGAGACCTGTATAGGCACGCATAGATACGAGTGTGGCCCCCATGATCTACGCGCACCCACAATATCGACAGGTCCCTGTCTTCAAGGCTATGAAGTCGGCGACAGCAGATATCCTCCCGGACGAACATACATACACCGGCACGACTCAAAAAATTGTGCTCGAGTTTGTAGCCGGGATAACGAAGGTATGATGTGTCGGCCGGGCAGGATATCTGCGTCTCCGTTAGAAAAAGAATGGTTGACTGCGCAGTCTCGAGATGGTGATGGACTGCGTTAAGATTTGCGTGAATGTTGTAAAAATCCACATTATATGTGGATGGAGTAGCCGCTGTCAAAACTCTTTTCTTTTTTCTGTTCCTGGCCATTTTGTTTGAAGTTACTTAGACTACGGATGAGGATTCACTGCACAGACAGCTTAGAAGACAAAAAGTTGCGGTACTAAGACTGCCGAAGCTCAACACAGATGATACGGTTGCTGGCACGGCGGGCGGAAGGGCCCCTGATCCCCTCTGTTGTAGTAGCCGGGTCCACTCCGGTCTCCTTCTCCGGCACGACTACTACTTCAGAGACTTTACACAGGTTGGCGGATCAGCCTCCCAAGGCGGAGATTAAGTGATCCCTGGGTTCGGGAACCCGTTCAACCTGCGGGCGGCTAGCGGTCAGCCGTTTCATCAGGTCTCCCTGACCGCCGAACCAGCACGCCGCGTCTACGCCGAGCAATGACAGCAACAAGCACCGTCGGTCCTCCGCTGTCCGCGCAGCGAATCCTCAAAGAGAGAGCTCTGGCAACCTTACTCACCGCCAGGAACACAACACTACTCAATTTAGTGTTATTGTGGCCGCGGTTTTCTGTAAGGTTGAGGCCGGTTCGGGCCGCTCATTCGAGCAAGTACTCGCTATGCCCCGCTTTATTTGTTCGGGCAGCTTATTCGAGCGAATACTTGCAGTGCCCTACCTCTTTTATTGTACAATTAACGTTTTAAAGTTAATTGTTTAGTTTTGTGTAACGAACGCATTTTATATTGTTACATGTTAAGTAGGTGTAATTCAGCATTTTAAACATTTATTTCTTAAATTCAGTTTAAGTTTGAAACCGCACATAATGCTAAATGTGCAATTCAGCAAAATTGTCAACTTTTTACCATCGCACCGCTCGCCATCGGCAGGGAATTCATTCTCACACTTTAGAACCGAAATGGTCCCGTACAGTGCGGTTTCAGAGAAACTTCCTCCCGCGAACGCTTGGGTTGTGGAATGAGCTCCCTGACAGGGTTTTCTCTAAGAACTACAGTATGGGGTTCTCTAAGAAAGAAGTTATTGGATTTTTGTAGGGTCGGCAACGCGCGAGTGATACTTCTAGTGTTGCAAGCGTCCATAGGCCATGGTGACCGCTTTCCATCAGGCGGACCGTGTGCTTGTTTGCCACCTTAGTGGTATTTAAAAAAAAAAAAAAAAACAAAATAGATTTATGTACATTTTTACCTCAGTCAGCATTAAATCATCATTTTTTTTTGTATTAATAATTAATCAGATATATTCTACTGCGCATTATCAAAGTTTATCATTATCAAACACATCAAAGATCATAGACAATTGTATACTTGAGAGAGTGGCCCTCTCATTATAATTTCGAAAGACATTACATAAAAAGAAAAGATGTACATAGTACATCTATTCAGAGATTTCTTCCTTCATAAAGATGATACTATTAATTTTAGACCTATCTCTATACTGCCTGCCTTAAGCAATTTTTTTTTAAAAACTTATGTTCAATCAGATGCTTAAACATTTTAACTTAAGGGGCTAAATAAACCCAAATCCTAATTTTCGTGCTGATTCAATTCAACAAGCCCAAGAAACTGTTAGTCTAATACGTTAACAAAAATATCAATTGATACCTTACAGCCTCGTTAATATTTTGATTTGAACAGAATTGTTTTTATTACAATTGCCTTTTTAAAAAAAAAAAACGCAGTGAGTATCTGATTTTAGAGTTTTCGCAAAAAGTCTCGAGAATAGTATAAGCGTCTTAGTTTCAGTTTACGCGTAAAAAAAAGTCTTTCAGAAACTGAGACTTCAATTTGAGCACTTTATTTTTAGCGAGTTTTACCTGCGTGAAAAGTACGTTTTTCCTCGATATTGTAGTCTTACCTCGCGAGTGCCCTGCTCCGTCGCTCTGTAATCCCCCGCGAGCCAAGCCACAGTCCATTTTAGGACTTCGTGGAGGTAGGATTGCGCGTCGGTGTCGGAGCGACTCAATGGAAATTAATAACGATTTTGAAAAGTTTTGCAGTCATTTAAAAATATATGTAATATTGTAAAATTCTTAATTTGTTAATTGAGTATTCAAAAATATTCAGCAATTTTTTTTTGAATGTTTTCTTTTATGAAGGACTCATAGAATAGATACGAATTGCTTGATGAAGAATTAATAGGTATTTACTACCTATGATGTTGTATTTAGGATATTTAGCTATGCATCAAACACTTCTAGGGTTCCGTAGTCAAATTGTAATTACGGAAGTTTTATAAATTCGTCATATACTTCCGTCCGTATTTATTTATTTGTTTTATTTATTTATTCTTTTTGCACAAACTAAAAGTGTACAGTGGCGAGCTTAATGCCATAGGGCATTCTCTACCGGCTAACCACAAGCTTAATATATAATTTTAAATGATGGTGCAATAAAACTAGGCTTAACTAACTAGCAGATAAGTAAAAAAACAAACAAAAAAGAACAAATAGTTAAAATTAAACCTATGCTAATACTAATACTATGATGTTAATACTGATAATTTTGGATATTTATATAAACACATACATAGACATACATATACATTAACACATATAAAATATAGATGTACTTACATGTATATTAGATAAATGTACTATATTAAATAAATATTATAACAATATATTTATATACAGAATAATATCACTATAAACCCGAAACTGTACACAGACACATTTAATTTTGAATCTGTTAATATCTGATAATGATCTTTTAACTTCTGTTTGAAGACAAGTGTAGATTTAGCTCAGCGGATGTGCTTGGGAAGTGCGTTCCACAGCCCTATAGCATGGATAGTAAAAGAATTTGAAAAAAACCCAGAGCGGTGACGAGGCGTGGTAAGGAGAAGGCTGTCAGAAGAACGAAGCGATCGGTCGTGCGAAGAACCAAGATATTGAAACCTAGATTTTAAATAAGATGGAGAGTTCTGATAATTTAAAATAGAGTATAGAGTACATAAAGTACTTGCGTTTCTGCGTCGACGAATCGGGAGCCATTTAAAACGATTGCAAAAAGTGGGGATATGGTCATATTTTCGTAGACCGAAAATATATCGAATACAATTGTTAATAACGCGGTCTAATTTATTAAGGAGATCTGAGTTTAAGTCTGGATAACACACATCACAATAATCAATGAGCGGTAATATAAGTGCATGTACCAGTGAGAGTTTGGATTTGGTTGGGCGAAAATTGCGGTATCTGTAAAGTATCATAGCACTTACAACCCTTTAGTTCTGTCGTCTTTGCTCCGATTCTAATGAAATTTTACAGGAAGTAAACTGATCGAAAATAAAAAATAAGAAAAAAAAATTTAGTTATAGAACTTTATAAATATTTCCATGCAAAATTGTTTTAAACTAAATCGGTTTATAGGTTTTTGAGAAATCTGCAATAGTTGTTACTACGGCTACGGAACCCTAACTTAATGCGTGTACGACACGTACTTGGGTGTTTTTTTTTTATTATCTTACTCAACATGTGACTTGATGTCCGCCTTATTGTGATGGTGACCTATGTAAAGTTTTTACAGCTGTAAATACATTTAAGAGACGGGTAAAATTTTTGTGGGATGTCGTTAAAGGTTAAAAAAAGGTATAGGTTTCTTAGTAGGTTAAATTTTTTATAATTATAAAAAATAACCATATCTTCTGTAAAGATTTCAAACAAAAAAAAATTTAAGAGTGAGTAGGTATCTAAACTTAATGCAAAAAAAAAGTTTTGTATTTTAATATTTTTAGTAGGCAGGTACATAATCTATATATATATAAAAATTACGCGATGGACTCCTACTACTGAACCGATTTTAAATTTTATTTGTACACCATGTGCAATTTGATCCAACTTAAAAGATATAGATAAAGAGATAGCTTACATCTCAATTTTTATAGTCGCAATATTATTTTATTGCAAATTATTTGTCTATTATCTGTTAGCTCCAAGCGATTCTTCAATAGATGGCGCTATGTAAAAATACAAACGTTTCATATAAGCTACAATTTAATAGCACCACGTGTCACAATTATCTGTTAGCTCCAAACGATTCTAACAGATGGCGATATCTGTTAACTGGATTGAGTAAGTATTCAATAGATGGCGCTATGTTAAAAATATATACACATAAACGACTGCACCGAATTTTATAATTTAAGTTGTGTTTATTATTGTTAAGACAAGGTTTATATAAAATAAAAAAGAGTCAATTGGGAGTCGTACCCGCGCGCTACTGGTAAACCTATTGTTATGAAATTTTGGTAAATGGTTGTGCACACCGCCGGAGAAGGTTTTTGAGAAATAAAAATTGGTCAAGCATACGCTGGGGTTTCTGAATTAGTAAAACCCTTTCAAAATAGGTGGCGCGCCAGTTGTTTTAAAAAAAAGAAACAACGTTATCCGGGTCAGCTATCTGTTATTTGATCCAACTTAAAAGATAGTTTTTATCTCGATCTGTTAAGTGCGAGCCGGACTCGGCCACTTTAGGTAAAAACCAACGTTTTACGGGTTACAGAGGGACGGCAGCGGAACACCGTTCGCCGGGACCGCTAGTGTATGAAACTTGGCGCGGCGCGGGTACCTACTTATTGCGCCGTGCCAACACAATACGCTACGCTTGGTGTGCGAGCGTGTAAAGCGCGCAGCAACGCAGTACCTACCTACATACATTATATTATACTAGGTAGATATACGAAAAGGCACAGAGCACACATTTTATTTCTTTATTATATATTTGACTGCCGTTGTTGCACATTGACTTCGAAGTCTAGTTTTTCTAAAACTTTAGGGGACTATAATATATTAGCATTTCATATTAATTTAAACTTGTTACTTAGAAAGCGTCTTAATCGACGGACAGCCAGACGGACAACAAAGTGATCCTATGAGGGCTCTCGTTTTTCCTTTTGAGGTACAGTATCCCTTAAAAAACAATATAATAAAGTCCCCTAGCGCCGGACTCAGCGCCGGATATGCGTGTCCCTGTAGAGGCAAAAATATTCCCGCGATTACATTACAGTTTTGTCATGTCCATCCTTCCGTCTCTCGTCCATACTGCGTATGTAACAGTCTTATAACTCCACCGTCCTTAAGATCGAATTTGATAAAATTTTATATAAAAGTGACATGTAAACATCCACTATGATTTTGTATTAAAATTAAGATAATGGTAACTTTTTAATACGTTAGACACGTATTTAAACAATTATGTGAAATGTCATTAAGGGTCTTAAATAGGGCATTTAAAGTGTGTTCCAACATTTAAAAGAATAACCGTTTCCTAAGTGTCTGTAAATTAAATTTTTTTTTAGTTGAAAGTAAAAAATCGATAAACCAAACTGATAAATAACTATCTTAATTTTAAAATCAAAATAAAATGAATGGATGCCAGAATACATTGAGGTACTCAATTTTGAGCTTGCTAATGTAAGTTTTTGATTTAAAAAATGAGATTTTTTTAGAGCACAACATTGACACCTATACATTTTTAATTAGCCCTAATCATTTGTTTTAATTCTTTCACATTTTATTTTACATTTTTAACGACTATGTCGGAAAATCCCCTAGCGCCGTACGGCACCCCCTAACGCTAGATATAAGGTGCCCTGTAAAACCTAATCGCGTGACTGCCATAGAGACAGAGGTTATAAGTTAAGAGTAAACTCTTTAAAATTAATAGTAGCAAGACTACGAAACACAAGATATCAAATCAAAGCATTTGCGTTTTTTGTCTATAAAGATTGGATTTAAAGCACAAACTAACAAGATAGGTTTTGGGTCCTCTGAAAATATATTTGCGAAAGATGTTAATAGGAGAGTACTTCTGAGGTGTCCGGTACAACTAGGCTGATTTTTTCAAACTCGATTAAAAGAAATATCATTAAGAATTATTTTATATAATAATTTACATTTAAGTTCAAAAATCTTCCATGTACGAAACCAGAAGACTTTATCCTACTCTTTGAGGGGAAAATTTGCCAAAAAAAACACAAAAAGATTAATTTTATAGAATTGTATTCAAAACATACCATAGGTTCTTAGATATATTTTAAAAGAGTAAAAATATATACTATAAAAATTTAATTTTATCGTTACCTTGGCCCCCTGTTGATTAACATGGCGAAATTTACCGATAGATAAATAATATGGACTACGGAACCCTTAAAAGGTAAAAATTTAAAGTCTGGCGTTATCAAGGCCTACTGCAACCGATCTGATTTACTATTTAGGTACTATATAAAGAATAATTAAACATATAGGTACTAAAAAAATGTATATACCTACTTAATAATCACGGATAAAGATTATGTAAAAAGAATGAAACTAGTGGCACTGTGACCTGTACACCCTGCGAGAATTTTTTTTCCCAGAAGGGGTGATATATTTTTAAAGGGTCGACAACGTGAGTAATGCTCCTAGTACTGCAAGCGTCCACAGGCTACGGTAACCGCTTAACATCGGGTGGTCCGTAAGCTTGTTTGCTACCTTGGTTGTATATAAATACTTGTTTGTGACATATTTTTTTTGTGTAGAATGAAGTCCTTAGTGTGCTTCTCAAATTTGATTGAAATCCGTCAATAAATAACGCTACAGACAACTTCCCCCTATTTTCCCCCCAATCAAAAATCCTAGTTCACTAATTTTTTTTTAATAATGTATGCCAAATTTCGTCAAAATCGGTTCAGAATGTGACCTGTAGGCGAGAACAGACGGACAATAGCATTTTTTGGCCAATCTCGAAACTGAGACGCTTCGCTAGCTCGGTCAACTATTTTTTTTTTTTATGCCACTGAGGTGGCAAACAAGCCTACGGTCCGCCTGATGGTAAGCGGTCACCGTAGCCTATGGACGCTTGCAACACTAGGGGCATCACTCGCGCGTTGCCGACCCTTCAGAAATCTAATAACTTCTTTTTTGAAGAACCCCATACTGTAGTCCTTAGAGAAAACCTTGGCAGGGAGCTCATTCCACAACCCAAGGGTTCGCGGGAGGAAGTTTCTCTGAAACCGCACTGTACGCGACCATTTTGGTTCCAAAGTGTGAGAATGAATTCCCTGTCGATGGCGAGCGGTGCGATGGTAGAAAGTAGCCGTGGGCATCATTTCGAACAATTCCTCAGAACACAATCCATTGTACAAGCGGTAGAACACACACAGGGAGGCTAAGTCTCTCCTCAGACTTAAGGGCTCGATACCGCAAGTGAGTTTGGGATCGTTGACAATTCTCACAGCCCGTCGTTGAACCGAGTCAAAAGGGCCAAGCTGGTATCCGGGTGCACCCGCCCAGAGATGGCAGCAGTACTCCATATGGGGCCGGACTTGCGACTTGTAAAGTAGCAACCTTTGCCCCGACTGCTTCGCTCTGTTGAGTACACCAAGTTTTTTGGACGCCAGCTTTACCTTGTCTAGCAAATGATCTCGGAACTGAACATCGCTGGAGATGTCAACGCCAAGGATCCCAATGCTCTTGGAGATGGAGAGGGGAGTGTTCTGGAATTGTGGGACTACAGAGAATGGGGTTTTCTTAGCGGTGAACGCGCAGACTTGTGTCTTTGAAGGGTTGAATCGGACCAAGTTTTCCCGCCCCCAGTCAGAGACCTTGGACAGACCGATCTCGATTTGAGACACAAGTTCTTCACGCTTTTCCTCCACAACGGAACGTGGGATGCTTGCACGGCCCGTGTAATAAGCGTCTCCAGTACTGTCATCTGCATAGCAATGTATGTTGTTGATGTCCAACATATCATTGATGTGCAGTAGAAACAGCGTAGGAGACAGCACAGAGCCTTGCGGGACACCAGCATTAATGTCCATGCTATCAGAGCAACTACCGTCAACTACGGCTCGTATGCTTCTGCCGGACAAAAAGCTAGCCACCCATTTGCACAAACCCTTGGGCACTCCGTAAGAAGGCAACTTCGATAGAAGACCCCGGTGCCAGACCCGATCGAACGCCTTCGCAATGTCTAGGCTACATGCCAATGCCTCCCCCTGACTCTCAATGGCTAGTGCCTATCGGTGTGTGAGATACACTAGAAGGTCACCAGTTGAGCTACCGTGGCGAAAGCCATATTGACGGTCACTGATCAGGTCGTGTTTTTCTAGGTATCTCAAAAGCTGTGTGTTGATCACACGCTCCATCACCTTGGAGAGGAGAGAGGTTATAGCGATAGGCCGGTAATTCGATGGATCTGATCTATCGCCCTTTTTGGGCACCGGGTGCACATTTGCAGTCTTCCATGAAGACGGAAATTGCCTAGTGTGGTAGGAAAGCGTGAAGAGGCGCGTGAGTACAGGACATAACTCAGGAGCACACTGTTTAAGCACCACTGCTGGTATGCCGTCTGGCCCACTCGACTTATGAACGTCTAGGGAAGGCAACGCCCGCCGGACCTCGCGCTGTGTTATAGAGATTTCCGACATGGTCTTACCGCACCAGGGTAAAGTAGGTGGTACAGCGCCTTCGTCGTTCACATTCGAGTTAGAGGCAAAGAGACTGCCCAATAGATCGGCTTTCTCTTTTGCACTGTGGGCCAAGTCACCATCGGTCTTTCGCAGTGGTGGTAATGACGACTGGCAGAAGTTCCTCTCGGCAGCTTTAGCAAGCGACCAGAAAGCACGACTCCCAGTAGGATAGCTCGCAAGTCGCCCACCTATTTTGCCGATGAATTGGAATTTTGCTCTGGCAGTTGCTTTCTTACTGAACCTCGAACTAGAAAACAGAGTTCAGTTAATAGGTACAAATAAGCTGAATCTGCATCAACACTGCATCAGTTATAAAAAAAACATTCGGCAGTATTTACGAAATCTGTTTCCTCTTTATTCTTTTAATCTTTGACGTATTTCACGTAGTGGCTAGCTGGGCTAGGTTAGCTAGAGGCGCTGGTATGAGCAGCGAGATCTACGACTCTGCGTTTCGATGAAATAAATAATTTCAGTTATGGTAAAGCCTTAAATGGATTACTTCATCCACAACAGTTTAGTTTTACAAAATGGCGTTCCACAAGTAACACAGGTGTTGCCCTTATACAACATATATTTGACGCTTGGGAACAGTCACAAAATGCCATTGGTATCTTCTGTGATCTATCAAAGGCATTCGACTGCGTGCAACATGAAACTCTTATACGGAAACTGAGTCATTATGGCATTGCAGATTTGGCTCTTGATCTTATCCGCTCATATTTAAGTAGTGGAATGCAGAAGGTTTAAATCAATGAAGTAAAATCCAATGGCTAAGAAGTAAAATTAGGAGTTCCTCAGGTTCTATTTTAGGTCCTTTTTCAATTAACATAAATGACTTGCCTTTCTTTGTGAAGAAGCTGAACAAGATTGTTCTATTTGAAGATGACACTTCTCTTTTATTTAAAGTGGACGGAAATTAAACTAATTATGACGACGTAAGTATTGCACATTCACAGGTTCTTCAGTGGTTTACGGCAAATAACTTACTTCTAAATGCGAAAAAGACTAACAGTTTAAAATTTATGATGGCCAAATGTCAATGTGATGTATGTTGTATTAAGTGGGTCGTTATTTAGTTCTTAGATAATAAGCTATATCTGAAAGTGTGGATTGTCAGTAGGTCAGTCTGCGAATATACGCTGTTCAACAACCGTGTCGTGTGTGTTTCTATCTGTCAGGCTACCCAATATCACAGTCAGAAACATAAATACAAAATTATCCTTACACGGAGAATAAATAGAACTATTAAACTCAACAGTGTTTCTAGTTATTACATAAGACAAAAGGCTGCAATGGAACCCTCACATCTCAGTTCATGCAGGGAAAAGCCGCCTTATGCAGTTAGAAAAGTTAGGCAGCTTACAGATGTTGACACTGCTCGCTTGGTATATATATTTTCATTCCGTCATGTCTTATGGCATTTTTGTTTTGTTTGTTTGGCTTTCGGGTGAAGCAGCTGATATTGATACAATCTTTATTTTGCAAAAGAGAGCAGTACGGTCAATATTAGGACCTCGAATTTCTCCTAGGGAACTATTTAGGGAAATTGATATTTTAACTGTGCGTTGCCAATATATCTTCGCTTGAATAATGTATGTACGCAAAAATTTACACTGATTTGCTAAAACAGTGTAAATACCAGCAATGAAGATAAATTGGTAGTTCCAAAAAGTCATTTTCAGAAGGCACATAGCTCTTTTGCAATACAAAGTATATTTTTCTACAATAAAATTCCAGAACATGTGTTTAATTTACCCTTAAATACGTTTAAAACGTATGTCAAGGATAGTTCAATGAAAAAAATCGGCCAAGTGCGAGTCGGACCGTACCATTATCTATAAAAGCAGTAAAAAAAATATCGTTTGTTGTATGGGAGCCCCTCTTAAATATTTGTTTTATTTTATTTTAATTATTTATTTAAGTGAAAACTTCTTTAGCGCCGCTGTGCAATTTTTTTTTTGTGGTGGGTAAAAAATGTTAAACTCGCGTCAGGTCACGTGTACTGATCGAAAATTCGTAAGATGTCACTCGTGTCAGGACACGTGAACTTTATTTACAATAGGTTAGTTTTTATTTTTAGGATATGGCGATTATGAGTAGTACAGGGAGGTTGGATATGGGATTTTAATTCTATGACAGATTGAGATGTCAAATATATAACGTCAAAAAAGTAAATAAACAAACATTATTATTTAAAAATAAATAAATATGTATACAAAGTATAAGAAGTAAATAGCTAGTATGTTTTCACTTCTGCCGGCACTCCCGGAGTGCAACTCGTTTTTTTTTTTAAAGCGTCTGCCTGTTGCCGCCATCAATGTCGAGCAAAATCTAGCAAAAAAAATCACGTTTGTTGTATGGGGCCCCCCTTAAAAATTTATTTTATTCTGTTTTTTAGTATTTGTTGTTATAGCGGCAACAGAAATACATCTTCTATGAAAATTTCAACTGTTTAACTATCACGGTTCATGAGATACAGCCTGGTGACAGACGGACGGACAGCGGAGTCTTAGTAATAGGGTTCCGCTAATTACCCTTTGGGTACGGAAACCTAAAAAGCTATTACAAAGTTGATGAATACATAAATGATAAAAATGTTTGGAAAAATTAGATAGAACTTAATTGAATTGTGTTTGTATTGGGGCATTTGTAATATTTTTTAAATGAAAACATTGTATGTTATTACCTAGTGTAAGGCTATATTGTATTTTAATGTGGAGTTAGAAAAATATAAAAGATTAACTGCTGAGTTTCTTGCCTGTTCTTCTCGCTAGTAAATCATTCCTAACCGGTGGCAACTTTTTGGTAATTTTTTTAATTTATAATTAAACAGATGATTCGAAAGTGCTGTTTATAAGTCGATTTGAATAAAAAAGTTTGAGTATGAAATAAAATAAAAGAAAACACAAAACCTAACTCCTAAAGTCCATACTGATTCCCCCACTATCTTCTTCCAGTTTACTGAGACTCCTTATAGGGCAGGAGAGTGGAAAACGCAACAGCAGTCAATGGAAGGGTTCTTTTGGAAAAATCCTCCTTTCAGCTCATGAGCCTCCAAATATAATCAAATAGCGCAAGTTAATATCAAAATTGTACCTGGAATCTTCCAGTTATACCTAAGGGTAAATGTTTAATTTCAAATACTCAAGAATCCATTTCACACGGAAACGATGAAGACGCTGACGATTATTTTCTCAAAAATTAGTTCTTGATATATTTGTTTTTACTTTTATCCTTTCATGTCTGCTTGCCCTCCAAGACTGTGTCAGAATTTTTCTACGGCTCAAAACTGACAGTCGTTTCGAAACAGTTCTTCAATCTTTTTAATATTTGACCTCTTTATGCAATTTTGAGTTTTGTTGATTCCTTGTCGATTACGGATCGGCGTTCGTGACGGAGAAACGGACGATGGTTACAAATTAATTTACAATTTCATTATAAAATATCCTACAACTTAAAAACTAAAACACTACAGGTAAGTTACTAAATCTTGTATCTGAGAGGGACACCTCTCTTAACGAGTATTACCTTAATCTTGTATCTAAGAGGGTCACCTCTTCTAACGGGTATTACCTTAATCTTAATATGTATGTTACCTTAAACTTTTTTCGGAGAGGGACACCTCTTCCCATTGGTGTTATCTAAATCTTGTATCTGAGAGACACACCTCTTCTATATGGTGGTACCTACATTTTTGTATCCGAAACGGCCACCGCTTCTAATGGGTGTTACCCAAATTTTGCATCTGAGAAGGATACCCCCTCCAATGTGTGTTAACTAAATTTTGTATCTTTGATAAACAGTAATTCCAATGGGTGTTACTTAAATCTTGTATCTAAGAGAGACACCTCTTCCAATGTGTGTTACCTACATTTTGTATCTGAGATGAACACTACTTCCAATGGGTGTTACCCAAATCTTGCATCTGAGAGGGACACCTTTTCTAACGAGTATTACCTTAATCTTGCATCTAAGAGAGACAACTGTTCTAATTGTGTTATTAAATTTGTATTGGAGAGGGACACCTCTTGCAATTGCAGTTACCTAAATCTTGTATTTGAGAGATACACCTCTATTATATGGTGGTACCTACATTTTGTATCCGAGATGGACACCTCTTCAAATGGGTTTTTCATAAATTTTGTATATCTTTGTAAATCTTGTATCTGAGATGAACACATCTTCAAATGGGTATTACCCAAATCTTGCATCATTGCATAGAGGCACACCTCATCTAACGAGAATTACCTAAATCTTGTATATAGAAGGACACCTCTTCAAATGGCTGATAACTAAACCTTATATCTGAGAGATACACCTTTTCTATATGGTGTTACCTTCATTTTGTATCCGAGACAGACAACTCTTCAAATGGGTGTTACCCTAATTTTGCATCTCAGAGGGACACCTTTTCTAACAGGTATTACCTGAATCTTGTATTTGCGAGAGTCACATATTCCAATTGGTGTTACCTAAAACTTGTATCTAAGAATGACACCTCCTCCAATCTAAAATAATATAATAAAAGTAAAAGACATTATTCCACTATACATTTTTTTTATTTTAATTAAAGAAATTTTAGATAGTTGGGGGAATGTACTGACCCAGTTTCCATAGCGTCTGTGATAAAATCATTTAAGAGCACAAGGTAAGGTAAGGTTAGATGTAGTAGGAGTTCTTAAGTGCTAAATAAAGTTGATCATACACTAATCTTTCAAACATTTTGGCTATCTGACACAACTTGGAAATAGGTCTGTAGTCAGACACAGGTGAATTAGTCATTTAAGATTTTTATATTTGATCTCAATAATTTAAAAGTTGGATAGATAGAGCAATAGCTTGATACTAAAGTTTTTTATTTTTATGATGAATAACACGCACGCAGATTTAATAAACACCAATATTATATTATTATTTATATTATTAGTAGTGCAATAGCTTGATTGACGAGGAAATTCGCCAAAGTACTAAGGTTACTGACATAGCTAGTCAAAGTCAAAGTCAAAATGGTTTATTCAAATAAGGATTTTACAATCACTTTTGAATCGTCAAAGTTATAAAATATTATTTTTTGAACCCTCCCACCTTCCCGCCGGTTCACAATGTTGTTGATTTCTACCGAGAAGAATCCGGCAAGAAACTCGATAGTTACTCTTTTAAAAACACTATCAATAATACAAATAAACTAAAATACAATTAATGTTTTATATAAAAAAATTTTAGTCGTACATTTTTATGTTTTTTCCATTTTAATTTGGTTTACCTATGCATCCTGTAATTGAGCATCATCAGTCCCAAGGATTTTTATCATTTACATAGTCTGAAATATTGTAGTATGCCTTTTTACAAAGTACCTGCTTGATAAAAAATTTAAATTTACTTATTGATAGATTTTGAATTTTATTGGGAACTTTGTTGTAAAAGTGTATACATTGCCCCATAAAAGAGTTACTTATTTTGTGTAGACGTGTATCATGCACCAACAGCTTATTTTTAATTCTAGTATTTACTTTGTGAACGTCACTTTTCTTGCTGAAATATTTTTATGTACATATAAAAGATTTTTATATATGTACTGCGACACTATGAGGACCCCATTGAAGTTTGGAGTCCAGCGTTATGCCAAGAAAGACTATTGAATTAACAAGTTCTAATTGCTCGCCATTAATATTAATACATGTCTGTCTCTGACTAACATTTGGTAATGTAAATTTAACACATTTGGTTTTTTTTTCATTAAGTAATAAACTATTATCGTTAAAACGATTTACAATTTTAGAAAGGGCATTATTTAATTCATTATAACATGTCTGTCGTCTCTTAACTTTAAAATTTTTAAATTCGTAAGCAAGCTGACGTGGCAATGGGCAGGCCACATTGCTCGTCAAACCGATAACCGATGGGGACGAAAGGTTCTCGAGTGGCGACCTCGGATCGGAAGACACAGCGTCGGTCGGCCTCCTACCACGTGGACAGACGATCTAGTCAGAGCCGCAGGAAGCGGGTTGGCGCAGGCGGCTCAGGACCGGCCGTTGTGGAGTCATATGGGGGAGGCCTCCATTCAGCAGTGGACGTCTTTCGGTTGAAACGAACGAATAGCTTGATACCAAAGTTTTTTGTTTATAGATGATTAAGACGCACGCAGTTTTAGTGTTCCTTATTCTTCTAAGTATTAAGATTTATTTATCATGTGTTAGAAGATTTTTATGTTTTGTTTCTTTTAAGTAAGTGCAGTTGGGGGTAATATAAATATGTTCCTTTTGTGATTATTTTGAGTTTTTTCTTAAAATTTTATTACCAATAAAATATATTGAGCATACCCGTGCCTCGACAACGTAAAATAGTTCGAGAAATCAGAAATAGTTAGTATATATACAATCTCAGAAATAGGTTAGTAGTCAAATTGCAAATAAATATTATTAAATTGAATATTGCTGGCCTAGAACAAACATGTACTAAGTTCCAGTGTCTTAAAATTGGACACCGAAACCTTTAAGCTATCGGCTTCAGAAAAGAATTGGGGCTGCCCCAGACTCTGTGTAGTAGGGAGGCTACTCTTTTGCGCAAAATAGCAGGAAAGCTGTCTATTCGCGCTTCCGCCATTATACCTGAAGCACTGCAGTACCGAGGCAGCCCCAAAAGCATCCTTAAAGCGTTGTTATTATCACGTAGGGCACTCGACCCAGAGGCTGCACGTATAGAAGGTTTGATAGTACGCCTTTAACAGTGTTAGTTTCACTTCCTTAGTGCACCGGGCAAACCTACGTGCAACCATATTCGCCCTAGTCGCCAGCGCCCTACGTTCTCGATCCATGTCGGCATCATGACATATCCTTAGAAACCCAGTGTCCCAGATATTTCAACTGAGTCACCTTAACTAAATCTGTAGCCCCTGGTACCGAAGGTACCTCAGGGTAGGTCCTTTGCCTGCTTTAAAAATAAGCATTTCACTTTTTTTGGCATTATATCTGAGACCATGTGTCTCTGCATATGTTGCACATATTTTTATTAGTTTCCTAAGAGCCCTGATCGATGGGCTCAGCAGCACCATATCATCGGCGTAACTAATATTATTGTAAAAAGTTTCTCCTATGTAGCAGCCGACTCCACTGCTGCTAAGCTCAACAATCAGACCGTTCATGTACAAATTAAATAGTGTAGAAGAACTTAACCCCCCTGCCTCACTCCATATTCCAAACTGTACACGTCCAAAAGTGGACCTGTCCACTTTACATGATTACTTTAATTGTCATACTAATACCTAAAAGAGGTTTACCAATTTTTTCGGTAAAGTCGTTTCACTAACACACTTATTTCATAGAATATCATAGTTTACCAGGTTAAACGCCTTAGATAAATCTAGAAAACATGCAAATATAAGAGTCTTTCTACTTGTATAATACCTGACGGCATGCATGAGGCACAGAACATCAGTTTCAGTAGATAGCCCAGAGCAAAACCCGAACTGGTTGTCATGAAGATCTATATGCGTTTTAAGCTGGTCTTTCAAGCAAGCCGTCAAGGACCTTTGCAATGATTGTCGCCAGTGAAATTGGCCGTTGGTTCCTCTTATCTGACACATCACCCGTATTATTTTTAAGTATTGGCACACAAACCTCAGGTGCGCAATAGTGAGGTCGTCATGACCCGGTGATTTCCCACTTGAAATAGAATGTTTCACCTCGCTTACGATCTACTACTAAGATCGATTCTACTTACTGGCGGTGAGTAAGGTTGCCAGAGATCTTTAAGGATTCGCTGCGCGGACAGCGGAGGACCGAAGGTGCTTGTTGCTGTCATTGCTCGGCGTAGACGCGGTGTGCTGGTCCGGTGGTCAGGGGGAGTTGATGAAACAGCTGACCGCTGGCCGCCCGCAGGTTGAACGGGTTCCCGAACCCAGGGATTACTTAATCTCCGCCCTGGGAGGCTGATCCGACAGCCTGTGTAAAGTCTCTGAAGTTGTAGTCGTACCGGAGAAGAAGACCGGGGTGGACCCGGCTACTACAACAGAGGGGGATCAAGAGCCCTTCCGCTCGCCGTGCCAGCAACTGTATTATTTGTGCCGACCTTTGGCAATTCTAGTACAGCACCTTTTGTCCTCTAAGCTGTCTGTGCAGTGAATCCTTATATTTAGTCTGAGTAACTTTCTTTAAAAAAAATGGCTACAAAAATAAGGAAAAGAGTTTTTTCAGCGGCCGCTCCATCCACATTAAATGTGGACTTTGCAACATTAGGGGTATTCACGAAAATCTTAACGCAGTCCACCTCCATCTGGATACTGCGCAGCCGACCATTCTTTTTCAAACGGAGAAGCAGATATCCTGTCCGGCCGATACATCATACCTTCATTATCCCGGCTACAAACGTGCCGAGGTATGTATGTTCGTCCGGGAGGATATCTGCTGTCGCCGCCTCATAGCCTTGAAGCCAGGGACCTGTCCATATTGTGGGTGCCTATACAGGTCTCATAGCGGTGACACGGACGTAACTCGACTCTTCACGCACCTGAGTTTGACGACTGACAAAGTTCTAGAGCAATATCCCACAGCAGAACTAGTTATTTTAGGAGACTTTAACGCCCACCATGTGACTACACGTCCGGACGGATATTCCGTCTCAGTGGATGCGCCTTTAGGCTCCGCGGACCACTGTCTCGTTCGGACTCAAATGTCCATCACAACCCGATCCATCTGGGCCAACTAATTGGCGTCGTGTGTGACACTATAAGTCGGCAGACTGGGATGGATTGCGAGAATTTTACGCATCGTACCCGTGGAGGCAGATCTGCTTTCACTCAGAAGATCCTGACGTCTGCGCAGCCGCAGTCACTGAGACCATCCTTGCTGGTATGGAATGCTATATTCCTAACCCGCGAGTAGCTGCCGGCATCAAAAAACGACCATGGTTTAATAGGTCTTGCAGAAAAGCTAAAATTCTTAAGCAAACTGCATATGAAGCTTGAACTACGGCTCGTTTTAATAAGGAACCGAATATTTCTGAGGTAAAACGCAAATTAAATGCTGCCTCGAGGTTCAGTAAGAAAGCAACTGCCAAAGCAAAATTCCAATTCATCGGCAAAATAGGTGGGCGATTTGCAAGCTATCCTTCTGGGAGTCGTGCTTTCTGGTCGCTTGCCAAAGATGCCGAAGGGAACTTTTGCCAGTCGTCGTTACCACCACTGCGAAAGACCGATAGTGACTAGGCCCATAGTAATAAAGAGAAAGCCGATCTACTGGGCAGTCTCTTCGCCTCAAACTCGAATATGAACGATGAAGGCGCTGTAACACCTACTATACCATGGTGCGGTAAGACCATGCCGGAAATCGCCATAACACAGCGGGAGGTCCAGCAGGCGTTTGATTTCTCTAAACGTTCATAAGTCGAGTGGGCCAGACGGTATACCAGCAGTGTGCTCCTGAGTTATGTCCTGTACTCACGTGCCTCTTCGCGCTTTCCTACCATACTAGGCAATTTCCGTCTTTATGGAAGACTGCGAATGTGCACCCGGTGCCCAAAAAGGGCAATAGATCAGATCCATCGAATTACAGGCCTATCGCTATTACCTCTCTCCTCTCCAAGGTGATGGAGCGTGTGATCAACACACAGCTTCTAAGATACCTAGAAGAACACGACCTGGTCAGTGATTGTCAATATGACTTTCGCCACGGTCGCTCGACTGGTGACCTTCTAGTGTATCTCACACACCGATGGGCTCTAGCCATTGAGAGTCAGGGGGAGGCATTGGCATGTAGCCTGAACACAGCGAAGGCATTCGATCGGGTCTGGCACCGGGGTCTTCTATCGAAGTTGCCATCTTACGGAGTGTCCGAGGGTTTGTGCAAATGGGTGTCTGGCTTTTTGTCCGGCAGACGCATACGAACCGTAGTTGACGTTAGTTGCTCTGATAGCATGGACATTAATGCTGGTGTCCCGCAAGGCTCTGTGCTGTCTCCTACGCTGTTTTTACTGCATATCAATAACATGCTATCCATCAACAACATACATTGCTATGCAGATGGCAATACTGGAGACACTTATTGCACGGGTCGTGCAAACATCCCTCGTTCCGTTGTGGAGGAAAACCGCGAAGAACTTGTGTCTCAAATCGAGACCACACTGGCCAAGGTCTCTGACTGGGGACGGGTAAACTTGGTTCGATTCAACCCTACAAAGACATAAGTCTGCGCGTTCACCGCTCAGAAAACTCCATTTACTGTAGTCCCACAATTCTAGAACACTCCCCTCTCGCTGGCGTCCAAAAAACTTGGTGTACTCAACAGAGCGAGGCAGTACTTCACGTCGGGGCAGAGGTTGCTGCATTACAAGTCGCAGGTTCGGCCCCATATGGAGTACTGCTGCCTTCTCTGGGCGGGTGCACCCGTATACCAGATTGGACCTTTTGACTCAGTTCAACGACAGGCTGTGAGAATTGTCGACGATCCCAAACTCACTTGCCGTATCGAACCCTTAAGTCTGAGGAGAGATTTTGCCTCCCTGTGTGTGTTCTACCGCTTGTACAATGGGATGTGTTCTGATGAATTGTCCGAAATGATGCCCACGGCTACTTTCTACCATCACACCGCTCGCCATAGGCAGGGAATTCATTATCATACTTTAGAACCGAAATGGTCGCGTAGATCCGGTTTCAGAGAAACTTTCTCCCGCGAACGCTTGGGTTGTGGAATGAGCTCCCTGCAAAGCTTCAAGAAAGAAGTTATTGGATTTTTGAAGGGTTGGCAACGCGCGAGTGATACCCCTGGTGTTGCAAGCGTCCATAGGCCACGGTGACCGCTTACCATCAGGCGAACCGTGTGCTTGTTTGCCACCTTAGTGGTATAAAAAAAAAACAAAGACTCCCTCTATGCTCGTTGATTTTGGGTTCAGAGTATTTATATAAGTTTTTAAATTTACGCTTTCCATTACTAATTTAAAAATAATAAAACGGGATTAATCGGGTCATTTGGCAAAATACCTTTTTCCCGACGTTTCGGCTGGGTTACGTCTGCCTTGGTCATTGGTAGATAGGTTTTTTAGCATCATGAATGACATCCAGTTGGAACATGATGAGATAATGGTGAGTTTTGACGTTGAATCGTTGTTCACTAATGTTTCTCTTAAAGAATGCCTTGACGTTATTAAAAATGAACTAGTTTCAAATGGTATCCCTGATAGGTATATAGTTTTGCTTGAACACTTTTTAGAAGGAAACTATTTTCTTAACCAAGGTCAGCACTACCTTCAGATTGATGGAGTATCTATGGGTAGTCCGGTAGCACCAACGTTAGCTAACATCTGGATGGAACATTTTGAGGAAAAAGCTTTGAGCTCAGGGCCTTTTAGCGTTCGACTTTGGAAGAAATATGTTGATGACGTGTTCTGCTTAATAAAAGGAACCAGACAGGAAGTAGGACAATACCTAGATCACCTTAACTCCATTCATAACAAAATACGTTTTACATATGAAATGGAAAGTGAACGTTCTTAGATGTTAAATTGAATGTAAGGGAAGATGGCTCTGTGGGGCATACTGTATATCGAAAGCCCACACACACGTATTATTATTTTTAAATTCAGAGTATTTGTCTTTGAACTTGAAGTCTTTTATGCTATGATGTGTGACCAATATGTCCGTATCTGTATTTGTTTTTCATTATCTTGGCACCACTTTAATTTTTGTTAAAAATTTATTTTTCATTTCCTCGAAGTACTGACCTATCGGTTGCCTTCCACTACTCATGCACTTTGGAAACGCCGATCGATCCCCATGAGCTTTCTTGACATATTTATTCCATCCAGCAATACGTTTTATGTTGCCCCCCCTTTTACATTCATAGGTATTTTTGCTGCCTCTCTTAGGATATTTACAATTTGTTTATACATAATATTAATAAGATTTTTATGTTCTGAATTCGCACAAGTCTTATCACAACAGTCTCTCATCTCCACTGGAAACTCAATTAGCCAAACAATAATATTTGTGTTCTCTACAAACTTGTTCTAAACTCATAACCGGCAATAGCCAGCTGAAACTTTAAGCATATATAAGAACGGTAAGAACAAAATAACATACATAACAAATAAGAACTAACATTGGCATTGCAACAAAGAAGGAACTAAATTCCGTATCACAACGAGTAGTACGGCATAGCGAAAATCGGTGCGATTTAAAATGAAAACTGCGACTAGGGCGAGGTGCGGGAAGATGATTAGTTAAGCCAGTGGCGAGTAACCTTTTACTGTTAATTACTAACATTGCTTAGAGCTCATGAAGTAGTGTAATCAAAGATAATAAAATTGAGCTGGTACAGTGGTTACGGAATAAACTAGCAATTAATTAAAGTGAACAACGATCTAGCTAAGTTTGTTTAAATCCCTTTCTGAGTTTATCAAAGCTACTTTCGAAGTGTCATTTAGACTTGCATGTATCTTACCGTACCTGACCTAAACATATTGGTAACCCAACTTATCACTTAGAATCGATTTAGTTTTTGTTAGCAATTTTTTCGATTCTGGAGCGAGCACCGGCTTGAAACTTTTTTTAACATATCGGTTAATACAACTTTATAAAATTGTGTTTTCTTGTGAATTGTAGATAAGTACTCTTGCTATATAAATTGATCTGCAGTTTTGGAAAATTACAACCGACTAAGTTTAAATTCTCTCAATGATAAAGAAAAAATTCGTCCTGTTTTGTTGGTAAGCCTCTTATCTCCACATTGTTCAACCGAGCCCATTGATCCTTGGTAGATAATTCAGTTTTTATTTCAGAAATAGCAATTTGAGAGGATATAATATCCTTAGCGAAGGACTCCATTTTAGGAAAATTTGCTTTCGATGGTATCGATTCTTCTAGAGAATTCGTCTAGCTTTTTGCTTTTAAAATCACACGATGCCTTAAGGTCTGCCTATTCATATTCTGTAACTCGCTAAATATTTTATCAAGGGTTACTATGCACTAGCCTGGATAGGCTGCTCTTCTTTCAATGCCGAATTTCCGGTAGTTGGCTTCAGATATATACACATAATAATAAATACACATATAAACTACTTTTTGCACATGCTGCACTGCACTCCGTCATTAAATTTGGTATTGTGTTTAACACAGGTATTCGTTGTAATATTTTATAATATTAAGTCAAAAAGGGAATACAGGAAAAATATTACGTTACTAGCTTTTACCAGCGCCTTCGCCCGCCCTAAATTTGATTATCGGCGTAGGATTCTTACGGCAACTCCCCAGTTATAGCAAAAAAACTTAGAAGGTGAAAATAATTTTAAATAATAGGTACCGCCCTCCCCCTCATTGTATTTGACTTTAATGATGTCGCACATATGTTTTGTAACTTTAGTACAAGCAATGTTGCAAAAGAACCTTGCCTGTTTTTTTTCTATTCCGCGTATATGTTTTATACAAAAATCTTATCTGCTATCTTCTATCTGACTTTAATAATGCCGCGCATATATTTTGTACTAGCAATTTTACAAACCAAAATCTTATCGTGTATCTGACTTTATTTAAACGAGCAATTATATATCCTAAAAACATATATCTGGAAAAAAATCTTTTCAAATGGTCAGGTCGCCCAGAATAACATAGTATGTTTTGTACAAGCAATGATGCAACCGAAAATATTTTCTCCTAACTAACTCACGCTGCTACTCGTTCTCGTAGCACGTACGTCGTAGCACGAGCCCCTGCGACGTGTTGTGATGCGATCTTACAATTAATGAAAGTGTAGTCTTTTAAATGCATAGCGAGTGTCTTAACATAAGTGTTTTTTTTATAAAATACTTAATTTCTTTATATATGTAGTCAACTCAACATGACCTGTCTGTATATTTGTTTGGTGGCTGCTTTTTTCGGCTGGACCGATTTTAATGAATTAGGTCTCAAATTAAAGTTATTGAACCCCACGAGTTTTACAGAGTACATAAAATTAATAAAAAAAACAACATGGCGGCAGTATATGGCACAGCAATCAATTTTGTTTTTGTTTTTTTGCTTCAACCGTATCATGTTTAGTAACAATATAAAGTGCTTGAAGAGGCCATATCGAAGATATATCACACTTACAGTAAAATAGTCAAGCACGAGTCAGAAATACAACAAAACCTATTTCAGAAAATACTCGAACTATAGATAGGTACTTATGTCTACTCTATTTTGTATGAAAAAAAAACAAAGAGCTAGAAGAGTCTATTCCGAAACTATTTTTACATAACACCTATTGTTAATTATCTATAACTCGCAGTTTTACCCGCCGCCTTTTAAGCATTTTAAATTTTCCTTAAATTGAAACATTAGTAGATGAAACCGTGGGCACAGCTAGAAGACCTCAAAAATTGGGCTATCAAATGCAAAAATAACCCACTGGTAATCTATTTATCTCTAAGTTACCAATTTATTATTACAGACTCTATGTGAAAAATTCATAAAAATTGACTTGCCCTCGAGCCACAAAATCTGATCTAAGCGTCGTTTGTTTGTTGTATAGTTGCAAAATTCAGTTTTCTTGTATGCTGAAACTAAAAAGCTATAAATAAAAAAAAATAAGTATAAAAACAAAAAAACCTGACTGCAAAAACATTAAGAATTAAAAAGCAATTAACAGTTAAACCTAAAACACATTTACTACTATATCTGTAAAGTCACGGTCACAATGTCGATAATTGAAATTTTGTATTAATTAAAACATAGGTATTGTGACTTAATGATAAGCTATTATTTAACTAGATATAAGCAGGCGGGGCTAATTTAAGTGCAAGTTCAATAGTACTACCTACAGATTGCTTACACTAGTCAAAATCCTTTAGCGAGCGCCCGTTGTCGTTACTACTATGCTACTATTTGAACTTGCATTAAAATGAGTCCCGCCTGCTTATAGTTAAATATTTGGTTAAGCACTACATCATCATGAAGTCACAATATATTTAAATTAATACAAAATGTCATTAAACGACATTATGATCGTGTCTTTACAGTTACAGAAGTAAATATGTTTTAGGTTTATTTGTTATTTGCTTTTTAGTTCCTTATGTTTTTTTATTTTTTTAATCATTATTTTTATTTTATTATGATTTATATATAGCGAAGTGAAGTAACTTATTGTGGAACCAAGGACATTCTTTGCCGTTAATCTTCTTTATTACGAGTTGGTTTTGAATAAACCTTCTCCGTTCCGTTCCAGCGTCTTACCAGCCAGCGTTCCACTGCAAGGACTCAAGGAACAAGTCACATAGGAAAAGAACTGTCGATGAGAGGGTTCTGTAGAGTTCTCAAAACGGGCGGGCGGGCTGGAACAGCGTAAACGTTCAAAAAGGTGGTAACTGCAGAAACTGAGGGTCCTCAACCACTGGAAGGTATGCGGCGTTTCCAGTCCGCATTAGTGAGTGATTCTAGTAGTGTCCCGTCCATCACATGGCATTAATATGTGTGCCTATTACCTCTGCCCAAAACACCAGTAAGACGGAGTAGATAGGGCAGGTAGTGTAGGACTTCGCAGTCTAGGATGTGGATTGGGAGGGATAGAGCCGACCGGTACCAGCACCCTTAAGCCAGCAGGATTATAAGTATATACAAGTGTTAATATATAAAAGAAGGGAAAATGACTGCTTTGCCGTTTGTGCTCTGCGTGCTAAACCCTTCTGTGTTCTGGTTCTTCTTTGATGGTATTCATTTGCACCAGCTTATTCGGTTTACATCCGTGTGGCTTTAGTAGTTTCCCCTTTGTTACTTATGCATTTTATTGTCTTGTAATGGTATTCAGTTTATGTAGTTAATAAGGCATTTCGATTAGTTTTCGTTATCACTAGGTTAAGCATAAAATTAAATATTCAATGAATGATTGTTTTTCTGTTGCAGTGTTCCAACACTTGTGTTGTATTTTACCCCAGTGGCAGTATTTATTTTCAGTGTCTGGTTTCCTGAGCTTCAGTTATTATTCTTAGATATACCTACCATAGTACTCGCAGTTCGTGAATGGACATAGCCAATGCAAAAAAATGTTTCTTTTGTTTTCTTTACTTCACACAGAGATCTAACGATTGCGTTTTTTTTTTAATTATTTATTTTCAGTTTGTAGTTTCCATTACCTATTCTCCTATTTTTAGTAAGGTTGTCTCCGAAAAGTGTCTATAGGCGTAAATGATAAATTGACTCCGCAAAACTCGTAGGAGATTGTAGGTGGTTGCAGTAGCGGTGGATGAGCTGGATTGGCTTTTCTGTCCTCGGAATGAAGGGCTCGTGGGCGGTGACACGTCCTTGCTCGGATGGCTTGATTTAGCGTCGATTTTTTAATACTATTAGCGCTGTTTAGTTTCAGTGTTCTGTTTCCGTAGCTTTACTGTTCGTAGGTGTCTATATGCGTAAATAATGAATTGACTCCACAAAAGTGTCAGAAACTCGTAGGAGATTGTAGGTGGTTGCAGTAGCGGAGGATGTGCGGGATTAGATTTTCTGCCCTCGGAATGAAGGGCTCGTGGGCGGTGACACGTCCTTTCTCGGATGGCTTGATTTAGCGTCGATTTTTTTATACTATTAGCGCTGTTTAGTTTCAGTGTTCTGTTTCCATAGCTTTACTGTTATTAGGTGTCTAAAGGCCTAAACAATGAATTGACTCCGCAAAAGTGTCAGAAACTCGTACGAGATTGTAGGTGGTTGCAGGAGCGGGGGATGTGCGGGATTGGATTTTCTACCCTCGGAATGAAGGGCTCGTGGGCGGTGACACGTTTTTGCTCGGATGGCTTAATTTAGCGTCCAGATTTTTTCATCCCACTATTAGCGCTGTTTAGTTTCAGTGTTCTGTTTCCATTGCTTTACTGTTCTTAGGTGTAAGGTCTTAGTTGTATACTTAAAATGGAAATAATGGAAATAATGGAAAATTAAGGGTAGAGTTTTGAATAAACCTTCTCATAAAAAAAATCTGAAGGATTCAGGTCTGGTGACCGAGGTGGCCATAGGCCATATCATAAGCCCATGACCAACATCCACTCTCCACTCTCCAGCATCATGCATTTTATAATGTTTTTGTGTATAATTCTATGATAATCCGGAATGCTTATAAATAAATAAGTCGACCGATCCATTTTCCTCTGTACGCTTTGATGTAAAAATGCCATTACTTGGGTGGCAGGCCATTTATTGTTTCAAAATTAAAAGATCAATTTTGAAGTTAGCGGAACCTCTCCTAGGAGTTTCGGTAAAATGTTTTCTACAAGAGTATAGTGTTTACTACTGTGTGTGTACAAGAGTAGAGTATAGTGTTTACTACCGTGTGTGTACAAGAAAGAAGTTTTGTATTATGAAAAAAATTTAGCAATTTACAGTAAAAGATGGTGTGGGAGGGAGAAAAATTACAAGTGGTAGTGGTGTGGGAGGGACAAACACTACAAGTGGTAGTGGTGGCACGGGCGCCGGGCGGCGACTCACCTGGCAGTCAGTGCGGTCGACCTCGGCGCGCCGCGCTACGGGCAGGGCTCGCGCTCGGCTGGCTCCCCGCGACGCTGCTCCGCGCCTGCCGCACACACATGGTGTCACCTCGCTCCACACAACGTACGAAGTACGCTACCTAGCGCCTACTGTCGCCAGACAAGGGGTCGGGAAGGATTGGGTCAAAGGTGTTGCGTAAATCGAGGGCAGGAACGAACCTCAGTGGTGTGTAAATATCCTTTGAACGACTTTTGTCATATAGTAGTATAAAGTAACGCCTCCACATAAAATATTTGAATGTGTTACTGTGAACGAACCACTTCTAATATTCTCTAATAATAGTTTATATAGGATATAGTTTTATCTAAAAACAACTGTTTTAGATTATTTATCGATGTACTCGACATTAATTTTAGTTGAAGATTCGAACACCGGCACCGCACCTATAATAATTATACTTGTGTATCGAACCTATCAGAGTTTTAAAACTCAATATTTTTTTTTCTTTAGAACTTTTATACATTATAAAAAAAACACAAAATTCCCTTAAGTGACATTGCGCGAGTATGTTGATCTATTAGGATGCAATCAATATATTGTAGAGCGTCTAGCGCGCTACCGTACGTAACATACTACATGTACGTGTCGTGTGTTGTGTTAGCGATGATGTGACATGACCTGTTAGTTAGTAGCAATTAGAGTGCGCTAGTGGTAGTGGTAGCTGGTAGTACCTGTCATGTCGAGCGGGTCCCGTCCGCGGAGCGCGCCCGCGTAACTGTTGCTCGGCTCCGCTGCACCCACAACAACTTTACAGTTCGCTCCCACAGCGCACGCCGCAAAACGCATATAAATAGTTTAAAGTTAAAACTTTACTATATTTTTACGAGTAATACTTACTGTTCAATTGAATTGTGCAAGATATCAGAGGTACCAGATTTTTTTAGGAAGACTAACAGTATGCACAACGCGGCGTGCGCTAAGGCGGGATAGGGCTACTAACCGACATATCTACGCATACCGATAAACATTAATACTTTATATGTACATAAGTATATATGAAATAAAGTTATAAATATAATTAAATGAATACAAAATTTTCATATCGATAAAATATAAAAAAACTATGTAATGAATAGTATTCAAATGAAGTAAAAAAACATTTAACTTGTGCGTTACGTTAAGTCGGTCTATAATTAAATCAAAAAACTATTGTAATGGCGTATTTGGCGCGATGTATCGTGGCGGTGTGTGTACGATGGAGATATATAGATAGAAAGGGGAAGAGGCAAAAGTGCGAGGGAGTGGGGGGCTAAATGTTGGGCAATAGTGGTCCGCGACCGGCGAGGGCACCGGAGCGGACCGCCGCGCCCGTTACTCTGCGGCGACACTAGCGACACTACTTCAGCTGTCGCTAACATTATATTCTTATGATACTTTATTTTGAAGGACATTTATTTTTACCATAAAATTTATACTAAGTAGAAATAGAATAAATTTTAACTCGTTGCTAAGAAAGAATGTTTCTACTTTTGTTGTTTTTAAAAATTATTCCAATGTAAGTACTTATAATAAACTACAAATGAACAATGTCTTATTTTCAAAAGTAATCGAAACAAAATAACTTGCGGATAATTTCTTATTTACCTATAGTGAGAACACAACTCAGTAGTTCGATTCATTTTTAAACTAATGTACAAATGTGACAAGTTAAATATAAACACGTTCTCGTACAAACAATTACTTCTTCTTTGCAAATGTGTAATTTGTTAATCCGTAGATTGGTTATAACAGATAAGATAATTGTTAAAACTCGATACACGAACGTATCGATGATCTTACGGTGGCAATGACCTTCAGTGTCCACATGTGCGTTGTGAGTATGTGATCATCCCCATGGACAATGGACCCCATCATGTACGCAATAAAATGTTCAAGTGACCAAATATACGTTCTATGTACGTGATACGAACAATAAATTTTATTTGTTACTTCTTGGACTTAATGACGCCGACATGTGCTGCAAAGCCACAAAAGCCGTCTGTTGTATTCATCCACAGTACATTATGTACTACATACAGCGAGTATGGAAAAATAGAATCTTGAAAAACAACTGATCTGGAAAGCAAGCGAATAACTATACACCTTGTAAAAGTATAACCACGTAATTATAAACAATAAACGCAAGAGAGTAGCTGCCGTTCCTAGCGAAATACGATTAGGCAACAAAACTTACTCAACACCCAAGATAGCTGCAACGCCTTTTCCAAAAAAATATCATCGGTCTTTGTGTCAAATATCACTTATTCAACTTTGTCAGTTCTTTTCTCAAAACCCTTTTGGAATCAATAGACATTAAGATTTCATAACTTGAAAAAGCTGTAAAAAAGCTTAAAATGAATCTAGGTGCTGGCTCTGATACTGCAGCCCTGATACTGCAGCTCTGTTGCTGCAGCCCTGATACTGCAGCCCTGATACTGCAGCTCTGTTGCTGCAGCCCTGATACTGCAGCCCTGATCCTGACCAAGCAGTATTTAAATAAAAGTCTGCTAAGCAGAGCTAGAGAGCCGCGCCTCTGCAAATATTCTTTTACATTTCACTTCATAAAGGAACCTTTACTTTGCTTGGATATTAACAAATGTTGTCCTCATTCCTAAAAGTGGTATAGTTTACGATATTCTTAGTTATCAACAAATCTCTATGTTATGTATTTAGAAGTGAATCTGTTGTATGTTCCCTTTTAAATAACCACGTAAAACCTCTTTTAATGCAAGAACAACAGGGCTTTCAAAGCAATATGCTACTTTCAACTAGTCTTCGCTGCAATATTAGTGAAATATCCGAATCCTTGGATAAGTCCTTGCGAATCGATACTATGTATAGAGACATTAGCAAGGCCTTTGACGGGGTGACACATGATTTATTCTAAATCAAATTATCAAACGTTGGCATTCATGGATCATTCCGTTTATGGTTTCTTTCATACTATACTTCTAGAACCCAAAAAGTGATTGTACGCGGTGATGAATCACATCGGTATTGTGTCTTGTCAGGAGTTGAATCAAAGTCAAAGTCAAAGTCAAAATGTTTTATTCAAATAAGGATTTTACAATCACTTTTGAATCGTCAAAGTTATGAAATATTATTTTTTGAAAATCCGGTTCACAATCTTGTTGATTTCTACCGACAAGAATCCGGCAAGAAACTCGATAGTTACTCTTTTAAAAAAGTCTCTCATTTGGGCCCAATATTATTTTCGATATTTTTTAGTGACTTAGACATTAAAATAAAATATTCAAAATTCTCGTTGTAGATGATTGTGATTTGTTGCACAGAATTAAATAACTTACTTTTAATATACAAAAATTTAAACATATAAAATTTCATCGTAGGCTTATTTTAACATCATTTTTCGTAAATAATTGCAACCTCGAACAAGTTGATCAAATCAGGGTTCTCAAAGAACTTCTAGATTCAAAACTTTTATTTACTGCCCACATGTGGACAACATTATAAATAGATTATTTGAAAGGCTAGGATTGCTCTCATATCCATTTATAATTATAATAATGCTCTTATTAGCAGTACACTAGAATATTGTTGTAGTGTGTGGAATCCTTTCTATAAATGCAACATTGACCGAATAGAAACTGTGCAAACGCTACAATATTACAATATTATAGATAGATTAACTTCACAATGAACTCTCTTGACGATCGCCGCTGGGTCGCTGACAAAATACTTCTTTTTTAAATTCTCTAGCTCTTCTCAATGGTTCGACATTTTCATCGCTTCGTTTTAAAACAAACATTGACCATCACGGTGTGATACCCAGAATTTGTCGTGAACTTAAATAGTTCTTCAGATGGTGGACATCCTTTCGTCATCATTATCTATTAAGTATATATCTCTATTTAGAAAAGCCTTATATAAATAATAAATTCACTTAACTTTAAATCTTTGACCTATTAAACTATTTTAAGCAACCTAGTTTCTCAACGTGTTTTCTATTGTTGTTTAGAATAAATTGTTTTTATTTAAATTCCTTTTCTTAATTTTGATTTGAATTAATTAGCTTATACGCTGTGCATGCCGAACTTGCCTGTAATTGGATAAGCATTCAAGATTAATAGTTGTTAAGTAATCACAGTTCAAGGTTCATAATTTTAAATATGTTGGCAAACCAAATAAATAAAAAGTAAACGCAAGGTGTCTGCGAAATCATCCAAAATCGGTAAGTGACACTACGCGGCCGACTCGGACATCAGCTCTGCCCTACTGCGACCCTGAAAGTCGAGAACACAGTCACCACAACGAGCGCACGGTAACCATACAGTCAGGGAGCATCGTACGAGTACCTGTGATGACAGTTAACAGGCCCCTGACTGGACAGTGCGACGTAGTGGCCAGGACGACGACTGGGACTCCTTAAAGTGATCTGACTGGGAATGGTGTCAACGCAGAACCTATTCAGCTTATAGCAACAACCACACATCATCTGATGAGAATTTGTCGTGCTCGCATCTCTATCAGATTTTTATAATCCAGATCAACTTCCAATATAAACCGGTTACATCGGCTACCTTATAAAGATTGCTGGAGGTTAACCAGAAGACCACAGCCTTAATCTAGGAACCGTGAATTAAAGGCAACATCATATGTGTTCCAAACAATATTGGGGGTAAGTTGGTGCACAGCACAGACCCACAGTCCAACAGACGAGAACATGCATAAACGAGTATATACCCGGTACGATACCACCAATGCTAATAACCAAATTCTACTTCAGAGACCTTACTACGGTAAGGCTTGAGACAGGTGACAAACACACGCTAATACAAGCCTCAGTCTACAAGCCTGGTCCACGGCTGGCACATTGTTATATCAGCCAATGCCAACGCTCAACACCCACCGTAGGAGAATCCAACGTTAAACAAAAACATACGACACACGTCCGCTGAACCATCTTTTGCGGACCAAAGGGCAATATACTATACCATAAGAGTGCAAGAGAAATACCAGCTCAACTAAGACGCAAACCTCGTAAAATCGCAAGGTACAAGACCATTTTCCAAATTTCCCTTATTTCATATGATTATACTTTTAAAAAAGAGTTCCCATCAACTTAAATCTGTAATACGCGATCTTGGTGCTCCACACGATTACAAACTACTAACCGACAACCACATGAATGATATCATAGGAGGAACTACGAAAACCTTTGGCTTTCTAATGCGAAACTCAGCTTACATATTTTACATAAGCTTAAACACTTAAGTCTTTTCATCACACTTACTCGGAAACAGTGTCATTATGTGCTGGTAAAGTGGGTGCTAAGACCTTTATTACATCCTTGTCTTTGTTTGACTTTTTCTTTGTATTTATTTTCTTCAAAGCAAAGTGGGAGTTCATAAAACCCACGTGCGATATGATTTATTATGTCACTAAACGCACCGCTCGCGCTCTACTTGTACGATACAGAACAGTACATAGATTTAACGTTCTGATTATCTATTTTATGTAATATATAAAAGCGCCATCTGCAGTTTAAGATATGAACTACGTTTAATTATAGTGCAACATTTTTTTCTGACCTGGGCCTCGATTACGTAAGTTGTTGCTAACAATTCTCGATAGAAATAAGATATACATTGCGGTTTCACGACAAACGATAAAATTCATACGTAATTTCAAACGCGTGATGTATATCTTATCTCTATGGATTTCAAACGAGAATTGTTAGCAACAACTTTACGTAATCGACACACCGGTGTTCAAAAATCAAAACAGACGCCATATTGAAATGGTGTGAACTTACAGCGACACTAACGACCAAAAAGTTTTGACTTTAGCTAAAACTTTTTTATTCATAACTTCTCTAGATACCTAGATAGCTTCACTTCTGTTCCCACCATTTTAATATTGGTAAGTTTTTTTATTTACAACTTAAAGAAATAAAAATGTATTCGTCGTCAGAAGAGTTTAATATCAATGCGCCACGGCCAGATATTAATAATACGGCTCAAGAAATAAATTTGAACCTGTTACCACCGAAGCCTAAAGACATGTAGGTACTTAATCACATACGCTAGTTTTATTTCCTGGAGCAAACACGAAGAAAACCAGTTCGTTTTCAGAGAATGTCCAATTAGCTAACTATGGAAATTTGCGTGAAAAATACAAATCGTCTTCCCTACGGGCAATTAACTCTATGTTGAAGAGCACTCTCAAATCCAAAAATTCCATCAATATTAAACAGTATAACCAACATTTTTAAACAGAAAGTCCAAAAGGTACCTACATAATATATTCTATATGTGAGTAAAAAATCGAAGGTACTTCCGGGAGAAAATGTAAAAAAAATAATAATGAAGCTCGTGACGGTAAATATTTACACACTAAGGTAACTTGAACTTGTATTATGTTTTTAAGAATTCTAAAGTAAATTTTTAAGTATTTAAGTTTTATGTAAAATATTATTACCTTGCAAATCCGCTAGAAACAATTCAGTAGCACTCACGTACAGAAGTGTAGGAGTGCACCTCCCTACCTCCCTCCTTATGTGGACGATGCCAACTTCACTATAACACTACACCACTAAATTGGTAACAAAACTCGACACGTGTTTCGCCTCAACACGAGGCATCTTCAGGGGACGCAAGTTGTTCGTGCGCTATGCCTGGGTATAAGGAGGGAGGGAGGTAGGTGCACTCCTACACATGTGGGTGGTGTTCTGTACGTGAGTGCTACTGAATTGTTTTAGCGGATTTGCAAGGTAATAATATTTTACATAATAATGAATTTCCGCAAAGTAACGCCTTAATAGTATGTAAGTTTTTTCGCCTCATATTTTTATTTATTTACTCGTAAATGGGTTGAAAAACATTGTGTGTACAGAAATTACAAACTTGAGTCATTAAAGCCTGCGGCCTTCGACTTCTAAATAGCCTCTCGTTAGGAATTTTCTCCTTACCGCCCTTAATACACAATGTACTACTATTGTACATTTGTAAGGAGCATATTACAATATGCCACTCAAATATGAAACCAGATAGAAGCGATGTAATATTTACGTATCCAGGATTGAAAACATACACAAACAACACATAAGGTATCTTTGTAATATTATTAATAACGTCATGGCATGTATCGCCTTGAACTTAGACTTATTCATTCAAGCACTAGTACTGTCCCTTAAAACACATTTATCAGGATGTGTAGTTACCTACATCCCATACAGAAAAACTCTTTTCTATACGGATGGCTTCAAAACAAAGTCTGAAAGGAGCAGGAGTCTTCACCCATGACTTGAACATCAACATAACCTTAGGTAGCCTTAAAACACGAAGTATGTGTTAGGATTATTCGAGCTGCAACAGCTGTATTGCCTTGAAATAGCGATCGATCGGGGTCTTCTATCGAAGTTGCCATCTTACGGAGTGCCCTAGGGTTTGTGCAATGTGCCGTCTCCTACGCAATTTCTACTGCATATCAATGACAATTTGGACACCAGTGTATGTTACATTGCCATGCAGATGTTGTGCAAATATTCCTCGTACCTTTGTGGAGGAAAAGTGCCGAGAACTTATGTCCCAAATCGAGACCACACTGGCCAAGGTCTTTGACTAGAGACGGGGAAACTTGGTCCGATTCAACCCTACGAAGACACAAGTTTGCGCCTTCACCGAAGAAAACCCCATTTACTGAGGTCCTACAATTCCAGATCACTCCCCTCACCATCTCTAAGAGCAATGGGATCCTCGGTGTTGACATTTCCAGCGATGTTCAGTTCCGAGATCATTTGCAAGGTATGGTGAAGTTGGCGTCCAAAAAAACCTGGTGTTCTCAACAGATCGAAACAGTACTTGACGCCGGGGCAAAGGTTGCGGCTTTACAAGTCGCAAGTTCGGCGCGGAGTACTACTACCATCTCTGGGCAGGTGCACCTGGATACTAGCTTGGCCCTTTTGACTTGGTTCACCGAAGGGCTGAAAGATTTGCCTTTGCCTCCCTGTGTGTGTTCCACCGCTTGTACAATGGGATGTGTTTTGAGGAATTGTTCGAAATGATGAACACAGTTACTTTCTACCATCGCCAGGTTATTTATTTTCACACTTTAGAACCTAATTGATCGCTTATAGTACGGATTCTATAGGCTGCGGTGACCATTTACCATCAGGTGGACCGTAAGCTTGTTTGTTACTGAACACTAGGACAACTTCATAACAAATGCTTCTCAACTGCAATTGCAACTAGAGGATTAATCCTGGAGTGTCATTGTGAACTCTTCCAAAAAATTGCACTGAATAATTAGGTCACTCTTCAATGGATACGCGGTCATAATGGCTCTGTGGGCAATGATGCTGAAAGAGCTGGCAAAATAGCGGAACCCGAACTTATTGTGTCCAAACCCTTTAACCAACTTAAAACGTGATTACGAGATATAATCTCACAACTGCACAAGAAAACTTTAGCTGGAACAAAGGAATTGCAGACAAGCTAAGTCTTTTCTCACGTCCTTGGAAGAGAACCAGTCGCATTAACTACTGCAACTTAGTAGAAATAACCTCTGCCACATTATTGGCATATTAACAGGTCACTGCCAACTAAATAAAAATATTTCCTCATCGGCATTACAGACAGTCCCCTTTGAAGAGGCTGCGTGAAAGCCGACGAGACACCAGCTCTCGTGATCTTGTACCGCCAAAGCGTGAGCAATCAACGGACAAAGCTTCTGAACAGTCCAGAAACCTTAAGAGGAACTGAATACCATCAAATACATCCTGGATTATAAATAAGTATTTTTGGACATTACACACAGCGCCATCTAGTAACATAGTAAGCAAAGCTTGTGCTTCATCAGACAATGGATACAAATACATATGTATACTTTTTTTCGTACATACATACATATTAAACATAGAAAACACCAAGTGTCAAGAAAAACATAAATAACAAATGTTTGTCTTGTGCGAGAATCGAACCCACGCCCCTCAATTCAGCAGTCGAGTTATTGGCCACTGAGGCACGGAGCCGACACACGAATATTAGTGACACTCCAGGATTATTCCACTGTTGATGCAGTTGTTGTTAAGAGCTTGTAGCACAGCGGCGCTGTCAAAGAAAATGCGTATTGATTGATCGCTTATGTCTCTAGACAGGACCGCTGTTGCAGCTCGGGTGATCCCAACACACTCTGCCTGGAAGAATAGCTACCGTTTATTTAAATATGTTTCTAGTAACACTTTTCAATCGTCATGAGAATTAACTACTATTTGCTTTACAAACTAATTACGATACTGGTTTGTTGCCAGCGTCCAAAAGTTAATATTTGTAAAACTAAATTAAACATAATAATAAAGTTCATTTTTAGAGGTTGTTCAGAATCATTCCTAGGGAGTAATTTGTTGCAAGACTATTAGTGTTAAGTGCAATATTTATCAGACTCTCTATTTTATTAAATCAAATTCATCAGTCCATTCTCACATTCCAGCTTTGAAACAGTTTTGCTTTGACGTAAAATAGAAAGGAAGTTGATGACAACTACTCCTGTTACATACAAACACATACTGTTAACGCCAAACATGGCCGTCCTTTACCTACCTATTTATTTACCCTATATGTATCTCTTCCTCACTCACCTGAACCGCATCATTTAACTGTCGATATGACAGTTTTCAAATGACACTATCGCGTGCCGCTCGCTACTTAGTAGGTATTTTATTTGACTCATTAATTACGAAATCAGATTAAAGTTTGCGACGTCAACAAATTTAGTCATCCGCGCCGCGGTTAGTTTATCGAAAGAACGCTGACGCAGTCGCGAACACATACCTATACTTAACATATTACCAATCTTTAATGCATAATTATAACCTCATTAGTATGTACATAGCCGTGTTTTTTTTTCTTGTTTTTGAGGTATTTTGCTTGCATTATTTACTTTTTCAGACCCCTGCCAAGCACACAATGATGATCAGGAGAGCCATAAAACAAGAGGTCGAGGACAAACTTAAAACGACTCTTAAAGGGCTACTAATTCTAAAAAGTTTTATTAGAAGTTGCACCAGGAAAGAGACGATAGTGATGAAGAAATAAAAAGTATTACAGGAAATAACACTAAAGCCAACAGTTGTTTTAAATCCCTAAATCTTTTCATTCGATTAGATCCATGGCTTGTCTGGCAAGGAATTACAAATTGAATTATTTCTGACAAGGATTTTCATGACAACTCAGCATTGGCTAGAAAACCATATATGAATGTAAACATTCCGCATTATTGTATCTCTGGTGCATTTTTTAGAGAAAATACAATTCGTAGGTCATCAACACAAGTAATCAATAAACTCATCGCAAAAGAACGCAAAGATATTGTTAAGCTTTCACAAGTACGTATAATACATAATTCGTTTTTAGAACAGACTAGGATAACATCCTCATCCTCATAACCACATCGGCCACCTGTATCGGTAATATTTTTAGTATTAAGTTAACCATTTCCAACTTACCTCTGCAGTTAGTTGTATCCAATTAGCATTTTTAAATACAGAAGTAACGCGGAGCAATTTAGTATCATGTAGAACAGTGAAATCTGCTCGTATGAATCAATTTTAAGTTAATATTGAATGTTAAAATTTCATTTTTGCAACTAGCACAGGGTGATCCAGATCATATGTACAATACTCTTTTTGACTTTTCGAGAGTTCGAGCCTAACAATTTTCGGCCTATTTCAATACTACCTGTACTCAGTAAAGTTTTTGAAAAAATCATACTTTGTCAAAAGTTAAGCCATTTCTGTATTAATTACCTACTTAGTAGTAAACAATTTGGCTTTATGAAACGCCGTTCCACCACCGATGCAGGAGTGGCACTATTAAAAAATATATTTAACGCCTGGGAGGATTCGCATGATGCTCTTGGAGTGTTTTGTGATTTATCTAAGGCATTTTACTGTATCCAACATGAAAATTTCATCAGGCAGCTACATCACTATGGTATTAGAGGCAAAACTCTCGAGCTTTTGACCTGTTTTGACATGAGTAGGAGAGTCCAGAAAATAGATGTCAACGGTGAAATATCTCCGGGATCAGAAGTCAGTATGGGAGTCCCTCAGGGCTCAATTTAAGGTCCTTTGCTATTTCTTATTTACATTAACGATCTCCCATATCATGTAAAAAACCATGACATTGTCTTATTTGCTGATGACACCTCTTTACTTTTTAAAGTTAAGAGATGACAGACATGTTATTAAATAATGCCCTTTTTGGAATTGTAAATTGGTTTAACACTAATGTTACTTAATGAAAAAAAAACCAAATGTTAGTCAGATACAGACATGTATTAATGTTAATAGCGAGCAATTAGAACTTGTTAATTCAAAATTCTTTCTTGGAATAACGCTGGACTACAAACTTCAATGGGGTCCTCATATTCATAACCTAGCCAAAAAACTTAGCTCTGCTGTGTATGCGATCAAGAAAATAAGACAATTGACCAATGTCGACACTGCAAAAATAGTATATTTTAGCTATTTCCATAGTTTAATGACATATGGTATCCTATTGTGTGGTAGCGCTGCTGATGTAAATACAATATTTTTGTTACAAAAAAGGGCAATTCGTGCTATTTATAAATTAGGATCTAGGATATCTCTGAGGGATAAGTTTAGGGAAGTACATATTTTAACTTTAGCGTCGCAGAACATATAGTTTCAGCAAGAAAAGTGACGTTCACAAAGTAAATACTAGAAGTAAAAATAAGCTGGTGCATGATACACGTCTACACAAAATAAGTAACTCTTTTATGGGGCAATGTATGTATAATATTTCAGACTATGTTAATAATAAAAATCCTTGGGACTGAAGATGCTCAATTACGGGATGCATAGGCAAACCAAATTAAAATGGAAATAATATAAAATTGTACAGCTTAAAATTTTTATTTAAAACATTAATTGTATTTTTAGTTTTTATGATTTTTTTAAAAGAGTTACTATCGAGTTTCTTGCCGGATTCTTCTCGGTAGAAATCAACCACATTGTGAACCGGATTTCAAAAAATAATATTTCATAACTTTGACGATTCAAAAGTAATTGTAAAATCCTTATTTGAATAGAACATTTTGACTTTAACTTTGACTTATGTCCCCTTATGTGTAAATCATTATTATTTAGGGCTCCCTTAGGTACCCTTAGAACACATAATACAGACAGACGTTGTACGATAAGGTACATCAATACAATTGAGGAAAGTCACCTTGTAGTAATAGATGGAGGTTAACAACCTACCTTTGCCTCTACTATTGTTGTACCTACCTACATTTCAAATTTGTATCAAGCTGAACTTTTGGCAGTTTTTTGCACCTTTTTTTGGCGCTTTTACAACCCAAGTAAAATTTGATATTGTTTTTTAACTAGTCTTACTACTGGGTTGGCATTCACAAAAACATAACACTTTTTCTTAGTAGTAGTAGAGTAGGTTTTAGGTAAAAACAGTTTTCTTTTGTAAGTAATAGCGTTTTGATTTCACTGTTTTTACTTTGTTTTTAATTCAATCGTTCAATAGTTTAGTTGACAATCGGTCTGATCTAACCTGTTCTCAAAAGTTCTCCTATTTGCTGGAATCAACCGCTGGAGAGCCTTATCACATGACTAGGCATTTGTATCAAGATGAGGCCGGTTACAAAACTGCCCGGGAACCTTTATATAGACGCTATGACAATATTAGGTAATATGCTCACACCTATGTAAGCGCATTATTGCAAGTACCTAACGTTTCAGATGAAGATGACAGAAGAGCACAGCCTACCACAGAAATAAAAAAAGTACTTAATAGGTGGCGCTCATACACTGAAAAATTATACAGTGAGAATGGTCAGCAACTACAACGTCGCTGGGACGATTACGAAAGAGAACCAGATATTCTACTCGCAGAAGTTGAAAAAGCTATTTCAAAGCTAAAGAACAATGCAGTTGGAAATGACCAAATATCTGCAAACCTTCTAAAAGCACACCCTCCGGCACAAAACTTTTCCACTCACTTTGTAACAAACTCTGGAGAACAGGAAAATGGCCTGATGATTGGACGCAATCCGTTGTCATTCCTTTGCACTTTTTGTGCACACACACACGCTTATGCAGCAACTGCCGCACGCTATCCATCATATCTCACGCCAGCAAAGTAATGCTCCATATCATTCTGGACCACCCAGCTTACTATTTAAATTGGCAAATACCCGCGGAACAAGCTGGCTTTGTATCGGGTCGCGGTACTCGCGAACAGATTTTTAAGCTTCGCCAAATCATTTAGAAAAGCCGGGAGTTCAACCAACCACTGGTACTCTGTTTCATTGATTACTCAAAGGCTTTTGATTGTGTGAGATGGCAAAACATGATGGACATCCTCATTAAAATGGGAGTTCCAGAGCACCTCACCTTTCTCATACAAAATCTCTACAATGACAGCAGCGCCCTTATACGTGTGGAGGAATATTTTACTTTACGTCCTGAAAGAGGTGTGAGACAGGGATGCATCCCCTCTCCCAAACTATTGAACATTTACGGCGAGCACATCATCCGTGAAGCACTGGCTGACTAGGAGGGAGGCCTGTCGATTGGTTGGCCACACCTTAACCAACCTTCGATACGCAGACGACACCACACAATTAGCCACTAGTATGCAGGAAATGTCTCAACTATTCAATCGCATACAAAACACGCGTCTGAAATACGGACTGCAAATTAACAAACCCAAGACCAAACTGATGATAATAGACCGCTCCCAAATACTGTGCAAATTGAATTCCCCTCGCGATATGGACTTCGTCGATCATTTACCTTGGATCACTCATTACCTGTGATGACAGCTCTGACAGAGATATCATCAGACGGATCCAAATAGCTAAGTCTGCCATGACCAAACTTGACAATGTATGGAAGGACAAGAACATATCCAAGAAAACTAAAACACGGCTCGTTCGTGCCCTTATATTTCCCGTAATCCTATACCGCGCTGTAATATGGACCATGAAAGCCTCCATTTAGGCCAGGATTGACTCTTTTGAAATGTGGTGCTGGCGCAGGATGCTAGCGATACCTTGGACGGCTCACAGACGTAATGTCTCAATTCTGGAAGAGCTCAAAGATCCTACGCGTTTATCAGATACTTGCTGGACACGCTCTCTAAAATTTCTGGGCCATATTGCTCGGCGGGGATATAATGATAATGAAGAGTGGAGGGGAAGAGATCTAGAGGTCGTATTCCTGCGCGGTGGTGTAACCAATTAAAGGATCTGCAACTCCGACTGCACGAAGCGATCCACACCGCGGCCGACAGAAATCACTGGAGACAGCTGATCCGTCATTGAACATTGACCAGTGACTCATGATGGTCACGATCCCCAACATGAGGCAAACGACTACAAAGAAGAACGTTTCAGAGGTGGCAAACCTGCGGCGAGAGCTGCTTAATCCTATGTTGGTTGCAGTTAATGGACTAAAAGTCCTTTCTTCTTGTCTATTTGGCCCTCTACCAACTTACATCGGAATTAAGGAGCCGTTTTGAGTTTCTTTGTGGTGGTAAATCAGCCAACATTCTCCATACCTTCTCCGATATGGAGAAATTACTTGAGGATGAGTGCCGGAGGGCTTAGAGCCTTCCTTTCGTTTTCTACCCTCTGCTCTTCTTCAGCTGCTTCCAGCATAGCTGCACAAGCTCCACGGCATCTGTCCCAAAGGGCCCCTGCACCCCAACCTCCAATTTCGAGAGTTATTGGGACAGCAGCCAGGAAAACACTTTTACTATCGTGGGCCGAACAACCTTTTGGCTTCGTGCCCTGCATTTTTGAAGGCACTGGTCCATGAGCGTCAGCGAAGGGTGATTTATAAGCACCGCTGTATGGTGTGTTGGAGTCAAGGCATATGATGCCTGATATTGGTGCAACTGGATGCGCCGATTGTGGGGATCGTCACCACCGGTTAACCAAGGGTGGTTTGCAAACCCTGAGCTTACCGGGGAAACAGCGGCACAAAGTGGGAGGATTACAACTAGGACCCTTTCGCAGGTTAGAAACACTGGTTCTCCCAGCTTTTCACGTCTCTCTTTTCCTCGTGCACGGCTTGCCTCGGGTGGAGGTCGCCCTCGAATTCGAGCACTTTTGACCCCTCTTGGTATGCGAAAAGGAAGTTTTGCGCCCCGCCTTGACCCTCAAAAGCCGTTATCGTTTGGGCAGGAAGCGCACACCGGATACAGGAGGTATTCGCTACCTTTTGCAGAGTACCCGAGGTTGGGATATTATCCGACCCAATTTAATACATCTAGACCCCTTCAGGCCTCTTATCGGGCCCCTACTTCGGCACCTATGAAGCGTCCGCCGTATGTTGCCAATTGGCAGCTGGTATCACGGTGGGATATTCCGCCACCACAATTAGATTCACCGCCTGCTAGTCCATCACAGCAACGACTTGCTGGGGCAATTTCAGCTTCCTCCTTCGATACCAGATTATCACCACTGACAGTGGTGCTTCCCACTGAACAGGTTCAAGCCTTCTCATTCTGTGCCTCTTTTGTAGTGGTATGAGAATTACTAGATTCGGGTTCTCAGGGTTGCTTGGTATCGACCTCTTTCGTAAGGAAGCTGAAGTTACAGTTGTCTCCGGCTGCACATTATATTCGAGGCATTAGTGGCCTTAAGATACCTATGCTTAGAGGTCAGGTTTCGATTATTTCACCCCTTCATAATTCTCTTATTCGTTGGACTATTACAACCATGGTGATGGATGATATCTTGGGGATAATAAGAGTTGTCTTCGATGTTTCGGCTCTTGCTTTAAACGGTGTGACCCTTAATCAGTGTCTTCAACCGGGACCCAAATTGCACCGGGATATTCATGACATCCTAAGCAATGTTCAGAGAAAACCGGTTCCATAAAGAAGATCGCAGGTATCAATTGATTCTTTGGCGAGAAGATCCTGCGTTACCCATGACCGTCTTCGAGTTGAACACTTATGGCCTTGGCTCCAGTCTGTTCGTCGCTATTCAGACCCTGTTGGAGCTTGCTGATAGGGAACGTGTTCACTTCCCTCGTGCTGCTTCTGTTTTGTCCAGCGACGTCTACGTCGACGATATCTGCACGATGGCCTCCACGATAGGGGAGGCATTGATCGCGATCAGCTAATTGGAATCCTCAATGCTGTGTCACTCTCGACGAGTTCTGTTTCGCTTCTGAGGTTGGCTATGCGGCTGTTTATCTTTTTGCCGTCCAGCCCGATGGTTCTTCTCAATTTGGTCACCGCCAAGACTAAGGTTGCCCCTATTCACACCCGTCTTACGATTCCAAAGATAAAATTGTCGGGTGCTACGCTTTTAAGCCAATTGCTCAATCAAGTGGTTTTGACCTTGGGCCCATCTGTACCCATTTCCCACGTCTACGCTTAGAGTCCATTTATTAGAGACCTTTGTGGCAAATAGGGTTTCCAAGATTTTCGAGTCTGCCGCTTCCATTGAGTGGAATCATGTCCTAGAGGAATTGAATGTAGCCGGCATTGCTTCCCGTGGTATAATAGCTTCTGTTTTGGTCGATCATCTACTTTGGTGGGGACTTAAATGGCTTTTTTGACCAGAGTCAAGGTGGCCTTCTTTTCGTCTGGAATTGTTCTCTTTGAGGTTTACACGTCGTGCAGCAAAGATTAAACCTCCCCTTTGTTTAGATTAGTTGCTGACTAGGTTCAGCTCCCTTGAAATATTGGTCAGAGTGATTGGCTGGATTTACCGATTTGTCAACAACGCCCGTCGACCTCCGTTTCGGGATTCTAAACTGATATTATCAGGACCTGAACAAGCGCTCCATATTAAGTGCGCAATGTACAACAAGAGCATTATATGACTTTAATAAGGGATCTGCAAGCTGGTCGCTCGAAGATCAAAGGAACTTTGGCCAGACTTAACCCATTTCTAGACGATCGCGGACTCATTCGTGTAGGTGGCCAATAACGTCATGCAAACTTGCCTTACTGAGCTCGGCATCCGCTACTTTTACCTAAGGATAGCCACTTGACCTTAATGTTGATTTAGGACCGCCATATAAGAAACTCTCATGCGGGACTTAGCAATCTTCTTGCTATACTCCAATGAGAGTTTTGGATTTTCTCAGGTCGAAGGGTTAAGAATTTAAGTGTATACCCTGTTTAAGGGTCGACTCACACCAAGACGCAACACGACGACGCTTCACTTGACGTCGCGTCGCGTCTCGGTGTGAGCCGACCATTAGGCTCAAGGCAATTTTGACTCAGCCACAAATGGGCAATTTGCCCCCTGATCGAGATCCCCGCTCCCGTCTTTTCTAATGTTGGAACTGATTTTGCAGGTCCCTTTTAACATTAAGACTTCTACCTTGCGCAACGCCAAGTTGGTCAAGGCATACTTGTGCGTAATTGTATGTCTTGTTACAAAGGCTGTCCTCCACCTCGAGGAAGTCTCCTCTCTCTCTTCTGAGGCTTTTATTGTCTGTCTTTCTCGCTACCTTAGCCGCGCGGATCGCCAAATATCAGTCGCTCGGATTGCTGCACCAATTATAAGGGTGCTAATCGGTATCTACGAGAAGTCCAAAAGTTCCTTGTTGCAAATCAGCAGGGCATAGGTCATCACCTTTCCCGAAAGGGAATTAAGTAGATTTCGATTCCCCCGCATATCCCTCTTGGGGCGGAATTTTCGAAGCGGTGGTAACGGTAGCAAAGACTCATCTTCGCCGCGTGATCGGCGAGACTGTTGTCACCGTAGTATGGGGTTCTTCAAAAAAGAAGTTATTACATTTCTGAAGGGTCAGCAATGCGCGAGTGATGCCCTTGGTGTTGCAAGCGTCCATAGGCTACGGTGACCGCTTACCATCAGGCGGACCGTAGGCTTGTTTGTCACCTTAGTGGTATAAAAAAAATATAAAAAAAAAATCCTTCTTCAAGGAACTATGTAGTCTTCTGTAAAATTGAGGCGGTGCTCAACTCGAGACCCCTCTGTCCAACTTCTCCGGACCCGAATGATGGTGTTGACTAATTTTTTGGTGGGTGGGCCCTTCACGGCCTTGCCGAGTACCTATACCTTTAAGATACTCCACTCAACCGCTCGACACGGTTTGAACTGCTGCAACAGATGTCTCAGAGCTTTTGCAAAAGGTTTTCTCTCGAGTATCTTTATCTCTTGCAGCAGCGAGTGCGTTGGTCGGATAAGACTGAACCTCTAAAAGTAAGTGATTTTGTCTTGGTAAAGGAGATAAATATGCCACCTTTTCTTTGAAGGCGTGGTCGCATCCTTCGACTTTTTCCTGGCTTGGATGTCGTTTCTCGCGTTACTGAAAATTTAGTAGGCGACTTGATTCCTACGAGAGCTGTTGCTACTCTGTCGCGATTGCTAATTTTATAGTCTCAGTCAAATCCGATCTGCCTCGGATGGGGGATTATTTTGTACCGTTGCTATCGGGGCCGCGCACCCAACATGTTTTTTTTTTATCTGGCAACATTCTATGGTTGTCATTAGTCTGCAGAAAATTACTGTTAAACAAAGTTTTTGCATTTTTAAACTTAAAATTAATTAAACACCTATGCAGTAGGCATTGTGTTATCGACTAGTGAAAATAGTGCTCTGTGCCAGTTACATTGAAGTAAGGACGAACCAAGGGAAGTTAATTTACATTTATACCTTTAATTTGCGTTTTTATCTTGTTATCTTGTCCCCTATGTGTCCTATGTCCTCTGAAGTTTAAATCATTATAATTTAAGGCTCCCTTAGGCCTTAGACGGCATAAGATAAACAAACGTTGTCCATTTAGGTACATCAATACGATTGAGGTAAGTCACCTTGTAGTAAGTTGAAAAAATAAGAAAAAAAACTGTTTTTGAGGACTTTGACCATGTTATTAGAATTAACACATATATATATGTATACACTTACATAGGAACCAGTATAATTAATAACCCACTGCAACCATCGGCCGCCCGGCGCCAGAGAGGGCGCATCACACAAACGTGCACACATACCGATATGCATACACATACTCACAGACGTTGAATATCATGAAGTAGCCCAGCTCCCACACGACAGTCCAGCAACAAATGCACACCATTAAATGTACTGTCACTTCGGAAACAAGCCTAAGGGCAGAAGTAGTGACAAGAAACTTCCCGGGTGTGCACCTGTTACCATCAGCGACACAGGAACCAGGCCGCCAAATACACAAAATCTATGCAAATATGTGTAAACACACCATCATGTACACATCTATAAGCCAATCCCCTTCCAGAACCCCCTCAACACCAAGTAGCCAATGGTGGACGACTATCCATGGTGCATTCCTGACCGTAATCGTCATTAATTCTCAACAACATAAGTCATAGATGGACGTCCAGTATTGGGTCCATACCTTGAATTCCAGACATTATTATCTTTATTGAATGTTTCCACAGTATAGTATCCCTTGATCCATATGGATATTATTAGGCTTGGCTATTAAATTTCATTTTTGTAAAAATATTGAGTTTTGATGTTTGGCATCTAGACCCTATAGAATTACAGCCCTTTAATTGTGTTAGAACGGTACGGCCACGACCTGCTGTTGTGAAGACATACAGGGGAGACCTACGTTTAACAGCGGACATCCTCTGACTAAGGAAAAAAGAAGATTTTATTGTCTTTACGGTAGTTATAAATACTTAACTTTTATAATCTTTACTTAAATCTACCTAGTATGTAGGTACCAGTGTTAGTTATTGCCCATCACTAGTTGAGACATCTGACAAGTGTGAGGAACGCATTCTCTGAGCGGCCGGATTGTAGCTACACTTTGTAGAAGTGAAAATATATTTTGTAGCAATTGCCGGAAAATGGGTGCTGTACACAAATATAAACTGTTGCAAAACTTTTACGACTAAACATGTGATGTGGCCACAGTGAAACGAACAAATCAAACACATCCAACATATGGAATTAAATTGGATGCGAACTCAGAGTTCGCCAATTCAGGACAAATAAATCATAGAAAATCACGACCTTTAGGAACGGCAAAAATATCAATTTAAATCGCACACAAATACTAAGCAAACGTATATACTGTCAAAAACATAAATACAGTACAGTCCCAACGCGCAAGGAAACAAACAGCGTTCCACATAAAAATGTTCACCGACGGCGTAACGATCGCAAATCCGAAAACCAAAAACGATAGGGACCTTAACTCCAAACTTAGAAAAACCAATTCCGTAACCGGTGTAGAGCGTTTCGTACTCAAATTTGTCTTGACAATACTCCATACCATAACAATTAAGAACACGTTAACAGACGCACTACAACACAATTCCTTATTTTGTGCTACAACGTAACCGACGAGCAATGAGAACAATCATCTTAAGGCCATACCTGCAGCCCACTAGCGCCACCATTGGATATTTTAATTTACTTTTATATATTATTTAATATTTCAAATACGCTTTCTACGAAAATAAAATAAAAAAAATCCAATGGTGGCACTAGTGGGCATTATTGTGTAATTTCATACAATCTGTCTAATGCCAACCACAGCCATTAGACGCTAGGATTAGCTGTAACTGTTGTTTTTTTTATACCACTAAGGTGGCAAACAAGCTTCCTGCCCGCCTGATGGCAAGCGGTCACCGTAGCCTATGGACGCTTGCAACACCAGGGGTATAACTCGCGCGTTGCCGACCTTCTCAAAAATCTAATAACTTCATTCTTGAAGAACCCCATTGGCAGGGAGCTCATTCCACAACCCAAGCGTTCGCGGAAGGAAGTTTCTCTAAAATCGCACTGTACGCGACCATTTCGGTTCTAAAGTGTGAGAATTAATTCCCTGCCGATGGCGAGCGGTGCGATGGTAGAAAGTAGCCGTGGGCATCATTTCGAACAACGCCTCAGAACACATCCCATTGTACAAGCTGTAGTATACACACTATTTAAGGATAACCATATAATAAACCACTAAGACTGTATTTATAAAACGGTTACATTACACCTCAGAGCGAACACAAATAGAACGACCCTCAGCACCCTCGGCCTCAGTGCAAGGGTTGAATGTGACAGCGGTACTTGCGATTCTAGCCGGGCTCCTGAAGCGCTTCCTCCACATCATATTTGGCTACTGGATCTTCCCATCGGCCAAGTTTGATTGTCTGTCCGAGGTAGACATAATCCTGAATTTGATCCCATACCAGTAGCAGTTACAAAACATTGTGTCGAAACATCATTTTTTGTAACTTTGTTCCGTCGCAAATCGACGGCGTGTCGACATGTGTTCCGTCACTGTGTCGAAAAGTGGGGAAGAATCGTAACAGTAACCTACAGTTGCATTGCGCCGAATTCGTGTCAACTCATCGCAACTTGTTTGTGTGCACTTCGACCCCATTCAATCATTTCGTTCATTCTTTGCATTTACTCGAATAACCTTTTTGCTTTTTTGTGGAGTGTTTTTAAATCGTCGCCCGTCATAACAAAAATAATAACTATGTTAGTAAGTATTATTTGATTTTTATTTTATCAAATCCCTTTTCTTCTTTTATCCGTCCAATCCAACACTTCAGTCCCGTAACTAACTTAACAGTTTCGGGGATGTTTCGACATTTAAAAAAAATCTACACATAAAATTAAAGTGAACACAATATGTCAGCAATGAATCAAGAAACATCAGTAACGTAACTTGTAGACACAGCGAGAACACAGACTTACCGTCACAATTTTAACCATTAAGTGTCAGCACCTTAAGTTTAGTAACTGTTACAGCACATTACTAATTTGTGACTTTTTAAAAATTTTGTTATCGAAAATGGCTGAATGGGTTTGGCATGTCGCGTGGGTTGAACACGAGTTTTTCAAAGTCTCTGCAGATAATCCAGAATGGACCCGGTTTCGACGGAGTCGAAGGCTTTCTCGTAGTCTACAAATGCGAAACAGCGATTGATTTTACTCCAGTGTTTTTGTATAATCTGTTGAGCGATATGATTGCGGTCAAACGGTAATAAACCATTTAAAAACTCTGTCTGTTCCGGTAGTTCAAAAGATTGAACTTCTTACAGTTGCGACATAGGGATAGATAACTGATTATGTGTCCATAGCTTATCGCTACATCGCGATTACACATAGAACGTGGTTAGCCAGCATCCCTTATCACTCACGTACCAATACGTGTACGTGTAGTTGAGTATAAGAGAAGCTATATTGTAATAGAGCAATCAATCTATATTCAATCTCTATACGACAACAGTGATTATACAAGTTATAAGGAACTATGTCTTTCCTTCAGACCTCCTAGGACCCGCCTTATCTTACAGTAGCTAAAATACATATTTAACTTCATTAAATTATGGACTGTATTCAGCTCAATACCTACAACACGAACGACTTTTGTTATTTGTATGAGCGCGTGAGTGGGTTTAAAGCGCGGCTTTAGAAACATACTGTACAAGAGTTAAGAGTGTACTCACCCAATAACTCTTTTCTAGTTATCACAGAATGTTTCGCTTTGTTGCAGTGTAAGATGGAATAGCATACATTTTAACCTTCTCTGCGCCTTTTACGCCGATGCGTTTGGCTTATCTGTGAGGATGCTTTTATTTTGCTTTGAGCTTTCATGATTACAATAAGTCATCGGCAAATCGAAGGTAAACGATATATTTTTCAAAGACGTAATAATCCTTTACATTCCATAACTTTGAAAACATTTTTCAGCGCAGTCTTAACAGTCATAAACGGAGAGTCAAGCCTCCCGTGTTACGCTTTTCAGTTAGAGCAATGAAATTTTACCGGTTACGAGCTCTGTTTGCCTAGTGTGAGTTTTTAACTCTACTATCGCGTTCGTGTCGACAAAATAAAAGTGAGGATGAAGCAGCGCCCCTAGCAGACGCGTTTTAAGGAAATTTTTCACATAGGAATATTTAAAATCTTGCACTGGGCACACTGGTCGCAGGTAGCGGGAGCGGTTGAGGAGCGGAACAGAACTTTGTCACAACCAGTACACAAGTACTAGATATAAGGCTTCTATTTTTCATTAGATTGCAGTACATAGCGGTACATTAATCTTGCAAGGACTCGCATCGCATAAAGCTCGTTCGTGTAAATTATAACCAACAAGAAAAACGTTGTCTTCAAAGTAACAAGGTCGACGTCACAGAGGCGCACGCTCTGAATGTCCAATCAGTATTTAGTGAAAGAATAGTGTAATTGAAAGTACAAGAACGAATACCGGTTGAAAAAAAATCATATACTCTATTGTTTGAGGTGAAATAGGAAAGTATCCGCCCATAGTGCGATTGTGTGGTGTGTGGGCTTGTGTATGTACGTACCTGGTAGGTGTGAGGCCGTGTGTGCGTGCGCGTGCGCTTGGTCGGGGTCGACGAGTCGTTGGTGTCGCAGCAGCGCGCACTCGCCGCCCTCGGTCGCGTCCAACGCGTACACGTACAACGCGCCCGCCGACGTCGCCACCAACAGCCGCGCGCCCCGCGACACGCTGCACAAACAACACACCACACTACCGAGTGTACTACTCGTTCCCTCGGACGTCTCGAAAAGTAGAAAGTTGACTTTGTTGTAACAAAATATTTTTTATTTAAGCAAGTTAACAAGTTAAATATAATTGTCATACTCAAAAAGATGCAAGATAAATACTATTAAAAGAATTATTATATTTTTTTTATATTTCAAATTTTTTACGTTTCGGCCAGGTTGTACTGGCCACCTGGCCGTGGTCACGAGCAGACTTTACAGACTTACAGTACAATTGTGCGTTAGCTATTGAAATTAAAAACCAGAACAATTTTATTTGGGAAAACGGTTTCAAATTATCCTCGGCATGAAACCCAGAGATTAGTACTATAAAACCAAGTCATTCGTAACAGGAAAAAACAACATAAGTAATAAAATTTATCAAAAATGGTATCTGAGGAAACGGTTAATGTACCTTAAAAGTTATCGATGTATTTTAAAACTCCGTAACCGAAGAAAGCCAACCTACTACTGAAATCTATTACTGAACTTACACGGTCTATCTTAGTATGTGTTATTACAGCAGATTTGTCGAGGAATTATTAAAAAATCAACATGTAGAAAGGAGACGTTTCATACCCGGTCTGCACCTTGTACACATTTTAGAAAATGGAGGAAAAATCTAGAGGTTATTAAAAAAATACTAAAATTATGATAAATGCAGTGTTTTTGTTGTACAAAACAATATTTTGCTATACCACATTGCTAAACAGGCAACAATTAGGTACGCCATTATGAGTTCATCTGAAACCTAATACGAAGCTTTCTAAAAATATATAACTATATTTCAAAATGTTTATGCAAAAAAGATACCTATACGTAATTATTAATAAAAGACCTTTTTGTTTAATTTTCTCATATTAATCGAAGATACATTTTGTGGCTCCTGACCCACCACCATCCCGACGTGTGATTTCTAAACGTAGGTACTATTAAACGTCAAACTATTTACATATTATAATTGTCATTCTGTGTTTACCATAAGTCAAAGAGAATATAATATACTACATAAGCTTCTTGGTTTACCGTAAACGAAGGGTTTTTTTGGATTTATCAGTGACTCACGAAAGAACCCTGTTTTGTTATTTGGGCCTTTCTGCTTCGCGTATTATATTGAATTTGGCTGTATTAATTGGACCTGATTTATCTACTGCGATTCCAATTTCGTCGTTTAAAACACATCTTTATTTTCTATGGGATCAGGTATGTATGAGATACACAAACCGTTTCTTTTATAAATAAATAAATGTAATGGTACCATATAATTGTAGACATACTTACAAATGTCTCTTGTACTTTATAATCATGTCATTTTAAGTCTGCCGGAGACAGACGGAGGATTTGGCCTACACTCCCAACGCAGGCCAAACGGGTTGAGGAGAATTAAATACAGGTATTTCCTAAGTCGCCTTATTTGACATCCACGATGAGAGTAGGTCACTCCAGGTAGGGGCAAATTCTTTCTACTACTCTGTCAGAAACCACATGGCCACACGGTCTTTTGTACTTATGCTATTTTAAACAGATGTGCTTGCTTACCTGAATAATATTGTCTGAGCACATTCTTAAATTTGTATGCCCATGCTTGCAAATGGATATCTGTCATCAGAGCATAGGCTTTGGTACGCTGCCCACCATTATTGGTCTAAATCGTTGTATTTATCATTTTCAGACTAGCAAATATATTCCTTGCTCCTTGTTTGCTATGTTCCTCTGCAATTATTGAAGATGCTAAATATTACATGACTGATAATATTGCCCCAGAGATAACTTCTGCACTAGAACTCAATCTCGGATTTGAGGTAATTAATAAAATATGTTATTGAAATTGTACATCACTTTATCTCGGACTCTATATTAAGATTTTGTTATCATCTTTCCATCTAGTAGCCATCCTTTCCGATCCATGGCCGTCACTCAAGTACCTATCTTCCCCAACGGTTATCGGTTCTACCAGTGACGTGTCCTGCCCATTGCCATTTCAGTTTGCTGACTGTTAGAGCTATGTCGGCGGATTTTCTCATTTCGGATTCTATCGCGCAAAGAAACACCCAGCATAGCCCTCTCCATAGCTCGCTGTGACTTCAAGCTTAGTTTAGGGGATAAATTGATATAAAATACGATAAGGATAGCGAGTATTACTCTAGCGCATTAGAGAAAGAGACAAAATGCTTGGATTTTATGTACATATATTAAAAACATAGATCTACATATATGTATGTCTACAGTTCATGTATGAAGAATTAGAAGAATCTCCTTTTTTATGTAGCTCCTTAAAGGCCTACCAGTAAGAGACCATGTTTCTGTAGCTTAAGTCATCACTGTCAACACACACTAGTTGTATACTTTTGTCTTTAGGCACTGAGCAGATGTTGCGTAATTTTCCGAACGCTACTCAATCGAATTGAATTCTTTATAAACTGCATTATTTCCCTAGGCATGTATATACGTCAACAACTTCAAGAGTAGCGTTCTCAATTACAACCGGGTTAGATGCGACAAGGACACTAAACATTATTTTTATTTTAAGACCCACCTGTTGGGAAACTCTGCTGAAGTCTGCGATTTAGCGATTCTGTGATTATATTGATGCTTTAAACATTAATTAAATTAAACATTCAAAAATGTATGTAAACTGTTTTCTATTTTACAAGCCCGATATTCCTTCTTATCCTATTTACTAATTTCATACTTTACAGAACAGATCTGAGATAGTTCTGGCCACAGGCTAAGTAATAAGCTTGTTATATGGTGACCAGGAACAACAACGATACAAATAACGTGTCTCGGTAACAAATGTTTCGTCACAGAAATATGTGCCTCTAGCGGGATTTGAACCCGCGACCCTCGGCTCCGTAGTCAGGTGCACTAACCACTCGGTCAAACCGGTTGTCAAATGAATGACATTGCTAGGTAAAACTTTAATTATGTAATAAGCATAGATATAGTATTACTACGTACGTACTGAGTCTGTGGTAATATGTAATTGACTGATGCCATTTTTTTTGAAAGTTAGGTGTTGCTAAATATGTTTAAATAAATGCTATAGTACCAGAAAACCACACCGAAATACGACAAATTGATAATTAAAAGTAACTTATAATATACTGAGGTTTCTAAATGAATAGTGTACAATGTCCAGACCGGGTCTCCATACATTCCTGTAACATCTCCTTTGAGTAATATACAAAAAAAATTTTTTTTTTTTTAATATTACGTGTTCTTCCTGTACACTCAGCTACAAAATTGCATGGATACCTCAAGTTCTACTATCGTATGACCTCCATGTGGACTCAAGTAAGTTCACATTCACGTTCACAAAACTAGATGGCGTGGATAACTGAACTAGTGATAATAACGTTTGTTACACATAGAAGACAATCGATATTTCGACCATTTAATTCATGGATCGCTAGCTCAATATGTCGGGGCCCCGGGTCTCATCCTCATAGTGTGTCTAGAGACCGACGTTCGAATCTGATGGACTCTGTGGTTTTTTTTCGTCCTTGTTGTATTACTACGTGTCTCACATATAATCAGTGAATGTATTCTTTAAAAAATAAGTATCAAGCAGAAATAAAACAACAACTTTTTATTTCTTATACAATATTTAATTTAGTTTAACTATTAACTCTGAGGTAGGGCACTGCAAGTACTCGCTCGAAAAAGCCACCCGAACAACTAAAGCAGGGCATAGCGAGTACTTGCTCGAATGAGCGGACCGAACTGGGGAAGTACCTCCACCTTACAGAAAACTGCGGCCATAATAACACTAAAATTGAGTAGTGTTGTGTACCTTGTGAGTAAGGTTGCCAGAGCTCTTTGAGGATTCGCTGCGCGGACAGCTTAGGACCGGCGGTGCTTGTTGCTGTCATGTTCGGCGTAGACGCGGCGTGCTGGTTCGGCGGTCAGGGAGACCTGATGAAACGGCTGACCGCTGGCCGCCCGCAGGTTGAACGGGTTACCGAACCCAGGTATCACGTAATCTCCGCCCTGGGAGGCTGATCCGCCAACCGGTGTAAAATCTCTGAAGTAGAAGTCGTGCCGGAGAAGGAGACCGGAGTGGACCCGGCTACTACAACAGAGGGGGATCAGGGGCCCTTCCGCCCGCCATGCCAGCAACCGTATCATCTGTGGCGAGCTTCGGCAGTCTTAAAACCGCACCTTTCATCCTCTAAGCTGTCTGTGCAGTGAATCCTCATCCTTAGTCTAAGTAACTTTTTTTATATAAAATGCGCGAGACTGCGCAGCCGACCATTCTTTTTCTAAAAGAGACGCAGATATCCTGCCCGGCCGACACATCATACCTTCACTATTCCGGCTACAAACTCGAAGACAATTTTATGAGTCGTGCCGGTGTATGTATGTTTGTCCGGGAGGATATCTGCTTTCGCCGCCTTCATAGCCTTGAAGACAGGGACCTGTCGATATTGTGGGTGCGCGTACATCACGGCGGCCACACTCGTATCTATGCGTGCCTATACAGGTTGAGAGCGGTGACACGGACGTAACTCGACTCTTCACGCACCTGCGGACTGACAAGCGGTGACACGGACGTCACTCGACTCTTCACGCACCTGCGGACTGACAAAGTTCTAGCATAAATAATAATATCCCACAGCAGAACTAGTTATTCTGGGAGAATTTAACGCCAACCATCGTGAGTGGCTCAGTTCTCGAACCAATAACTATGCAGGGATATCTGCTCATGAATTTGCTCTGACCTATGGATTCTCTCAGCTGGTACTTTCTCCAACGAGAATACCAGATATAGAGGACCATACGAGCTCCTTACTGGACCTTCTGCTGACTACACGTCCGGATGGATACTCCGTCTCAGTGGATACGCCTCTTGGCTCCTCGGACCACTGTCTCGTCCGGACTCAAATGTCATGCACACAACCTGATCCTTCTGGGTCAACTAATTGGCGTCGTGTGTGGCATTATAAGTCGGCAGACTGGGATGGATTGCGAGAATTTTACGCATCGTACCCGTGGAGGCAGATCTGCTTTCACTCAGAAGATCCTGACGTCTGCGCAGCCGCAGTCACTGAGACAATCCTTGCTGGTATGGAATGCTATATTCCTAACCCGCGAGTAGCTGCCGGCGTCAAAAAACGACCATGGTTTAATAGGTCTTGCAGAAAAGCAAAAATTCTTAAGCAAACTGCATATGAGGCTTGGACCACGGCTCGTAATAATAAGGAACCGAATATTTCTGAGTTAAAACGCAAATTAAATGCTGCCTCGAGGTTCAGTAAGAAAGCAACTGCCAAAGCAAAATTCCAATTCATCGGCAAAATAGGTGGGCGACTTGCGAGCTATCCTTCTGGGAGTCGTGCTTTATGGTCGCTTGCTAAAGCTGCCGAGGGGAACTTCTGCCAGTCGTCGTTACCACCACTGCGAAAGACCGTGCAAAAGAGAAATCCGATCTATTAGGCAGTCTCTTTGCCTCTAGCTCGAATGTGAACGACGAACGCGCTGTACCACCTACTTTACCGTGGTGCGGTAAGACCATGCCGGAAATCTCTATAACACAGCGCGAGGTCCGGCGGGCGTTGCTTTCCCTAGACGTTCGTCGAGTGGGCCAGACGGCATACCAGCAGTGGTGCTTAAGCAGTGTGCTCCTGAGTTATGTCCTGTACTCACGCGGCTCTTCACGCTTTCCTACCACACTAGGCAATTTCCGTCTTCATGGAAGACTGCGAATGTGCACCCGGTGCCCAAAAAGGGCGATCAGATCCATCGAATTACAGGCCTATCGCTATAACCTCTCTCCTCTCCAAGGTGATGGAGCATGTGATCAACACACAGCTTTTGAGATACCTAGAAAAACACGACCTGATCCGTGACCGTCAATATGGCTTTCGCCACGGTCGCTCAACTGGTGACCTTCTAGTGTATCTCACACCAATGGGCACTAGCCATTGAGAGTCAGGGGGAGGCATTGGCCTAGACATAGCAAAGGCGTTCGATCGGGTCTGGCACCGGGGTCTTCTATCGAAGTTGCCCTTCTTACGGAGTGCCCGAGGGTTTGTGCAAATGGGTGGCTAGCTTTTTGTCCGGCAGAAGCATACGAGCCGTAGTTGACGGTAGTTGCTCTGATAGCATGGACATTAATGCTAGTGTCCCGCAAGGCTCTGTGCTGTCTCCAACGCTGTTTCTACTGCACATCAATGATATGTTGGACATCAACAACATACATTGCTATGCAGATGACAGTACTGGAGACGCTTATTACACGGGCCGTGCAAGCATCCCACGTTCCGTTGTGGAGGAAAAGCGTAAAGAACTTGTGTCACAAATCGAGATCGGTCTGTCCAAGGTCTCTGACTGGGGGCGGGAAAACTTGGTCCGATTCAACCCTTCAAAGACACAAGTCTGTGCGTTCACCGCTAAGAAAACCCCATTCACTGTAGCCCCACAATTCCAGAACACTCCCCTCTCCATCTCCAAGAGCATTGGGATCCTTGGCGTTGACATCTCCAGCGATGTTCAGTTCCGAGATCATTTGCTAGACAAGGTAAAGCTGGCGTCCAAAAAACTTGGTGTACTCAACAGAGCCAAGCAGTACTTCACGTTGGGGCAAAGGTTGCTACTTTACAAGTCGCAAGTCCGGCCCCATATGGAGTACTGCTGCCATCTCTGGGCGGGTGCCCAACGGCTTGACTCGGTTCAACGACGGGCTGAGAGAATTGTCGACGATCCCAATCTCACTTGCGGTATCGAGCCCTTAAGTCTGAGGAGAGACTTTGCTTCCCTGTGTGTGTTCTACCGCTTGTACAATGGATTGTGTTCTGAGGAATTGTTCGAAATGATGCCTACGGCTACTTTCTACCATCGCACCGCTCGCCATCGACAGGGAATTCATTCTCACACTTTGGAACCGAAATGGTCGCGTACAGTGCGGTTTTAGAGAAACTTCCTCCCGCGAACGCTTGGGTTGTGGAATGAGCTCCCTGCCAAGGTTTTCTCTAAGGACTACAGTATGGGGTTCTTCAAAAAAGAAGTTATTAGATTTCTGAAGGGTCGGCAACGCGCGAGTGATGCCCCTGGTGTTGCAAGCGTCCATAGGCTACGGTGACCGCTTACCATCAGGCGGACCGTAGGCTTGTTTGCCACCTAAGTGGAATAAAATAAAAATAAAAAATGAACAATAAGCCCTAATTGTTTGTATACTTTTTTTACGAGATTGTCAATATGTACGTCAAAGTTTAGTTTAGAGTCTAAGGTAATGCCTAAATCACGGATGGAAGTGAGATGGTTTAATTCCTGATTATTTATCGTGTAACAAAAAATAATCGGATTATTTTTGCGAGTAAAAGTGATTGTATTACTGTTCTCAATTTTTAGAAAAAGTTGATTACTTTGACAGTTCTTTTCAAATTTGTATAGATCCAGTTGCAATTCTGCAGTCATGGACATTCCGTACTACTTTGAAAATTGTTGTGTCGTCCGCGTAAAGAAGATGACTAGCGTTGTCAATGTATTGTCTTAAATCATTAATATACAAGGTAAATAAGAATGGTCCGAGATGAGATCCTTGAGGATTTCCTGAAGGAATACCTAAAAAACTAGATAGGTGACCCTTTAGTGCTGCAGCCTGGCTACGATTGTTAATGTACGATTCAAGCCATCTTAATAGATCGCCATATATACCAATATTCGACAGATTATCAAAAAAAACGCGCGGGAAGCTAACTACTTTGAGCAAGAAATATTCTTAATTAATAGTTTTTACAATATTACCACCATAAATATTCATTTATGAGACGTACAAAACCAAGTATATAGTAAATTACTGTGTTTTTGACCGTTATATTACTTCATTTATTGACGAAACAATTATAAAAAATCTCAGCACTATAGACGCCAAACTAGACGTTATTTTACGAAAGTTAAATAATTTAGAGAAAGACTTTGCCGATGGACAATTAAGTAAGTTTAAACAGTAAAATACATATTTTTATGTCAGAAAATGTACAATTAAGACAGGCCACGCAGAAAATTTCGCGAAATAAAGTTTTTATTTATAAGGCACTGGCCACTTGTAATTATTTGAAGCAGGCTCGTCTCGGCGCATTTACGACATTGTGACAGGTGACGAATCCTGGATTTATCAATACGACCCAGAAATAAAGCGTCAGTCGACGGTTTAGCTGTTTCAAAACGAACCAACGCCTACGAAAGTGAAGCGATCGAGAAGAGCAGGGAAAATTTTGATCGCTAGTTTCTTCACTTTGACAGGGTATCTGGTTTTAATTTCATTACAAGACCAAAGCAGCATCAACAACGAATGGTATACCACAAAATGCCTGCCAGAAGTTTTGTCTGCAATGAGCAACAAGTGACCGAACACCGAGCTCCACGGGGTACTACTTCAACATGACTCACTCAGCGCTCAAATAGAGGGACTTCCTGGACATCACACCGGTCAGAGTTTTGGGTCACCCTCCTTACAGTCCTGATCTGGCACCATGTGACTTCTTTTTATTCCCAAAAAAAAAAAATTTAGCTAAAAGAGATACAGATTTCATCGCCGGAAGACGCGCTAGCAGCGTTCGAGAAGGCCGGGGAAGAGGTGTCTGCGGTGGTCTGGAAAAATGTTTTGATTGAAAAATGATTTCATTTAAATATTTAATCCATAGAAGTTAGTTTTTTACTTTCTCAAAACTTTCTGAGTGTCCGACGTACAACATTTAAAAGAATTATTGCCAATGACGTTAACAGTAAGAAGTTCCTTATATATGGAATTCCTGAACATTCTGAAAACTACTACCTTAATAAAACAGCACTCATAAATGACATTAGAAATTATATTTTTAATACATACGGCATTGTCTTGCACTTACATATATTGAAGACGTTCACAGAATTACGCGAAAATCACAAAATCGGCCTACTGTCACACACCGATGGGCACTAGCAACAGAGTCAGGGGGAGGCATTGGCATGTAGCCTGGACATAGCGAAGGCGTTCGATCGGGTCTGGCACCGGGGTCTTCTATCGAAGTTGCTATCTTACGGAGTGCCTAAGGGTTTGTGCAAATGAGTGGCTAGCTTTTTGTCCGGCAGACGCATACGAGCCGTAGTTGACGGTAGTTGCTCTGATAGCATAGACATTAATGCTGGTGTCCCGCAAAGCTCTGTGCTGTCTCCTACGCTGTTGGACAACAACAACATACATTGCTATGCAGATGACAGTAATGGAGACGCTTATTACACGGGTCGTGCAGGCATCGCTCGTTCCTTTGTGGAGGAAAAACCACACTGTCTAAGGTCTTTGACTGGGGACGGGGAAACTTGGTCCGATTCAACCCTACAAAGACACAAGTCTGCACGTTCACCGCTAAGAAAACCCCAATTTACTGTGGTCCCATAATTCTATAACACTCCCCTCTCCATCTCCAAGAGCATTGGGATCCTTGGTGTTGACATCTCCAGCGATGTTCAGTTCCGAGATCATTTGCTAGACAAGGTGAGGCTGGCGTCCAAAAAACTTGGTGTCCGCAACAGAGCGAAGCAGTACTTCACGTCAGGGCAAAGGCTTTACAAGTCGCAAGTCCGGCCCCATATGGAGGCTGCCATCTCTGGGCGGGTGCACTCGGATAACAGCTTGGCCCTTTTGACTCAGTTTAACGACGGGCTGTGAGAATTGTCAACGATCCCAAACTCACTTGCTGTATCGAGCCCTTAAGTCTGAGGAGAGACTTTGCCCCCCTGTATGTGTTCTACCGCATGTACAATGGGATGTGTTCTAAGGAATTGTTCCATCGCATTGCTCGCCATGTGCGGTTTCAGAGAAACTTTCACCCGCGAACGCGTTGTGGAATGAGCTCCCTGACAAGGTTTTCTCCAAGGACTAAAGTATGGGGTTCTTCAAGAAAGAAGTAATTCGATTTCTGTAGGTTCGGCAACGCGCGAGTGATGCCCCTGGTGTTGCAAGCGACCTTAGGCTACGGTGACCGCTTACCATCAAGCGGACCGCAGGCTTATTTGCCACCTTAGTGTTATTAAATTAAAAAAACAACGAAGCATACTCCTACCGACACATCGAGTTGCATCGAGTTTCAACCAAAGTTTTCCCCACACCCTACGATCAACTCTAACTTTTGAGCATTAAAAATTTGTCGGCTTTTTATGCAGCCGCAGTCCTGCGTGACAAGTAGTGAGCCCATCACCTCCACACTTTTCACGCAATGTATCTAGACTAAGGTGGATTATGGTCAGTGGCAGGGAGCAAGGAAATGGGCAGCGCGAGCATGTTAGCAGCTCACTTGTCACGCTCTTTCCAATGCCACCCGCGCGCCCCGCCCACAGCACTCCGTGTCACATTCGGCTCCGTAGCATACTTGTCGTCCATCACGACCACAACCACTCGAACGAGGTGTCTGGTGTAAGCCAACATGCACTTTTGTAATTTATTTAAGAAATTTTATTGTACACCAGGGTTCTTAATTACATTCAACGTAATTAATTTAACGTCTTTCATTGCCCGAACACGAAGTGAGTGGTGTAACAATTATAATTAGCAATTTTTACTTATATTTTTAAAATGTGCGTACTACTGCCACCTCGTATAATCTGCACTGAACTAATAGTTACTAATAAATTCAACTACTAGCCGCTTGGAGGCGCTGGCATCGAATTCTGGCCAAGGATTGCAACTACAAACCGTTAGCTGACACCATCAACTCAATTAATCAAGTAAACGATTTTTTAAAAAAAAATAACTAAAGAACCTTAATATCTAAAATTCCTTATTTTTTTTTTCATTTGACTTTCATTAAAAACCAAACAAAAACATTTTTTTGAAATAATTTACTTTAGAACTACAAACTACAAGCCTTATGTGATTAGGTTTCTACTGACCATTAAATATTGTTGTTATAAACATGAAAGAGTATACATTATAATCTGCCTTACCCTTGAAAAGTATTTTCTTTACTTGTCTCTGAACTCGCTCTGCCTAAGTCTCTATCTCCTGAGCACCTAGCCGGTGCATTCAGTAACAGGATACTCCTACTGTATCCTATTCTTGTTATAATATTGTATTTAATAAATTTGTATTTGGTGGTAAATTGATATTGTTCAATTAAACTAAAGCTGTCAATCTTATCGGGCTGACCTTTTTTAACTTTACTTTAGACACCCACTCTCCATGACTCTGCCGCAGCAGCGTTCGTAGCAGCATCAGAACGAAGATGAGAGAATAAATACAAGTTCAATCTTTGGACGTGTTGTTTCAAGTGTGTGAGTGTGTGTGTGTTGTCAGGTCCACACGGGTGTACCTAAATAAATCTCAATTATGTAACAAATTAGTTATAACTTCGAGGTTTCAAAATATTTAAAACTTGTACATTTGCCTGGAATGCTTAGGTCAGGTACAATATTTTTTGTTGCGTTTGAACCTTTTGGGACGAGCGGACTTTCTTAGAAATTATTAATTAACAGATGGTCGGTTCTGAGATGTTGTCGCTATGGCTTACGGCATGATGCATCAACGCGCCAAAATTCAAGAGCGAGAAAGACGTACGAGTGAGTACGAGATAGATGATTCGCGTAAGGGATGGTTTTCGCATGGTCATAAGGATAAGAGATTTACGGGCTTATTGCAAAGGCGATAAGGCCAAAAACACTAACGTATTATTGAGAGTTACAGCTTTATTCCGACACAAGGGTGCGCCAGCGCATTGCAGAAGGAATGCGGGAAGCGCGACAGTCATTTTTTAACCAGAGTAAGGCTAACACGTGGGCAGTCAAGAGGATACTAAAGTAAGGCTAACACGGAGGCAGTCGAGATTAGAGACAAAGGGGAATAAGACGGGAAAGATGAATTTAGCGAGGGAGCGAACTGTGAGAGTGTTACGTGTTAACGTACGGAGACCTTTGTTCAAAGCTAAGTATAACTGCATAATCAATTTTCAGTAAAACTGTAAATATTCTAGCAAACTAGTTTGAAATGTACTCAATCCTTAATTGTTTCTAATCGAGTTTCCAATAATAACGTAGATTTCGTATCTTGAGTAAAGATATATTTAAATTCATTAAATCTTGAACTTATTTGTGTTATAAAAGTAGATATTACTTAGAAGATCTCTGTTTGGAAATATTGTATGTATTAACCCCGTTTATTTCAGCAACACATTTTTATCATAGGCTCGGAGAGCCCATCCTAACCCGTAATTTAATTAACGTAAATAACTACTCGACACTTATTGTAACTTTGTGAGAACTTTTGTTTGTTTCTAAGTGTCGTATTTCCGGACTGTAACGTAGTTTGGTCTAGATAGTCCTTGTGTAAAAAAGGAAAGCGCTTTTCGGAAAGGCCTTTCTGGATTGAGGGTGATTGACCTTTACCATCTTCGGTCAACCATTGGGCAAGTCTTACTTTCTGATCTCTGAAGCCTAAACTTCGTGGAACAGAAATTACGACTTTGGAGACAAGGAAAGGACTATCTACTTTCCCAAAAGGGAGATTTTTCTTTTGCAGCAGACAACGTCTTTTATGTTCAAAATATATACACTTTACCTCATCAATTCCAGGTGTTTTACGCAAGGACAACCTAACGGAGGGACGAAGGTGGACAACACGTGGCACAGTGGCAGAGCAAGGTGATATTGGCGAACGCGCTAGGAATCCACAGGCTTGTAAAACTTCTACGGCGAAATTCGGTAATGTTTTCCTGTATCTATATTAATAAATGTTCACGTACATATCACAAGTCTATTTACTAAGCTATAGGCTAGGGATGTAAGGGGGTTAGGGACCTCACAGTGTGTGTGTGTGAATGTGTACGTACTTGGTGATCGCGGCTACGGCGCGGTGGCCGGTGACCGGGAGCCGAGCGGAAGCGAAGGCGCGTCCCTGTGCGAGCACGTCTGCGACCTGCGTCGGGAGGAGCCCTGCACCCGCGCCCACCGCACTTTTCAGCCATCCCATCCAGCCCCCCGTAGCCCCCGCACCGCCCGCGGCGACGCCCAACGCGCCACCACCCGCCTCACCCCCCGCCCCACCCTCACCCTCGCCGCTGCCCTCGCCCGTCCCAGCAACCTCTCCGCAACTCTCCTCACCACCCCCCGCCCCGCCCTCCTGCAACCAAACCACTCTCGATCATTGACCGCTTCACGCGTATACTCATTTGGCAATACATAGACGGTTCCCTGGTATAGTGGTTAATGTGACCTACCTACTACCTCACCTCCCCTGTACCTGTTCCGCCGCCGTTTACGTTATCTTTCTGTGCCGCTCACACATTATTATCAAAATAATGACTAGATATTAATTATTTAACAAATAACTCAATTTATATTTTAACGAGCTGTCGCTATTTTTCACTATATAGTAGTTCCTTATCAGCCTCATACGTACTCACAGCTGGGGCACGACCTACCCTCACCGAGGATGATTTGGACCATAGTCCACACGCGGGCCCAGCGCGGATTATGGACTTCACTTTTTTTTTCGACATATGCAGTCTTAAAAGACTGTACGGTAAACCGTTAGCCTATAGTGTGAATAAGCTATGTATATGAGAAATAAAGAAAAAGACTCATTGATACACGTGGGGATGGAACCTCGGCCACTAAGGACGAATAGTGAATTCGAAACCACCGACGACATAGCAATTATATATATGAACATTAAATCATAAAAAATACATTTCACCCTCATATTAAGGTGTCAGTATGTAGTATATAGTCTACAACATATTATAAATATGAAAAACTAGCTGACCGTCGCAAATATGTCTGCGCCATATTTATCAAAAAATAAACCAAAACTATGTTATAAGTAGGTTTTAATTTCTACAGTTAGCCGTGCCGAACGCCGAACGCGGAACGCCAAACGCCACGCCGAACCGGAATTAAACTCTATAAAATAAAATATTAAATAGAATATTTTGTATTATTATGTCAAAAAATAAACACTAGTGTAATATAAAATTAGTTATCAGTCTACTTTGGGAGATAGGTATATGTCATCAAATACTTTTTTACAAAACTTTTTAAGAAGAACAATCCCACTAAACATTATTTCAAAGTATCTTTAACTATTTAAGGAGCGCACAGCGCACGCCACGAAAGGTTTCAAAAGGGACGTTCTCTTTAGCTTTTTAAAAACTATTTCTTCATTATATATTTATATCTTTAAAAAAAATTGTATTTTCCTGATATGACACCCTCAATGCTTGACATTAAGCTGTGCTTAGGCGACAAGGTCAATGATCGTGCAAGATCTATTCTGGTACATTTCGCTAATCTTGACAAGAAATCTAGGAAAAAGCACAACTAAATTGAAAGGTACTCCTATCACAATTTTGAAGTAATTAACTAAGGTCAAGAAATCAGTTTTTATTAAAGCCCGTACTCATTTTGGCTTTTGCATTTGCTTTGGACACTGGACGGCAATATATATATCAAATTGCCGCACAAAAATTTGGAGAAATGAGGACCATGCGAATTTGCGAAGCCTACGACTACCACCAGCTCAACAAAAGAAGTTGCTGCATCAGCTAATACGCAGCCGCGAGCATGAAGTAAGAAGAACGTTAGTGCCCGCCGGCAAGTTACGTCTGCAGCTAGCAAAAAAACTTAGTACTCATGTGTTGCTCGCATATTATTTGATACCTATTCAAATTCAGCTTAATGCACCGACATATTACTTACAACTTCTTTAATAAGCGTGCAATTACACCACTTTTGGTTTTATCTAAATATATTCTAATGACTAAGTATTAGATTGTCTCTCGGATCACAGTAAACTGATAAAAAAAATGTATTCATTAATACTCATGTTTGTGTCACATAACATTTTAATATAAACTAGTAGGTAGTAAGCAACCAATGAAATTTGTTCAATACCGAGGATTCTAGGGTGGGTCACCCCCACCCACTCCCCTATGCTACGCCCATGGGCAAAGGTTTACAAGATGCAAGTTCGGCCCCATATGGCGTACTACTGCCATCTCTGGGCGGGTGCGCCCGGATACCAGCTTGGCCCTTTCACTCGGTTCATAGACGGGCTGTGAGAATTGTCGACAATCCCAAACTCACTTTCCGTAATGCCTACTTTGCCTCCCTGTGTGTGTTCTAGAATGGGAGGTGTTCTAAGGGATTGTTTTAAATTATGCCCTCGGCTACTTTCTACCATCGCACCGCTTGCTATCGGCAGGGAATTCATTCTCACACTTCAGAACCGAAATGGTCGAGTACAGTACAGTTTCAGAGAAACTTCCTTCTGCGAACGCTTGGGTTATGGAATGAGCTCCTTGTCAAGGTTTTTTTAAGAACTACAGTATGGGGTCCTTCAAGAAAGAAGTTAAGAGTCGGCAACGCGAGAGTGATGCCCCTAGTGTTGCAAGTGTCCACAGGCTACTTTCTTTATATAATTCATACAGTTTTCGCCTACTTCTATAAATACCTGGGGTAGCACAATCACTTAAACTGTAACTGCACAAAATTGCATAAATTGAACAAGAATCACTAAGGTCAGTTAACTCTATGGTTGTAGCTTCTCGCTATAATTTGAAATAGCGTAATGGCGCGCACGCGAGTGTGACTTCTATCTAGTAAAGTCCTATTGCTATCACGAACAGTAACGTGCCTAATATCAGTGTCGGTGCCAAACTCGGGACAGGTGGACGTGAAGTCACATCGTGTAGACGTTACGTCAAACTTTAATGTTGAATGCATTGACCATACCGAACACTTAATGCTGTCAGCATTCTCCAGAGCGATCACTAAACGCTGTATGTATTTCTAGTATCGACATATACGAGCGAGCGCGATCAAGCTTTAGCCAAGTTAAGGTCCAACTAACGTGCTTAAATAAATATATCCTTATGTACCTATGTAAGCCTAAAACACTAAAAAGTAATATTACAATTAAGGTGATGGCACACCCAAACGAGTGAAGTTTTGATTAAAGTAGACTTTTTGAAAAAAAAAAAAAAACAAAAAAAATATGTTATAGTTCAAACCTTAATTAAGTGAATTTGCAAATATTATTATAATTAGGCTATTAAAACAGTTAAAAAAATAATAATTCTGACACTCCATTTTTGGTCTTAAATTATTGTTTAAAAAACTAAGAGTGATATTCTCTTGATTCTTATTTCATTAAATATGTATTAATAAAACCAATTGATTTTGCTAATTTCATAGTTCGGAATAAATATTTAAATTTTATACCGACGAAAAAACGAGAAAAACGAGATATTTCAAAGTGCGGTCACGTGCTTGCGCCCATCGTACGTAGAACTGTGTCTCTTTGTATGTTTGAATAGTGTAATATGTCTTTGTAATATGTCTCTGTAATATGACCTTACCGAGGAGCAGCTTAATAAACTTGAGCGACTTCAAAACTTCTGCATTAGACTCATATTTGGTCTACGTAAGTACGACCATATTTCCGAATTTAGTTCAAAGCTCAAGTGACTCCCAATTCGACTTCGCCGGGATGCTTATGTTCTCTTTCTTCTGTATAACGTCCTGTTCAATCTAAACCCACCATTATATTTAAAGAAACGTTTTAATTTTATCAGAAATACTTCTCTTCGAGAGACTACACGCTGCATGCTACAAAATCCTTTGCATTCCACACAATTGTATAATGATTCTTTCACTGTAAAGGCTGTTAGATTATGGAACGCTTTACCTTTAGAAATAAAAAGAGCAAAATCGAAGGCAATATTTAAAAATCTTATTATTGCTCATTACTTGAAGAACTAGAATAATATCACTACCTATATTTGTTTATATATATTTACTTTTACGTAATATATATTATAATTGTATTTATTATACATATGTATTTATGTATTTACATCTATTTATGTATATTTATATATAAATTATTCATAGATGTTATTTATGTGTATTTATTTATTTTTTATGCATTATTGTATGATATATATATACTTCTTAATAACTGTATCGAAACACATCTACTATACTTTGTTTAACTTTACTATTTCCTCAACCCAAAGGTTGTCTGGAAGAGATCGCTTTAAAGCGATAAGACCGCCTGTTGTTTTTCTCTATTTGTAATAAGATTTTTTTTGTAAAATTATTTTGTTGATGCAATATATATATTATTTTTATTATTTTTACCGTCAACTACTGTTCGTATGCGTCTGCCGGAAAAAAAAAAGCTAGCAACCCATTTGCTTTGTGCAACCCAATTTGCCTCGGGCACTCCGTAAGATGGCAACTTCGATAGAAGACCCCGATGCCAGAACCGATCGAAGGCCTTCGCTATGTCCAGGCTACATGCCAATGCCTCCCCCTGACTCTCAATGGCTAGTGCCCATCGGTGTGTAAGATATATTAGATGGTCACCAGTCGAGCGACCGTGGCGAAAGCCATATTGGCGGTCACGGACTAGGCCGTGTACTTCTAGGTATCTTAGAAGCTGTGTGTTGATCACACGCTCCATCACCTTGGAGAGAAGAGAGGTAATAGCGATAGGCCTGTAATTCGATGGATCTGCTCTATCGCCCTTTTTTGGCACCGGGTGCACATTCGCAGTCTTCCATGAAGACGGAAATTGCCTAGTGTGGTAGGAAAGCGCGAAGAGCCGCGTGAGTATAGGACATAACTCAGGAGCACACTGCTTAAGCTGGTGTACCGTCTGGCCCACCCGACTTATGAACGTCTAGAAAGCAACGCCCGCCGGACCTCCCGCTGTGTTATGGAGATTTCCGGCATGGTCTTACCGCACCACGGTATAGTAGGTGGTACAGCGCCTTCATCGTTCATGTTCGAGTTCGAGGCAAAGAGACTGCCTAGTAGATCGGCTTTCTCTTTAGCACTATGGGCCAAGTCACCATCGGTCTTTCGCAGTGGTGGTAACGACGACTGGCAAAAGTTCCCTTCGGCAGCTTTGGCAAGCGACCCGAATGCACGACTCCCATAAGGAAAGCTCGCAAGTCACCCACCTATTTTGCCGATGAATTGGAATATTGCTCTGGCAGATGATTTCTTACTGAATCCCTACGTTGATTGACAACCACTATTTGGCAAGCCATTCGGAATAAGATTCTTGCGTTTTCTGCATTTTCCTTACAGTGTATTTCAGGTTTCTACCAGCGACATCGTAAGCTGCATCGTCCGCAAAAAGGGCTAGTTGGACGCCAGCCAGACGAATCAAGCGTAACAAGCTGGTGAAAGGCAGCTGCCTTGGAGTACACCCGCTTGAACTTGTCGTTCTTGTGAGAGGGTTCCTTCTACTGCTACCTGGAATTTGCGATCCTTTAGAAAGGAGGCCACTACCTTGACTAACTGTGTTAGTTCTTTATTTTTCTTCCTTTTTTGTTATGGTAGTTAAGAATACTTTAGAGATAGTAATTAAACAAAGAAATAGATTTTTTATTTTATTTTATTTTTCTCTGTATAATATTCTGTGGTACAGGATATAGGTTTATTCAGCCAATTCAGCGAGCATGTATGTTTTTTGGAGATCTGACGGCGAATAAAGGGCTCCACTGAAAATCAGTGTTGTGGCTTTGGCCGCAGCTTATGCTGAGTGGATACCCTATTTGGCATTATGCAACACAAAAAACTTGTAGTTACTAGCCTTTTTTTTGTATTTTTGAATGTATTGTTGTACCTATAATGTGTTGCTTATTTGCTAAATAAATGTTTTTCTTCTTCTTCTTTTTCTTCTGTCTCGGAGAGCTAGACGTCGACAGTTTGTATATTAATCACTCATGCCACACCCTGTCGAACGCCTTCTCCATGTCCAGAAGGACCGCAATGGTGGCTTCTTTGTTGAGACGGTTTCTTTCAATGTCGCCCAACACTCTGGTAAGTTGCAGAGTTGTTGAGTGGCCTGCTCTAAAACCGTATTGCTCCGGTCTTGGTGAGATGTATGGTTGCAATTTTTCTAAAAATAGGTTTTCAAAAGCTTGGAGATGGTGCTTCGTAAAGTTATAGGTCTGTAACTTTCAGGTTTTTTGGGGTCCTTCCCTGGCTTGTGCAGAACGATCACTCAACCGTTTTTCCAGCTTGATGGAAAGTGACCCGCAGTATACCGTTGAAGACTCAGAATCCAAGTAAATCTGTCACTACACTGCATCGTAAGAGCTCCAAGGTATGTACGGAACTCAACGATCTCTAAAGGCATCCTTCCCGAATCCTTGGATGACTTTTTCTCCAGGCTTCGGGAAAATATGTTCGAACGTGTCGAGACGTCCCAACATGTTCACTTTAGAGAGTTGGCACCACTCCACGCAAGACCACTAGATGAAAAAAGGAAAATGAATCCACCATCTAAGATGTCGATGTTTGAATTTAATGTTTTACCGTTTGGCATGACTGTCGCTCCTGATGTCTTTACAAAGTTATTGAAAACAGTATTCAAATTGCTTAGATCTTTTGGTTATCTGTCAACAATCTATCTCGATGACTCATTCCTCATCGCAAATTCCTACCAAGAGTGCTTAGAAAATATATTAGTAACAAAAAGTTTGTTTAAAGCTTTAGGTCTCATAATCAATGAAACCAAAAGTAACCTGATTCCAAAGACACAATGTAAATTTTTAGGCTATGTAATAAAATTTCCAAGTGACCTTACCTACAGAAAAAGTAGATAAAATAAAGAAGGAAATCTTTCGATTTATGTCACTAAAACGGCGTAAAATATGAGAGTTTGCACGTTTAGTTGGATTAATCACATCTGCTTGTCCTGCAGTAGAGTATAGCTAAACTAAACAATTTGAACGATGCAAGTATTTAAACTTAAAAAATCATTTTGAAAATTATGACAAATATATGTCATTTCCCTTTTATCTCAATTCGGATTTTGCATGGTAGCAATGTGCGCTTGGCTATCAAGTGTGGTGAGGAAAACAAGCGGGCCATGGAATAAAACTAAACATATAAATTATTTATAAATTTTAGCCGGTTTCTTGGGACTTAAAGTATTTGCAAGAAATTTCAATAATTTTCAAATTCTGTTACGAATCGACAATACAACTGCAATTTGTTCATCGGATGGGCGGTGTGCAGTTCCCTCACCTTACGCAGGTAACTAAAGATTTGTAGCAATGGTGTGAAACCAAAAAAATCTTTGTTTACGCTTTATACATTAGATCTCACACCCAGACATAGAATGGGAACTAGCCGATTATGCATTCCACAGGATTGTAATGACGCCTAACGAGCCTGAAATTGATATTTTTGCCAGTAGGCTTAATAAAAAATGCCAAAAATATATATCCTGGCAACAGGACCCTGATGCAGTTGCCATTAATGCATTTACATTGTCATGCTCTGAGCTTAGATTTTATGCCTTTCCACCATTTACCATGATCCTTAACAGTCTTAGAAAAATTATAAAGGGCATATTAGTATATTAGTAGTGCCATTATCGCCAACGCAGCTTTGGTACCCTCTTTTTAGTTAGCTACTTATTTCAAAGTTATAATGACTGATATTTAAATCTGAACCTTATTTAATTAAATCTCATTCCATTCCATTAACAGGTCCCTACACCACTAGATTACCCTAATTGCCGGTATCTTGTCAGGCAGGCCTCGCTGAGAAGGGGAATACCGCCGTCAAGCATTGCTATTATCCAGTAACTCCATAAAACAATATGATACCTACCTAAAGTGATACAATTTTTGTTTAATTAATGAAATTAGCCTATACGAGGCATCTATTCCTAATATATTATATTTTCTCACTCAATTATTCGAAGCTGGTGCTCAATATGGGACTCTTAACAGTTGCAGGTCTGCGCTGTCCCTCATTATTAACCCTAAAATAGGCAGGGACGACTGCATGAAGCGATATTTTAAGGAATTTTTAGATTAAGACCTCCACTGCCAAAATATGACCTCACTTGGGATACTTCACAGGCTTTAAATGTTCGAGATACTTGGTTTCCTAATGAAAATCTGAGTTTAGAATCTCTAACTAAAAAAGTTGTTACATTAATATCGCTTGTTACCGCGCATAGGATGCAAACACTCTCTTTAATCGAGATATGCAACATAGAAAGAAGTAGTGAAGGTATTATAAAAATTCCTGACCTTATTAAAACTTCTCGTGTGGGTGCACTACAACCACTCTTAAGTCTTCCTAAATAAACATACAAACCTTGAATTTGACCTCAATTAGCATTACAAACATATTTAAATGTAACTGAATCATCACGAAATACCCCTTCAAAGTTATTTCTTAGTCTAAGTCGACTCTATAAATGTGTAACGGCGCAAACATTGAGCTGCTGGGTCAAAAGTACACATAAAGATTGTGCGATAGACGTATCCATATTTACTGCGCACAGTACCCGACACGCGGCCACATCTAAGGCCTACGCGCTTGGGGTTAGTTTAGATTTTATAAGAAAAACTGCCGGTTGGTCAGGGTCTTCTAAAACCTTTGGAATATTTTATAAAAGATTTGTAGGTGACAATAATGATAGCTATCATTTCGCTAATACTCTAATTAATAACAATTGAAAAAAAAAAAATTACTTATTGTTTTGCCCATAAATGTAATAAAATTTTTCTTGTTAAAAATTATGTTAGTACTTAAGCAACAACTTTGCTATACTATACATATAATGACCTGACCGACCTCCCTCGTTGTTTCGTTAATACTTATGCCGCAAATCATTCATACTTTGTATGTGTAACCTATCTTAGGCACCTAGTATGTAAGATTCTGTTCTATTATACAGGTTGGCCGGGAAGTTGACGTTCAAACGTAAAATTTAGATACTTTATGATGAGGAGTATCCGAATAACCCCCATGTATGTTCTACGATTTTTCGTAGATAGAATTTTTTTAATGATTTTTTTGCGTAATTTTCACCTAACATCAGTTTTCGATTTTATCCTAGTTCTGTTGAACATTTCTGGTTCAGTTTTTTTGTGATAACTAATAAGTATAGTCTAACCTAACCCCCTAAAAAATATGGTTTATCTAGGAATTGCAGAACTTACTTAGACTTTATTCGAAAGTTTAAAATTAAGAGTCATTTAAACGAGACCGTAACACAGCAGGTGAATCGGGCGACGAGGGCCAATTGCCTGGCTACCACGCTCGCCTGACCTCAACCCCATAGATTTTTTTATCTGGGGCTACTTTAAAAAAAAAAAAAAAATTTATAACTTTGACGATTCAAAAGTGATTGCAAAATCCTTATTTGAATAAACCATTTTGACTTTGACTTTGACTTTAACGTACGCCAGAGAAGCTTCAATTGAAGAAGAGCTTAGAAGAAAAATTCGCGAAGCCGAAACCGCTGTGAGAAATAACCGCGAAGCGTTTAAGGGAGTTAAGACATAACTTTTTGCGCAGGTGTAGATTGTGCATTTCTGTGGGAGGGCGAACGCAAAGAAATTCAAAGATTTAAATAAAATAAAATAATTATTTTTTTCCTTAAAAAATGCCTTAATTTACTTTGAAGGTCAGTTCAAAGTAGTCAGTTCTTAGAACCCTAACTTTATTTGGCCTTGTTTTAAAGTTTAATGTCTTAGGAAGTTTTTAAAATTACTTTGAACCCAAAATCGCCCCATTTAATTTTTTTTGATACTTTGAAAATTTGTGAGTACTGAGCTCAAATCTTAATTTTGAACTTTCGAATAAATTCTAAGTATGTTCTGCAATTCCTAGATAACCATATTTTTAGGGGGTTAGGTTAGACTATGCTTATTAGTTATCACAAAAAAACTGAACCAGGAATGTTCAACCGAACGAAAAAAAAATGTTAGGTGCAAATAACGAAAAAAATAATTAAAAATTTCTATCTCGAAAACTACGAAAAATCATAGAACATACATGGGGGTGATTCGGATACTCCTCATCATAAAGTATCTAAATTTTACGTTTGAACGTCAACTCCCCGGCCACCCTGTATATCAGTATATAAATATAATTAATAAAAGGCAATGTGATTAAAAAATAACTTTTATTCTTATACAGTAACATAGGTGTATACCTAAAAGTATACATCCATTTAGGAATGAAAAAGGTATCCGCGCGTTGGGTCCCAAGAATGCTAACGGACGCACAAAAGCAAACGCGACTCAATATTTCAAACAGCTCATTGAAACTGTTTCAACGAGATCCTGATCTTTTTTTGGCTCGATTCGTAACAATGGATGAAACATGGCTTCATCATTATGATCCAGAAACTAAACAGCAATCAATGTCCTGGAAAAGACCGTCATCTCCCACACCAAAGAAATTCAAGACTCGACCATCTGCCGGCAAGATCATGGGCTCAGTTTTTGGGACAGCCAGGGGATAATAATGATTGAGTACCTTAAACATGGAGCCACTATCACAGGATGGCTACGCAGAATAAATAAAAAAACAACATCAGGAAATCCTTGAAAAGCGACGAGGAAAACCCGCGAAAAAAGTTTTGTTCCATCAAGACAACGCGCCGGCGCACAAGTCTGCAGTTGCCATGGCAGCAATCCAAGATGCTGGCTTTGAGATCATCGATCATTAACCATATTCACCTGACTTGACCCCTAGTGATTTCTACCTATTTCCGCGTTCGAAAGAACACTTGAGAGGAACAAAATTTGAAGATGACGAAGAAGTGATGGCCGCCGTAAACGATTTTTTGAGTACCCAAGATGAAGATTTTTTTAAAAAGGGAATTTTGGCTCTAGAAAAAAGATTTGCTAATTGTATTGACCTAAAGGGTGATGACGTCGAATAATAATATTATATTAAATAAATTCATTTTCTAACATAGCTATTCTCGCTACTTTTTGATCGTCCCTCGTAATTAAATAAAAATATTGCGTCCGATTTACTCTGACATAGCTTAGACTTCATCCTGGTCATCTTCAGTTTCAGAATTGGAACTTGCAAATTAATTATTATGCTATCGATAGCAGTATCGGGCCTCAGGCCACGATCCCAATAACTGATTTCATTTTTTGGACATGGTCATCACTTTTCTGCCATCTCACCGCCGTAAACTCCGAAAATAATCTATCCAATATGTTTATTTTTTTATCGAGTGAAGAGTTAATATAGTTTTGTGCTTTTTGTGCTACGTTATTGTTGATATAAGCCCAAACAAGCTCAATGGGGTTTAGATCTGGGTGGTATCGGTATCAGTGTGGCGGTAAACAAAGGACAGTATGATCGTGAGCTTTCAAGACTACATCGATTTTATACACGGGCTCTTTTTGTTTATTATTAATAAGACGTATCAGATGAGCTTTATTAGTTAGAGCTAATTGTTTCCTGAAATTTAACGCCGTGGCGCTGCAACCAGTTCTGCATTTCACTGATTTAAATATTGTTAATACACTTTACAGCTTCCGGCGTAAAAAATTACCAAACGTCGTCTTTTCCCAACTGTATGTTTACCAACCTTATGTGACTGCCAGTCTCGACGAGAACAGGTGACTGTCAATCTGTTCTGACGTCGGTTAGGGGGACCTTTCGAGAGGAACAAGTTCAACCTTATGTAAAATTAGGATATTATTGCTAAGGGAGTAGATGAAAATTAAAAGGAAAAAGGTGTAGTGTCACCTGGAAGTCGCGATGCTATCTTACGTTACAAAAATGACGAAATCACCAGCCGGATCCTTTTCTACTACGTTACGCGGTCACTCAATTATACGTATCTATCTAACACGTGTCGTATCTATCTAACGAAGTCGGCCTGTCGGGACGAAATGGCAATCTTTTCAGAACATGACCGGATTGGAGCCTGGCTGTGTTATTCACAAAGGACGCTTCACAGTCCTGGTCTTTAGGGTTCGGACGAGATGCTCTTGAAGGATCTTCTACTTCCCAAAACCGCTGAATCGCTTCAGAGATAGGATCCGTCGAACGTACAGGCACTAATGGTTGTGCTGGGCCCATTATAGTGTATACCAGGTCAGTCGGAACCGCGGCTGGTCCAACTGGCTGAAGCAATTTCCTTGCTTCCAGAATCAAGTAGGAGGAGTGGCATTAACTAAAATTAACATAAGTGTTATTGGAGAGAATAAAAAACGTACTATCATAAAATTACTGACATCGCATAACGACTGCTTTGCTAGTAGTTTATAGGAAATAGGCTTAACAAATCTGCGTGAAATTAAAACTAATCTTACGACCGATGAACCGATCAATAACAAACCTTACAGACTTGCGCACACAGAAAGGCAGATAGTTTCAAAAAAAATTATGAATTATTACAAGCTAAAACAATACGGAAATCTACATCAGACTTTGCGTCCCCAATAATACTTGTACGAAAAATAAACGGTGATTACCGATTATGTGTAGACTATCGCGCACTAAATTCGATTACTGTAAAAAAAAGATTTCCATTGCCTAACGGTTGAATACCATTGACGATGAAATATTGAAATTGGCTGAAAAAAATATTTTACCAGTTTAGATCTTGTTTCTGGGTACCATCATTTAAAATAGACAGTGATTCTTTTAGTAAGACCACTCGGTTTAGCCAACAGGCCAGCAGTGTTCATGCAGGTTATACATAAATAAGTTAAATTAGTGGGTAGTAACGATAGCGTAGCATTCATGGATGACATATTACTTTCATCCGTTAAAGTCGATGATGGGCTAAAGTTACTAGAAAAATTGCTCACTCAATTACGTAATTGCAATTTAAAACTAAATATGGGTAAGTGTTCTTTTCTTAAAACGGAGGTATCATTTTTAGGTCACGAAATCAGTTTAGAAGATATAAAGCCAGGCAATAGAAAAAGCAAGTTCAAAACACCTACAAACTTACATGAACTACGTCGATTTTAAGGCTTGTGCAGTTATTTTCGCAAATATGTGTGCAATTTTGTTATAATAGCTAAACTATTAACAGATCTTACAAAAGAAAAGGAGTACTTGGATATGGGGAAGTGAACAAATAAAAAGTTTTGATAATCTGGAAGAAAAGTTGTGTTCTCGACCGGTGCTAGCTATAGTTTGAAATTGGTGTCATGCAAGCAAAGTGTGTTATAAACTGTTACATAGAAACCAAGTGAAAACTGTAATTCAGATCAGATTTTTGGAAATTAGTAATTATTTTTATCTTTTTAGTGCATCTTTTTGAAGCCGGTTAATTTTTTTTGTAAATTTTTTTTTTGTTTTTTCTTTTCAGTGACGAATTGCTTTTTTTTCATGTACACTAAAAACATCCATACTCGTAACAAAGTTTTATACAATCATCAACATAAAAGGCATTTCACCAGTTCCAACTTAATATTAAAAATTTTTTTCCTCCAAAAGTTTTAGTTTTAAATTCACTATAATAATATCTCATATTACCTGGAAAGTATAACCTTTTAAATAAAAACAAGAATTTCTCAAATCGGTCCAGGCGTCTTCGAGAAATCGGGTAACATACATAAAAAAAAAAGTCTCCGACGAATTGAAAACCTCCTTCTTTTTTTGAATTCGGTTAAAAACAACAAAATAGAGAACTAAAACCAGTGTTCTATTTTAGTAGGGTGACTTCACGGGAGGAATCAATGTATCATAGTTATGAACTAGAAACATTGGCGGTAGTAAGTAGAGTCCTTAAAAAAATTTCTTTTTGGGCAAATCAATTAAAATTGTGACAGATTGTTCAGCTGTCAGACAAACACTAGTTAAAAAAGATTTAGTTCCGAGGATTGCGCGTTGGCGGCTTTCGATCCAAGAATGTGACATAAACATTGAATATAGGTCCGGAAATCGTATTAAACTTGTTGATGCATTAAGTCGTAACCCACTTGTTGATACAATTTAACTACCCACAACAGTAATCAGTCGCAATGTAACTTGTCCGCGGCGAGTACAAGTAACAATTTCATTTCAAGTGATGATTGGTACTTGACAGTCCAATTACAGGATGAAAAGTTATGTAGCATAATTAAACAATTAAAAGAAAACCACACCTCTAGTGACATCATAAACAATTATGTAATTAAAATAATCGTTTATATCGTAAAACCCTTAACGGTAACCGGTTAGTTGTGCCTTACTTCGCGCGATGGAAGGTATTACAAAAATTTCATGATCAAATCGGACAGGTAGGTTTGAAAAGATGTGACGAAATCATAAAATCTATTATACTATTGGTTTCGAAAAATGGTTGACAGGATTTATCAAAAAATATGGCTTATGTCTTGAATGTGCATATAGCAAGGGGAATTATGGTAAACCTGCTGGTGAGTTGCATCCTATTCCTAATCCCTCGATACCTATGGAAGCTATTCATATTGATCATTTAAGCTCCTTCAGAAAAACAAAAAAAGGTTATCAATACATTCTTATGATTGTAGATTCATTTACAAAGTACTTAATTGCTCGTCCGACACTTACAATAAATTCTGTTGAGACTGTAAATGTTATAAAAGACATATTTAGCTTATTTGGTTACCAAAAAAGGATTATTTCTGATAGGAACCTAGCATTTACTAGTAGAGTTTTTAAGAAATTTTCTATGGAATGTCAATTTCATCACACTCTGAACGCGAAACGACCGAACGAACTTAATAATGGTCGTTATGAAATTCATAGCATTAAAGGCAAGAGAGGTTATAAAAAGTTTACAGGGGTAGTAGCTGCGGACTCCCTTAGGCCATATAAGAGTACTCCTCTGTTTAGTGAAACCAGTAGAGATGACGATGTGGTTACTAGAGACGACTTGATTGAAGCTAATGTAGATCTATTACGGCGCCAATTGCAGCGCAATTTTTACAGGATGGCCGACTGTAGCGAAGACACTCAGATGGCACTGGTGTGCGAAGGGAAGAGAAGGGACGAGTACAGGTGCGACAAGTAGCGGAAGGTAGCGGACAGGAGAGAAGTCTATTTATTGTGATGCAAGATATTTTTCTGGTCAGATTGTAAACGCATTCGTTACTACATATAACTGTGTGAAATTTAAGTGTATTTATTAAAAAAATATTATCCGATCATTTTGTTTGTAAATTATTTTTCCTCGTAATACACATTTACAATTTACTTTACGACTCAAAATTAGTGAGCTTCGTCAGTCACACACATTGGCTTGGTAACAGTCTCTCTTTGTTTGTCGTAATGTGGAAACAAAGTTGATGACGATTACATTATTACCTCAGACAAATTTACTCGTTAACACTATACCAAAACCTTTTATATAAATATTTGTATTTTAATGCATAGCTCAGTGTGTAGGTACTTTCTTTCTTTCATAGATTACACATCAAAGTCAAGATGATGACTTGCAAGGCTGTACTTCAGAATGTTGAAGAAAAGCTGAAGGTGGTTTTTAAGGAGCTGCAGATGTCAAAAGATCTGTATGAAAAATTACTACAAAAACGGGAAGATGCTGAGGAAGATGCTGAATATAAAAAAAAACACGGAACTCAAAAGTGAATCAGCCAATTTGCATTTAAAATATGTAGATATGCTAGGGCAACGTGACAGTCTGCAGGGTATTATTGATAGTTTCAAGCAGTGTACGGCCACACACGAACAAGCTTTAAAGCGTTTAGCGGAGCTTGAAGATGAACTGTATGATATTCAACAGTTAAATTGTCAAGTTGAGGGCAAAAAAAAGAGTAACATGGCAGCTGATGCGCAAAATCTGTTTGATGAGTGGACAGCGAGCGATTTACTCACCAACATAAACCGCAACCCTATAACAACAATTGATCTTACCAAATCTAATTCTTCCATACAAGGTCACTCCCCAGCAACTGTTTTGAGTCACAAACAATTAAAAAAATTTGAATTGAACAGATTTATATAAAAAAAAACAAAAAATTAATCAAACACTATGAAAATTTCCATAAGTACACACTTTTTAAGAAAAGAGAGGATGGAATAAGTTAATAAGCAAAATAGGCTTATACATGATAGTGAGACAAAGCGTTTACAAACTGATATATAAGGTTTGCAGATTTCTTTAAATGAAATATGTAAAAAGTGCAAAGAATGAAATAAATAAGCATATTTTAGCTTTAAATGATTATTTATAATTCGATTCATTAGTAAATAATTACTGTTGTGGTTATTCTCTTTCATCTCAGTCCTCTTCACAACCCAAGTCACATAACAATTTTAATTATATCAATGTTTCATCTAGTAACATCCTAGGGCAAAACCTGCTTAACAATCAGTTGGTTTCTAATCAGCAGCTGCCCACCAGAATAATTTTAATCTGAGATGAACTGGGCAAAGGCTTTGGTTTACTTCTTAGCAACCGGTTACATTCGGTAACAAACATTTGTACACCAGGTGTTTCCTTTGGTAAAATTGGTAAAACATACCTGTCAGTGAACTAAATAGTACTACAACAAGTGTTATATTGTTCGGAGATGGTTCATTATTAAAGAAGAACAACATCATACAGGGAGTAGGTACCTTGTTGGAGTAACACAATAAAACAAGATGTATGTATAAGCAGTTTTCCATATTATTCAATTTGACATAAATAAATTTATTTATAATTTCAGATTGACACCGGCTGGTATGACCATACAGTGTAAAGGATATAGTTGGGCCCTCACTTGAACGCATAGAATTGTCCTGCATAGAACTTAATAATTACATTATACTTTGAGCCTGTACTGAAACAACTTCTAAAAAATATTTGTCATTCTAAAATTCAGTTATAGTTGGTGGTGACTTAAATGTTTAGAGAGTTGCACAACAAGAGATAGATATATTAACAAGTTTTGACTTAAATTATTTGTTTCTAGAACCAACTACAACTACATCAACTTAAGGATACATCTATTAACAATTTGCCATCCCACTGTGGTCGAATAATAAAAATTCTACACAAGCGAAATTGAAAATTAATTGAAAATCAAGGACTGGACTACTGTAGGAACACACCGAAGTCGAACTAGGTCGAATTAGTTGTCTGAAGTGAACAGACAGGACTACAGTCCCACGTTCACCGACTATGTTAAATTGTATTTAAAAATATTTTAAAAAGTGCACAGGGTTGCAAAATCAATACATTTAAGTAATAAAATTAAAAATCTGATACTATAACGTAATAAATAGTGGAACAGGAAAAATTAAACCGCATTATTCACTTACTGTAGATTCAAAAAAAAATTGATTCAGATCTTGATGTCGCTAGCTCTTTTACAGAATCATTATACTGAAATGCCTACAATTACAACTAATACATTAAATTCCAATGCAAGGCTATATGTTAATTTGAGCATTTTACCACTGTAGATATTATAAAGACACTTAAATTACTAACTTAGAAAAAAACTGGTGACCTCTGGGGTATATCAGTTAAAGTCCTTAGCGGAATTATTGATATAGATCCAATCTTAGCCAAAATATTTAATAAGTGTTGACGAAGGGTAATTCCCAGACTTAGTAAATTATAATAAAATAATACTGTGGAGCGGCGGCAAAGAGGAGATCTCCTGCCATGCGAGATGTTATGCCTGGGGACCGCCGTGGTCCACTTTTGTATTGCGGTTTCTTTATATACTGAACTGCGAAGGAAACTTCGATAGCGCGATGTAGGACGCGTGACATCGCCTTGCTTGTAGCGGTACGATATGGTCCGCTACATCACTAATTCGATACTCCTTGCAGTAATGCTTGCGTACGATCTTGAGATGCCGAGTTTAATGCGCCGTCCACAGTGAGTCGGGAGGGCGTGTACTGCATGCCGAATATCAGCAGTCTGCGGTGGGTCGAGACTGGTACGTTGCTGCCGTGTGACTGCAGTGCGTCGAGACACTGGCGAGTGCTGGCATGGTGGATGCGTATGGCCGCAGTGAGTCGGGCCATAGAATGGTTGGCTGTGTGTCCCTTTGAATCGAGACACTCAGGCTTATGTTAGTGGCAGAAGCGACGAGCAGATAATGCCACGCTGGAGTGAGAGTACTCGATAGGGTGGTGTGATGCTGTACAGTGGAAGTGCCACGCTGGAGTGTGAGTCCTCAACAGGATGTGGTGAAATGCTGTACAGTTGCGTCGCCGGAGCGGAGTTGCAGGAACTAGGAAGCGCTGAAGTGCTGCGATAAGTCCTGATGAAAGAGCTCTGAGGTGCGAAGCGTACGGTCGAAAACTGGTCCGTGTACCTGGTAAGAAGGAGTAGGCTGCTGCTGCGGAACGTGCGTCAATTGTTCAGCTCGGGGTCACCAATGTGGAGCGGCGGCAAAGAGGAGATCTCCTGCCGGGCGAGGTGTTATGCCTGGGGACCGCCGTGGTCCACTTAACTTTGCACTTCGGTTTCTATATATACTGAATTGCCGCTGAAACTTCGATAGCGCGATGTAGGACGCGTGACGTCAGCCTTGCTTGTAAACGGTACGATATGATCCGCTACAATACAACTTTTTGAAAGTGTAAGTTAAGATGATCCTAATAATTTTAGACCTATCTCTATACTGCCTGCCTTAAGTCTAATTTTTGAAAAACTTGTTTGTGTGTTGTTGTTTGTGTGTTTGAAAAACATGTTTAATCAGATGCGTAAATATTTTAAGTTAAATGGATTACTTCATCCTCAACAGTTCGGTTTTACAACTTCCACAACTGACGCAGGTGTTGCCTTTATACAACATATATTAGATGCTTGGGAATAGACACAAAATGCCATTGGTATCTTCTGTGATCAATCATCAAAGGCATTCGACTGCGTGCAACATGAAACTCTAATACGAAAACTGAGTCATTATGGTATTGCAGATTTGGCTTGAGGTCATCCGCTCTTATTTAAGTAGAAGAATGCAGAAGGTTCAAATCAATGAAGTAAAATCCAATGGCTCAGGAGTAAAATTAGGAGTTCCTCAAGGTTCTATGTTAGATCCTTTTTTTTTTATTTACATAAATGACTTGTCTTCCTTTGTGGAGAAGCTGTGCAAGATTGTACTATTTGCAGATGACACTTCTCTTTTGTTTAAAGTTGACAGAAATAAAACTTATTTTGAGGACGTAGGTAGTGCACTTACTAAGGTTCTTTAGTGGTTTACGACAAATAACTAACTTTTTAATGCGAAAAAGACTATAACATTTATGATCCCAAATGTAAGAAATATAAGAACAAAATTATGATTAAACGGAGAAGAAATAAAACTATTAGACTTAACAGTGTTTCTAGATACCACTACCACTAAGGTGGCAAACAAGCCTACGGTCCGCCTGATGGTAAGCGGTCACCGTAGCCTATGGACGCTTGCAACACCAGGGGCATCACTCGCGCGTAGCCGACCCTTCAGAAATCTAATAACTTCTTTTTTGAAGAACCCCATACTTTAGTCCTTAGAGAAAACCTTGGCAGGGAGCTCATTCCACAACCCAAGCGTTCGCGGGAGGAAGTTTCTCTGAAACCGCACTGTACGCGACCATTTCGGTTCCAAAGTGTGAGAATGAATGCCCTGTCGATGGCGAGCGGTGCGATGGTAGAAAGTAGCTGTGGGCATCATTTCGAACAATTCCTCAGAACACAATCCATTGTTCAAAGCGGTAGAACACACACAGGGAGGCAAAGTCTCTCCTCAAACTTAAGGGCTCGATACCGCAAGTGAGTTTGGGATCGTCGACAATTCTCACTGCCCGTCGTTGAACCGAGTCAAAAGGGCCAAGCTGGTATCCGGGTGCACCCGCCCAGAGATGGCAGCAGTACTCCTGCAGTGGAACCATCACATCTCAATTCTTGAAGGGAAACTTAGTTTAGCTGCTTATGCAGATAGAAAAGTTTGGCAGCTTATGTCATTTTTTATGGCATATTGCTTTTAGGCAAGGCAACTGATTTTGATAGTCTTTATTTTGCAAAAGGGAGCAGTACAGTCAATTTATAAATTAGAACCTCGAATTTCTCTTAGGGAACTAATTAGGGAAATTGATATTTTAACTGTTCCTTGCCATTATATCTTTGCTTGAATAATGTATGTACGCAAAAATTGTCTCTTATTTGCTGCAAATAGTGACCTACACAGTGTCAATACAAGGAATAAGGATAAATTATAGCTCTTACGCAATACAAAGTATATTTTTCTACAATAAAATTCCAGAACATGTGGTAAATTAACCCTCAAATAAATTTAAAATAAATTTCAAAGATAATTTAATGAAAAATAGCTATTACAAAGTCAATGAATACATAAATGATAAAAATGCTTGGAAAATTAGAACTTGTAATATTTTTTTAATTAAAACATTACAACACATACATACAAAAATGTAATGTTGATGACAATATAGTAATGTTTTGCGATGAAATGGGAAAAGGTTTTGGACACTTTCTCAGCTCAAGTGTAGGACAACAGGTTTTAAATAATTGTATGCCAAATGCCAATTATGTTAATAAAATAAGAAGTTTAATAAAGTCTGACAAAATCACTCCATCCTCTACATTAGTAATATTTATTGGTAACAGGGGTAATGTAAATAAAAGTGAATTAAGACAATATTATAATAGTATAAGCGCACTTAAAGTAAAAAAAATTGTAATGTTTACATTTCCCTATTGTAAGGGTTTGCCACAGGAGGAAAACAACCTTAGATGTGAGTTAAATTTAGCTTTGCATACTATGTCTAGCAATAACAATAACTGTCATGTGATAGATACTAACAGTATTTTTAGACATAATTATATAAGGACAAGACATAAATATTATCTCACACACCATTGTACCAGAGTGTTAGCCTTGTCGCTATCATTTTATATTAATACCACAGCCAATAATTTGGCTAAACAATCTGCTTTTATTGAGCAGTGTAATTATAGTAGTGTAATTGACATTTCAGCCAAGTATTTGGCTAAACAACCTGCTTCTATTGAGCAGTGCAATTATAATAGTGTAATTGACATTTCAGCTAATCATTTAGCTAAACAACCTGCTTCTATTGAGCAGTATAATAATTTGACATGTAATAATTTAAATTAAATTTTCAGACAACAAAGGACCACTTTGGCATATTATATAATTCCAACATTAATAATGATTATATTAAACAATCTATGTCTACTCAAGTTTTATGTAAACAGAAACAAAAAAATAAACTTTGTCATACTAAAAATAATATTCCATTAAACGTGGTGCATCAGAATATACAAGGAATGTCTCAGAAAGAACTACAAATTGAATTGTTCATAAACCAAAAGATTGACATTTTATGTATCACTGAACACTGGCTACGCAGCCATCAGTTTATGTTCAATTTCACTAATCACCAGGTGGGAAGTTCGTTCAGCCGAGTAAATGCTATCCATGGTGGCTCTTTAATTTTAGTTAATAAACAGCTAAAGTTTAAGGAACGTAAAGACATTGTGAGCCTCTCAGTTGAGCGAACTGCCGAGCTCTCCTGAGCATCTCATTGTTGTGAGTGTATACAAGCCGCCTTGTGCAATTTATGATAATTTTGAATTAGTTATGGAAGAAGTGCTGAATAAAATCAGCAATTCCAATAAACAAATCATTGTTTGTGGAGACTTCAATATAAAAATTTTGGAAAATAGCTTATTAAGCACCAGATTGCTTGCCTTATTTCAGTCTTTTAATTTAAATAATTTGTTTTGTGAACCAACTAGAATTGCTCTATCCAGTGCCACTTGCATCGAAAATATATTTACTGACATAAAACCAATTCAAAAATCAATTATAAGCAATCTAGAGTCAGATCATTGTGGACAGTTAGTGGTTTTAGAAAGAAAGAATAGTATTACTAAAAAGGAAATTAAATTTATACCAATAACAACTAAACGGGTTGAATCATTTAAATCTAACTGAATGCATAAACTTCCAGATTTGCTTTATAATGGCGACCCAAATGATATGTACAATACTGTTCTTGACACTATTACTACAGAGTATAATAAAATATTTACTGCAAAAAAGAAACTTATTTCCAGTCGCTTTAGTTTTAGTGAATGGGCAACCCCAGGTATTCATAAAAGTAGGCGTGAACTGTATGAATTATATAAAGAAAAAACATATAATAATAGCCAAATATTTAGGGAATATTTAAAAAAATACTGAAAAACCTTTAAAAAGGTCTGTCTTGTTGCAAAAGGAATTCACCTTAGACATAAAGTAAAAAATTCAACAAATAAAATAAAAACTACATGGAACATAATAAATAATGAAACTGGTAAAGGTAGGAATTCTTGTCAGGACTTTGAGTTGATTGTAGATGATGCTAGTTTTAAAACAAATTCTGAGGTAGCAGTTGCCTTTGAACAGTTTTTTGAGAATCTTCCATTCAAAACAACTGAACATCTAATCTCAAGTCCAATCTTAGCAGAAAAATTATTAAAAACTAGTGTTCCTTTGTATTTAAAAACATTAGTCCTACGGATATCATTAATACATTTAAAACACAGACCTTTGGGGACTTTCTGTAAAAACTATAAATTCAATTATTCATGTTATAGCACAACCCTTAGCCATTATTTTTAATAGTTCTGTTGATAGTGGTGTGTTTCCTGATGAGATGAAACTTAGCAAAGTTATACCTCTTTTTAAATCAGGTAGTTCAATAGATCCTAATAATTTTCGGCCTATTTCAATACTACCAGTACTCAGTAAAGTTTTTGAAAAAATCATACTTAGTCAAATGTTTAGCCATTTCTGTATTAATGAGCTACTTAGTAGTAAACAGTTTGGCTTTATGAAAGGCCGTTCCACAACCGATGCAGGAGTGGCACTATTAAAAAATATATATAACGCCTGGGAGGATTCGCATGACGCCCTTGGAGTGTTTTGTGATTTATCTAAGGCATTTAACTGTGTTCAACATGAAAATCTCATCAGGAAGCTACATCACTATGGTATTAGAGGCAAAGCTCTCGACCTTTTGACATCCTATATGAGTAGGAGAGTACAGAAAATAGATGTCAACGGTGAAAGATCTCCGGGATCAGCAGTCACTATGGGAGTCCCTCAGGGCTCAATTTTAGGTCCTTTTCTATTTCTTATTTACATTAATGATCTCCCATATAATGTAAAAAATCATGACATTGTCTTATTTGCTGATGACACCTCTTTGCTTTTTAAAGTTAAGAGACGACAGACATATTATAATGAATTAAATAATGCCCTTTCTAAAATTGTAAATTGGTTTAACGCTAATATTTTGTTACTTAATGAAAAAAAAAACCAAATGTGTTAAATTTACATTACCAAATGTTAGTCAGAGACAGACATGTATTAATATTAATGAAACTTGTTAATTCAACAGTCTTTCTTGGCATAACGCTGGACTCCAAACTTCAATGAGGTCCTCATATTCATAACCTAGCCAAAAAACTTAGCTCTGCTGTGTATGCGATCAAGAAAATAAGACAATTGACCGATGTCGACACTGCAAAAATAGTATATTTTAGCTATTTCCATAGTTTAATGACATATGGTATCCTATTGTGGGGTAGCGCTGCTGATGTAAATACAATATTTTTGTTACAAAAAAGGGCAATTCGTGCTATTTATAAATTAGGATCTAGGATATCTCTGAGGGATAGGTTTAGGGAAGTAAACATTTTAACTTTAGTGTTGCAGTACATATATGAAAATCTTTTATATGTACATAAAAATATCAATAGTTTCAGCAAGAAAAGTGACGTTCACAAAGTAAATACTAGAAGTAAAAATAAGCTGTTGGTGCATGATACACGTCTACACAAAATAAGTAACTCTTTTATGGGGCAATGTATACAGTTTTACAACAAAGTTCCCAATAAAATTCAAAATCTATCAATAAGTAAATTTAAATCTTTTATCAAGCAGGTACTTTGTAAAAAGGCATACTACAATATTTCAGACTATGTAAATGATAAAATCCTTGGTACTGATGATGCTCAATTACAGGATGCATAGGTAAACCAAATTAAAATAGAAATAACATAAAATTGTACGACTAAATTTTTTTTATTTAAAACATTAATTGTATTTTAGTTTATTTGTATTATTGATAGTGTTTTTAAAAGAGTAACTATCGAGTTTCTTGCCGGATTCTTCTCGGTAGAAATCAACAACATTGTGAACCGGCGGGAAGGTGGGAGGGTTCAAAAAATAATATTTTATAACTTTGACGATTCAAAAGTGATTGTAAAATCCTTATTTGAATAAAGCATTTTGACTTTGACTTTGAACAAATCTCTCTTCCGCAATTCAATACACCATCTTGTCTCAAACTCGCCAATTTACGGACACTTGGCACTTGCATCTCGACTATGTAAAACTGATGGATTTTTCTTCTGATTACTCCTAAATCAAAATCATCAACATGTTTTTATTTTACTTGTGTTTTTTGGCCTCAAGAAAACGTGTTATGGTTTTGTGTATGCCAACCCAGTAGTAAGACTAGTTAAAAACAATATCAAATATTACTTGAGTTGGAAAAGTCTCAAAAAAATGTACAAAAAAGTAGCAGGAAAAGTGAAGTTCAGGTTGGAGCAAACTTAAAATGTAGGAAGGTACAATAATAGTAGTACAGAGGTAAGTAAAATGTAGGTCGTTAACCACGCTCTGCTACCAATTTGTTTTGTCAATGATGACAGGTACAATAAAACCCTAATTTAAAGGAACAAGTTTACTTACCTCAATAGTTGTTGTTGTACCAAAATGCACAACGTCTGTCTGTCCATTGTCAGGTAACTAAGAGAGCCCTAAATTATAGCCTAGACTGAGAGAGAATAAGAGGTAGGGACAAGATCTAACTTAAAAGTATTATAATAGAAATAGAAAAATACAACCCGAGTCCACAAGTTTGTCCTTACTAAACACCCATTTATATAATTAACAAAAATCTTTTCTGAGAAAAAAAATAGGTTATTTTACAAAGGTTTAATTCGTGCAGCTAATGATAACCATAGAGTGAAGTGTTGCCAGAAAACAAAACACACGTTGCGTTCGTTTGTTGCGTAAGGCGCGGCCCCGATAGCAACGGTACAAAACACTTAGTAAAAGTAAAAAAAAATCTTGAAGATATTTATTTGTACCAAAACAAAAATATTCAATGCAAGTAAACAAATGAATTGAGTTTAAAATAATAATAATTTTGAAAGCAAAGATAAGTTATTCTTCAAGTGAAAGGGGTTTCGATTTCCTTTAAGGATTTTTTTTAGTTAGAATAAGAAATATTATTCTTTTCTCTAACAATTATATTTTATTCATCGGAGTAGGTAATTCTGCTTGAGAATATGCAATGACAAATAAAGATACTTAATACAGTACCAAGGATCCAAAAACACCAGACTTAGCAGTGATCTATCTGCGTTCTTAATAGGTATCTGTGACTTGTATTCCGTTCGAATTGATTCCGCAACGATTTATATATTATGAAAGTAGTCATTAAATCATAATAATTGTAAATAGCGTGTTCTTTGTTCCAATAACTGTACAACACCATCTGTTGATATTATTTAGATTTATCGTAGAATGAATTAAATTCTTGATTCAAAAGAAGTCCAGTTTTCTTTACTAAAATAAAAGTGAATAGTAAAATAAGCATATCTTATACCTTTAAACGAGCAATTCTTGTATATATGTATGTATATATATATATATATATAATTTGAATCTCGGCAAAGGCTCCAACGATTTTCATGAAATTTAGTACGCAGGTGGTTTCGGGGGCGATAAATCGATCTAGCTAGGTTTGATTTTTAGAAAACTTCGTTTAATCCGTGTTTTCAGGCAATGATAAACTGAAAAATATGAGTCTTCCTGACATCTATTGGCGAGTAGTAATACTATTATTTTTATCGACACAGAAACACTAAAGCTAGATGGCTGTGTTAAGCAACACGAAGCCATATTTTTTACCGACACAGTAACATTAAAACTAGATGGCGTTGTTAAGTAACACAAAGCCATAATTTCCAAAAACATGTAATACCTTTAAACGAGCTTTTCTTTTATTATATATTAATCTAGCTAGGTTTCATTTTTAGAATTTAGAAAACGTCGTTTTATGCGTGTTTTTAGGCAATGATTTATCATTCAGTTAACTAAAAAATATGACTTCCTGACATCTATTGGCGAGTAGTAATACTATTTATTTTACTGGTCGGATTTGGAAAATTATATGGCCATAAGCCTAAACAACAAGTAAACTGTTTTACGAAACAGCAACACTTAAGCTACTTCTGACATCTATTGGCGAGTATTAATACTATTATTTTTACCGACACAGCAACACCAAAGCTAGATGGCGTTTTTAAGCCATAATTTCCAAAAAACATCTAATACCTTTAAACGAGCAATTCTTGTATATTTATCTAGCTAGGTTTTATTTTCAGAGTTTAGAAAACGTCATAGGCAATGATTTATCATTCAGTGTACTGAAAAATATGACTTCCTGTCATCACGCTAAAACCAATACGAGCGGAGCACCAACAAAGAGTGTTTCAAAATCGAGGTTTTTCTTTCGTTTTGAGAGCTTCCGCTGCATAAACGGTTAAAGTTTCGCAAAAGTCATGTCTGACAGAATTGTTCCCCCTTAAAAGTTCTAAGAGTTCGTATGCATGGCATGTTATATGTAGCATTTCCTAGAGTTAAGCGACCAACTACGTCAAAAGTCCATCTTCGAAATGAAAATCCTCGACATACCCGCAATATGGTATGGATGGAAGTATTAAGTTAAGACCCAATTTCATAGTTAAATGTGTGATTATAAAAATATACTTACTATATTAAAACCAGTTCATATTTTCTTATTATTATGTCGGTATGATCGAAAAATATTATTTATATTTCATCAGTAAGTAATTTGTATCTTACTATAATTTCCAAAAGACACGATCATTCAGCTACTTTATCCTAAAATAACGATAAATCCAAGAATAAACTAGTATCAGAAACAGACAGGTTATAATTTTATAACAAAAATATATTTTGGAATAACTAAATATTTTGAGAAAGTACACTATCTTGTAAAGAGAAATCTTTTTGTCCGTGTATCTAAGCAACTACTATCTAATACGGGTCGTATGCGTTTGCCAGTTTTACTGTCACTGTGTTACAATTTGCACATGGGCGGTTGAGAAGGTAAATGTAATCGTACCTGGAGACGGAAGACGTGCACGGTCTCGGTGTTGGACGTGGCGGCAAGGAAGGTGGCACACGCGCTAAACGCGAGGCACGAGATGGAGACACACCGCTTGACGCCGCGTCGAAACTCAAAAAGCCGCGTGCGGTCAGGCACTGCAAACACGCGGATTACAGTGCCACGCTCCGAGGCGGTCGCCAGCCGACGACCGCACGAGGAGAACGCAAGCGCTGCCAGCGCGCTGTCGTGCGCGGAGAGCACGCAACGCGCGTGCAGGTGCACCGCGTCGAAGATCTGCACCTCACCGCGTGCGCTCGACCCGGGGTACGCCAGGTAGCACTGCTCCACGCTAGGCGCCAGCGCGCACAGCCCGCGTGGATTGGGCGGCGTCTCGCGGATCGTGTGCAGGATCTTCATGTCGCGGATGTTGTGGATGTGCAGCGACTCCTCGAGGCACACCACCAGGCGCTGCAATCACACAATACTTCAAATTGGAAGTCTCCGAATTAATATTATATTAATTCGAGGATATTATTTATACAATTTTTTTTTCTGTGGCAACCCATGAAGTAACAGCTGACCAAAAGTTGTCATAATTTTATGTATTTGTTTTTCAGTAATTTGTATTTCAATACTACCTAAAAAAAGCTGAAGCCAATTGTGTCTGGTGACGTATTAAGAAAGACTTATTTTGTCCATATTTAAATTCGATGATTTCATACCGAATAATAATGTGGGGTACCTGTAGTGAGTCAAATCGTGTATTTCTAATTTAAAGACGAGCGATCAGGATTATGTCCGGTTTTGATGTTAAACACTCTTGCAGAGATCTATTTAAGCGACACCGAATCTTACGTTGCCTATATTAATACAATGTAATAATGTTTACTAGACAAAATAAAACACGGTTTCCGCGGCGCACAACGTTAGCTAGCAGAAATGCGAGGATAATCGGCCTTACAAACTATAAGCGACTTCCCACTAAATTAAAACAGGAACCAGATGACGAATCATTCTGTCGCCAACTTAAGAACCTGTTGTTGCATAATTCATTCAACACTATTGACGAGTACATACATGAATACGAAATTACAAATCGTTTGACATTTTATTTATATTAAATCACGGATGTAATTTTACATCTTATGTTTTTTTATTTTAATTTTAATATAATTTTTCAGAGAGGTAGGTAGGGCACTGCAAGTACTCGCTCGAATAATCCACCCGAACAACTAAAGCAGGGCATAGCGAGTACTTGCTCGAATGAGCGGCCCGAACTGGGGAAGTACCTCCACCTTACAGAAAACCGCGGCCATAATAACACTAACATTGAGTAGTGTTGTGTTCCTGGCGGTGAGTAAGGTTGCCAGAGCTCTTTGAGGATTCGCTGCGCGGACAGCGGAGGACCGGCGGTTCTTGTTGCTGTCATGCTCGGCGTAGACGCGGCGTGCTGGTTCGGCGGTCAGAGAGACCTGATGAAACGGCTGACCGCTGGCCGCCCGCAGATGAACGGGATCCCGAACCCAGGGATCACTCAATCTCCGCCCTGGGAGGCTGATTCGCCAGCCTGTGTAAAGTATCTGAAGTGGTAGTCGTGCCGGAGAAGGAGACCGGAGTGGACCCGGCTACTACAACATAGGGGGATCAGGGGCCCTTTCAACCGCCGTGTCAGCAACCGTATCATCTGTGGCGAGCTTGGGCAGTTCTAGTACCGCACCTTTTGTCCTCTAAGCTGTCAGTACAGTGAATCCTCATCTTTAATCTAAATAACCCTTTCAAAAAAAAAAAAATATGGCAAGAAATAAAAGAAAAAGAGTTTATTCAGCGGCCGCTCCATCCACATTTAATGTGGACTTTTGCAACATTAGGGGTATTTACGCAAATCTTAACGCAGTCCACCTCCATCTGGAGACTGCGCAGCCGACCATTCTTTTTCTAACGGAGACGCAGATATCCTGCCCGGCCGATACATCATACCTTCATTATCCCGGTTACAAACTTGAGGACAATTTTGTGAGTCGTGCCGGTGTATGTATGTTCGTCCGGGAGGATATCTGCTGTCGCCGCCTTCATAGCCTTGAAGACAGGGACCTGTCGATATTGTGGGTGCGCGTAGATTACGGCGGCCACACTCGTATCTATGCGTGCCTATACAGGTCTCATAGCGGTGACACGGACGTAACTCGACTCTTCACGCACCTGAGTTTGACGACTGACAAAGTTCTAGAGCAATATCCCACAGCAGAACTAGTTATTTTGGGAGACTTTACCGCCCACCATCGCGAGTGGCTCAGTTCTCGAACCAATAAATATGCTGGGATATCTGCTCATGAATTTGCTCTGACCTATGGATTCTCTCAGCTGGTACTTTCTCCAACGAGAATACCAGATATAGAGGAACATACGAGCTCCTTACTGGACCTTCTGCTGACTACTCGTCCGGACGGATACTCCGTCTCAGTAGATGCGCCTCTTGGCTCCTCGGACCACTGTCTCGTTCGGACTCAAGTGTCATGCACACAACCTGATCCTTCTGGGCCAACTAATTGGCGTCGTGTGTGGCACTATAAGTCGGCAGACTGGGATGGATTGCGAGAATTTTACGCATCGTACCCGTGGAGGCAGATCTGCTTTAACTCAGAAGATCCTGACGTCTGCGCAGCCGCAGTCACTGAGACAATCCTTGCTGGTATGGAATGCTATATTCCTAACCCGCGAGTAGCTGCCGGCGTCAAAAAACGACCGTGGTTTAATAGGTCTTGCAGAAAAGCTAAAATTCTTAAGCAAAATGCATATGAGGCTTGGACCACGGCTCGTTTTAATAAGGATCCGAATATTTCTGAATTAAAACGCAAATTAAATGCTGCCTCGAGGTTCAGTAAGAAAGCAACTGCCAGAGCAAAATTCCAATTCATCGGCAAAATAGGTGGGCGACTTGCGAGCTATCCTTCTGGGAGTCGTGCTTTCTGGTCGCTTGCCAAAGCTGCCGAAGGGAACTTCTGCCAGTCGTCGTTACCACCACTGCGAAAGACCGATGGTGACTTGGCCCATAGTGCTAAAGAGAAAGCCGATCTACTGGGCAGTCTCTTTGCCTCGAACTCGAATATGAACGATGAGGGCGCTGTACCACCTACTATACCGTTGTGCGGTAAGACCATGCTGGAAATCTCCATAACGTAGCGGGAGGTCAGGCGGGCGTTGCTCTCTCTAGACGTTCATAAGTCGAGTGGGCCAGACGGTATACCAGCAGTGGTGCTTAAGCAGTGTGCTCCTGAGTTATGTCCTGTACTCACGCGCCTCTTCGCGCTTTCCTACCACACTAGGCAATTTCCGTCTTCATGGAAGACTGCGAATGTGCACCCGGTGCCCAAAAAGGGCGATAGATCAGATCCATCGAATTACAGGCCTATCGCTATTACCTCTCTCCTCTCTAAGGTGATGGAGCGTGTGATCAATACACAGCTTCTAAGATACCTAGAAGTACACGATCTGGTCAGTGACCGTCAATATGGCTTTCGCCACGGTCGCTCGACTGGTGACCTTCTAGTGTATCTCACACACCGATGGGCACTAGCCATTGAGAGTCAGGGGGAGGCATTGGCATGTAGCCTGGACATAGCGAAGGCGTTCGATCGGGTCTGGCACCGCGGTCTTCTATCGAAGTTGCCATCTTACGGAGTGCCCGAGGGTTTGTGCAAATGGGTGGCTAGCTTTTTGTCCGGCAGACGCATACGAACCGTAGTTGACGGTAGTTGCTCTGATAGCATGGACATTAATGCTGGTGTCCCGCAAGGCTCTGTGCTGTCTCCTACGCTGTTTCTACTGCATATCAATGACATGTTGGACATGAACAACATACATTGCTATGCAGATGACAGTACTGGAGACGCTTTTTACACGGGTCGTGCAAACATCCCTCGTTCCGTTGTGGAGGAAAAGCGTGAAGAACTTGTGTCTCAAATCGAGATCGGTCTGTCCAAGGTCTCTGACTGGGGGCGGGAAAACTTGGTCCGATTCAACCCTTCAAAGACACAAGTCTGCGCGTTCACCGCTAAGAAAACCCCATTCTCTGTAGTCCCACAATTCCAGAACACTCCCCTCTCCATCTCCAAGAGCATTGGGATCCTTGGCGTTGACATCTCCAGCGATGTTCAGTTCCGAGATCATTTGCTAGACAAGGTAAAGCTGGCGTCCAAAAAACTTGGTGTACTCAACAGAGCGAAGCAGTACTTCACGTCGGGGCACAGGTTGTTACTTTACAAGTCGCAAGTTCGGCCCCATATGGAGTACTGCTGCCATCTCTGGGCAGGTGCACCCGGATACCAACTTGGCCCTTTTGACTCTGTTCAACGACGGGCTGTGAGAATTGTCGACGATTCCAAACTCACTTGCGGTATCGAGCCCTTAAGTCTGAGGAGAGACTTTGCCTCACTGTGTGTGTTCTACCGCTTGTACAATGGGTTGTGTTCTGAGGAATTGTTCGAAATGATGCCCACGGCTACTTTCTACCATTGCACCGCTCGCCATGGGCAGGACCAAAAATATTTTGGTGTTTTAGATATTGTCTTCTGAGAATTTTCCTTTTCTTTTCTGAGAATTATGTTTCCTTTTTTTTCTCTCTGGATCGTAAAACTTGAAATTCTTGATAGTCAAAAGGGTTTCTATTTATTTTCCATTTTTTATGAATTTTGCGCTTTTCGCGGCCTAATTTTATTAATGGTATCGAGTAAACGGTAGGAAAGATGTTGTTATGATTAAAATGTTTTTGAGGAACATGTTGTTGTATTAGATTATTTTAAATGGTGTATAAGTATGACGTCGATTCCTCAGTCTTCATTTTACTCATAACACTCCAATCGGTTAAAGCTAATGTTTTTTTTTTAATTTGAGAATAATCCGCGGCGTGAAATAGGTATTTTTTGTGAATATTACGATTATTTTTAAGATAATGTGGTAGACTCAAAGATATTTCAAGAAAACTTATGATGAGGATCTTCCGGCGTCAGAGGACTTGAAGAAAGGTCAATTATACAGGGCAAATTACTTAGTGCAAGATCCAGTATACGTCCATGAACATTTTTACACCAGTTATAGTAAAACAACTAGATTCATAAAGTCTGACAAAATGATCGCTTTACTATCATTGTTACATTGGAAATTTAAATGCTTCGAGATGTCATTTAAGAGACACGTTCCATAGGAAATATTAGCCTCCTAAAATCAACTAAGAGTCATCGGGGTTATTTCAAATTATGTCAGACAGGTTGTCGATAAATTTTTCTAGGGAAGTAAGATGTTTATCTCCGTGCGAAAAGTTGACAGAACTCGACTCGGCTGAGTATAGGGTTTGTGAAAGGATGAGAGGTTAGGTCGTCTTATCCTCGAAAAGGAGAGGAATCCCTACAAATCAATTTTCTACAAAGTGTCCTTGGCCTCTAACAAGCTTCCGGTCTGCAAGGTTTCTCCACAGGGAGCGTAGAATTTTAAACAAAAAAATAAGTTACTTGAGATCTCCTTAGGATGTTCCAACCAGGCTAGCTGCTTCTTTGGTGATTGGGATCCTAAACTTCAAACGTACAGCTCAAAACGAACATCCGGACACGAAGAACTTGGAGTCAAAAAAGGGATATTTGTGTACTCAAAAATAATGTTCCTTAAAAAAAAAAAATCCAAATTGCAGTGAATATCACACGAAAACAAAAACCAGTTTTTAACTCACGATGTGCAACAAAAATACGACCGTCACAAACAACAGCCTGACAATGTAGATGTATTAGAGGCACAGCTCTCGACCTTTTTACCTCCTACATGTGATCTAAATAGATTTCAACGGTGGAAGATCTCCGTGATCAGTCACTATAGGAGGTCCCTAAGAAACCAATTCCAGGTTTCTCTGACAGACATGTTATGATGAATTAAATAATGCCATTTTTAAGATTGTAAATTGGTTGAACGCTAATAAATAATTTGTTTATTAATGAGAAGAAATATAAATGTGTCAAATTTACATTATCAAATTAAGCACGCAGAATATATTCGTGTTTCTTCAAGATCTTCAGATTAGCATAATTAACCCAAAATAGGAGATAGTTGCTATTATAGGGGAAGAGGTTTAAAATTAAAATAAAAACGAACTTGTTGATTCAATAGTATTTCTTGGCATAACGCTAGACTCCAAACTTCAACGGGGTCCTCATATTCATAACCTGCTCAAAAAAACTTAGCGCTGCGCGATCAAGAAAATAAGACAGCTGACCGATGTTGACACTGCAAAAAAAAGTATATTTTAACTATTTCCATAGTTTAATGACATGTGGTATCTTTTTGTGGGGTAGCGCTGCTGATGTAAATACAATATTTGTGTTACATTGTTTGTGCATGATACACGTCTACACAAAATTAGTAACTCTTTTATGGGGCAACATATACACTTTCACAAAAAGTTTCTACTAATATTTACATATATAAATCTACATTGTGTGGAGGATGGGTAGTAAGTTTAAAAAAATTCGCCTTTCGAATTTGCTCACATATATTTTCTACATAAATAATAAATTTCCTACACCCGACTACCGACCGTACGTAATAATACGATACGACATAATTATACGGAACCCGCTAGCTAATGCACATAACTACTTGGCCTACTGAAGCTCAGAGCCGACACGCTGCCCGCTGCATACACCAAGCCCGTCGCACACAGTAGTCATATCACGCTCGTCACGAAGAGAGCGCAGCGTAGTCCGCCGTTCCGTCGCCTATACGTAACGACCGAATTCGCTCTGAATAATATAGACAACAATAATAAGACTTGTAAACTACAGTGCCGCCGACACTTAACCGCTCCGCTAGCAAAGCCAAGCTGTGGAATACCAGCACTGGACCATCCGCATCCGCCATCCGATCTAGGTGCAGATGGGTGCATCAGCAGCGCCCGCTCCCGACTACCACGCCGCCGCCGTCAAGACCACGAGGCTCCCCGCTAAGGCCACGCCGACACCGCACGTCGCTTGCAAGCGCGACAGCCGCTGAGTCGCTGACCGCCGTGCACAACGGAAAAACCCGACCGCTTCATCGACGAACTAGAGGCTACGACCCCAACACCGTGCAGAGGTGTACGCACTTGTCCTGTATACGCTGGACGGTGTCGGTCCCAAGTCCGCACAAATAGGGAGGGCCCTGGCCTATATTTACCCAGGAGCCTGCAATATAACGATAGATCAACACGATAAGATCTACATACTCGCTTATCGACCCATCGTGACAATAGCGTCAAAAGTGGTTTACTTCCATCCTAAAATCGAGCACGTCCCGCTAAGTTTAATCACTTAGATCTTTTGTATATATGGTTTAAGCTCTTTATTCACTTCTCTGAAAGAATTTAAATATTCACTTATTGAGACATAACTAGTTAACAATATTTATTAAAAATATAGTGAGCGTACGTGAAATATGAAGTCAACAAAATAAAGTTGTAAGAGACAAATAAGTATATAAACGATATAAACTAACCGATGTGGTTAAATGAGGACAGATTATTTATTGTACATTCTTCCGTGAATATACAAATTAATAGATACTTATGTCTTTCCTTCAATCGACTAACGTCCCGCCTTATTTCAAGCCTATGAGCTGTAAAACGGGAATACTTGTAAATGCACACACACACACTGCAATACGTACATAGATTCACACAAAGACTTCACCCACACATCATTCAACACATTATGTCACACGAAAATCACTCACCACACACACAATACACACCATACCCAAACCAGAAAATAAAAAAAAATTATGTGAACTTTAAAAGAAAACTGCCCCAGGAGGGTACCAGCGTTCACGACGCTAAAGAATCCCTTCTTAAACTTTTGAGCTCAGGCTCGGAGTCTCAGACTGCTCCACGTATTCTGGGGAGGAGCAAAATTTCACAAACCCACACAATTAACCTGCGCGAGCTAGCTAATGCTATGCCCAGCGCAGAGATAACTTCTAACACCTCCTGGCAGTTTGCACCGCGTTGAGCAGATGTACGCAGAAATGCTATCGTCAACTCCGCTAAGCCAGCAGCCCCTGGAGGGAACAAACGCAATGGGCGCCGCTATCTAGCGACATACATGGAAGTGCATACACAAAATAAAAGTAGATCTGAAACTTTTATGTTACCTAGCGTCACACGTAGCCACATAGATCAAACCCTAAGATATATCGATCAATATTCTTTTGTATGTGTGGCCAGTTATTGCTGATTTACTTGTGGTCTTAATCAACACTACAGGCGAGTATCCAGATGTGCTGAAAAATACTCGTGTATTTCCAATATATAAAGGCAAAGGAGAAACCTCATCCGTTGACAGCCTTAGGCCAATAACCAATGTCCCTTCGATTTCAAAATTAATTGAATCCACCGTTTCAAATTGCATTATGACCCACCTAGAGAAAAATGACTTACTGACAGTCCAACAATATGCATACAGGAAATCAAGGTCCACTATTGACGCAGCCCATCAGGCAGTAGATATTATTTTATCAGAACTGGATGAAGGTAATAAAATCGCAGGCATTTTTTGTGACCTGTCAAAAGCTTTCGACGTGATAGACCATAGCGTTATATTAGAAAAATAAAATCTTATGGTGTAAATAATAAAGCCCACAACCTCCTCCAGTCTTTCCTGTCGAACCGAATCCAGTCTGTGGAGATTAATGTAAATGGTCGTAAGGTTAGGTCTAACTCTGGTGCTGTGCCACTGGGTATTCCCCAAGGCTCAGCCCTGGGAAAAACATTATTTTTAATTTTCATAAATTTATGTTCCGCAGTCAACGATGGCAAAGTGATTTTGTTTGCTGATGATACCACAGTATTGATCAGCGCACCTCCTTATGGGCAGCTAAATGAAGTCACAAACAAAGTCTGCAGGCAATTGCAGCAGTGGTTTTTGGCGAATGGCCAAGTAATTAATGCAGCTAAATCCAACGTTATCTTGTTTAGTGGACGTAAAATTCAAAGGCCGAATAATTTATGCAGTCCCATCCCTTTTTCTGAAAGCAACAAATTTTTGGGTCTCATATTGGATTGTAACATGAACTGGAAACAACATATTCAATCACTTTGTGATAGATGATACATATGCTTTAAAAAAGCTAAAGCCAATTGTATCTGCATATTCAATCACTTTGTGATAGACTGAGCAGTGATACATATGCTTTAAAAAAGCTAAAGCCAATTGTATCTGCATATTCAATCACTTTGTGATAGACTGAGCAGTGATACATATGCTTTAAAAAAGCTAAAGCCAATTGTATCTGCATATTCAATCACTTTGTGATAGACTGAGCAGTGATACATATGCTTTAAAAAAGCTAAAGCCAATTGTATCTGCATATTCAATCACTTTGTGATAGACTGAGCAGTGATACATATGCTTTAAAAAAGCTTAAGCCAATTGTATCTGGTGACGTATTAAGACAGGCATATTTTGCCTATTTTAATTCGATAATCTCGTACGGTACAATATTGTGGGGTAACTGTAGTGAGTCAAATCGTGTGTTTCTTATTCAAAAACGAGCGATCATGATTATATCTGGTGTTGATGTTAAACACTCTTGCAGAGATTTATTTAAACGACGCCGAATATTAACCTTACGTTAACTATGTTATAGTGTATACTAGACAAAATAAGACAAGATTTAGTTGGCATGGTGGCTGCGGGACACGCAGCGCAGCCCGTTTAAAAGCGGTTCCGCGGCGCACAGCGTTAGCAAGCGAAAATGTGAGGGTAATCGGCCCTACATACTATGAGCAACTTCCCGCTAAATTAAAACAGGAACCGGATGACGAATCATTCTGTCGCCAACTTAAGAACCTTTTGTTGGATAATTCATTCTACACTATTGACGAGTACATGACTACGAAATTATAAATCGTTTGACATTTTATTTATTTACATTATGGATGTTATTTAACATCATATTATGTTTTTATTATTTTAATATTATTTTGTTATTTATTTTTGATTGTTTTTTTTCTCGACATATGTAATCGGTTTTGATTTACTTTGTTGACATATTTGTATATTGCACCTTTTATTGACGATCTCTTTATGTAAACTAAATTAATGTTAATGTAATGTAATTTAAGATGACATATGGAGAAATAAAGAAATCTAATCTATCACCGGGGACGGCGCTCGAAAAACATCAGTGTGCAACCGGGAAACAGCGAGCCTACTAAGGCCAACGCTTAGACATACTAAGCAAGTGTATCCAACAAAGCTACCAGCAGGCCTGCACCCCTACAACACCAATCATATAAGGATAGTCTCACTGGTGGGAGTCAGAACTACAGAGACTTAAATTCAATCTGAAAAGACTCTTTAAATGAGCGAAAAACACAAGAGCTGAAGTGGACTGGGAACGGTATAAACAAGCCCAGCATTATTACAAGATGCGCATAAGATATCGCAAAGGTAAATCCTGGCGGCGGTTCTGCGACAACAACAATTCCACCATTGAAGCAACTAGAGTAAAAAAGATATTATCACAGGATAATAACAGAACTATGGGCTCAATAAAAAAACAGCATGGTTCATATGCGACCTCTGATAGCGAGATAAGCGAGATGCATATCGAAACACATTTTCCAGGATGTGTAGTCACTGACAACCCAAACGAGGAAAATATAGAACCAACCCCTACAGACTGGAATGTAGCCGAATCCATACTGCAGACCGAGTTGTGTGAGCAATTGAAAGCTTCCAACCCTTCAAATCTGCTGGCCTAGAAAACATATTCCCAAAACATATCCATATCAAGCCCATTGCCTAGCCAAAGTTGCTGTTGATGGTATACTCTGTAGCTATGCTGTACAGCAGCTCCTTCAGTTGGAGGAAGCTTTTCCAATTTGAAGGTGGATTTCCTTGCTGCAGCTTGATGATGCAGAAAACTCAATTTATTTAACGAACCTCCAAAACCCAGACTTTATTTTCGATATATTTGTGTCAACTACACAAGTATACTACAGAATATTTATTTTTATTCAATCATTAAGAAAACAAACGAACTTAATGTAAAAATTTGAAATCTGTTACGCAGCATAAATCGGATGCATAACAGAAGTAATACAAAAGTAATTTTAAAAGTTTCCTTATTTATTTTAACAATTTTGACTACTTGTTATAAATAATCATAAATTTTCAATTGATTAAAGTAGATATATTTTATTTTTGTATTTTAACGCAATACTTTATAATTTGCAAGGAGTTTGAACGATAGGTGAAATGTCGCGTATATTGGAAATCGGTGTTTTTAGTTTTTCGCATTTTTAAGATACTTTTTAAATGTAAAGGTATTTTTTTTACTTATATAAAACTTTAATTCAAGACGAAAAAAATGAGCAGTCAAAAAAGTCAAAAATCAAAATTTTTTGACCGAAAAAAAACTGTTTTTTCGATTTTTTTAGTTTTTTGCCCCAAAAAATTTTTAATATATTCAAAATTTGGACTGAATGTACACTTTTGAGTGCTTCAACTTTTCCAATTTGCCCGAACTCTTTAACTTAAATATTTTCTGAGATATTAATTTTCGAAAAAACATTTTTATTTTTTAATTAGAAAAATTTCACGAAAAAAAATTCGATTCACAACCAGTTTCGCAATTACAACTAATAATTTTTAATATTTTTTCTGGTATTAAATCAAAGTCTGTAAATTTAGGCATCAGTATACCGTGATTAATTTTCCATCCCCATTCCTTTGCTTTATCCATGTTGCGGACAGAGCTAGTGAACTGTAGGTTTATCGAAATGTGGGCTCTGAAAAAGCCCACTGTAAAATTGAAAAAATGAAACAAATTGGATTCTGCTTGCAACAGCTTATAATTGCCTTAAACGCAATTTACACATATATCGACAACACATTTAACGTTTCTCAAAATTATAATTTACAAACACTTATCTATAAATTACAAACACTTTCTTTAAAATCGTGATTTTAATTTAAGCTTCACTGATTTTACTTAACTTCTACGAATTTTCTTGATTTATAAAAATGTTACTTCTTTCTTGAAGTAATCTTGAGTTATAAAAATGTTGGTTCTTTCTTGACATATATATATAACTTGTTCTTTCTTCAGTTGGTTTCTTCACTGCTTATTTTCCTGGAACTGTTGAACTTTTACTGCATACTGTATGAAAATTGCGTCTCCTTTTATACTTTTTGGTCTAGGAGGAAATGTCCAAATCATTTATTTTAGACCAATCAGAGAACGTTGTTTTTATTTTGGAAACACAATAACCAGTTCTAACCGGTATTTTCCGGATTTTTACCTAGAACTTTCTATTTATATGCTGGGCCGAGCCAGTATTTTAATGTTTTTTAAAGGTGTTTTTGTTCCGAGCCATTCTCCCAATTTCGTCTTTGCTCTGATTGGCTGCTCATTTTCATATAAATATGAGGCTTCAAAATCTGTTTTCGAACTTTTAGTACAAATTTTGACTTTATACATTTATCATTTTACTACTACTTCAGTTGTGTTTTGCATAGTATAAAAAATCAATTGGCATACATTTATATCTAGAAATGAATGTGTGAGAGAGAAAAAACTAAAAAAATCGAAAAATCAGTTTTTTGCCAATATCTCGTAAAATTTGAGGTTAGGTCGAAAAGTACCCTGAACCAAAATTGTTGATTTTTTGATTATCTACAACTTTTATGTAGACCATTTTGTGATCTGAGCAGATGCTCCGCCAATAATGGAAAAAAACGATTTTCAACACCTAAAACCAAATATTTTTTTTTTAAAGGGTATACTGCCGGGGTGGGTAAAAAAAAAAATAATTAGTGCTAATTTGGAACTGGTGAAACGACTTTTATATGTTGATGATTGTATAAAATTTTGGTACGAGTAAAAAAAAAAGCAATTAGTGACTTAAATGTAAAAAATAAAAACTTTTTTGTTAAAAGTTTTTTTAATATAAGTTTTTATTTTTTGTTTCAGATTTGACGTACATAAACATGAAACTATCTAGTTATACCCCGCGTTCTCAGCCGCCGCTAATTAGCATGTAAAACTCCCGACTTTGCCGCTTTGATATAAAATATCGTTATTTAACTTAATTAAATTAAACATTCCAATTGAAAGTTTTATTTTATTTTCTGATTTGATTTATGACATCAGTTCGATAAAAATTGTGCGGTCAGTTCGGCGATACGATCGTAGCTTACTCTGTGCGCGTGCACGTCAGTCAGTCACATATAACCTGTGCGCAACGTCGCGGCTGTTGTTTTTCGATCTAATTTAATATTTTATAGATAAAGTGAATGTCAATCCAGAAATACCAGCGGTACCAGTGGTTATGATAAGACATTTTTAGAACTGAGTGCTTATATGGATTTTTGGTGTTGTGGAACATAAGTACGGCGTTTTGTGGGTCAAGTTCAATTTTCATCGGGTTCAATCACCAAATTCGGTACCCAATACGCTACACACCTCATTTACACACACATTAACCGTTCGGCAGGCCTATACAAATAGACAACATAATTCCGTAAGTAGGAGTAATTTTTTCTTAAGGCCTACGTTGGCCCAGTTTTTACGATCCAACATCAATCAACCGTAACGATTAAATACTCCAGTTCGTTTACACGGATGCGAACTCATGATGTCTATTCCTGGAGATAAGACATGTCTTACTCCGTTTTGATAACCTTTTTGTGTTTGGTTTATCACCTTTTATATAAAATTAAAGCGCCGCAAGGCTACCTCTTCAACAAGGATCCACTGTTCATTGCCGATCAACCCATAGTTTTAATTCCTTTCCGGCCGCCGCGAGTTATGTTAGCTAATATTCGCCTTTCTGATTTGCTGACATGTATTTTCTAAATAAATAAATTCCCTACACACAACTACCGTACGTAATAACTGACATAATTATACTGAACCCGCTAGTTAATGCACATGACTACTTGACCTACCGAAGACACGTTAAAGGAAAAGGCTTTCCAAGGCTACTCAGCGCCGACACGCTGCCCGCTGCATACACCGACTAGTAGTCATTCCACGCCCGCCGAAGAGAGTGCCGACGCCTACAGATAACAATTGAATCCGCTCCGCACATCGCGACGCCGCTCGTGTTATAATATAAACAATAACAATAAGACTTGTTAACTACAGTGCCGCCGCCAGTTCACTGCTCCGCTTACTTACAACTTGCGCGCCGACTACAGTAAAACTATTAGTGAAACCGCAGAGAAAGACCGTGGACGTATCCTTCCCAAAAAGGCACAAGAAAACCAAATTCCCGTCAACATACTTCCGTCCTCCACCACTTTCACAACAATAACTTTGACGATTCAAATGTGTTTGTATCAACCTAATTGGAATAAAAAAAAATACTTTGCCTTACAACAGTATTAATTGAAACAAAACAAAAATATCTATTACACGTGTATCTAGACTGCGTAATGCGCCTAAAAGAATGAATTTCAAAAATAGAAGTGTTGATATTTTTCATAATTAATTGTGAGGAACGAGCTAAGCTGAAAGTTAACTAATAAATGAGTACTGACCGAGCGGTTCAGCTTGACGGCGAGGATGGTGTTGCTGTAGCTGTAGTTACATATCTCAGTCCCCTTCTTGTAGTGGCACACGATCAGCTTTCTGAAACACGCGACAGACACACATACATACATACAATAGTAGTAATATCTTACACACACTAGACCGCCCGGAGCTCAATAACTTTGCTACCGACTTTAATTTTTTAAAGACCATCATATGTACCTATTCGAATAATTTTAGATAGGTTTTTTTAATGCTTTATTGAACAAACCAGCGGTTACAAAAGTTGAACTAAATGCCAGTAAACCTAACATTGTACAGGAAACAGTGTCGGTAGGTGCGAATTAATAAAAATAAATAATAAAACATAGATAAATATTCATTATAATTACAGAAATACACACACAAATGTTATTATAAATATACATAAATATACATATTTACTATACAATCCTTTAAATATATACATATATATAAATACATACCTATATCTAAATGTAATTAGATTTTCGAAGGGTCGGAATCCGAAGATTATTCCAGAGTCTTACAGCGGCAAAAGCAAAAAAACTAGTTAAAAACCCCACTACTATGTGTGTGTGCTCCAACATCACGAATACCGGAGGCTGTGAAGATGAGATTCGAAGACGCTGTGCTGTGACTCGTTCGGCTGTTGAGAAGCTTACTAAGATCTGGAAAGACCGTAGGATAACCAAAGCCACTAAGACCCGGCTTATGAAAATGTACCTGATATTCCCGTCTTCCCGATATTTACGGATATATACGGAGCTGACACGTGGACGTTGAGGCTGAAGGAGCGGAGGAAAATTGATGCACTAGGTGCTGGAGGCGGCTGTTAAGGATCACGTGGACAGCTCACCGGACCAACGTATCGATTTTAGAAGAACTTAAGATAAAGGAAAGACTATCGTCGACTGTCCAGATACGAATCCTTAAATTCTTCGGACACGTTACCCGCAAAGAGGACCCAATGGAGCGTCTGGTAGTACAAGGTAGAATGGATGGCAAGAGACCACGTGGTCGGTCTCCGACCAGGTGGTCAGCCCTCATAAAGTCCACCACACAATCCACCATGACTGAATGCTATCGCAATGCTTGCAATAGATACAAATGGAGATGCATTGCTAGAGCCGCCACTCAAGAGTTAAGACCTACCGTAACCACGACTACTCTGCCAAGAGTGTCCGACTGAGAAGAAGAAGACTATGTGAAGGGATGCTGAGTAATAAAAATGAAGATGTTTTTCAAGAGTATCTGATAGGATATGAAATTTGTTTTTAAGGTAAAAAGGTGTTGTTGGGTCAAAAAGGATAAAGTAAAGATACACAAAATACACAGTATTCTAAGATTTCTACGATATCTTATAGGTAGCCATTTTAACTGACGGCCAAATTCAGAGACATGGTCGTTTGCGGAGTCCGTAAATAAATTTAATGCCTACAGGTAATAAACGGTCAAGCTTAGACAATAATAGAAAAATTAACAGAACAGAATGAGCTGAGTAGAAATAGGAAGAAAGTGAAAGGGTGCGAAGATATTAGGATAAAAAACATTCCTTTTTACCAATGTACCACTTGCCACACGCAAAAAACTACATTTTCTTTATTGCTTAGCATGTAAAAAAAAGGTCTCCAGGCTAGTCGCTTCCTGCCACGCACTTATCACACGATTGCCCTGCCTAGACGCCCTTGTCAGACCTCTGCATGTAATCTTTACTTTACGATAAATACCGTACATATAGGCACTCGATTGCGTCCAACATGACACCCTGATCAAGAAATTGAAAAACACTGGTATTAAAAGTTATTACTCTTAATACAACTTAAACAGACAGTTCACATAAATGGGAAGCGCTTCCTGGGTTAAACTTTAAAATTGGTATTCCACAAGGTTCCATTCTTGGGTCATTCCTATTTCTTATATATGTCGCAGTAAGATGGTTGAAGCCGTGATATAGTTATATCTCTAGGGATATAGCTATATACCGTAATATAGTTATATGGAAGGGGCTCATAACTGTCTTACTAGGAATATAACTATGATACGAACACGATCCAGTACCATAACTATCTTACTAAACTAATCTATTGAAATAATTATAATTATAAATTTTTTCTTTGATTAGCACAACTGGTTATTCATTTTAAATAAACCGGTACACAATTTATCTATATTCCTTTAATTTTTAGCTTTTTTATCACCTGATCCAGAATCATGACATCTGGAATCACAGAGTACTGAATTCTTCTTATGGGCGCATCTTTTCCAAGAACACTGTGTCTTTGTTTTTTACAGGTACATTTAACATTAAATGCTTATAACTTTTGGCATATAGCTCTCGGCGATAACTCTTCGTTGGGTTTAGGATCATTCATAGTGATATCTGTGAACTGTATCCGCATATCTGGGTAGCCAATCTTTCAATATACTAACCGAAGTACCAACTTAATGACTTTCGATTTGCTGTTCTAAAACTTTGCCTAATACGTAATTTTTGATTTAAAGGTCCACGTCTACTTTTTAAACGAAATTATTATTAAATATATATATTTTAGGAACAAATACCTATATTTAGCGATATTAACACTGGAGAACAAAAACAATATTAAAGATTTGATAATTAAAAAAAAATATAAATCATAAATGAAATTATTACACGTCAAAATAAAAAAAAGTAAAATAAAAATTATAAACGGTGAAGCACTCAGACTGGTTGAGTCAACAGTCTTGGGCATCACTTTAAATGCTAAATGGCACTCGCAAATTTATATCTCAGCTCGAAAACTTAGCTCAGCCACCTATACTGTCAGAAAAGATGGTCAATTAACCATACCAACATAGAAACTGCTCGGTTAGTATACTTTCGTTATTTTCATTCTATTGGTATTTACATTACATTACATTATATGGTATTTTATTGTGGGAAAGGGCGGCGGACACAGAAACTATAATACTTCAAAAAAGAGCAATAAAATCAATGTATAACAAGGCCATATTTAAATTTGAGCTACTCAATTCAAGTTCTTCTCTTTAATGGCTTCTATTGTGGACTAAGCCACATAACTTTGCCAATAACTGTGGAGAGGGAGGCACGTGTATATTGGTATGGCCAGTTCACATAAGATTTATAAGTGTAAGTATTCTAAATGAGAAGAACATATTATATTTAAATATAAATGTTATAGTCTAATGTTAAAAGTTCTAATGTATTTTGTTAAGCATTTAATAAATAGGGTATTAACTTGGGTTAAAAGGAATTGCATATTTACAGGGCGAGGAATTTCTAAAGGAAGAACATCATATAAGGATAGGGAAAATAGTTACCTTTGAAGACATTATAAGGATATTTAAATTACTAACTCAGAAAAAACTGGTGACCTATGGGTTATATCAACGCCTAAACCAACAAAAAATTAAAGTCAGTTACAAAAATATTGAACTAGAAAGTGTAAACACAACTAAATTTCTATGGCTTCTAATCGATAGTCAGTTAACATGGAAACCTCAAATTGAAGAAATATGTAAGAAGCTTAGTAAATTTGCGTATGCACTTTATAATTTGTCAAAAAAAGTAAACCTCGATGCAGTTCTAATGTCTTATTACGGTTCTGTAGGATCATTACTCAGATATGGAGTTATATTTTGGCGTAATTCTGCCAAAAAGGAATCAGTTTTCAAAGCCCAGAATCGATGTGTTCGAGCAATGTGTGGTTTAAAAACTCAAGATTGTTACAAACCTGCATTTAAAAAACTGAAAATATTGACATTACCAGCTTTATACATTTTGGAATTATGTATTTTTGTTAAGTGCAATCCATCTCTTTTTGTTAAATGGACAAAAGGACGAATCAGATCCACACGAGCTCAACATTTAACAAAATTATGTTTACAAAAATGCGAAACTGCACTCATGAGTAAAAGTATTAATGGAATGGCTCCACTTGTTTACAATAAAATACCGGATAAAATTAAGGTTGTAACAGTTGTTTAAAAAAAGATTAGTGTCAATTCTTACAGAATACAGAATGTTAATTAGTATTGTATCTTTTAATATTAATTTTTTTAGAACGGTGTTTTAGTGCATGCTTAAATATTTGTACGCCGCAATCAACGGCAAAACATTGAGAACACAAAATCTGTTATAAAAACCTGTATTACCTCACCTATGTTTAACAAATAAAAACTATTTGTATTTTGTATTTGTATAATAGCACCAATCTTAGCCATAATCCTACTAATATTAAAAATGTGAAAGTTTGTATGTCTGGATGGATGTTTGTTACTCAATCACGCTTTAACCACTGGACGAATCGGGATAAAATTTGGCATACATATAGGTTAGGTCCTGGAATAGCATATAGGCTACTTTTATTTCGAAAAATACAAAAGTTTCCGCGGGAATAACTATAACAGAGTTTAAAGAACAATCGATGCAGCTATAGCTTGCTATAGCAAACTTCATAACTATAATTAAGGAGTTCCACGCCGATAACCGAATTCAGAGCGGGCGGAGCCGCTGGCAAAGAAGTCTAGTATTAATAAAAGTGTTGACGAAAGGATATTCACAGACATAATGAAATATAGTAAAATAATGCTACTTTTTCAAAGGTAGTAAAGATGATCCTAATAACTTTAGACCTATCTCTATACAGCCTGCCTTAAAAGTGGCAGGTGTACAACGGCAATTTCGCTCGAAAACCGCAAATCGATGTAGAATTTAGCCGTTTGGCACACAGGTACTTTAGGGCAAAACAATAATTTTGAGCCGCAGTTCCTCAAAATATTTCATATGGGGTATCAAATAAAAGGGCTTGATGAGCCGGTTCTAAAAATATACCACACTTTTACCATTGGGCTACTTTTTTTTCTTGAAATCCAAAAAGTATTTTCAAAACATACCAAGTTTATATCCTCATTTTACATACCTAGGACTATAAGCAAAATTTTAGAAAAACTTATGTTCTATCAGATGCTTAAACATTTTAACTTCAATAGATTACTTCATCCTCAACAGTTTGGTTTTGCAAACGGGCGCTCCACAAGTGACGCAGGTGTTGCCCTTATGCAACACATAGTTGATGCCTGGGAACAGTCACAAAATGCCATTGGTATCTTCTGTTATCTATCAAAGGCATTCGACTGCGTGCATCATGAAACTCTTATACGAAAACTTAGTCTTTATGGTATAGCAGATTTGGCTCTTGAGCTTATCCACTCATATAAAGATAGTAGAATGCAGAAGATTCAAATCAATTAAGTAAAATTAGGAGTTCCTCAAGGTTCTATTTTAGGTCCTTTTCTATTTTTTATTTACATCAATGACTTGCCTTTCTTTGTGGTGAAGCTGTACAAGATTGTACTATTTGCAGATGACACTTCTCTTTCATTTAAAGTTGACAGAAATAAAACTAATTGTGAGGACGTAAATAGTGCACATACTCCGTTTCTTCAGTGGATTACGGCAAACAACTTTATTGCCACTGCTGGTATACCATCTGGCCCACTCGACTTATGAACGTTTAGAGAAAGCAACGCCTGCAGGACCTCCCGCTGTGTTATGGAGATTTAGTAGGTGGTACCGCGCTTTCGTCGCAGCGTTTAATTTGCGTTTTAACTTAGAAATATACTGATCCTTATATTAACGAGCCGTGGTCTAAGCCTACACAGTTTGCTTCAATATTTTAGCTTCTCTGCAAGAGCTATTAAACCACGGTAGTTTTTTGACGCCGGCAGCTACTTGCAGGTTAGGAATGAAACATTCTATACCAGCGAGGATTGTCTCAGTGACTGCGGCTGCGCAGAAGTCAGGATCTTTTGAGCTGCAGCAGGGCTGCCGCTAAGGGTATAATGCATAAAATTCTCGCAATCCATCCCAGTCTGCCAACTTATAATGCCACACATGTCGCCAATTAGTTGGCCCAGATGGATCGGGTTGTGTCCATGACACTTGAATCCGAACCCGACAGTGGTACGAAACGCCAAGAGGCGCATTCACTGAGACGGAATATCCGTGCGGACGTGTAGTCAGCAGAAGGTCCACTAAGGAGCTCGTATGGTCCTCTATATCTGGTATTTTCGTTGGAGAAAGGTACCATCTGAGAGAATCCATAGGTCAGAGCAAATTAATGAGCAGATATCCCTACATAGTTATTGGTTCGAAAACAGAGCCACTCACGATGGTGGGCGTTAGTCTCCCAAAATAACTAGTTCTGCTGTGGGATATTGCTCTAGAACTTTGTCAATCGTCAAACTCAGGTGTATGAAGAGTTGAGCAACGTCCGTGTCACCGCTATGAGATCGCACCCACAATATAGACAGGTACCTGTCTTCAAGGTTATGAAGGCGGCGACAGCAGATATCTTCCCGGAAAAACATACATACACCGGCACGACTCAGAAAATTATGCTCGAGTTTGTAGCCGGGATAATGTAGGTATCATGTTTCGGCCGGGCAGGATATCTGCGTCTCCGTTAGAAAAAGAATGGTCGGCTGCGCAGTCTCGAGATCGTGGTGGAAGATTGGCGTGAATATCCCTGATGTTGCAGAAATCCACATTATATGTGGATGAAGTAGCCGCTGTAAAAAAGTTACTAAGACTAAATATGAGGATTCAGTGCGCAGACAACTTAGAGGCCTAAAGGTGCGCCGAGTGGCACTAGAACTGTTAAAGCTTAGCCTAGATAATACCGTTGCTGACACCCAGGGCGGAAATTAAGTGATTCCTGTGTACAGATTTTTCTCAGCGCTCTGACCGAGGGGCTCAGCAACACCGTATCGTCCGCATAACTAATATTATTGACATACTATCAATATATAGCCGTTTTCGTGGACAGTTCAGGATGAATACCAAACTGAGCATGATGTAAGTCTAGATGATCAGTAAGATGTTTTTCAAACAAACTGTCCAGTACTTTAGCTACTGTGGTTGCCAGAGACATTGGCCTGTAATTGGACCCATCCGAGGAGTCCCCGTCTTATTTTTAACTACGGGCACCACACCGATCTTCATCAAGCCCTCGGGCTGGTATGCATGTCCAAAACAAAGGTATAGGTATCTGCATTCTGCAGATGCTCAATGCTGAGCCCATCGTAACCCGGTGACTTTCCCCTTGTCAACTTTGTTTTGCTGTACGACATGTGCACCGGCAGTGTTGATGTTCTAAGGAGTCTGAGCATCAGCAGAGCTGCAAAGATATCTTTGAAAAGGCTGGCAATGTCTTTTTTGGCACATATTCCTTCGACGCTCACAGGTAGGCTCGGCTTAGTACTTATATTATTTTTACACTTTCAAAATTAACCAAATTTTTTTGATGTATGAGAGGAAGCTAATATATCCATCCTTATTAAGTCAGCATTTTTTTGGCACAATTTCAGCTTAGCTTTAAAATTCTTTTTGGATACATACATCATATTGTACATGTTGCCTGTGCGAGCTTTTCCCATCAGTACCCAGTTTCTAAAGTGATGCCTCGCCTCCACGTGAGCATCCCGGACATGCTTGTTTCATCCTACTACAATCTTCCTTTTTTTTGTCATAGACGTGACTGGTTATATCTGACTCTCGTAGTGCAATAATAACATTATCATAAATAGTTTTGATAATAAACCTATGTTCCATGTTATTATAAAGCTTTCCGGCCCAGTGAGAGAAAGTTCTTAAGGGAATTCTATTGTTTTAGCTTACTTGTGCAGAGAGAACAATATTTATTTAGTTGTGCAGTCCTTTTGCCCCATGTGACTTTATTGTAACCCGTATTTTGAAGCTCTAATTTAGGTTTTATAATATTAAAGTTACATGTGACTTGTAAAAGAAAATGGTCTGACCACCTAACATCGTATAGCACTGTCACGCTCGACACCGACCGTTACTACACAGCGGTCGAGCCAACTGCTAGTTCCGTGCGAGTCACTGGTTAACGTGAAGGCTCCAGACGTCATCCCTAATATCTGGATGTCGGCACATAGGCATTCTTGTTTAGAACAGAAATCAAGTAGTTTGTTACCAAATAAGCTTCCCGGAATCGCATAAAAATCTCCTAACACATACACAGACCCAATATTTGATGTTCCTACTACAGCCAAATCACTTAAACATTGAGTGAATTCAACTAGGTTTTCGCTACAGTCTGTACGCATATACGTATACATATACAACGAGAAGATCAAGATTTTTCTTTCGCGCAGTTATCTTAATTGCTACCAATCGCACATTTTCACATGTTATCACTGATACGCACGAAATAACTCTTTTGTCCCACATAAGTGCGACATCACCATGAGGCTTGCCACGAAGTTACCTGGCTAAAGTGTCTACTGCAGATAGCTAGCTATACTACTTTGGCCGTTTCAATTTTATTTTCCCCAAAATTACGTTGGTTTGCGTTTTGCTATAAATGTACGTGGTGATGTCTATTTGTGAGGTCCCGTTGTCCACGCTATAGATAAGAATGAGGACTTTTACATCAGCTGCTTTAAACTGTAGTTCCTGTTCAGGCTTGGCCTTCCCCTTACTGTGACATTGACATTAGTGGAGCGTCGGCTCGCGCCAAGTCCGTTGGCGGCGAGCCACGACCACGACCACGGCCACGGCCACGGCTACGGCACTCGAGTTTGTAGGTACTTACCGCGTTTACGTGTTTACTTAACGTTCGTTAAACGATCAGAGGCAGGCGTAGTTGGAGCGCCGCTTCTTTAGAAAAACAGTAAAATAGGTCAATCTTAACTAACAGGTTATACCAAGTTTTAAGCAGTTAACTTCAAAAAAATTACGGATTTCTATACAAACTTATTTATTTATTTATTTATTCGGAAGACCAAAGGCTTAAGCTAATTAAGAAAAAAAAACAAAAATAAGTATTGGACGCCAAGGTAGGACCTCACAATTAGTATCTGCATAACTATAAATTAAGTACGAATATAAAAAAGACAATACCTTTTAAAAAAATTTCAAAAACTATACAATTACATGTAACATTATACGGAAATCCAAAAAATACAATAACCAAAAATTTATAAAATGCAAATTTAAAACCAAAAAAAAAAGATTAAATTAAGAGTTAAGTTTAAAAAACTGCTCAGTGAGTATACGCCTTACGCTCTCCACGCTCATGTCAAATAGATCTAAGTTTAAGGAAGTTTCAAACGGTAGCACATATATGTAATGATTTTTTTTTGAATATTTTCTATGCGTGAGATGTACACGGAAAAAAAAGAGTTTCCAAGTTCTATTCCACCAAAGTAATTTGCATTCAGTCAAGAAATCCAACTATTTTGGACATATTTTGTTCACAAAAGGCAATATTATTTCCCAGAACAAAAATCATTTTATCAATCGAAATTGATAAACTTCTTTTCGTATGAACAAATTTTTTTTTAACCAAATAAATGTTCGTTTTAGATCAACCAAACTTAAATTAATTACCTTAAGACAGTTAATGTTCTTGTATAAAATAAATACATTTTTATATGCAACATTTTATTTTTCTTCGTTTGAAAAAAAAAATTATTTTGCTTTAATATAATTTATTTTGCGCCAAAATCATGGTTTTCTTAAATCTGCGACGTCACTTATTAAAAACTATATTTTTCGATGAAAATAATTGTATCTTAAATCAAAGCCAGTGAAATGTTCAGTTAAGATAATATTGTTTTGAATTAGAGAAAATAATAATTTTAACAGAATTTGTTAGATTCTTGACTCAAAATCTGATATTTTATGCTAAAACTATTGTTTTAGTCGAAACAAATAAAATACCTGCTTTAAAATATTAAACATTTTCGTTGAAATTAATCAACTAGTATCCCTTTGAACGAATTTTCTTTTCGTTTAAGTAAATACTTGCATTTTCAAAATTGAATGAATCTCATCACTGTCCTTCATAGGATTTCGTGTTGGCTTTTAATTTTAAATAATTGTTTATTGTAGGGTTTTGTGCGTCAAATTAGTATCAGTTTATGCGAGAAACCTACAGTTAATTATTTTCTGAGAATTGTAAAGCTTGTAGCGGATCATATCATACCGCTACAAGCAAGGCTGACGTCACGCGTCCTACATCGCGCTATCAAAGTTTCTTCTGTCCATGAGTATATATAGAAAACCGAACAGAATGATAAGTGGACCACGGCGGTCCCCAGGCATAACACCTCGCCTGGCAGGAGATCTCCTCTTTGCCGCCGCACCACAAGCATCCAGCAAACAGTCGCATTCGTCTATCAGAAACGATAAGCGAAGTTAAGCAACGTCGACCGTGGTCAGTATTTGGATGGGTGACCGCTTTTCTTCCATGTTTAAGAAGGATCGTTAAATAGTCATAACAATTATAATTAAACATAACGCTGTATAATCAGCTAAAGGCGAGAATAGCTACCTTAGCTCGACAAAGTCCATATAAAGGCAGTGCGGGTAGACTGCCTATATGGCCCAAGCCTCCAGAAAAAGAGGCCTGTGCCTCTGCAGTAGGGCACTACTAGCTCGACAACGTCCGCTAAGACACACTAATGGCCCAAGCCTCCAGAAAAGAGGCGTAGGGCTTTTTAAAAAAACTTTATTTAATCTTGACGGTTAACTATGTCATTTTGGACCGAAACATTTTTTGTTTTAAACTAAAATATAATGTTATTAATTTAAGAGCTGATGTAGTCTAGTTAAGAGCACTATTCTCTTGTGTGAACTAGAAATTTCTTCCGTGCAATAACACACGAAGTTCTACGCCCAAGAAAACTAAGTGTTTCAAATAAAGAAGCATATTTTTCTTCAATGAATTAAATATTGTTTCAAATTGATAGAGTTTTATTTACTGGTTCAATGAAATTTGATCTTGTGATAACTTCATATTATTTTAAATATTTAAGAGAAATAATATCTTAGATGAAGTAAATATTCGTTGGTGCATATATGAAACGATATTCTCTTGGCTCAACTAATTCTTTTTTACCGTGTAGATGTTATATTTGGGGCTCCAAATTTGAGATTCAAGATTGCTGCGGACAAAAGTGCAATACAAGATTTTAAAAGTCTTCGCTCTACTGAAATTATTAGAATTCCGCATCACGAACCCAAGTGCCTTAGAGGCTTTGGATACAATACCGTTAATATGTCCTTCAAAAAGTAACTTGGTGTCATGCTGAACTCCTACATCACGCACAGTTGATGTGCGCACTAAGATTTGACCTTTTAGTTTGTAATCAATAACAAGAGACTTTACGACTGAATGTGACAGTTGAACATTTCAAAGGATTGAAGTCTAAGCAATTAGCAGTACAGTAGTCTTCAAGCCGAGCTAGGTCAGAGTGAAGGCTAGTTGCATCAGAGACTGACTTGATAGTTTAAAAAAAATTATATCGTCAGCGAAGCACAGTATTTGTGACGAGGACAAACATTGCTCTATGTCATTTACAAATATTATAAAAAGTAATGGACCCAACAAAGAACCTTGAGGGACGCCGCTAGGGATTGTTACCCAGCTTGAGATGTAATTGCTGATTACAACTGCCTACGACTTATTGTCAAGATACAATGAAAACCATCTTAGAAGAGCGCCTCTTATGCCTATGAGCATAAGCTTATATAATAACAATTTGTGGTCAATGCGATCAAAACATTTTGAGTAATCCGTGTAGATTACATCTACTTGATAGCCTAGATCCATATTTTTAGTCAAATAGTGATTAAAAAAAACTAAATTTGATACTGTAGACCAGCCTTTGAGGAAACCATGTTGGGAAGAGCTGAAGGAGTTATTAAGCGCCGCATAAAGTTGATTGTAAACTATTCTTTCAAAAATTTTTGCTATAATGCATAATTTTGATATCGGTCTGTAATTAGTTACGTTTGACCTAGATCCTTTCTTATGAACAGGTGTAATAAATGCCGACTTCCAGATAGTAGGTACTTTACATTCCGCAAGGAATTTTTTTATAAAGTAAGGAAATATGAAGTGATATAGTGTTTGCAGTGGAAATGAGGAACTGAGCGGGTAAATAGTCCGGTCCAGCTGATTTTGAAGGATCTAGCTTTAAAAGCAATGTTCTCACACTGTCAGCTTTTACTTCAATACCATGTATATCTGAGATTGAATATTCGTTAGCGGTGGAACTAAATTTTTGTGATTAAGAACTAGCGGAATGGAGAAAAGTGGAATGAAAATATTCAGAAAAGGTATTACAAATGTCAGGACCTGTATTTACTTGTTTGTTGCCATATTCCAGAAAACTTGGAATTGATTGCGATTTAGATCTCTCTTTAATATAGGACCAAAATTTTTTAGGATTATTTTCGATAGAATTTTCAATAGGTGTAACTTTCGACTAACAACGTGTTATATTTATACAGGTGATATTTTGTTATATTTATACAGGTGACTGGTCTAATTCAAATTAATTATAAGCCATTCCAATTTAGTAGTATACTGCTGGCCCTTAGAAAAAACTTCTTATACCGTCGGTAATGGGTACTGATACTGATCTACCACTAACTGTTTATTTATGGTCACTGAATAATCGGCGCATATTCTAATTGATCCATCCTTTTGTAAAACTGACACAATTGGGGACGCATATTCCGAGAGTTGAACGGGTTTTTAAAATACCTAAATCCACCAATCGTTATGTTAGAGCAAGACTCCGAATTCGAGTTTAAAAAAAAAATGCGAAACACAAAATTAAATTGTTTAATATAAAAATAGAATAACTTAGAAATAGCACAAAACAGAGTTCTATAGAAAAATGGTATGGGCAGCCGACGCGGTCGGAAGGTGGAAGGAGACTGAGGTTCGAGCTGGACTCTATTGCTAAACTGAACTGTATGTAGCTGAGCCAGCACGGCTGTCAGCACTTCTACTTACTAGCCGAAGGTTTTAGCCGAAGTTTACGTGAATTCAGATTATTTCTCTTAGACGCGGTGTGGACATTGAATTCAATTCAGAATCATTTGTTTCTTTAGCGCGATTTTTAAAAGTGTGACAACGTTAGCTGCCACTAGACTTATAATAAGAATATGCCTTATAAATTATGAGAAGTACAACAAAAACTACAATTAGAAAGGTAAGTACAGAATGATGTGTCCCATACTTCAGTATATACGGTTCTTTATTTATGATTTTATCAGCGGTTTGGATAAGCGAGTTTTGAATGTTAAAATTCGAGGTTAAATCTTGTAGGTCTATGTTTTTTAATGAAATAGGGGTCACACCATCAATAAGTTTATTTATTTTTACTAAATTACAACAGGATTCGTTTATTAAACTAAAATCAGGATTTGTTAAAGTGGCGTTTACAATATATAACAGTTTCGACTTAGGAACTAATTTAGTACTCTTACTATAAGCTACGCAAGATTTTGGCAAGGTTAGTATACCTGTGCCCGCAATGTTTATAACTGTCATCTCTGCATTGACATTGACAGTCTATAGACAGTTTACGAGGTTGCGATTGCACGAATATCCACTTGTCGTCTTTTAAGGGCTTCCATAAATCTACTTCGCCATATATCACTTTAGTGTCACACTGCACGGGTAATTTGTATAACACTTGTGTCATTAATTCACTTTCGCAACTATGACTAGCGCTTGCGGAGAAAACGTCACTAACTCCGCAACTGAGGTAGTCCCTGTCTACCTTTTTTCCAACCATTGTTCCAGATTTTTCATCTTACAGTACTGTGATTTGTCTTTTGTCATTGCAATATAAGGATCCGTGGGAAAAACTACGCTAAAATTATCTAGTTTAACTACGTCATGTGGTATAGGTAAAGGTAAGTTATGATACAAGGTATATTCTAGAGGATTAACAAGAGGTATTTCCAGTACAAATGTAATTCTATCATTAAGGTAATAACATTTTAACTTAGAGATATTGACTATAGTATGTATAAGGCTTAAATCTAAATTCAAAGGCAATTCAAGGCCATTTGGCAGATGCCGATGGTTATCAGCGAGTTCTTGGTAGAGTTGGGTTGGAGAAATATTTTTTTTTTTTTTTTTTTTATACCACTAAGGTGGCAAACAAGCTTACGGCCCGCCTGATGGTAAGCGGTCACCGTAGCCTATGGACGCTTGCAACACCAGGGGTATCACTTGCGCGTTGCCGACCCTTCAGAAATCTAATAACTTCTTTCTTGAAGAACTCCATACTGTAGTCCTTGCAGAAAACCTTGGCAGGGAGCTCATTCCACAACTTAAGCGTTCGCGGGAGGAAGTTTCTCTGAAACCGCACTGTACGCGACCATTTAGGTTCTAAAGTGTGAGAATGAATTCCCTGCCGATGGCGAGCGGTGCGATGGTAGAAAGTAGCCGTGGGCATCATTAACTGAGGGACGAAGAATATTCTGTTTCGCAAATGATATCGCGTTAGTTATGTCTTCTAACTGAAAAGAGATAGCTAAGAGTGGTGCTTCTAGACTATTGAAAATGGAATAGAATCGCGATTTAAAGACCAATTAATTGGTTACTAGAGATAGATTTTCGACATTACCGGAGAGCTCGTTGATAGTCATGGTTAAACTAGCTTCATTAATTTTTATTGCTGATATAGTATTATTGAAAGCCGTTAAGGTTGATGTGGTGACTAGTATATTTTCTTTTATTAGTGAAGCTAGTTTTCTTTCAGGACAGCTTGTATGGCTTAATCATATTTGACAGCATCATCTTCATCTAATGTTCCAAATATGTGCTTAAAGACTGTACCAATACCGCCGAACAAGGCGGACCGTTTAATTCTGTTGCTTATTAAATGGGAAATGGATTCGGATTCTCTGGCGACATCATGAAAACGGGTTACGTGGCTCTAGTGTACTACGACACGCTGTTTCTTTTTTTTTTTTTTTTATACCACTAAGGTGGCAAACAAGCCTACGGTCCGCTTGATGGTAAGCGGTCACCGTAGCCTATGGACGCTTGCAACACTAGGGGCATCACTCGCGCGTTGCCGACCCTTCAGAAAACTTCTTTTTTGAAGAACCCCATACTGTAGTCCTTAGAGAAAACCTTGGCAGGGAGCTCATTCCACAACCCAAGGGTTCGCGGGAGGAAGTTTCTCTGAAACCGCACTGTACGCGACCATTTTGGTTCCAAAGTGTGAGAATGAATTCCCTGTCGATGGCGAGCGGTGCGATGGTAGAAAGTAGCCGTAGGCATCATTTCGAACAATTCCTCAGAACACATCCATTGTACAAGCGGTAGAACACACACAGGGAGGCAAAGTCTCTCCTCAGACTTAAGGGCTCGATACCGCAAGTGAGTTTGGGATCGTCGACAATTCTCTCAGCCCGTCGTTGAACCGAGTCAAAAGGGTGCACCCGCCCAGAGATGGCAGCAGTACTCCATATGGGGCCGGACTTGCGACTTGTAAAGTAGCAACCTTTGCCCCGACGTAAAGTACTGCTTCGCTCTGTTGAGTACACCAAGTTTTTTGGACGCCAGCTTTACCTTGTCTAGCAAATGATCTCGGAACTGAACATCGCTGGAGATGTCAACGCCAAGGATCCCAATGCTCTTGGAGATGGAGAGGGGAGTGTTCTGGAATTGTGGGACTACAGTGAATGGGGTTTTCTTAGCGGTGAACGCGCAGACTTGTGTCTTTGAAGGGTTGAATCGGACCAAGTTTTCCCGCCCCCAGTCAGAGACCTTGGACAGACCGATCTCGATTTGAGACACAAGTTCTTCACGCTTTTCCTCCACAACGGAACGTGGGATACTTGCACAGCCCGTGTAATAAGCGTCTCCAGTCCTGTCATCTGCATAGCAATGTATGTTGTTGATGTCCAAAATTCTTCAATGAGACCGGGTTCTCTGCATAATTTGCTAACAGTTTTTAGAATGAAGTTTATATTGACTAGATGTGGCTTCACGTGAGATATATCGACTGAGGTGAGAACATTAAGGGAGCCACCGTTAATTTTCATCCTTCCAATATAATTAAAATATATATCAGATTCCGCGGTGATCGGTTGAACATAGTCGGCGCATGCTGCGGCAGTGGTGCTGCAACGAAGGGACAAGTGGTTGTTACACAACGGGTATTTTATAGCTATTAGAGGCCTTATTCTAAGTGCATGATTACGCGTAAAAATAATAATTTATTATATTTCAGTGGTTGCTGGCTTGACTTGGTCGAAATGATGTTTTACTTGTCGTCTGTTTATTTGCAATGATAGTGTATTGTTACCGTAGACTTTTGATATTTTGTAGGGCCCTTTCCATAAAGGAGATAAGGCTTTTCTCAGGCGGAAGTGATTCTTAAGGTACACGTAATTACCGGTTTTGTAGGTAACAGGACGGGAACGCGAGTCATAATAGTTTTTTGATTTTTCTTTTGAACTGTTTATGTTTTCTAAAGCTTTGTCTCGGGATAGTTTTAACCTATGCTGAAGCATCTTAATGTATTCGGGATATGTGGCATCTGGTGCGGAGTCAAAGATTGAATCTGGGATGTAGGGTTTGTGGCCGAATAGTAATTCATGAGGTGAAAAGTTTGTAGTGGAATGGATATTTGTATTATAGGCTAGTATCGCTGTCTAGACGTATCTTGGCCAGTTATCTTGGTTTAGATTTACAAAAGATTTAAGATATTCTTTAAGAGTTGAATGGCTCCGCTCAAGAGCTCCCTGGGTTTGAGGGTGATAAGGAGAGAACCATAATTGTTTTATTTTGAGGAAGGAACAGGTTTTTTTGAATAGATCCGCCGTGAAATTAGTCCCTTGGTCTGTCAGTATCGTCCTGGGTATTCCAAATAAAGAAATGAAGTGTATAAGACAGTCTGTAGTCTCTTCTGAAGAGGCACTACGTGTTGGGTAAGCTACCGAGTATTTAGTTAGATCGTCCTGTAATGTTAGTATGTACCTAAGTTGTTGTTGTATGTACCTGATTCTGGCAGAGGCCCTACGATATCTAGAGATACGCGTTGGAAAGGGGATGTGGACGTTGTGGTGATCTGCATGGGTGCTCTGTTGAGGCGTCTATATGCTTTGTTTTCTTGACACGAGGTACATTTCTTCACGTGATTTTCGATATCTGTGCGCATTCCTTTCCAATAATACTTTTCTAGGATTCTCTTTAGCATACGAGAGGACCTAAGATGTCCCGCGACGGGTATGTCGTGATTTTCGGATAGGATTCGTTTTATTTCAGTTGGAGTGGGATAAATGATGCTGTTATGGTATATTTTTACTTTGATGTTAGTATTATGGAAAAGGTAAGTTAGGATGTTGTGAATTTTAATAAAGAAATGTTTGTCAAAGGGATTTTTAAAGTCGGAAATAGCAATCTCAAGGACATTTTCATTTTGTACTAGTTGGTTTCTGATTGACTTGATGGTTTCAAATATTTCTTTATATGACGATTCATCAAAATTATGTACCTTTGTAAAGAGAAGATACCAGGTTCTGTTGTTAGCTTGGATTTCTGTGAATGAATATCATTCCTTTTCACAGTGTAGAATCTCTTCTGACGAATCAACGCTCTGTTACAAGTTTGTCTCGTCCATATCTATGGAGGTTGGGATTAGGATAGTCTTACAAGTGCTTTTAGTTAAGTCTTCGTTATATTCTCTCAGGTCAGTATTAAAGTTCTTGTCTTTGTTAGTCATGTCCTTTAGGAAGATAGTGTAGTCATCGTTGTTTAGTATTTGTTCCAGGTTTCGTGGTGGTTCGGGATCGAAGCGGGGTGTGTCGACATCTGCTGGTAAGTTTAATAGGGATTGTGGGTCGAATTGTTCTTGAGGTGGTGTAAGGTCAGTCGGAGAGTTCAGTACACTGGGTAAGGTAGCTTGTGGTTCTAGATTTTGTCCGGAGGTGGAAGGCGTCGGGATAACAGGTAAGTCTGTAGTAGATACTGGATCTTCTAGTGGCGAAGGTAAGCTGAGTGGACTGAAGTCAATGTGGAGGTCGTTCTCGTTTCGTTCGTCGTTAGCTTGAGATTGCAATCTCTGAACCTTTTGGAAGATGGAGGTCAAATTGGTGATGTGAGAGTTAAGATCGTAACTGTAACAGACGATATCATCTAAGTATACGTAGCAACGGGCACCCTGGAGACCTGAAAGTGCTGTGTTCATCAATCTCTGAAAGGTGGAAGGCGCATTCTTTAATCCGAAGAACATACGGTTAAATTGGAAGTGTCCCTCCGGTACATTGAAAGCAGTTTTTGAAGTACCGAGTTGGTCAAGGATTTCTGCTATTTGAGGAATAGGATAGGTGTCTCGTCGTGTGGTCACGTCATTAAGCTTCCGGTAGTCAATTACTACTCTCCATTTTTGAACCCCTGAAGCGTCGATTTTTTTCGGAACTACCCAGATAGGGGAGGACCAGGGAGAATTAGAAGGTGTTATAATGTTCTGGTCGAGCATTTGTTTTATTTGTTTCTTTACTTCAGTCTTATGGATTTCAGGGAATCTGTAAGATTTCGTATGGATCGGGACGTCGGATGTCGTTTTGATGTCGTGCTTCATAGCAGTGGCATAAGAGAGTTTTTCGCTAGGGAGATGGAATATATCGGAATAGTCGGAGCATACTTGGAAAAGCGCATCGATTTCCTCTGAGTTTAAATGTGATACGCGTAGTTGTTCAAGGACCCGTTGAGTCCGTTGAACCGAATTTTGCCTTTCGTCTAGGTTTTTGATTTCATGTTCATTTGAAATGTTGCTAAATGCATCTGGGTTGAAAGCGGTGAGTACGAGATTTAGATTGGATTTTAGAGTCACAGGTATTTCGGAGAGGTTCACAATCGATATGTTTATTCGTTTGTTTCTTTTGACACGAGCTAAACAGTTAGCTATTAGCAGGGTTTCGGATGGGTTTTGATCAAGAATTATCCCTCCTTTAATTTCTGGGTTTGAAACGGAACACTCTATAATGGTTTCAGTTCTAGCAGGAATTATATAGGTAGGTTCGCAAAAATGGAGTTTCAGTTCTGTCTTGCCTATTCGTAAGGTGTCGGTGTTGTAGTCGATGTTGCATCCGAATTTGTTCAGTAGGTCTGTGCCTATTATGCCATCATATGGTAGTTTTTTGTCAGAGATTACATGGAACTTGTGTGAGTTGTGTTTGGTAGAGTGGTCAAATATGTGGAGTTTTAAGAGAAAATGGCCAACGGTTTTGGTCGATTCTTCGGTCGGATCAATACCCTTGAGGTTTATTGGCTCTTTGTTGAGCGTAGGCTGCCTTTGTATACATGACTCCTTTAGTAGACTGACGGAGGAGCCTGAATCAACTAGTAATGAGAGAGGTATAGAAGATACAGAGGAATGGAGTAACACGTGTGGGAGTAACATTTTGGAAGGGTCGCAGGTTATTTCGTAGACCTCTAAATCAGGGATTGTTTCAGGTGCGCTTGAAGAATTGGTAGGTGCTTCCAAATTTGTAGCTACCGAGGCTCGTTTTCCTATAGCGGTTACTTCAGCGTAACTTGATTTGATATGGCGTGTAGTCGTTTCTATAAGTTCGGTAGTTTGAGAAATGGCATCTGAAGCAGAGACCGCGCACTAGTACGGGTTTTCGAAGTGGTAGTAAATGTAGCGTTTCCTATTCCGCTAGATATAGCAGAGCATGGGTGTTTGTTATTTAATTCTGGATTAGAGATGGGTTTCAGGTTTGGATTTGGTACAACGGTGTTTGATTTCGTTCTTTGGTTAATGTAGGATCGAGGAACAGATACAGAGGATATAGAAATATTAGGGTTCGGCGAGCATCCTTGTTGTGGAGCTATTTTGTTATTTACAGAAGTGGAAAAGTGGCTCTGTGAATAACCATGTAGCGGTCTGTTTGGAGCTTTTGAAATAGATACAGTGGATTTAGAAATGTTCGGGTTTATAGGCACCCGCACCAGACAATTATTCGTTTTTTGGGGTTTCGTGATCCGGTTCGTCGCGGGATTGGTAATCGGGATATGGATTTTCAATAAAATTTACACGCGGTACGTTTGGTCTACCTCTGTAGCCGGACAAGGAAGGTTGATTTGGGTCAGAGTTCCTAAATTGATTATTGTACTCTCTTTTCCTACAGTTTTCGATCGTGTGACCGGGATACTTGCAATATCTGCAGAAGATTGTGTTATTGTCATTATTGTTTCTAAAGGGTGTCAGAGAAGGTTGCCTTGGAGTATTAAAGCGAGCGGGTCTATTAGCGGGATTTCTTTCCGCTGGAAAGCGATTTCGGTTTTGATAATTGTTATTAGGCATATTTGACATTAGATTCCGTTTTTTTAGACTTTGTAGGATTTTTTCCTCTGCTATTGCTAACTGCTTCGCTTAAGCTTTCAGGATCGCGGCATCTTATAATCGGAGCTATTTTGGGTTGAGTCCTGTTACGAATGTGTGCAATGCAAGATCTTGCATTGCGCCGACTCTTCCCGAGATCTCTCCCTTCTTTTGTGTAGGTAAGGAAATATTTATTTCGGTTATCAATTTTGCAAGACAAGTTTCTATTCTAAGGGAAAATCGGTTAACCGTTTCGTCGCGGGTTTGTCTGCAATCCTGCAAGTCGGATAGCAAATGTGAGTAATATTTGCGTTCCCCAAACTGGGTTTTGAGAAACTCTTCTAATTGTGACCAATTGTCAAATTCTTTAATGGCACAAGCAGTTTGTGCCTTGCCTTCCATTTTGCATAAAATTAATTTTAGTAAAATATCCTTTTGCCAAACATTTGCCAGCCCCATTGCATGCCTACAGTTTGTTATGAATGGATTAAGCTGTTCTCTAATTTCTGGATAAATTGAGTCAGAATATTCATGTCCATTGTTGGAGTGGTAATGGTATTGTCTTTAGGCATTTTGGATAATTTGAATTTAATATTATTTAAGTATAAGTATAAAGAACTAGAATTATAGCAATAGCTCTGACACAATAAAATAATTCCGAAACAATTTAACCAATATTAAAACAAAATAAAAGGATTTTCTTCACAGCAAAAGTAAAAGTCTTATTACGGTAATGGTTCTGCAAAATACAGACAACTAAAATATAGATTGGCTATGACAAAGACTCACAGTATGAAGCATAAGTATGTAGCGTAGGCTGTAGACGACATTTCTCGGATATGACGGTGACGGCGGCGGCGCAGCGGCGGCGACGCGGGCGAGCGGCCGGTCTAGACGCAGCGACAGCAGTCTGGCTGATAAGGAAGCTGGCTCGTTGTGCTGTGGGTCGTTGATGTGTTGCACAGCGACGGATAGTATTCTTTTTGGATACTATGACTTTTCGCAAATATGGAATTGCGACTTTATTTCATAAACCGCTAATATGTTCTTATTAATTTGATGCACTTTATAGTGAGATTGAAGTCAATTATATCTTCGTAGTTTATTTTCGATTCACTTTTAGTTGCACTTTACTGTGAATTTAACGTTTTTTTTCACTTTTATTTACGAAGGCGTACCGAGGAATCTTTTTTGATCCCCTTGATCTGCCACCAAATGTTAGAGCAAGACTCCTAATTCGAGTTTTAAAAAATAAAATTCGAAACACAAAATTAAATTGTTTAATATGAAAATAGAATAACTTAGAAATAGCACAAAACAGAGTTCTATAGAAAAATGGTAAGGGCAGCCGACGCGGTCGGAAGGTGGAAGGAGACTGAGGTTCGAGCTGGACTCTATTGCTAAACTGAACTGTATGTAGCTGAGCCAGCACGGCTGTCAGCACTTCTACTTACTAGCTAGGGGTGTAACAGTTCGATCTCTATATTGACTTTGTCATATTACACTTTTTGCATTTTTTATTTTTAAAAACAAAACTACGTTAACTTACGTTTGGCGTAAAGTGGTCATGTTAAAGTAAATCTCATCGTACGGCACTTCTTGCAGCTCCTTAGGAAACACCAAATCTACTGCCAGCCGGTACGAGCCTTTGCTGAGTGCGTTTGAAGAATTGCTTGTCTCCTTTTTCCTGTACAATCCTTAATTGCATTAACTTCGTTTGCTATACACCTAAAACGACTTTCATATGTGCCTTATGTATGCACGTTATGGTCGAAATTCGATAAAATTCCAAACTGTGTAACGGACATATTTTTTTACGTTCGTGGGTAAGCGTCGGCTCATCACCAACAGAAGATACGCGGGGACAGAGTCGAGCTCAACGAGGGTCGAACGCAACGACAAGCTGCCCGGAACCGGAACGCACTTTTGTATAATCATCCGATGAAGTCAACGGTGGTTAACACATAATTAGTCTAGTACTGTAACGGTTAATTTGTAATTCTTACAAAAAAATAAACACAAATCTTGCCTATAACTACGAATGTGTACTAACTCAAACTAAAAATAACTTTTTTTTATTACTTAAAGGAAAAGAACATTAAATGACATAACACAAAATTATTAATATTTAAATAGTAACAATTTCTAGTCTGTTATTTTTGGAGTCGGTTCCAGCGGAAGAAAGTTTGAAGACCTACAGTCATTTTAGTTTATATGGTTTGATCTTAACAGATAAAAAAAATATTATTATACGCCTTATACGACTAAGGTGAGCTTCCCGCCCAAACGTTTCGGTGATCTGATGGAGAACAAGCTTATTGGCGCATAGCCAGAGCGTTGAAATCAGACACCTTCAACTCTCTCCCTCCGTTAACTCGGCCCAACAACATTCCCGCGTTCGATGACGACGAAAAAGCGGATTGCCTTGCATCTAGATGCCCAATCCCAATGTCCCTTAAGCACACAGCCTTTCGATCTCAATCATGTGCGTGAGGTAGACGGCGAAGTGGAGCGCAGAACTTCTCTGCCCATACAAGACCCCCTGTCCCCCGTCACTGTCAACGAAGTCAAACTGGTCATCAAAGATCTACACCCCCGTAAAGCTCCAGGCGCGGACGATATCTCTAACGATATCCTAAAGCGCCTCACTATTCCCCTTCTCTGCTTTCTAGTAGCGATCTTCAACGCTGCTATCGAAAATTGCACCTTTCCTTCTCAATGGAAAGATGCAATTGTTATAGGCATCCATAAGTCAGGGAAAGCTCGTACCGAGCCATCCTCTTACCGCCCTATAGGTTTACTAAAGGCCCTTGGTACACTTTACGAACGCCTCCTCCTCGCTCGCCTACGGAACCCTATAGTCTCTAGAGACATCTTAATCGACGAGCAATTCGGCTTTCGCGCCAAACACTCGTGCGTCCACCAAGTCGACCGCATTACGGAACATATTTAAGTGGCTTCCAACCAGTATTAGGTAAGCCCCGCCAAACGGGCGCTTTCTTCGATGTAGCGAAAGCCTTCGAGAAAGTCTGGCACAATTGTTTAATTAATAAACTGTACAACTTTCAGTTGCCAGACCGTCTCGTGCTCTTCATAAGAGACTACTTGTCGAACCGTCACTTTCGCTATAGAGTTGAAAGCACTCTCTCTTCCCCCCGTCCCATAGAAGCAGGAGTCCCGCAAGGGTCCGTGCTCGCCCATATCTTGTACCTTCTGACACAAATGACATCCCTAAAACGATAGGTATCCAATTAGCCCTCTTCGCGGACGATACCGCTATTTATACCACCGATAGGCAAGTGAGTCGAATCACTAAGAGACTCCAACCCGCTATCACCGCCCTAGGCGAATGGTTTTGGAAATGGAGAATCGAAGTGAATCCCGACAAAAGCTCTGCCGCTCTCTTTACCTCAGGCCGCCCTCCGCAGCCATCTCCCCTCCCACTCTTCGGCCCTGGCATTCCTTGGCAAAACAACCTTATTTTTTTTGCTGGATGAAAGCAGATAATGTCATTCTCAACGAACGAAAATCGACTCGCTTTAATACACGAGTATTTATCAAACGAAACTGAAGAGCAACGTTCTCATCGACTCGCTTACATACACGAGCGTTTATCAAACGAAACCAAAGAGAAACGTTTTCATAAACTCGCTTTGATATACGAGAGTTTATCAAACGAAACTAAAAAGCAACTTTCTCACGACTCGCTTTAATACACGAGCGTTTATCAAACGAAACTGAAGAGCATCGTTCTCATCGACTCGCTTTGATATACGAGCGTTTATCAAACAAATCCAACCAGCGTGCGCGATCCATCTTCGTCTGTCGTCTTGTAGAGTAAGCGACACATCAACCTAACCTTAATGGACTTTGAACCCAAGGCGCAACACAGCGAAAAAGTCGCGAAAGAAGGATAGTCGTAATACATATTCCGTCTCACACTGGCTGCTTTCTTACGTAGTATCTCCACTGCATCGCGTCGCAACCGTAAATTATGAATGAATATATAAGTGTGCGTGCATAATTATTATTGGGTTCAAATTTTTCTTACCTACGATAACAAAGAGGCATACAAAAAGGTGATCGCCCTTGAAAACTCTTATTAACTTTTTTTTTTTTTCTTATTCTCTTATCTTCTTCTGGATTAATCTACTCAGTCATTTATTGATTTAACATATTGTTCTTTTTTGGATATTGTTTTTGTGCCGCCGTAACATTTGTCCCTCCCATTCAAAAGTAGGATTTGGGAGATACTGGAATAGTAATAATGTAGTAATGTCGGTATTAAACATTTATGAAGTATGGAAAAAATTCGTTTCATTGTAATTTATTATAAATTATTATTATTATTATAGTATTTTTACTAACCATCATCGTTAGTATTACAGAATTGGCTTTTTAGCCTATTTCGCACACAGTGTCCTCTATAATTAACGATATACAGATATACACAATGGTTAACAAACATCAACTTAATCCACTGATTTTATTTCGAATAGTATTGGCAAAAGTCATTATTAGGCAGACTCTTTGGTAATTTGGTTGAGACTGGCCTTTTAGTAAAAGAAAAATAAAATATCAGAAAACGTAGTAACGTCACTTAACTATTTAAAATCAACATGACAATTTAAATTGAAAATAATAATGAGGATAAACTAAAAATAACAACAATAAAAATAAAATTTTAATAGATATAACTTGGCAGTAAAGTTATTAACAGTAGTGTGAATACCCACAACGGATCTTAGTGCAAATGGAGCTTTTAATATAAAGTATTTCCATTGATCAATCCTAAAACTTTTTTAATATAATAGACTTTTTTAACTACAACAATTCCACAATTAGGTAATCCAGATCACAGGAACCTACCTATATGAAAATAAAATAATCATAAATTTAAACTATTTACCTAAACCCTTAACCTTTATTTCCCAAACGCGTAAACTCGTCTTATCTTTATTATCTATTACTACATTTTTATTACAAGTCACACCAAAAATATTAAAAAATCAAGAGCTACTGAGTATTAATAATAATCTTACATTAGAAAAGCAAGTTCAGCTAAAATAATCTACAGGTAATTACTATAATTTTGACTGAGTAAGAATAATGTGTTATGTTAAAAACAACATAAGAATAGCTTGGTAAACGCCTAGGTAGGTATTACCTTAGTTCACTATCGAGATAAGAAGGAAGACAAACATTTTTCATCTCTTAAGGACGACAGAAATTACATTGACATTGTTTCATCTCCATAAAAGTTTACTGCCGTCCTTATGCGATTGAAAAGTTTTCTCGTCAACAAATATGACGGTGTTATTAACGTAATCAAAATTATAATATTCCAAGCAAAAGCATACTCTTGCTAGAGCATGCCCTCGGTTAGCGGAATCTTTTTCGCTAGCCTACGATGCCGAAGCCCTGCTTCTTTCAACCGCCGCCGGACAGTCTGCGTCAAAATCTGAAAATTAAATTTTATTAAAACATACCCAATAATAAAAGCTGATGCATACGAAAAGGCAGCGTTGCCAACTATCAAAAAGTCTCATCCTATTAGAAATTATTTCCTCGTTTTGTGTGTAAATAATACTATTTAAAAGAGTTGTTCCATTTCGGTACTAAAATAAATTGAAAAATTAACCAGCTTATAAATAGATTTATTTTACAGAGCACTAGATATTCTAAAATAAAAACAATTTTTTTGGACCTACAATTCACAGAAAATCGCTTACAATTTTTAACGTAAAAACGGAACGTAAAACTAAGAAGCGGAGCGAAAATCTTTTGGCTGATGGACTAATGGTCAGTGCCCAATGCCATAAAAACAAATCAGAGCTCAAACCTGTATATTATTTTTTCTTCTTTTTTCTTAGAATTTTATGGCCTGTGCTGATAACTGACTACTGAATAATCATTTTTAAAAATCAATTTACATTTTTAATTTAGGTGTTAATATTTATTTTTATTATTTCGCTGGGTTATTTACCCTAGGCTTTACCTAAATACAAAAGTTGACGCTGGTTAAATTTACTTGGAAATAAAATACCAAGCTCCATACTAATTCGGTACAAGTCTTTTAATATTATTTTTATTAGAGAAAATAATACCTATACATATATTTATTTAACCAATGTTATTATTATTGATTACTGAATTTCAACTAAAATTCTTAATACATTTTTAGGGTTCTGTACCCAAAGGGTAAAAAACAGGCCCCTTTTACTAAGACTCCGCTGTCCATCCGCCCGTCTGTCATCTCATGAACCGTGATAGACAGTTGAAATTTTTACAGAAGATGTATTTCTTTTGCCGCTATAAAAACAAAAATAAAAGAAACCAGAATAAAATAAATGTTTAAGGGGGCTTTTTGCTCGATATTGATAACGGCAACAGGTAGACGCTTGAAATATTCGCAGAATATTTAATTATATATTCACAAAAAAAAAAATATTAAAATTAAAGAAACATTTACATACAACAGACGTAATTTTTTTTTTGCTGTTTTTATAGATAATGGTACGGAACCCTTCGTGTGCGAGTCCGACTCGCACTTGGCCGATGTTTTCATAATAATTTTCGCGATGTCTATTCTTTTCAAGTAGGGCTGAGCTCTTCGCGTGAATTAACCTTAAACCTTAACGCTAATACTCTTAGCGATCGGTCACACGTAAATCTTATTGCACACATAGGTAGGTAGGTATAATTTTTTACAGGGTTTTGTTTAGACTTGAAAATCTTAAATTTAAGATTACATTTCCAATACGTTAGTAGAATTCTGTGATCTTTTGGCCTCAATCGGGCTCCGCCGGACTTAGTTCAGATACTCAGAGACGGTAAAAAACTACGTTTATCGTAGGTCGCAGGTCGCAGTAGCCTCAACCAACAGGCGGCTTGTTGTGCTCAAAGTCGGGTCGTTACGTTCCCTAAAACATGGTTGAGCGAAGCGATGGCTGATTCATGTGTCATACTCGTGAACGGGTGCCGCCTGTGGAGGCTGGTCTGCTCTTGCAAACTTCTTTGTATCCTTTTATTTAGTCTTACTTTTTTATTTATTTTTATCAATAATGTAAGACATTGATTATTTCTAAGTGATGAATAGGTACATAAACTGTCTTTTTTTATATTTTGCAATTAGATACTTTTATGTTGTGCTTGTGCATTTTATGTTTGTAATGGAAATTGTCCTTCTATGATAGGCAGGGGATTTTCCATTATTTTAAGTGGACGCTGTAAGAGAAAGGGAGAAAAAAATGCCTTTGCTGAGTTTCTTGCCTGTTCTTCTCAGTACAAGGTCTCCCGTCCTATAGACTTACGAAGCGATGGCGTAGTTACATTCATAAATGCTCATTTATTGTAGCCTAAATTAAAATGATTTTAATTTTTGAGTCACCATTTTTATTACACATAAAAATTACAAAAGCGAAAGTTTGTGAATGTGTTGTTCACGCTCAAACTGCTGGACCAAGTTTAATGAAATTTGGTACGGAGGTAGGTGACACCCTGGATTAACATATAGGTTTGCTACTTTTTATCCTAAAAAAAATATTATGTTTTCGAGGGATGAGCAAGGAATCAGATATGGCTCCATAACTGAATTTAGCGCGGATGTAACCGCGGTCACAGCCAGTGACATTATAAAATAACGAAATTTTTTTTACACTGACCGGCGCGGCGCGCAAATTTAGTAACTAACTATAATGGGAACGGTGTTTAAATCCATTACAGTTACAAATTACAAAATAATCACGCCGATTACCGGGTCATGTCTGATTTTTTTTTTTTATATAAAACCGACAACATGGTTCAGTAAAATATATTTTTCTATCGCTTATAGCGCATGCATATATACCTATTAAAGTAACCTAAAAATAAATACCTACCACTGACTGACCGACTCATCAATCGCTTGAGTGTATAAATAGGTAATAGATAATGATACTTACATGACATTGAGAAGCAGTGCTCTGGGTATTGAGAAACGGCTCCATTTAATGAGCCACTTTTATAGCCGCATCTTCCACAGCAGTTGTGGCTCGAACATAAACCTGTCGGAGTTATGGCGATAGGTCTCCCCTCGTTTCCTCGTTCTGGAGGATCCAATGTCTTATTGTTTTTCTGTAAATAAAATCTTTTAAATTTGGCAGTTATTTAAAACAGGTGTCAAATAAGTTAAGTCGATACCAAAAAAAAATATAAAATGTCACTCATGAGAGTGCTTTTAGTTACCTTTTAAGACCAGACAGTAATTTCATTTCTTTATTACTGTTTTTCTTTTATATTGTATTTATTATTCTATATTAGGTATTGATATTACCTGCTGACTCTTCGGTGAAGGAAAACATCGTGAGGAAACCTGCATAATTAACCCCACAGTCGGAACGTAGGTATGAGGCTGGTAAGGATTAAAATTATCAACCCATTACTTTTGATTCATGATGGATAGGTTCCTATAAACATACATAATTAACAAAGTAAATTTACTTACTGTTATTGGAGTTCGTCGCTCAATATCTTTTATTCTGTAGCCCGCTTCTCCGCTGCACTTGGATAAGTCGAGGTGCCATATTTAATTTAGATAGGTAGCGATGCAAAACGATTGCGCGCGCGCGCGCGCCTAATCGTGTCAATGTTATGGACAACACTAAATAAATTTTGATTTATTTTATTACACCTAGATGTTGATTGAGCTGGGTACTTACGCCGCCTGTACCTTAACTGTGTTCAGTCTCTTTCCTACGATTTATCTATAGCGAAACGTTTTGGTTATAGGTATGTTTTCGTGGGTAGCTTGATGTGTCGCCTAGTGTACGTGGTATTCTATTTTCTTCGTCACGCGGTAATAACGGCATCCCATTTCGGAGATCAATTTCTACGAGCTAGGGTAATTAAAATGCCGTATATAATACCTACACAAATTTCACAAAATCCTTATCAAAGTCAAAGTCAAGTTTTTTTTATTCAAATTAGGTTTTTACAAACGCTTTTGAATCGTCAAAGTTGTGAAATACTATTTTTTGAAGCCAAACTTCAAAACTAAATGCAGACATTTTTAGGGTTCCGTTCCTAAAAAGAAAAAAGGGACCCTTATAGGAACACTTTGTTGTCCGTCTGTCAAGACCCTTATCTCAGGAACGCGTGAAGGTATCAGGTTGAAATTAATATTAAATACTAAGGTCTACGGTCACTTGAAGCTGTAAAAAAATCAAGCTTCTGTGTCAACTTAATAAAACATAGGGCCATTTTTGACGCATATTTCGGCATACACAAACAAATCAAAACCTATGGGGTACCTACTTTACGTTATCATGAATTTAGACACGAAGCAAGGTCTTACATCATAGATATAGGAAAATATCCGAAAATTGGTAACTTACATTGTTAACACATTAAAAAAAAAGTTTGTCAGTCAAGACCCTTTTACTGAAGAACGCGTGGGAGTATCAAGTTGAAATTAATATCAAATTCTTAACTCTACGGTCATTTAAAGTTTAAAAAAATCAAGCTTCTAAATCAATGCAATAAAAAAATATGCCCGAAATACGGTTAGTTTTGTCGCATACCTATTGTGATTTGTGACTTGTGACTGTATATTACCAAAATTAAACCGCCTTCAAAATTGTAACTTATTTAATTAATAACTAAGAAGGGAGAAAATAGTTTTATCTTTTAAAAAAATCTAAATTAAATATGCCACTATTTTATTGACGTCGGTGCCAGCCATCGATATGACAAACAATAGATATGTCTGAAATGTACCGACAGGCTAGCCGCCCACAGTCTAATTTTGTACCGACAGGCTAGCCGCCCACAGTCTAATTTTGTACCGACAGGCTAGCCGCCCACAGTCTAATTTTGTACCGACAGGCTAGCCGCCCACAGTCTAATTTTTAGACTATGTTGAGTAGCGCATCGATCTAACGCAACAGACACAAGGTCAGCAGCGGCGTGTGAAAAACTCTTGATGTTCGTGTTTTTTACTTAAATAATGTTTGAGGACATAACCTCAAACCTGTAAAACTATAACAAAAAAGAAATGGCACACCTATCAATATTTTTTTCATAAATAACTGATTTACTTTATTTTTAATAATTCCTTGTAGATTATTTGCAATAGAGGTGAACTATCTGTATCAAACTCGTGTTGGTCATCACTGACATTTTGTTTTAAAAAAGCACTTCTTTGCACTTTTAAGGCAGTATAAGTCTAAGTCAACGCATTAAAAAATACGGCTGAAATACGGGCATTTTGTGGTATATTTCGGCATGTAATAAGAACCTATGGGGTACTTCCCGTTTTTCTAAAATCATGAAAATATAGGAAAACATTCAAAATTCGTTAATTTACTGTAATATCACATTTAAAAAAAAGTTTGTCCAGACCCATTTACTCAAGAACGCGTGGAGGTATCAAGTTGAAATTAATATCAAATACTGTATACGGTCACTTAAAGTTGTAAAAAAATCAAACTTCTGAGTCAATGTAAAAAAAAAATATGCGCAAAACGAAATACCGTGGCAATTTTTGTTGCATAAAGTGACACAAATAAATCAAAACCTATGGGGTACTTCTCGTTGCCCAAGAATCATAAAATTTGCCAGGAAGCAAGATGTTTTATTACAAATAAAGGAAAAAATCTAACAACTAATCATAAACCTGTGAGACTTGATCTCACGATGGAAGAATAATAAGTTTGTACGTAACCCTCGGTGCACGAGCCAGACTCGCACTTGGCCGGTTTTTTTATTTTGCATAAATATAATATAATAACCTTGTGTAATGCTCGTGCATATAGTATTATCTACGTGTGGCCCTGACTGAAAAACAGCTTATGAGTTTTGGACACACATAAATACTGTGTCGGAGGACATTTCATTGGTACGTAGACATCTCTATCTTTTTTTGTGTGTATTTTAGTGTGTGGCATTAACTTTTTTTTTATTTTATATCTTTTTCTGTACTCCTGGACATATGAATGTATATCTTTGTTATCAATGAATAAACATTTTTTGCCTTATTTATATTAATGTTATTAATTTAATTATTATTAATGTTAATATTTATGTCTGTATTAGACACTGTACTACAAAGAATCGAATGCGGGGAATGCCTTTCCTTAGCACTAGATGGCGCGCTACTCCATATGCAAGTCCTTCCTTATCACTAGGTGGCACGCTCCTCCATATACAATGCCTTTCCTTATCAATAGATAGGGCGCTATTCCATATGCAATGCCTTTCCTTATCACTAGATGGTGCGCTAGTCCATATACAATGTCTTTATTTATTACTAGATGGCGCGCTACTCCATATACATCGCGATAGTGTTTATCAGTGATTTTGACAAAATAATAACAAAACATATTCCATTTCATATTTTACTTCATAGAGTTTAAATCATATATGAAACTGGTTCGGCGCGAATAAGTTTAGAAATTAAAAACATACTTTTAGTCTTTTATTTCATTAATGTGGCACAGACGAAGTTGCGCGGGTCAGCTAGTCTTACATAAAACAAAGTCGTGTAAGTTATTACACACACTACTATAATAAGTTGTTACACCAATTATAACTCAAGACCGGTTGCATACATTTTTATGATTTAAGATTTACTGGATTAATCTAATAACAAATTTGAAATAAGAAAAAATCACAAAAAACGATATAAGGAAAATTGTTTTTCTCAAACATTTTTGGTATGCAACGCCATTAGAGGTGACATGACAAAAAATACCATAGACATAGAAAACTGTGCGCACGGCGGAGAAGGTTCTGAATAATTAGTACAATATATATAATTAATACTGAATAATTCTAAATAATTAGTATAATATATAATACCATAGACATAGAAAACTGTGCGCACGGCGGAGAAGGTTCTGAATAATTAGTACAATATATATAATTAATACTGAATAATTCTAAATAATTAGTATAATATATAATACCATAGACATAGAAAACTGTGCGCACGGCGGAGAAGGTTCTGAATAATTAGTACAATACATATAATTAATACTGAATAATTCTAAATAATTAGTATAATATATATACATATAAGATCGATGAACTCTAATACCGTTTGAACGCGTGCGTGCGTGCGTGTGTGCGTGTGTGTGTGTGTGTGTGTGTGTGTGTGTGTGTGTGTGTGTGTGTGTGTGTGTGTGTGTGTGTGTTTGTGTGTTTGTGTGTTTGTGTGAGTGAGGGTGTGTGTGCGTGTACCTGGGGGCGGCGAGCGTGACGACGGCGACGAGTGAGCTGCTAAACAGCCGGTCGACGAGGCAGGTCTCCTGTCCCGACCGGCTCGCATAGATCTCCTCTGCGGTATCGTCACCCGCACCGCCCAGCGCAAACAGGTGGTACCCGTTGCTGCTGCCCGCCACCAGCGACCTGAGACACACACAACCAAACACGTCACACCGGTCCAACTGCCATACCCACTTTTCTACTGACCCATATTTCAAAACATATTGATTTATGATGCAGAATCAGACAAATATTTGAAGAACCTGTTTTTCGATTCCGACTGCTCTTTGAAACATGTTGCCCGGTTCTACAGTGCCTCAGTACATAGTAAATTAATTTAGCAAACAAGCTTGCCTATGGACACTAGCAACACCAGGGCGTAAATCGCGCGTTGCCGACCGTTTAAAAATCTAATCAGTTTTTTCTTAAACAACTCCGTACTGTACTTTTCCTAGAGAAAACCTTGGCAGGGACCTCATTCCACCATCGGGCGTTTGCAAGAGGAAGTTCCTCTAAAACCGCGCTGTTTTTTTTTTTAGGTTAGGTTAGGTTCTAAGGTGTGGGGATGAATTTTCTCTAATAGTGAGCGGTGCAATAGTGGGCATCATTTTGAACAATTCCTCAGAACGCAACCAAGATAATAATATAACAGGACAGGAGTATTCTGTAAACGATGCACCGGCTAGGTGCTCAGGAGATAGAGATTCAGGTAGAACAGGTTCAGAGGCAAGTAAAGAAAATACTTTTAAGGGTAAGGCAGGTTATAATGTATACTCGTTCACAGTTAATAATAACAATATTTAATAGTCAGTAGTAACCTAATCACATAAGGTGATTTTGAACCCTTAATATATATAAAAAATAACGATCTATTTTACATTCATAGAGAACAACCTCACTAAACAGAAAGATAGAAAAATCGTAAGCCTGCCTACACAGGTTTCTAAGTGTAAGGTTTTCAAGCATATATTAAGAGGGCGATATAGGCCAGAAACCTAATTTCTGTAATTCTAACGTTCTATATAAATGCACTATAAATCTTTAGATACTGTCATATACATAACTATGAGATATATGTGTTATAGGTATACTTCTTAAGTAATTTATACCGTAATGACGCCTTGGGATTTAACGTTATTAACGTTTTGTAGTCACATTTTTTGACTTTTTGCTACAACTTAGGAGTCAATGCAAATGCAACAAGTGTTGAAACTACGGTCACTTCCAGATTTATTTATTGCATTAAATATAATAAATGAAAATCATTCAGTAAGGTAATGCACTAGACAAAAGCAAGTTTTATAACATATATTTTTTTCAATCCTTTATATGCTATAGTTTAGCCACAAAATTTGCCCAAAAACTGCGTATTATCGCGGTCTAGCCTATACCGCAGCCTTAAAAATAGAATATACAATAGTTTCTTCGGCCTAGAACCCGATCAGCGATCTTCCACGTCGATCGCACCCCGCAGGTCTCCGCCGCCAAAGTACCGCGGACGGGACTGACTTGAGGTGACCTAATGACGTGTAGTGAGTAATGTACGGGTAAGGCTTTAGTAAGCCGGCACAATGCTATGTCTATGTATGTGCTTGTCTTCTCAGTAGAAAGTCTCCCGCCCTATAGACTTACGAACCGATGGCGTAGTGACATTCGTAAGTGCTCAATTATTGTAGCCTAAACTGAATAAATTATATTGAATTTGAATTTGAATATGCCGCACGTGGCTGGCACAATGAAATGCCGCACGTGGCTGTCACGATGCTAAGCAGCACGCGGCAGAAGTTCGCCCCTTAGCTACGGTGATCAGCGGTGCTCAGGCTGAAGCACTCCAGGCAGGTCGAGGATTTGGAGTATAGAGCACTCCATGCAGGTCGAGGATTAAGAGTATAGAGAACTTCAGGCCTCCCCTCAGTGCTGACGTCGCTAGAAGGCTGACGCGCACCGACCCTCGCAGTAGTTGAGAAGAGTAGTCTTCTCCCAGACCTCAGTTACGGCACAGAGCCGAAACGTAACGGTATAGTAGGAACTAAAAACCGTTGTGCTAGATATATAATGTATAATTTACATTAGTACACAACACAATAAGAAGAGCACAGAAAAAACAACGTACTTTTTGTTTTTATAAGTAAGCAACTGTGTTGCAGTATAATGATTTTTAGTATGCTCTTAATTAAAACATCTCGGACCAGAATTTTATCCGTCCAACGCCAAGGATATACGTAAAGCAGTATGTTATGACTTAGAGTTGTCAAGACTCACAAAGATCCTACGATCTCTTAATTTGAAATCATATCGCCGGTAATGGACCTAAGAGTGGATGCCGGTCCTTTACCGAAGACGTACTATCTGAACGGTCTTTCCATTATAATCTAAATACATAAAAGAAGAAACTGACTGACTGACATATCAACGCACAGCCCAAACCGCTGGGTCTAGAGATTCCAAATTTGGTACGTAGGTTCATTATTAGGTATAGGGGTGCACTAAGATAGGATTTTTCAAAATTCACCCCCTAAAGGGGTGAAACGGGGGTCCAAAGTTTGTATGAAAATCCGTAATTTTTAAAGTGAAAGGGATGAAAATTGGTATATGGCCTTTCGGTTAAAAACTAAGAATGACGTGTTTCACTGTTTTTGAAAAATCATGCCCTAAGGAGATAAATAGGGGTTGTAAATTTGTATTAAAAAAATCAAACAATAGAGCCGATCTGGCTAAAATTTGGAATACAGATAGCTTGTATCTTAACATAACACATATGCTACATTCAATCCCGGAAAACGCACAAGTTTCTACGGGAATGATTATAACTTAATATGCCTTTTGTTACTCCGTCACGTCGCACCACTGCATCGGATTCAGATGTAATTTGGCGTAGAGATAGTTGAAAGAACGAAGAAGGATAAGGCTTGAGAGCCGATTGAGAGGTCCCATAGGAATGAAATCCTATCGTGATAATCAAAATGGCCGCGGGGAAACACGATTTAATTGTGCGGTAATTTTTCACAGGGATAGTTAAAGATATGGAAAAGGATTGAAACTCCTTATTATCCCGATTCGGCAATTCCCGTGAGAATAAAACCATGGTAAAATATTATGCAATTGAGCTGAAATTTGGCAGAAGGTTAGTTGAAGAGAACGGAATAGGATATTAACAACTAATTTCATACTGATCAAGAGTTCCTATGGGAATAAAAACTTATCGCAACATTTGTATGGAATCCATTATTTTTCTATTTAAATGGATGAAAATTTGTACATGGCCTTTCGGTTGAAAACTAAGAATGACATGTTTGTTGTAAATTGTTGTATGGTGTTGCATAGTGTTGTATGGTGTTGTATGGTGTGGTGTGGTGTGGCGTGTAAAAAGTAAATAAGTTTGTGTTTGTGTGAGTGTGTATGTTTTTTATTTCTTTAGCGAGTTAGTTGCTTATCACCTGATAAGTTAACCAGAGATATTAGGGATGTACTAAGAAATCATTTTTCAAAATTAAATCAAAATTAATGGCTTAAAATGGGGGCCAAAGTTTATATGAAAATCCATTATTTTTTAACCTTCTTCTTCTTCTCAGCCAGAGGACGTCTACAGCTTAATATAGCCCCCCCCCCCCATATTTCTTCAAAGATCGGTCGAATGCCGCCCGCGCCCACCTACTTCCGACAGCTTTAACCGGATCCTCTTTCCATCCAAAACAAGAAGGGTATGTAGTATTTTTCAACCTTTTTTTTTTTTTTTTAATACCACTAAGGTGGCAAACAAGCTTACGGTCACCCTAGCCTATGGACGCTTGCAACACAAGGGGTATCACTCGCGCGTTGCCGACCCTTCAGAAATCTAATAACTTCTTTCTTGAAGAACTCGATACTGTAGTCCTTGGAAAAAACCTTGGCAGGAAGCTCATTACACAACTTAAGCGTTCGCGGGAGGAAGTTTCTCTGAAACCGCACTGGACGCGACCATTTAGGTTCTAAAGTGTGAGAATGAATTCCCTGCTGATAGCGAGCGGTGCGATGGTAGAAAGTAGCCGTGGGCATTATTTCGATCAATTCCTCAGAATACAACCTATTGTACAAGCGGTAGAACACACACAGGGAGGCAAAGTCTCTCCTCAGACTTAAGGGCTCGATACCGCAAGGAAAAAAAATATGCTTTATTGTTATGGCGTTTTCTAATCCTTAACAATACAGACACATATGTATGTGTAAATTGGAAGAAAGGTAACTAAAGGATTGGTGAAAAGATTTACTCACTGTAACTACTAGTTAGCTACTACCATCCTTGGAATATCGATGTGGTTCTTGTAGTCTTCTGGTCGCTTCGGTCCGCGTCCTTAATAATTTTTTTTGTTTGGTGATCCTCGCCAAAGCGTTAAAACGCAAGATGTTTCGTTCGGTGATGGTCAGCTTAGTGTTCTAACAACTTTGGGCAGCCACCCTACGAATTTAAAACAGGGATCCTACCGGCTACGCTAATAAATTAATTATAAAAAATAATTTATTCGGACAGAGTAACTACTTATAATTGATACAACAATGATATACATCTACTTACATTATAGTAAGGTTTATATATTGTAAGTTTTACATACTAAGCTATTTCCTATTGACGCATGAGCTAGATTTGTCTGCTGATGCGGCTGTGCTTATAAAGAAGATTTGGCAGAGTTGCCCAACCTTAACTCGCGTGTCGTCGCAGTTTTCTTGGATGTAGTGGGAGCTAGTGGAACGAAGGAGAGCCCGACAGAACCTCCCGATGGCTGCTATCCTTCAGGCGCTGGTGGTTAATGCCCGAACAGCTCGGTTCAGCGACAAGCTGCGAGGATTGTCGACAATTCCAAACTCATAAGCCGAATCAAACCCTAAGTCTGAAGAGATAGGTTGCCTCCCTGTGTGTGTTCTTATATATATTAGTAGCTTTTGCCCGCGTTAAATTTGTGGTAATTTAAAATTTAGCAAATCGGTACCTTGCCTGCGCAAAACAATATAGAGTCTCTAAGGACTACAGTATGGGGTTTCTTCAAAAAAGAAGTTATTGGATTTCTGAAGGGTCGGCAACGCGCGAGTGATACCCCTCGTGTTGCAAGCGTCCATAGGCTACGGTGACCGCTTACCATCATAGGCTTGTTTGCCTCCTTAGGGGTATAAAAAAAAATTAACGATTTGATTATAATGTACCATTTTTTTTAATTTCATTTTGTCATTTGAATAAATTGTACTATAATAACATTGTCGTATTATTTCATGTCTAATATCTATCGCAAAAAATATTATCACTACTTTAAAATGCACTAAGTACTTTTAAACGCGACCCGCGAACGTATTTGCACGCTAAAGTTTGGCCCTCAACATGTCAAAGGTTGCCCATACCTTGTGAAGACTCAATTCCCCAGGGGAAGATAAATGAAAAATAGGTGTAGTTCGTAAATACAATTTTATTATAGTTCCTTATACGATCACTATACAAAAATTAATTAATTTTAAACCCTTTTACGCCATACACAATTTAACTTCTTCGTTTCGGAAATTATTCATTTTGCCGTCTTTTCTTACTTTGACGACCGTATTACACTTTTTCCCCGGTCGACTCTATTATCGCCAAAGTTGACAAATCGTGGTTCGACGTGATGAATCCTATGGTTTACGACAATCTATGTCAACTCCATATATTCCCGAATTTTCAGGATACGGAAAAGGGAATTCGATAAAGGCAAAAAGGCCCAATCCACAAAAAATCAAGATCTTCGTAGACCTTACTAATAAAACAGAAATATGGTACCTTCTGTGTGATTTATGGGGTAACTCACAAACCGTCGACAGATAATCCAGGAAATCAAACCTCCTTATATGTTTTCCTTTTGAACGAATCTATTCCCAAGCACAGGTTTTTATATATGGTCCACGCCGATAAAGTTGCACCAGGTAAAATAATAAATTATCTGTTTCTATACAAAATTTCAAATTTATATTTTTTATATCTTCCTTTGAGAAAATCTTTGAATATAGAGGAAAAATAATTTTATTTTCTTTCGATTGGCATGCAAGAGATGCTTTGATTTGTATTTATATTTAACTACGAATAATAATTTTTCAATAACGTTGATTAGACGCATTATTTTACTGAATATTTTATCTAATTCTCAAAAAAGTTATTTGTTGTCTCACGTCAAGAGACGCAATTTCTATTCTGTATATTTTTCTTGTCTATTTGACACGTAATTGAAACGTAATTTAACGTTATTTTATATTTTTTCTCAATATTACTATAACAACGACAAATTTCGTTGTTGATGTCTGCGACATTATTTATTGTAATTTTCTTTACATAGTTTCTTTAGTAGTACTCCTTCCTTGGGTCGGTTATACGACTATTGCGTTATTAAATGGAGACCAAAGAGCACGACATCTTTGGCTCATTTTAATTCTAAAAGCTATTGTAGCTTATTATATAAAAATACTTAATTTATTTTAACTAATTTTCTTTATTAATTATCTAATTTCTTACTCGTTTTACTTTCTAGCTATTTTCAAACTTGCAATTTTAGACAGTCTCTTTAAGATTTTAATACAGCGGGGTTTTATCTTGAGCAGTATGACAACTCATTAAATAAGCTTATGTCCAAAATATGGAGCGGATTGACAACTCCTTAAAAAAGCCCTTGTCGATGAATTTGAGCGGTGGGATAACTCATTAAATAAGCCTAATATCGTAGTCCTAGTTGTAATAAGGCATTTGGCCAAGATACAACAATTAACATCAAGTCCCTTACAGATCAGTCATGGGGTTCCTTAGCGGTTATGCCCTTCGTGTGTGGATGAATGTATAGGAAGTATATGAGGTTAGCGTGTTAGGTTGGGTTAGTATGAGCGATGAGGTTAGAGTATTAGATGCGTACGTGATGTAAGTTTTTAGGGATCGGTTCTGTCATTTAAATTATTAAACTAACAGCCCAGAAAATTCGTCTAACCGAATTTTCACGAGGAAAAATGTAGCGAGTGAAGTATTTTATTTTGTATATGTAGTGTGTAATTAGCTTTAAATTACCCTTTTGCGTGTTTTGTCAAAATCATTGTAAAATTCTATATCCATACAGGCATGGATTGCCTTACTCATTTACGTCAACAGTCTTTTAAATCTGATTTTTAAAAAGATGACAGATCGAAAAATATTCAAAGTCAGTCTGGTTGAGATTTTCTCAAAGGAAGATATAAAAAATATAAATTTGAAATTTTGTATAGAAACAGATAATTTATTATTTTACCTGGTGCAACTTTATCGGCGTGGACCATATATAAAAACCTGTGCTTGGGAATAGATTCGTTCAAAAGGAAAACATATAAGGAGGTTTGATTTCCTGGATTATCTGTCGACGGTTTGTGAGTTACCCCATAAATCACACAGAAGGTACCATATTTCTGTTTTATTAGTAAGGTCTACGAAGATCTTGATTTTTTGTGGATTGGGCCTTTTTGCCTTTATCGAATTCCCTTTTCCGTATCCTGAAAATTCGGGAATATATGGAGTTGACATAGATTGTCGTAAACCATAGGATTCATCACGTCGAACCACGATTTGTCAACTTTGGCGATAATAGAGTCGACCGGGGAAAAAGTGTAATACGGTCGTCAAAGTAAGAAAAGACGGCAAAATGAATAATTTCCGAAACGAAGAAGTTAAATTGTGTATGGCGTAAAAGGGTTTAAAATTAATTAATTTTTGTATAGTGATCGCATAAGGAACTATAATAAAATTGTATTTACGAACTACACCTATTTTTCTTTTTTTTCCCCTGGGGAATTGAGTCTTCACAAGTGTAGACCTTTAAGTGACACAGAATCTAGGTATACCACGATTGAAAAGGACCTTTTAGCAGTTATTTGGACAGTAACACATTTCAGACTGTAGTTTATAATCTATAAAGATCTATATAGATATTCGTGGCTCACATATAAAATCTCTGTTAAAGATGTATCAAATAAAAAACAACGCATTTTAGGAATCTACCTACAGAAAATGAAGAACTAGTAAAGGAAATTATAAAAAAATAAATAGATTTAAAAAACAAATATTTTATGACGTAATATATGAATCATAAGAGATGATAAGTCCTTCAGGAATACTTTTTCAAATGTAGCAACTAAATTATATATAAAAGGAACTTTGAACCTAGTTTAATGTACAGACCGTATTATAAATCTAACAGAATCCGGGGTTGACTAAAAAGATATAGTATCAAAATATCATGAAATAAAACATGCCACAGAGGCATAAGAGAAACTCTTACAAAAATCAAGCGACATTACTGGTGGGAAAATATGAAAGAGACGGTATTAGCTATATCTACAATGCATGTGAACAATGCAAAAAAAAATACAAAAGGAAACCAATAAAACCTCCTATACAATTAACTCAAAATCATAATTCACCATTTCAGGTAGTTTATATGGACTTACTTTACATACAGAGTAAATACTACCTAACAGTATTAGACGCTTTTAGCAAATTAGGGCGAGCTATTTGTATCCCAAAAAGAAAAAAAACCAGAAGTGGTTAGGGCATTAATCAAATATTTTAGCATGGACGGGTTACCAAAGAAGATAAATAGCGACTCTCGCACAGAATTCAATAACGAATTAATAAAGGAATTACTGAATCCTTACAAAATAGAAATTCATATCGGAACCCCCAATAATCCTAGCTCGAGGACGCTAAGAATCTTAACGAAATGCAATAGATCGACTACTTTGAACTAGATATTTCGAAATAACATGGCGGATATCGTTTGAAAACAGTTGTTCGTAATCTTAGAACCCCTCTTTAGGCATATGTCGTACCCTAGCCGGTCGACATGCATCGATTGGTCGGTAGATGTAGATGTAGATGAGATGTCGCAGGGAAAGTGGAAAGAAAAGGAGTCAGAATTAGTGATATTAGTTGACGGCTTAGATATATTAGATAAGACTAGATTAGTTTTGATTCGGGGGGGCCCTCCCTCCATTTTTCAGAGGAATGTGTATTTAAATATAATAACTTCGCAAATAGAGTACGTAACTGTACGTACTGTACGGTAAAACTGTATGAAAAACTTTAAGTGCATCTTTTTGCTGATTGTTATTTTTTTGTTAAAAAGTTTTAAATTTATGCTTTTGAGTGACGAATAGCTTTTTTCTTCTTACACTATAACACTAAAAACATCCATATTTGTAACAAAATTTTATACAATCATCAACATAAAAGGCGTGTTTCACCAATAGATATATTAGAAGATAAACGATGTCAGCTTAGTGGTGATACCAAAATAATTGCGTAAGGGTTACTTTCTTGGTGTGGGTTGAGAATAATGTTGTCTACGTACCCTACCGTCATTGTGCATTATCGATATATTATTTATGACTCTTTTGGCTGGTGATGTGATGCGACCACAAACCTAGGATTTTTTTGCTATGCTAAAGACCAGCACAGCCAGGAAAAGAGATATACTCATTTCATGAACGCTGCACAAAAGACTGGACTGATAACCATATCTAATATGTCCATTATTTTTCGAGAAGAAGCCCATAGGACCCGCATGTTTTCTGACATCATGTGTTTCCTCGATTATTAGGTCAATCCTGAAAATTAAGGACTTAAAAATTTAGTGCTTAGGTATGGTGTCTTAATGCATAACTAATTCTTCCGTTACAGGAAGAAATAACCCGGACTATCATACTTTTCACAGGTAAATAGAAATTCTCACGTATTTTTTTCAAACCATATTTTGTCGCATCTTGTTAAAAATTGGCTCAGAAAACAGTTTTTACGTTATTATATTGCTTTTCTTTGTAAAACGTGGTATTATTTAATATGGAATGGTTCTATTTAATGTTATTTTAAGTAAAATTGTAAAATGTTTGGTTACGCTAGGCTTGACAAAACGATGACGTCATACTTATCAGTATATCGATAGTTTTTCCCCTAGTTATTTATCAACATCCAGTGTAATTTTATTTTAATAATGTTTCTGATAAATATTACGTGGTTTAAAGTCTTTTTTATAGGGTTCTGTACGCAAATGGCAAAAATGCACAATGTCAATAGTGTACGCAGACAACATTATTCTCAACCCACACAAAGACACTTACGCAATTTTTTTTTTGGTATCATCACTAAATTGACATTGTAGTGCAGTCATTGAAGCGTTATTGCTCCGAATTTTTTTACTGTGACCCGATTTGCATGAAATTTTGGAATTAGGCTCATCTTACCCTTAACTTCAAAAGTGAAAATGATCTGAACTCCGCACCAACCCTGGGGTTGGTTGCCACCCCTTCTCGGTGGTGTAAATATTTTTTCACAAAATGACCTTGGATATCGATAGAAGGCCTAATTTTAAGACAAAAATGTTCTGTAAAGTTTTTAAAAAAACCCAATACTTTTCAAGTTATTGACAATTGAAAATTTGGAATTTTTTCACGTTTTTCATCGGTTTTTTGAAAATATCTCCAAAAATATGCATTTTAACGAAAATTTTATAATATACAAAATTGTAGCAGGTAAATAACTGAACAAATCGGTTTTTTATAAAGTGTTCTAAGTGCAATATTAAGCTAGATATTAAAGATCGAAGCCGTTTTTTATTTTGTCTGAAATTTAATCGATGTATTCAATGCCATCTAGCGGCGAGCAGATACATTTTATGCATTCTAATGAAATAGGGTTTTGTAGTGCTTGAAATAAGCTTTAAAATGAGCACTGTTAAAAGTATTTTTCACGTAAAATGAGTGAGCTGTAATGCAAATAAGAGGAACATCTAATGGTTGTTTCTTTTAAATCAATGGGTTTCATAAGTGCCATTTCCACCAAAATTAAAATTAATCATATAATAATAACTAAAATATAAAGAGTTTGATGGATTCTAGCAGTTTGGCTGCTTTAGGACACTCATTTTTCAAATAAATCACGATTTTAAGAAAAAAATAATTTCGAATTTTTGCAAAAACCACCTTCTTTTCATAATATCTCAAAAATGATGAAAGATACGTATAAAAGTATAATAATAAAAATGTAAGTCTTTTTCTGGCAAAAAAATTGATTTTTTTTTCTGTCACATAAAAATTGACGGAGATATGATTGTTTAAAGAGCGCGCGGCAGCTCAATCAGAGTCTCTCACGAGCCCTTTGACCCTTCACCGTTTTAAAATAAAAGGTTTTTCACTGTATATTGTAATGAAAACTGTACACAGTAATAGAGACCCAAAACTATTGTCTTATGTATAAATATATATACTATACATAAGACAATAGTTTTAGGCAAAACTTGCTTAAGACATAATACATATATATATATATATATTATGGACATATATTTTGGAAACGTAGGCATGAATACATACCAACGTTCATATATGTATATATAACACATTTGAATGAAGGTAAGGAATGTGAATTGCTCGGAGGTAGGGGTAGTTTTAAGGGTTGAAAAGCTTGAGAATATGCTAATCATTTTCGAGAATGTGGAATAAAATTTAAATCCTTTTCATTTCATCAAAAGAAATTTTTTTAAACATTTTTTTATAAAGGGGTTGTTTTTAAGGGTCGAAAGGGGGTTAAGAATTCGATAATTAAGATAGAGAACATAAAATATTATTTACTCTATACTTAAATCTTTTTATGTCATACCAAAGTAATTTTTTGTTATTTTTTCAATTTAGGGGTTGTTTGCAAGGGTTGTAAGGTTTTCAAGGGGTTGGAAATGATTTTATTATGAGGTAATTGTGTTAAAAAACACTTTACAACTTCACCCCTTAATATTAAACACGTTTTCTAGCGATAAAATGGCTCAATGTCAATTTTTCCATTAAGGGGTTGTTTACACCCCTTCAAAATAATAGGCGGAGCTCAGATCATTTTGCACTTTTGAAGTTAAGGGTAAGATGAGCCTAATTCCAAAATTTCATACAAATCGGTTCACAGTAAAATTTTTTCGCTTCAATGACTGCACTATTGTGTATCTTTTACATTCTATATCTATGGATGCGACGGTGGAAACATTGTAACTTCCCAAGTAAACAAAATACATAAGTAGTAATATTTAATAAATACTTTACAATTTGAGGTTTGTTAATAGTGGATGGTGTTTGAATTACATAGTTGGATTCATCTTGGTGAGCACTTGTCTTGAATGTAATGCTCCAAATCTGACGCTGGACGAGAAAAAAACCGGCCAAGTGGAGTCGTACACGCATAAAGTTAGGGTTTCGTAAAATCGGAATTATTGCGAATATCTGAAAAACTACTAAAATTATTAAATTAATTTGGTTCGAGCCAATTTATAAAGACCTATTATAAATATTTTTTCAGATTTTTATAACAGGTGGTTTAAAAGTAACAGGGGGGGGGGGGCAAGTTTTTTAACTCTCATGCAGAGTAACTCGCAAAATATAAACGGGAAAAGTTTTTAACAAACCTCACCTCAATTACATTTTTGCAGCCCTCTCTAAAGACTTTATAACTCATCGTCAGATATAAAAAAATCCATCCCTCAGTTGAATGTATATACCCCTGAATTATTTTTCTTCAATTTTAGGGTTCCGTAGTCAACAAGTCTGTCTATCTGTCCACGGCTTAGCTCAGAGACCATTAGTACTGGATAGCCGTAATTTGGCATGGATATACATACAAATTAGGCCGACAAAGTGGTAAAATAAAAAAAAATGGTAACATGGGGATAAATATTTTTTTATAACCCATTTGAGGCCAAACATAAAAGAAAAACATTAATTTAGAAATATGTTTGTCGGACTCACGCGCGAAAGGTTCTGTACCATTATCTATAAAAACGGCAAAAAATCACGTTTGTTGTATGGGAGCCCCCCTTAAATATTTCTTTTATTTTAATTTAAATATTTATTTTAAGCAATCAGCAAGATATTTCAGCTAAGTACAATAGTGAATTGATATAAATTAGTTAAAGGATGTGTTTGTTAAGCATTTGCATACCTTGTGGTGTGCTATTTCAGTTAACTTTTTTTTTTTGCACACCACGTTTCAGAGTGCGATTTCGATTTTGCAGTATTCATTTTCGACTTTCTTTTTATAGTTTGTCAATCAAGCAAACGCTTTCGGACTGCCTAGGTCGTACTACAGTTTAATGACAACAACAGCACAGCGACTACGCACAAGAGTGATGCACTAGGGCATGCACCCGGGTAGACCCCGTTCCTAAATTACCCGGGTATACCCGGTTCTGGAGTACATTGGATGGAACCGGTCCCGAATGTTTAGTCAACTAAAAAATAGAAAATAAATTAATAATAAAAAAATATTTCTACAAAAAGCTTTTATTTAAATTCTCTTAAAAGAAAAAACTACTTCAATTTGAATCCCATTCATTCACAAACCCACCTATTTTTACATTCATTCACAAACCCACCTATTTTTACATTCATTCACAAACCCACCTATTTTTACATTCATTCACAAACCCACCTATTTTTACATTCATTCACAAACCCACCTATTTTTACATTCATTCACAAACCCACCTATTTTTACATTCATTCACAAACCCACCTATTTTTACATTCATTCACAAACCCACCTATTTTTACATACATTACACAAATTAACTGATATAAAAGCTTTTAGCAAGATTTACTTAAGTATCAATTGAGTATTAAATTCGCTATTTATTTATTCATGGAGAAATTAATGTTATGGACGAAAATGAGTGTAGCTACTGTGGTTAATAGCGCTGTAATAATAAGTTTTGAGTAGCTATAGCCTATAGTTAAGTATAGTAGGTGTAACGCAGCTAGTTTAAAAAGAGTGACATTCGGAAACTCCTAAGGCTGGATTACACCAAAATGATTGTTAAAAATAATTTTGACTATTACTTTTACTTTAACCGTTATAATTCACAAATTTGGGTTGCACCGTCCTACAAGTTGTAAATGCTATTGTTACGTGTTTTGCTAGGCGAAAGGACTTGAATCCATGCCTTTCACAATGAATAGAAGAAATAAAGTGCGAAGCTGCCAAAGCATGGCCAGAACGAAAAAGTCCCTAAATTTTGTTTCTTATGAGCCAACGTAGCTTGGCAGTAACCTTGAGTAATAACAAATATCACGCGATATGTAACTAAGCATGCATGCATATAGTAACACTGTCGATGTTTTCATTGCAAAACAAAAAATTAAAATGGATACTTTTTGTTTTACCAAATTTATAAGTAACTAGCTTCTGCCAGCGGCTTCGCCCGCCCTAAATTTGGTTATCGGCGTAGAATTTTTACGGCAACTCAATTATAGAAAAAAAACAATGAAATCTTTTCTCTTTATGGCTCAAAACCACGAAGGTGGAGAATTCGGTTTGGAAGCTCGCAAAAAAAAATATACGAATGAATAACGGTCAATAAGAATTCAATACTATCGAGAACAATTAGATGTATCTATACCTAAAATTTATGATTTGAAAAATAAGTAATTTTAAATAATTTAACAAGAAATATGTGTAAAAAGTCAGTTCGGGAACGCGTCCAAAACCAAAACTTCAAACTTCAACTTACGTTAACAAGTAGTAAAATCATACTTTTTATATTCTCAATGTTCATTAGAGTTTGTTTGTTTCCTAAACAAATATTATTCTAAGCCAAAATATAGAAAATAAAATAATTTTAAACACGGTATTTGTCAAAAGTTTGTCCGAGAAATCTAACGTCATAGCTGTGAACGCAGCGTTAGGTAGTGAAAACTTTTATTCTTGCAAGCGACTTGCGGCGCTAGTGTGCTTTAGTGGTGAGCAAAAGTGTTGTGAGGCGGGCGTCATTTGTTTTGTGCGGAAATAAATAACAATGTAAGAGGTAAGTACTGTTATGTTCATGTATTTTTTACCGTACCTTAATTAACGTCATCACGGGAATGGATGTAATAGTAAATTATATAAAAATAACAATTAGTTAATAATTACTCTGTAAAACTATCATTGTTTACTTCACAATAACCTAGAAATAATATGTCGAAGATGGCGACCATCGGAATTATAGGCGTAAAATTTCAAAAATGTCATTTCGGGAACAGTCATTAAGGTAACGTTTCCGGACATGATGACGCGTTCCCGGATTGACGTAGTACTGTCTGACATGACTCGTTTATTGGTGAATTAATATTTAATTAATATTTTGTTAAAATTCAAAGATCTTCTTTTGTTTTCAGTAAAAATGGAACCAAACGAAGATAAGAAAAAGAAGAAAACTAAAAAAATACTTTAAAAAATAGTTCAGCTTCTATAAAACAAAGGGAAAAAGCCAATGCAAGGAAGCGGAAGTTCTTAGATAAAATGACAGAGGAACAAAGAAAAATAAAACGAGCTAAAGATAGGGAGTACTACCAAAAAAAGAAAGCTGAAAAGAAGGTAAAGAAAGCAGCAGATATGACAGAACGGGAATTACGTAAGCAAAGAAAACAATGAAAACAAGCTTCATAGAAATATAGAGACAAGAAAAAGATGTTATAAAATGTAGTCAGCAATACTCCTCCGTCTTCAGATACGGAGCTAGTGGGGTCTCCTCAAAACTCGGTGAGAAAACAGCGTGGAAGAAAAAGTGTGAAGAAAGACCGGGCAAAAGCATACAGAAAAACAAAAAACAACAAGATATAATAACAGAAATGAGACGTAAGATTGATGTATTGAATAAAAAAATAAGCAGAAAGGAAAAGACAGAAAAGAAGAAGGACAATTGACTCCAAACAGTAAAGTCAATTATATGATCAAAGATATACCAGTTCCAGTACTTCGTGAAGTACGCAAACAACTGTTATTTGGTGAAGTATTATCTACTCAATTGAAGACAAAATCAACAACATTAAAGATAAACTCAAAAAAGAGAGAAATTTTTCAAAGATGTGTTAGTGGCACTGGTATCAGAAAGTACAAAGTGTTACGCATGGCTAAGGTATTTATACCCAAACAGAAAAATAATAAAACTATTTTGATGTCCGACAAAAAAGTTCGCAAAGTAGTTCTGAAGCCAGATGTACGTCGAAAGGTCGGGGATTTCTTTCAAAAGGATGATGTTAGAAAGATGTGCCACGAAAAACGCGTACTTCTATCAACAACCAAAGCTTTACGTCTTAAGATATTTCAGCTAGAACCAAAAAATGTGTCTTATGTGACATTGAACAAATTATAGAGATAACATCTACAGCGTCACTGAAAATTAATCATTCAGTGAACACCTTAGTCATTCCGGGAACTCTACTTTTATTTGCCTTTATAAAACTAATTTCAGATATTATGGAACATGTTAATATGCACATACAAACAAAATAAAGTTATTATTATAGTAATATCTAATTTTACTTTGTAAGTCATCTATATTTTGTTATATTTTGAATTTGGTGCTTGAAATTTGAAACTTAGCTATCTTTTTATTTTCAATTTGATGATTTTTATAAATATCCATGTCTATTCACCAAATTTCCATTTGCATTTAAAAACTATAGTAGAATGCTATTAAAAATAATAGTATTTTATTGTTTTCTATAAACATTATATTTAAAAAGAAATATTTAGTTACGTTCCCGAAATGACGATTTTTGCTGTCGAGTTACCTTAAAATCGCTGTAATTTGAAAAATTGTGAAATCTGTGCGCGCCCCTTTAAAATATGTTAAGTTTAATAACAAACCAATCATTTATACTTCTTTTTTTGGCTATTGCTTTTAACATTTTATGCTCAAATTGCAAACCTGAAATTCGCCACCTTCGTGGTTTTGAGCCTTATAATATAAGCATAGATAGAAAGATAGGTTAGGTAGGCATAATACATTCGTGTCTGTGAAACCATGGAAATAATCGGTTCAGCCGTTTAGAAGTTATGTGAAAAAGATAATTACGAAAGGATAATTATTACTACCCGTTTTTCCGTAGGAATGAAGCATTTTCCAGTGATAAAAAGTATCCTATGTTCATTAGTGATAATGTCGGCTTCTAATGGTAAAAGAATTTTTAAATCCGTCCAGTAGTTTCGGAGCCTATTCAATACAAAAAACAATCAAATCTTTACTCTTTATAATATTATTGTAGATAATAGCAAGCAGAAGTTGCAGAAACGCTATAATCTATATTGAAAATACCATTTATTTTATTAGCAGTGCTACCTACATAATATTCAAAACACCAGGTAATTCAAATTCGTGATATTTAACATAAATAATCTCATTTTATGAAAATTTAGCGGCTTGTCAATTTTAACTTTAACTATAACCAGTCATTTTCGGCTGGTAATTGTTAACATTAAACTTATGACGTTAAATTAACTGTTAGATGATGCACATGTTTTTTTTCTGAACCGAGTATTTGACGAGCCGTCAGCCTTTTGTTATCGTTAAGGTTATCAATCAATCAATCAATCAATCATAGGTGCAACCCAGCCTTAATTTCCAAAACGAGACTTTTATATCATAGTCATGTTGCGTGACGGTGTGTGTTTGAGATACGAAATAAATTTAATAAAACCCGTTTGTTTTATGGTGCCGACTTCAGTAGGACACTATTAGTTATTCAGCTATGAAGTTCAATGAAGTCTAGTCAAGTTTTCTTATCAAGTCATATATCTGTCAAAGAATTAAGAACGGTTAAAATCATGTCATATAATAGAAATTAATCCCAGGATTTAGCGATATCGATAAATTTTCATCAATCACTTCGTACTTGCGAGCAAAAATTGTCCGTGAAATATCCAATGAGAGTTCATATAAACCATGTTACCCATCCCACCTCATACCTTTTTTTAGTGAGAGGTTACGGATCAAACAATTTTTACATTTATGATCCCAACGTATGCTTCCAATATGCCTTTCAATCTTAACAGGTTTAATATCTCAAAATGCTGTAGTGCAGCAACCTGATTGCCTTTATACACTTCTGCTTTACTCACTTGCTTTCCTCACTGTTTATTTTTGTTACCAAGTTCGAAAATTCTTGTGTGATGAATAATCTCCATGGATCAATGGATAGTGCCCAAAACGCAACTGCTGAATCAAGGGAGAAGAAGGAGAAACATTTATGTTATGAACAGTTGTGTTTGTCATTAGACTGGGTGTTTTTTATGTATAATATGTGTGCATTTTCTAAAAAAGTGTATATATATGTCGCGGGGATATGGGTTAATCCGTTTTACCATAATCCTAGATTTTTTAGGTATGTGATCAAATCACTATCGCACCTAGTGATATGGTAAAACTGCAATTGATTTTACCATAACCCTAGTGATTGGTACTAGCCTTAGGGCCGTCGGCCGTCTCGTCGCAGGGTTGACAGTCCGTCTGTCCTATCATCAGTAGGGGCCTAGCTTGTAAGAGGGAATTTAGTATTAGGGTATATCAATACAAAAGGGAAAAAGGTATCTTTATTCAAAATGTTATCTGTGTCGTGGTGTCAACTTTCCTGTCAATCCAGAAGTCCCAGTGCTACTCCACTAGTCCAAACCCGACGAGTGGTAAAATCCGGATCAATCCGGAATCCGGAGCTGATCTCCTTGTTGCAGGTGTTTATCCGTATGCACCTCTGCAATGTCCACTAAACTGCACCGGCGACACTATTACACGGTCCAACACAACATGAATCCGTTCGTAATTAGATACTTAACTTATAGCCGGCGCGCTGCCTCACTCCGTTAAAACCACAACCGGCGCAGTACGAGGGTGCGTCCGCAATCGTTCGCGACGTTTTCAGAACTGAATGCCCGCCGGACGGGCGCCAGCGCAGTCGAATGTCGCATGTCGAACCAGAAGAAAGGAAATTACGTCACCGCTATCTTTACCGGACAATCCCCCTGCCCAGCCAGATCAAATCGGGCTGAGACTCCTCAAACGGGAGAATCCTAAACAACAGGGAGACGGGACAAAGTTGCCACAGCTCGTCTCAGAACGGGGTCAACAAACAAAACCTCAGTAACTCGAGGGACTCCATCCTGCCCTGGAAACAGTTGCAATATACGACCTCTTCTGCAATGGAGGGGCGGCATATTGGCCTCCTTCACTAAGACAAGGTCTCCGACCTCAGGAGTTTTATCATCCGTTTTATCAGACCACCGAGCGCCTATGCTCTTGTGAAAATCGTTTCCAAAATGATTGCGACATCTGCTACAGTAGCTCAAGACGCTTCAATCTGCTCACGGCGGTCCGCTACATGGATACTCAGGTAATGAGTTAAGTGGACCAAGAATCAGAAATTGGCCCGAGGTAAGACCTCCAGATCATTTGGGTTCGATGAGATAGGACAAAGAGGCCGTGAATTGAGTACCGCCTCAATTTTACAAAACACAGTAGCCAACTCCTCAAAGGTCAGTACCGTCTCACCAATAACCCGATGCAAGTGGGGTTTTTGCCACTTTGAACCACTGCCTCAAAGATACCACTCCACCAAGGGGAGGCAGGTGGGTCAAATTTCCATTTGATTCCTTGCCAGACAAGTCATATCCAATTTGTCTTGAGGAACTCACAAATTTCCGTCATCTGACGACTAGCGCCCTTATAGATAGTTATATTAGTCGGAGCGAATTAAATTCGGCAACCCTCGACGACTAAGAAACCGAGACAAACAGACCATAAAGGCTTCCGTTGACAAGTCAGAAACGATGACGGCCTTGGTCGACAAATAAACGAAAACACAGAGGTAGGCTTACACAGTTTTCGCCTCACGGAATGTTGAGGTTTTTAATTAGAAGGGTCCCGCGAAATCTGTACCGACTGCCGAGAATGGTTTAAGGGCCTTAACAAAACGAACCCAAAATATGAATGCCTGGCAAAGCTCTTCCATGAACAGAATTGGATCAGACAATTTCGCTAATTTTTTTCGACAAATGTGGAGTGGAAACGATTGATCCAACCTGTTACGCCAAGGAGCTTGTCAAGGGACCTGAATTTAGGCAGCAAGGATTCTCTTAAGGATTCTGCATCACGCAAAGCCTGCACCTCGACATTTAGGGTGCGCAAATCCACCACGTCCAATGCCGATGTTGACGAGGTGGGGCACTGCGAGTACTCGCTCGAATAAGCCACCCGAACAATTAAAGCAGGGCATAGCGAGTACTTGCTCGAATGAGCGGCCCGAACTGGGGAGCATTATTTTATGGTGCGGGATAAAATAATGTTCGTGATTCCGGCAATCGAACCGGACATGTATCCCAGCCCAAAACATTCCCGCATGAATGCAGCATACTTCTGCTTAAATTCCGAATTTCGGGTCATACGTCTCTTCATGGATGCCAGTATGGTTTCAGCTAGCTTTCTGGAGTGGCTGTAGCAATTTCCCTAGGCTGCTAAATGGAAGCTAGGATCAGCAAGGGGCAATCCCAAAGTCAGTTGCACAATACCTGGAGGCAAGCTGACCTTCTGATGCTGATGATGATGCTGACATCTACAGCAAAGTGACATAGTTTAACGCGTAAGCGCCCCGTTCTACACGCGACCTTTTCGTCGCGCCCAGCTTACTAAGCAGTATTGTTAGACTAATGCAATGAAACTGGTTTTATCATTGAACAGGATGAGTTAGCACTTAGATTTAAATTTTACTTATAAAATGCCTCCCATACACACACCACCTGCAACACCAAAAACTGAGGAGCCTGCCCTTAGAAAAACTGAGCTACGAAATACCAGCAGTAGGTACACCCTGGTCAGACTCCACTCCAAACTTATCAAAACAGGGGAACGATTGTACAACACGTCAACATAAACGCAAGCACAAAAATGATTGCGACTGTCCATCACGATTGGAAGAAATACGCTCACTTTTAACTAATTCTAGGGCACAGACAGACAGACAGACAGACAGACAGACAGTGTGTGTGTGTGTGTGTGTGTGCGTGCGTGCGTGCGTGCGTGCGTGCGTGCGTGCGTGCGTGCGTGCGTGCGTGCGTGCGTGCGTGCGTGCGTGCGTGCGTGCGTGCGTGCGTGCGTGCACCAGCACGCCGTACTTGCCACACTCCGCTACTGCATGTGCCCTGGCACGCCACTAACTACGCCCAGAATGCGGTAATAACCCGAATTGCTCACACTTATCACATGTTTTTTAAGGACATAGACCCTTTTACATACTCCAAAGCTACATTTAAGAGATATGTTACTAAAAAACTATTTAACTTATAGATGCTGCTCAGCAATTTGAAATCTCGGACACTATAACCCTTTACATAAACAACATGTATTCTCATTACACAGCGTGAGCGTGTGTGTGTCTGATAGACAATTTGTTTCATATTACATGATATAGTATTATATAAATGTGTAGATAGGTACATTTATGTGTGTGTATTAAATTGTATTAAATAGGAATGTAAATGTAATTTATATAGCATAAAATAGTATTGTAAGTGTATATGTCAGACCATCATTTTTCTTTCCTGGAGATAATTAGATTAAAAAAAAATGCTAAATTTATTTCCTTTTTGTGCTTGAGGCTACTGTAGTTTCTACCTACACTCATCTGAACACGCTAGTGTAATTAATTCAAATAGTTCAAATTATTTGCTTTATTTTTCTCTATATCAATATTTATTTGTTGTATATATTGCGCAATATTTATACATGTCTTTGCTTGTTGACATTTACTATAATATTTTCTGTGAAAACTATTATTAGCCTTATTGTAAGTAAGTACTTTTGTTTATACTGATTTGTAACGCCGTTGGTTGCAATAAATAAATTTACTTTCGCAATTATAATTTTTATTATTATATTATATTCATGGATAGTATGGATAGTTTTAATTATATGTACATGTACATATGACTTTGCAAATGGCGCATTATGATGGCGCAAATGCCACTAGTACTATTAAATATCGAAATACTCTTAAATATCTGAATTCCTTCACACGATTAACGAAATATATTTTGCCTACTTTCATTACCTTCTGTCATATGGCATTATTCTATGGGGCAACTCGACAGACTCCAATCGAGTGTTCATTATACAAAAGAGAGCTCTTCGCACACTGGCGGGTGTAAAACCTCGCCATTCATGCAAAGAACTATTTAAAAAATAAGGTATAATGACACATTATTCTCAATATGTGTTTGATATTATAATGTACACTCGACGCAACATAAACAACTGTAAACGCATCAGTGTTCCAGGCAGAGTGACTCGTCAAACAGGGCGACTGCACCCCCTTTGCTACTTAAAAACAAAAAAATAATTGACATGTTTGACCTTGTTTTTAGTAGATTACTAACTTATTTTTATTATCTATAAAGTGTTTGGGTACATATTGTATACTCTTTAGCTAATTATCAAAGTATTGTATTATTACTAGAAATAGAACTTCTTGCCAGCTCTTTTTGGCAGAAATTAACATTGTTTAGTAACCTATTTGAATTATTATTGTTTGATTTTGATTTTAAATATTAGAAGCATAAATAAGAATTTTGATCTTCTCACAGCATATTTCTCAGCTCTAGAGATTCCTATAGATGATTTTTTTGTTGGAATGTTGGACTTACCCAAATAATGCACATCCAAACACGGAAGGTTACAACAAATATTGGACAAATGTTAGCCACAATCAAAATGATGGAGTAGTTATATGTGTACGCAGTGCAATTAGGACAAGTGTTTGTGAAGAGTTTAGTGACGGAAACTGTCTGGTTATTAATATTAAACCAGATTATTCAATAATTTGTTCGTATTGATCCCCAAATCTCAAAAATGCTTACACTCACGAAAAAGAATTCACGCACGAATATACGTACGAAAAATCTTCACAGGTGATATTAATATAGCTACAATGCCAGAAAATATATAATCCACAGTTCAAGATTATCTAAATTTAATGGCGCTGCACGGTCTTAGACAAGGTATTACTAAGCCCACTGGAATTAATACGTGTGTATCAATCACTTCATGATTATATGCCCCACCTCTTGGAGTACAGTGATATTTGAACAGCAAATCACTGATCATTCACCCATATTATCATATATAAATAAAACAAAAATTAGAAATGTCACTCCTGAGCTTAGTAAAACTACAATAGACTATGTCAAAATTAATAAAACGCTTACTGAAATGACATGGGAAGACCTACATAACACTACTGACACCAACAATGCAGCAGAAATAATTTTAACCAAGCTAACAAAGACAATTGTAGATAACACATCAAGTGTAACCGCTACTAACAGACTTAGACCAGTTAAAACTTGGATAACGAAAGGAGTTGTCAAATGTATAAGGAAAAGAGATAGATTACATAAAATAGCTTTATCAACAAATGATGAAAACAACAATACATAAAATATAGAAAATCCTGTAATATTGTCATAAAAAATCTGAAAATACAATATTACCGAGATAAACTTAATATAACTAATAGCAATACTAAAGACACTTGTAAGGATATAAAAGAAGTCTTTAAAATGAATCGCAATAATGAACCATCCGAAGAACTACTAAACATTGAGGGCTGAGCAATTAAATCTCTTAATACAGTAAACCAACATTTTACATCAAGTGGAGGCTCTCTAGCTAACTGCTGAACCGTATGAATGTGTGCGAAGATGATTTTGCCAGACAAGCCAAAATGAACCCTGCACCTATGAATTCTATGATGTTTACACCTACTGACCCATATGAGGTGAGTGTCATTTTAGGGCTTAAAAGTCACAGTGCACTGGAAAGCTGTAGTTTGTGCCGTACAGTACAGATCTGGTAATAAAAACGAAGCAACTAACTATCGACCCATTTCTCTTCTGTCGACGATTTCAAAGGTTCTAAAAAAAATGTAAATAAAAGAATCACAAGGTTTATTGAAAAAAACCAGCTACTAGGCAAATTATTATTATATCACTCGGGTCTTAAAGCGATGCACGTAAGTACGTATATGGAAACGTACCTGTATTGGGTGCCTACGTTTCGACAAGGATTGCACCTAATCGTGGTCACGGCTGTACTGGTAAGTTTATTTGCATATTCCGGCCCGTAATTGTTAGCAATAGTTAATTTTAAACTTTTGTGTTTTTCATTCATTATTATTATATAACTCGGGTCTTAACGCGATGCACGTAAGTACGTATACGGAAACGTACCTGTATTGGGTGCCGACTTTTCGACAAGGATTGCACCTTATCGTGGTCATGGCTGTACTGCAACCAATACAGGTACGTTTCCGTATACGTACTTACGTGCATCGCGTTAAGATCCGAGTTATATAATAATAATGTGTGAAAAACGCGAAAGTTTAAAATTAACTATTACAAGGCAAATGCCAATTTGACTTTAGAGCAAATACATTAACAGAAGACGCTGTCTTGACACTTACCACTAAGTAAGTATCTTACTTGTTAGTTACTTGGACAGAGGCGAAACATGTGTTAGAGTCTTTTTGGATTTACCAATACTACCAACGCGATTGGAAAATGTTGGTATAAGAGTAGTGGCTTTAAAGTGGTTCAAAGATTATTTGTCAGATAGGTCACAGAGAGTGAGAATAGCTGGACATGTAAGTAACTCATTACATTATGAATATGGTATTCCAAGGGGTAGCACACTTGGGGCTACGCTATTTCTCATTTATATTAATGATATCTGTGTTGCCGTTGCCCCATTGGACATTGACCTATTTATGTTTGCTGATAATACCATCCTTATCTTCCATGGGAAAACATGGAATGTTTCATTCCAACTGGCTAGAAATGGTTTGGCTAGAGTTAGAACCTGGCTGTAAAATAGTCTGTTGTCTCTTAATACAAATAAAACCAAATAAATGGGCTTCAGTAAGACAGTATCGTGAGAACCAGCTGTGACACAGAAGCTTAAACTACATACATTTCCATATAACAAAGGAAGAGATAAACATAAATGCGACTGCACAACCTTGACCAGTCTCTCATATTAAATAGTTAGGCATAGTAGTAGATGACAAACTTACATGAAACAAACACACAGAGACTACGGCTGCTAGAATTAGAAAGATGACCTATGTATTCAAAAACCTACGCTCTGTAGCTGACATAAAACTCTTAATCAAAACATACAAAGCGTTATGTGAATGCCTAATAAGGTACTGCATCTGCACTTAGGGAGACACAGCCAAAACTTTACTTATATGTGCAGAAAGGACTCAGCGGGCACTATTGAAGGTACTTGTCCTTACCATATTGACATCCTACACAAGAATTTTTTTTAACGAAAAAAAAAATTTGCTAAAGTTATAAATTAAAAACAGAAATTACGGTTTTTTGCATTTTCCTTAATAATTTACTTTCTCACTTTATTTGATTCATAGTTTAACCGCAAATCGCAAAAAACGAGTACCATCCCCTAAAAACATATATATTACCACCCCCACCCCTTCCAGAACTTTTTCATTAGATCTTGGTGGACCCAATCTAATGTACATACAAGACCTCATACAGGTGCCCCTCTATATCCTCTATATCCTCTATATCCTCTATATTCGGTAAAATTACATCAAAGTTGAGGCTTCATTTTATAATATTTACAAATCCTTTTGGGTAAAATCCTTCTCCATTTTTTACCATGTTTTCTTACATTGTGCCTTCTCCATCCAGTCCCTTTCAGCAACTTCTATAATATTGTCTATCCATCTTCTCTTTGGCCTTTTACCTCCTCTCCTACCTTTCTTCTCTTAACTGGTCTTAGCCATTGAGTCAATTATAATCTCATCATCTTGTCAATCTTTTAGTCAAGCAATGTGTCCAGACCATTTCCATTTTAGAGTTAGTGTTTGTTTAAGTGTGTCTGTTACCTCTGTTTTTTAAATTATTAATGTACTGCAATTCTTTCCATTTTCTTTGACATATTTATTATAATAATAATAATAATTTACTTTATTGCATCAACATAATAATTTTACTAAAAAAACATATTTACAAATAGAGAAAAACAAAAGGCGGTCTTATCTCTTCCAGACAACATTTGGGTAGAGGAAATAATAAAGTTAAACATAGTATAGTAGGTATGTGTCGATACAGTTATTAAGAAGCATATATATCATATAATAATGCATATAAAATAAATAAATATGAATAATGTATATATAAATATACATAAATAGATGTATATATAAATACACATGTATAATAAATATAATTATAATATATATTGCGTATAAGTAAATATATATAAACAAATATAGGTAGTGATGTTATTTTAGTTCTTCAAGTAATGAGCAATAATAAGATTTTTAAATATTGCCTTCGATTTTGCTCTTTTTATTTCTAAAGGTAAAGCGTTGCATAATCTAACAGCCTCTACAGTGAAAGAATCATTATACAATTGTGAGGAATGCAAAGAAATATTTAGCATCCAGTGTGTAGTCTCTCGAAGAGAAGTATTTACGATAAAATTAAAACGTTTCTTTAAGTATACTGGTGTGTTTGGATTGAACGGGACGTTATACAGAAGAAAGAGAACATGAGCATCCCGGCGAAGTCGAATTGGGAGCCACTTGAGCTTTGATCTCAAATCGGTAATATGTTTGTACTTACGTAGACCAAATATGAATCTAATGCAGAAGTTTTGAAGTTGCTCAAGTTTATTAAGCTGCTCCTCGGGGTAAGTTTAATATAACTAGCATCAGCATAATCGAGAATAGCCAAAAGAAGAGATTTCGCAACAGCAATTTTATTGAGATAGCGTTTGTCAGTTCACTAATAGGAGTTTGTGTTTAAATCTGAAGATCGTCTGCATGTTATACAATTATGAAAATAGCAAACAGGAGCGGAGACAAAACGCCACCTTGCGGAACACAAGCGGCTGTGTTGCACCAGTCAGATAGAGTATTTTTGTTGCTGTCAAATTCAACGTTAGAAATAAAGTGTTGATTAAGGAGATTGATATCAGTATTATTTGAAATAGAAGGAAGTTTCGTTTTCCCAACTCCTAACGACTTAAGAAATTTCCAGACTTTTGCTGGATCACCGTTTTCAACGGATATGTGAATACGGCGTCTTTGTGCATCTCTATACATCCTATTGCAGCGATTCCTCAAGAGTGTGTATTTTGTACAATTACTGTCGCTAGCTGATTTCGTTTCGTCATCAAAGATTTTATTTCGTCCGTAAGCCAGGGTGCCGGAACATGTTTGATTTTAACGGTATGTATAGGAGCATGAATCGATAAATCGATAATAAATGAGTTAAATAATCTTATTTTTTCATCAATAGTAGGCGCATTAATGACCATAGACCAATCGATATTGCAAGCATTATTAGACAAGCGTTTAATATCCAACCCACTAAAATTGCGTTGCTGAAGCATTCTCGATTTGGATTTGAGAGGACGAATCTTGTATGATAAGTAAACCAAGTCATGTTAAGAAAAAGCGTCAGCAGCGCACTGACCATGCTTAAAAACGTGTGTGGGAGAAGAGACTATCATTAAGTCCAGTAAAGAAGGAGTGCTATAGGGAAAAAAGTGTGTAGCAGTAAGAGGTAATATGTGCAAGTTACATCCATCCACAAATGCCTCAAGTTGATGAGCACGGCTGTTATTTTTTAACAGACAAGTGTTAAAGTCACCCATAATAATAGTGTGTGGTGTTAGGGTTTCTAGGATATTTTTAAAATTAGAGTAATAGTTAGTATGAAGATTAGGACTGTAGTGTACGCCCAGTAGAATTTTCGTATTAGAAATAACTATTTCGATAAAAAGGTACTCGGCAGTATTCAAAGAGGAAACTTGAGGAGACATATCAATAATAGAATATGGAATATGGGAACGGAGATAAATAGCTACCCTACCACCACCTCTGTCTTTTCTATCATTACGTATTAACTGAAATCAGGTAAGGAATAAGAAGAAGAAGGTAGACAGGGTTTCAGCCACGACTCTGACACAAGGATGGCATGAATATCTTTGTTATCAAAGGATGCTAGCATATCAGAGTCATGAGCTGGGATACTCTGGGCGTTGAAGTGAACGACATTAAAAAATTTCAGTGAATCTGTTATAATTTTTTTCTTTACATCTTTGTTATATTTCCATGTTTGGCTTCCATTAGAAACACAGGGTAAAAGACATGTGCTAATCACCTTTTTTCTCATTTTAATTGAATAGTTGCCTTTTAGTATCTCTTTATGTGTCCCAATACTTATTGCGTATAAGATTGACTCTGTATTCCGTTATTATTGTTTAAATGATACCCTGTCCTAGATAGATGTTATTTTGCACATACTGTATAGCTGTGTCTTTCACCAGTATTTGTTGTTTTACAGTGTTTGTCACTATTTTGGTTTTGTCAACATTCATTTCTAATCCTGTTCTTCAACTTTCTATGTCCAGTGAGTTCAACATTTTTTCCAGTTCAAATGTGCTTTTAGCAAAGAGTGTGATGTCGTTGAATCTTATATGGCTTAAACACATATTGGACAATTTAAATCCTTTATATTTCCAGTTAAAATTTCGAATATGTTTTGGAAAACAGCAATAAACATCTTAGGTTATAAGGGGTCTCCTAGTTTCATTCCTGTGCCATTTTTATTTATATATGAATTTGTATCTGTCGTCTGGTATCCATAGCACAATTACCCTTAAACGTAGTGAGAGTTCATTAGTGGGCTACACCTACAGCCAAAGATGTCGCAAAAGCCAATGTCAAAGAAAAAAAAATGTTTACTCAAACTTGCTCTGAAATGTTTGGATTATGTTTAATATATAAGTAGAACAGTGAAATATTTCAACGATTGTAAAAGGATACCTGGAAGCTAGTATTTTTGCTATCTATAGGTTCATTATTTATTTTAATCTTAACATTACTGGTAAACTTTGTGACTTGTTACATAGCTTTTATGGTACAAGACTTCTTTTTTTAGATTGTGTGTTACAAATCATATAGATTTTACAAGTCATTTAAATTATTTTTTTGTTCTGCACACCATCGGGGATAACTCCCGACTAAATCATCATCATCATCTTCATTATTGATTGATATCTGAGTTTTAAATATTTTATTTTTTGAATCCTACCAGATATAATTTAGCTGCACTGTACTTTAACTGCAACTTTTTTCGACTTCATATTTTTTTGGGGATAGAACTTACTGTCATAAATCTACGTACAAAGTTTTATCTTGTGGAACTTTATAGTTTTCGAGAAATAAAATATCGAAAATTCAGTGTTGTTGGATAACTTTGCTTTTACCTGACATAATAACAGAACAATGAAAGTCATAGTGCATACAAGAATACCGCGTTTACACAATTTATCATTTTTTTGTTATATCTTCAAACATTACATGGCAATAATAGCCTTAAATGGAATTTAATATTTTAGTAATTAAATAATACTATATTATTATGTATATAAATATTACTTTAATTTCATTTCTTTTATTTTTGCATGGATAGAACATGGATTAAAGTTTTCTGGTCCAAAATGCTTAAATGGACTACAATTTAATCGAATCTTGTTTTAATTATATATTTATAATATAAAGTCTTAACCAGATAATTAGCGAGGTGTTTTACATTATTTGTAATCAAAACTCAACAACAAAAATTTCTGAGTGTTAGTCCGCCGTAGTCATTTTCCTTGTTTTTGAGTAAAATAATTGAAATTAAACAGCACTAGTGTTATGTTTATTAAAACACAATTTGTAATATCTAGTTTAATGTGCTAGGTAGCCATTACAGAGCAGATGTGTCGTATGACACTTTTTAAATCTACCTACTTTGTTATATCTTTTATTACAAAAGTTATACAAGTAACTACCTACAGTTTATACATAACATACCTTCCCCCTAAGTATATATCTAAGAAGCCTTTACTTATTAACTTATACAGAAAAATAACCATTATTTAGGTAAACATGCAATAAAACTTCTTTAAATAAGCTTCTTTAAATAGGCAATTATTATTGTTATGACGTCGTTGATACGGGAGTCTGGAATGTATTTTGGTGTTAGTGCTTGCTTTGCCAAAAGACTGACTTCTTCTGAAGTACTGGGAATTCCTAACATTTCGTCCCATTTATCTGCTGAAGGAATTTCTATCACCTCTAGCTGTTGCTGATATTCTTGGCTTGTTTCCCTATTAGTTTCATTTTTGTGTAATTCAACGTCATTAGGTTCTGCACTTTTAGTATTCTCCTCACTGATGTCATCATCAACATCATATTCTGTTTCCCTCTCATTAGTTTCATTCCTAACAGTATTTCTGTTTTCTATTGTATTATCGATATCAGTTCCTTCCTTTACTATTTCTGAATTTTCCTCTCTGATCTTAACAAGTTGGTCAATGTGCCTGTTAACAACTACTCCATCGTTTGTTTCAATTCTGTAATTTGATGGTCCAACTTTTTCCATAATTTTTCCTTGCAACCATCTAGGTCCTCTTGAACAGTTTCGATACATTGCCTTTTGACCAACGTTACTTTATACCAATAACAACTAAACGGGTTGAATCATTTAAATCTAACTTAATGCATAAACTTCCAGATTTGCTTTATAATGGCGACCCAAATGATATGTACAATACTGTTCTTGACACTATTACTACAGAGTATAATAAAATATTTACTGCAAAAAAGAAACTTATTTCCAGTCGCTTTAGTTTTAGTGAATGGGCTACCCCAGGTATTCATAAAAGTAGGCGTAAACTGTATGAATTATATAAAGAAAAAACATATAATAATAGCCAAATATTTAGGGAATATTTAAAAAAATATTCAAAAACCTTTAAAAAGGTCTGTCTTGTTGCAAAAGCAATTCACCTCAGACATAAAGTAAAAAATTCAACAAATAAAATAAAAACTACATGGAACATAATAAATAATGAAACTGGTAAAGCTAGGAATTCTTGTCAGGACTTTGAGTTGATTGTAGATGATGCTAGTTTTAAAACAAATTCTGAGGTAGCAGTTGCCTTTGAACAGTTTTTTAGGAATATTCCATTCAAAACAACTGAACATCTAAACTCAAGTCCAATCTTAGCAGAAAAATTATTAAAAACTAGTGTTCCTGAATGTAACGTTCCCTTTGTATTTAAAAACATTAGTCCTACGGATATCATTAATACATTTAAAACATTAGAAATTAAAAACACCACAGACCTTTGGGGACTTTCTATAAAAACTATAAATTCAATTATTCATGTTATAGCACAACCCTTAGCCATTATTTTTAATAGTTGTGTTGATAGTGGTGTGTTTCCTGATGAGATGAAACTTATACCTCTTTTTAAATCAGGTAGTTCATCAGATCCTAATAACTTTCGGCCTATTTCAATACAACTACCTATACTCAGTAAAGTTTTTGAAAAAATCATACTTTGTCAAATGTTAAGCCATTTCTGTATTAATGAGCTACTTAGTAGTAAACAGTTTGGCTTTATGAAAGGCCGTTCCACAACCGATGCAGGAGTGGCACTATTTAAAAATATATATAACGCCTGGGAGGATTCACATGACGCCCTTGGAGTGTTTTGTGATTTATCTAAGGCATTTGACTGTGTTCAACATGAAAATCTCATCAGGAAGCTACATCACTATGGTATTAGAGGCAAAGCTCTCGACCTTTTGACATCCTATATGAGTGGGAGAGTACAGAAAATAGATGTCAACGGTGAAAGATCTCCGGGATCAGCAGTCACTATGGGAGTCCCTCAGGGCTCAATTTTAGGTCTTTTTCTATTTCTTATTTACATTAATGATCTCCCATATAATGTAAAAAACCATGACATTGTCTTATTTGCTGATGACACCTCTTTGCTTTTTAAAGTTAAGAGACGACAGACATATTATAATGAATTAAATAATGCCCTTTCTAAAATTGTAAATTGGTTTAACGCTAATAATTTGTTACTTAATGAAAAAAAAAACCAAATGTGTTAAATTTACATTACCAAATGTTAGTCAGAGACAGACATGTATTAATATTAATGGCGAGCAATTAGAACTTGTTAATTCAACAGTCTTTCTTGGCATAACGCTGAACTCCAAACTTCAATGGGGTACTCATATTCATAACCTAGCCAAAAAACTTTGCTCTGCTGTGTATGCGATCAAGAAAATAAGACAATTGACCGATGTCGACACTGCAAAAATAGTATATTTTAGCTATTTCCATAGTTTAATGACATATCCTATTGTGGGGTAGCGCTGCTGATGTAAATACAATATTTTTGTTACAAAAAAGGGCAATTCGTGCTATTTATAAATTAGGATCTAGGATATATCTGAGGGGTTTAGGGAAGTAAAAATTTTAACTTTAGTGTCGCAGTACATATATGAAAATCTTTTATATGTACATAAAAATATCAATAGTTTCAGCAAGAAAAGTGACGTTCACAAAGTAAATACTAGAAGTAAAAATAAGCTGTTGGTGCATGATACACGTCTACACAAAATAAGTCACTCTTTTATGGGGCAATGTATACACTTTTACAACAAAGTTCCCAATAAAATTCAAAATCGATCAATAAGTAAATTTAAATCTTTTATCAAGCAGGTACTTTGTAAAAAGGCATACTACAATATTTCAGACTATGTAAATGATAAAATCCTTGGGACTGATGATGCTCAATTACAGGATGCATAGGTAAACCAAATTAAAATGGAAATAACATAAAATTGTACGACTAAAAATTTTTTATTTAAAACATTAATTTAGTTGATTCTGTTAGTATTTTAGTTTATTTGTATAATTGATAGTGTTTTTAAAAGAGTAACTATCGAGTTTCTTGTCAGATTCTTCTCGGTAGAAAACAACACATTGTGAACCGGCGGGAAGGTGGGAGGGTTCAAAAAATAATATTTTATAACTTTGACGATTCAAAGTGATTGTAAAATCCTTATTTGAATAAACCATTTTGACTTTGACTTTGACTATATTTTTTTCTGAGCATTATTCATGATTTGTGTTTCAGTCTTTTTATGTTGGAGATTATCTGGATGTATAGTATCCATCAGTGTGCGTGAACATCTATTCATTATAAGTTCTGCTGGACTTTTATTTGTACATGGAGTGACCCGTAAACCCAGTAACAAGTTAGGAATTTTAATGTCCCATTAGGTTTCATCCATTTTTCGTAATTTATCCTTTACTGTCTGTACCATTCGTTCTGCCAGACCATTTGCAGCTGGATGGTATGGTGCCGTAATGACATGCCTGATTCTGTTAGAAGACAAAAAAGATTTCATCTGCACTGAAATAAATGGAGTACCATTATCTGAAACTATAGTTTCACACAGCCCATGTGTAGCAAACATCATTCTCAAATGTTTAATAACCGTGTTGTTTACCAAACGCTGGAGTACGCATCAACAACAATTAAAAATAATTTATTTTGAAAAGGTCCAGCAAAATCAATATGTATTCGTGACCATAGACGTGTAGGTACTATCCATTCATGTTTCGTTTTAGGTGGCATATGTCGATTTTGAAGACATTTAGTGCAGGAGCTCACAAGTGCTTCAATGTCATAATTTAATTTTGCCCACCAAATATAATTCCTGGCCAAAGCTTTTGTTTGCACAATGCCACTATGAATACTTTGCAATGCACGCAATGTTGTCTGTCGTAAACAAGGAGGAATTACTACTCTGCAGCCCAGTAATAAACAATCATTTTGTAATGATAATTCAGACTGATGTAACCAGTAAGGCTGAAGTTGTTTATTGGTGATTTTTGCTGGCCAACCACATTGGACATAGGGAGATACTCGAGATACTATCTTGTCTTTTTTTATTCTACTGCAGTATTTTGAGCATCAAATGGGAAATCTTCTGGCGTTTCTGCCATCAGCAAAATGTTACACAGTTGCTCTTCTGGTTTTTCAGGGACTGGCTGGGGCCAGCGACTCAAAGCATCTGCATTTCCAATTTGTGTTCCTGGCTTATATATAATGTCGTAGCTATGTGAAGTTAGTGCTATAACTATTCTAGTCAGTCTAGGTGATAAAATTGTAGGCATAGGTTTTCTGAGTTCAAAAATGCCTAATAAAGGTTTGTGATCTGTCACAATTGTGAAATGTCTGCCCATCAGGTAGTTGTGAAATTTATGAAGCCCAAACATTATTGATGTAGTTTCCTTGTCTAGTTGTGAGTAGCATCGCTCCTGAGTATGCAGGGTTCTGGATCCCAAAGCTATTGGTCTTTCCTCACCATTGTTCATGACATGCGACGATACTGCACCAACACCATACTCTGAGCTGTCACATATAAGTACTAATGGTTTTTATTAGATCATAATGTACTAAACTAGAGTGGTATCAAAAGACAAAAACTGTTTGCCTTGCGATTTGTCTAACAACCGATGAAGTGGTTCAAGAATTGTAGCTTTATGAGGTATGAATCGTTCATAAAAAATGTATAACCCAAAAAAAGCTTGTAGTTCCCGGACATTCTTAGGTTCTGGTGTCTTCATAATTGATTCCATTTTGCTTGGTGATGGGCATAGACATAGGATTTTTTCACTACGTTCAAAAGACCAATAAAGCGTGGGAGCGAGAAATCCAAATTAAGTGCATAGTGCCCATGAGAAAATGCGATAGAAGAAAATGGCCGAATGTGACAATAATTACAGTGATAAGCGGCGATATCGGCGGGTCTATTTTACAGCGATTGGAATTTTCTGTTTACCTCCTTGAATCCTTGATTTATATTTTAGAATATTCAAATTGTAAATTTGGTATCTATTTTGTGAGCCAATGTGACGTTACAAGTCGCAATAATCCGAATAAATACACGTTTTACCGGTGATTTATGTTTTTTATACTGCTTTGTTGTTAATTATATTTTATCGAATTTATCCGAAAAATTAACGTAAAAATGAATTTGAATTGTAGTTTATATATTATTCTCTTGATTTAACACCATATTTCATTGCTAAATCAAGATTTGGGGGATATTTTGTGTAAAATATGTAATCATTTAGTTACGATAAAGATTGACTTAGCACTGACGTCATGCGTATCGATATCGATAATAAAGTCTATTAGGAGTTCTTTTTGCGGCAAAGATATATACGGCTCCTTGGCTCTGTTGGTAGTGAACACTATCTACGGAAACGAGGGGTGCAGGTTCAATCTCCGCACAAGAAAAAAAAGACCACTAAAGCGTGGAAGCGAGAAATCCAAATTAAGTGCATAGAGCCCGAGACAAAATAAGACAGAAGAAAATAGGTGCCTATGTCAATGTCTCCCGCGATAAGATCCGGTAAGGTCGTCATTTGTTTACTGTGACTGGAATTTTCTTTTTTCTTTCCGTAATCCGTCATGTCATTATTATTTAAAATATTTTTTAGATACAAAAGCTGTCTTCTAGTGTGAGCCAATGTTTATTTACAAGACGGAATAATCAGAATTACTGCATTGTTGATTGAATATTTTATCTAATACAGCTGAAAAATCAACGAAAAAACCCATTTGAATCGTAGTTTACATGTTTTTCTTGAGACTTGATACCATATTTCGTTGCTAAATCAAGATTTGGAGGATATTTTGTGTAAAATATGTAATCATTTAGTTACGATAGAGATTGACATAGCGCTGACGTAATGCGTATATATACTAAAGTCTATGAGAAGCTCTAACTGCGGCATAAATAGAAACACGTTCATTAAAATTATGATATAAAAAGTATAAAATTATATGACCACAAGAGGACATAGCGTTTCTCTTAAGGCGATTGGATTTTTTTTTATATAATCCTGGATTAACATACAAACTATTGGTGTCTTGTGCTATGAGTAAATGTGAAGTCACAACAGATAATAATTCGAATAAGTACACATTTCAAAGATAAATTATGATAATTTTTACTGCCTTGTTGTCATATGCCGTTCAAGCTTCATTTATATAATTAGTATGTACATTTATATTACGCGCACGGTGGGGCTGAATTGTAAGAGGTTGCATGAGGAAAAATATATAAAATACTTGGTTTTTATGACGGTGTTTTGTTCACCAGAAGTCTACTTACAAATAGTTTCTATATTTAATGTTCTTATAGTTTTAGTATTATTACTAAATAATGTTAAATTTGTTAAATTTTGATACTTTCAATAAAAAAAATTGAGACGTATCAATTAAATTTGGTTTTTATTCCTTACAATTACTCAAACAAAATTCTCACAACTGGTACTTTCTCCAACGAGCATACCTGATATAGAGGCTAGGAGTGCTAACTACACGTCCGAACTGATATTCCGTCTCAGTAAATGCGCCTCTTGGCTCCTTTGACCACTCTCTCGCCCGGAATCAAGTGTCAACCGTTTCCTTTCTGCCAATTAATTGGCGTTGTGTGTGGCATTATAAGTCAGCAGATTGTGATGGATTGCGGGATTTTTATGCATCGTACCCGTGGAGGCAGCTCTGCTTCAGCTCAGAAGATCCTGACATCTGCGCAGCCACAGTCACTGAGACAATCTTCGCTGGCATGGAATGTTACATTTCTAACCTTCGAGTAGCTGCCGATGTCAAAATAAGAGCGTGGTTTAATAGGTCTTGTAAAGAAACTAAAATTCTCAAGCAAACTGCATATGAGGCTTGGACCACGGTTCGATCAATAAGGATCTGAATACGTCTGAGTGAAAACGCAAATTAAATGCTGCCTCGAGGTTCAGTAAGAAAGTAACCGCCAGAGCTAAGTTCCAATTCATCGGCTAAATAGGTCGCTTGTTAAGCTGCCAAGGGAAACTTTTGTCAGTGGTGGTTACCACCTACTTTACCGTGATCTCTCCATAACACAGTGGGAGGTCCGGCGGGCGTTAAGCGTTTCAGGATTCAACCCCATAAAGACACAAGTCTGCGCGTTCACCGCTAAGAAAATCCCATTTACTGTGGTCCTACAACTCCAGAATACAGCACTTACCATCTCCAAGTGTATTGGAATCTTTGGTGTTGACATCTCCAGCTATATCCAGTTTCGCCACCATTAGGAAACCAAGGTGAAGCTGGCGTCCAAGAAACCAGGAGTACTCAACACTTCACCTCAGGGCAAAGGTTGTTGCGTTACAAATCTCAAGTCCGGCCTGCTGCCATCTCTAGGCGGGTGCACCTGGATACCAGCTTAGCCCTTTTAATTCGGTTCAACGACGAGCAGTAAGAATCGTCGACGATCCCAAACACACAAGTTGTATCGAACCTTTAAGTCTGAGAAGAGATTTTGCCTCCCTGTGTGTGTTCTACCGCTTGTATAATATTTTCTGTGTTTTGAGGAATTGTTTGAAATAATTTCCACAGCTACTTTCTACCATCGCTCCGTCGTCGCCATCGACAGTGAATTCATTCTCACTCTTCGTAACCTTAATGGTCACAAACAGTGCGATTTGAGAGGAACTTACTCCCGCCAATGCTTAAGTTGTGGAAAAAGCTCCCTGCTGAGGTTTTCTCGAGGGACTACGATATGGGGTTCTTTAAGAAGAAAGTGATTAGATTTTTAAATTTCCTATAGACGTGATTATAGTCCTAATAGTTTAGGTTCTAATGGTATGTTTACACTCTTGCATTCAACGCTATGTTATTGGGCACATGTACTTTTACGAGCACAAGCGTGTAAACAGTTTGCTTTGTCCGACAACGCGTTCCGAGGCTGCGTGGCGCGAGTGTAAACGCGACATAGGTAATATTTATTTTACCAGCGCGCTAGTTAAAATTATCGATAGTGTTGTTTGACAACACTATTCCACTCACACATTTGCAATATTTTTTTTGTTTCATTTTTCATTTGGCATGGTTGATCTTGTACATTCTATATCTATGGTGATGGGTGAATACCTTCCGAGTCAATAACAAAACCAAGAAATTCCATTTTTTCTTTGCCGAATTTACATTTAGACAAATTAAGATGTAAACCTGCTTGTTTAATGGGATCTAATACAATGTCAAGGTCAATTCTCATCTCAGTAATCTGGTGTAACCACAGATTATGATATTATCAATTAATACTGCAACACCAGAAATTCTTGCTAATAGTGCTGTCATTAACCGTTGAAATATGCCTGGGCAGGCCTTAACACCAAAAGCCAATCTATGTACGGTGTACTAACCCTTGCAGTTATTAAGTGTCAATAACTGAGCTGTCTTTTTATCTACGGTCACTTGCATTTAGGCTCTGTCTAAATCAAGCGTTGCAAAACGGACTTGCTTATAGCCATTGCTGCTACACATGCCACCGTAGAACAAGCACAGCAGTTCGAACTCTCCATTGAGGAAAGAATCATTGAAGCAGCGCTTACCTCACCAACAAACAACGAGCCATTATTCACACTCGCATTTAGAGGGAAGCCTATCGTCGCAGAAGGCGTTCTGAAAATGTGATCTGAGAATAATGACTCTTAGTGAGTCTGGCTCAAAACCACTGTAGCTACCCTACAGTCACCAATTTCGGGAACCAAACTGATTGTTATCCGACAGTCAGACATAGCAAAACAAGTTTGTGCCTCGCCTTGGTTACCGAAATCAATCGGAGTGGACCTAATAAGAACCCATCGCCTGCTGACCGCGCAGAACCCTTGGTATAACGTCAAATCCTGGCAGTTTTACGGCGCGACTATGCAGGAGAAGGGAATATTTTTGACCCTGGGCATTCCGGAATTGGAGGTGGCAACGATTCTGGAAAGAGAATGACGTGTTGCCTTTATCTCTGGCAGTGTCTACATTAGGTTTGGCACTGCTGGGGGTGACTTGGTGGACACAGAATCCCCAGCTGAACCCAACAAAAACGAAGCTAAAGTCAGCGTCCAGGCACCACCATCTGCCGGCCCAAGTAACTTAGGCTTAGCTTCCTCCATACTAGCACCTATGGACATAAGCACAGATTCCACACCTTACATAGATGCCGACGACCATTCGTCGTCTGATGGGGAGTCCCTGGACAGTAAAATTCTCAGGACCCTATCAGATTAACGTAATCCAAACCAACCTCCAGCACAAACAAATTGCAGCGGCGACCCTACGTAAACTGCTCGAGGTTGACCAGAAGACCATAGCCCTAATCCAGGAGCCGTGGATTAGAGGAAACAATATATGTGGTCTTAACAACATCTGGAGAAAGTAGCTACACAAAATCACAGCTCTTCAACTGAGAACATGCATATACATACCCAGATCAATACCAGCATTGGTACTAACCAATTTCTGTCCCAGAGACCTTACTGCTATACGGCTTGAAACAGGTACAAATAAACAAACGCTAGTACTAGCCTCGGTGTACTTGCCCAGAGATGAGGAACTCCCGTCAAAGGAGCTGGTTGAACTAGTACAACACTGCGAAGACCACGGCTGGCACATCATAATATCAGCTGACGCAAATGCACACCACCCTCTATGGGGAAGTTTTAGAAGAATTAGTCTCAATGACTGTCTGCACACCGGCCCACCTCTTCAGCGAGACATCACTGACATCATCCTCCACTTCCGTACTCACCAGGTGGTATTCAGCACAAACATTCAGATGATGTTCAGGAACATACTTATTAACCTAGACCAAAGACAATTTCAGTTCATTCTATGGTGCTCTGCTCCTGATCAGCCCCTTCTCACATATGCCTTTTCCACGGTTACCTATGGTCTTCGGCCCAGCCCATTTCTAGCAAACCCTTCTTCTATCCTCCAGCTGGTCTCCGATGAGGGACATCGCTTCCCCCAGGCCGCACAGGTCCTCACCCCTTTCATTTTTGAGGATGACATTCAGACAGGGCATGACTCAGTCGCAAATGCTCAGGCACTGCACTATAGCCCACCTGTTTGATCCAAATAGATGGATCAGCCCTGTCATCTTCCGCGCAAAATTATTGATCCAGCATCTCTGGACTTTAAAACTGGATTGGGATGAACCAACACCTACCGAGCTCACTCTTCAGTGTCAACACATATTTGATGACTTACCTTGACTTTCTGCTCTACAACTTCCTAGAAAGTTCTGCTCCGAGTTGAGTTGAGTTATCCGCACTTTGCCCGGAAAGGATAGAATTACCCGTGTTGTGGAGTGACACAGGGCCAATGGAACGCTACAGTTGCTTGCTTCCCTAAAGTATCAATAGATTTTTCCCATCCCTTAAAACAAATCTCTGGCCATAGATTATACAAATATTACAACTTTCAATGCATTTTTCATGATTTTTAAAAATTCATAACTCAAAAAGTATTCATTTCCGTGAACTGAAATTTCAGATTTGAGGTCAAAGGGATCATATTTATCTACCATAAAAGTTTGAACGAGCTAGCAAGGAGGCCTCTTTCTAAAGCTGAGCCGAAGTGTTAAACTTGTTTTAAGCAAGCTAATAGGTACTATGTTAAATTTAGTAGCAAGTGATACAAAAACTTTAAAAATATAAAAAATATTTTCCCATCAGTACTTGTTAATAATTTTTTTTTTTTAAATAGCTAATTATTAGTTTTATGCGTTTTTCCCAATTCAAGTGACGTAAAACCAATACAATGAGTATGTTTTTTCCTGTCCCAAAAAAATAGGAGTATGTAAAGTTAATGCCTATTAATGAATAGTGCTTCCTATAATTTTGTAAATAGACTTATGTCAGTAAGATATACCTTTAAAATTAAATAGTCAATAAAAGCAATTTATTGCAATGAGACACATGTCATCATAGTTCTATCTACTATTCTACTCCAATCAAGATACAATAGATGTCTACATAAAATTGTACTTGAATGACGGATTATAACAAAATATTTGGCAATGAGCTTATTGCATCACCGCACTTAGATACAATATACTATAAGCAACTATCACAATTTATACTTTCAAGTCTGCCTCACAAACAGGTAGATATCCTCAGACCTAGACCTTAATTATATTTATGATGCTACTTATTAAGTATTTTTTAAATAACTTACGTGCAGTCTTGATTGAATTGTACGTATATTCCTCCAGCATTTGTGCCCTCTGTGTTTTGACCTCCTCCTAAACTCATTGGAATGTGTAGTATAAAAATCTTTACAAGACGACTAAAGTCGACATAAAAATGTTCTTGTAAAATCGAAACGACAGACACTCACAATAAAAGCATAATTTTTTGGTCGAAAATAATATTCACAAACAGCTGTGATCAAAGAGAATACAAACTTTACACAAAGAACGACCTTGATTAAAAAAAAAAAACCAAAAAAAAAAATCTGTACTTTTTTTATGGCCTGACATGCAATATTTCCGTAATACAGGTAAAATTGCACTTTAGGGACTTTCGTCAAAAATGGGGGAATTTTTTTTATACAATAAATAGCTATTTTGGGGCCTACAAATTAATAAAATAGGGGCGGAAAACATTTTTTTTTTTATTTTCAATAAATAACTATTATATCGCTCCTGCCTTAACCTTCTAACCTAACCCGGCTGTGTTGGGGTGCCCTAACAAGATTTCTGAGTTCGCGGCAGTGTTTATTGCAATTTTTTACTAACAAAGAACTCAGGAACCTTGTTAGGGTACAGATTATTTGCAACACAAGATGCAATGCAACACGAATGTATGTGGACGGTCTGCGCGCATTAACAACCAACGGCCATTCCTGGCAGTGTTCAACGCGCACGCTATGGTGCCGTTTGATTTTGAAGTATACATGACTATATTGGTGTTTCAATTATTTTATTACACCAGGACTGAGGACACTGAGGACTGCTACCCAACGGATCATGGGTGGGTGTCATAACCCCTGGTTCTGCATTATTTTCTACATTTATTGTAGGCAACTGCTTAACCATGCTTGATTCGGTAATCACAGACGTCGCCGGACGTGGAGCGCCCTCAACCAACCCCTGTGTGTGATTGCGTTCGGGTTCACTATTTCCCTGAACTGAATCATCAGCCACCGTAGGTGTTTCACTAGGACTAGGAAATTCATACGTATATGCTATTTTGCTCTTCAATTGGTCAATGTGTCGCTTTACCAGTGGACCGTCTTCCCTCCTCACAACATAATTACGCGATCCTAATATTTCTTCCACCCCACCTGTACACCACTTGTCCCCCTTGTTAAGGTTCCGAGTCCATACCTCATCCCCCACACCTAACTGTCGCGGCGTGCCCCCTGCATTTCGCACTTGTCGCTGCTGCGCCTTTTGCACTCGCTCGTGCACCACTTGCTGCCCGCGCAGCAAGTCCAATCGCGACCGTAAACATCTCCGTTGTAGGAGCATTGCCGGTGAGACGCTAGTACTGCTGTGCTCAATGTTTTTGTAGGCTATCAAAAAAGCTTGGAGGGTTACTTCAACATCGTTACCGTCACGTAAAGATTTCCGAACGGCGCGTTTACATAATTTAACCGCGTTTTCTGCCGCCCCGTTAGAAGATGGGTGATAACTTGCAGAAAAAGTTATCCGAATACCGTTCAAAGACATAAAATCCGAATATTCTCTACTTGTGAATAGTGGACCGTTGTCGGATATAATTTCTCTCTGTAAACCGAAACGGGCAAAGGTTTCTCTCATAATTCTGATGACCGCGGATGCTGCCGTACGTGTCATTAAAAATGATTCAATCCATTTAGAAGTAGAATCAACAATTATTTAAAAAAGTTTTACCGGGGTACGTTCCTAAAAAGTCCACGTGTAGTCGAGTCCAAGGTTCGTCTACATACGACCAGGATTGTGGCGGCGCTAGAGGCGGCGCCGAGCTCTCTACGGCGCACACTTGGCACTCCCAGCACTCTCGTTCAATGTCGGCATCAATACCCGGCAACCATACAAAACTTCGTGCTATGCTTTTCATTTTCACAATACCTAGATGTCCCACGTGTAGCTCTTTAAGGATGACTGCCTTTAAACAGTTAGGTGTAATAAAACATAAAACAACCCATGTCTAAGTACAATTCATTGCGTTTTGAGTAAAATATTTTAACATCTTCATTGGTACACTGAGCAGGCCACCCTGTTTGTATGTAAGTTATTATTTTACTAAGTGTTAGAAAATTTGTTTTATTGGTGACTTCTTCTCTAGTTAAGGGAAGAAATTTTTGAGCAAAGTTTAAGAATGTACTTTCTCGATGACATGTACTCATAGAAGTGGTTTTAATAGGCAACCTTGACAACGCATCCGCTCCGTTACTTTTCGAAGGTACATATTCTATGTCATAATTATAGCCACACAGGAATATTGCCCATCTTTGCATTCGGCTAGCTGCCATAACCGGTATTCCTGTCTTCTAGCCGAAAATTGCGACTAGCGGTTTATGGTCAGTTCTTAGAACAAATTTACGTCCATACAGATATTAATGGAACTCTCTTACCCCAAAAATGATAGACAAAGCCTCCCGTTCTATCTGTGAATACGCGCATTCCGCTGGATTAAGCAGTCGAGATGTGTACGCGATCGGCCTCTCCGTAGCCAGCGCGCCTCCGTCTGTAGCCGGCTGCATCCAGTGCGATATGACGGCGCCGACGCCGACGCTGCTCACGTCTGTTGTTAAAATCAATGGCAAGTCTGGCGAGTAGTGTGCCAGTACTTCACTGGAAATTATCATATTTTTAACTTGAATAAAAGTATCTTGACGTTTATTGTCCCACACGTAGGTTGCGTTTTTCTTAAGTAATTCATAACGAGGTGATAATAATTTACTTAAGTTTGGGATAAATTTTGCGTAATACATGACCAGACCCAGAAATAAACGCAATTCTGCCACATTTTGCGGAACAGGGGCATTTTTTATTGCTTCAATCTTTTCGGGACAAGTGTGTACACCTTTTTTACTAACTATGTAACCTAAATATGTTACAGATTCTGTGAAAAATGTGCACTTTTCTTTTTTTACTTTTAAAACAAATTTTTTTAATCTTTGAAAAACTTCATTTAAATTTGCTAAATGACTAAACCTATTCCTACCCGTGATGATGATGTCATCTAAGAAAACTCCTAAATCGGCAAACATTTGTTCCAGTTTTCTTTGATAAATCCCTGGGCTAGAGGACAGGCCGTAAATTAATCTATTGTACATAAAGAGGCCTTTATGGGTGTTTAAAATTGTGTAATTTTTAGAGTCATCCAACTCAAATTGTGCATACGCTTGCGATAAATCAATTTTTGAAAAATGCTTACCCCCCATGCAGTTTTGTGAAGAGGTCTTCCACTTTGGGCACCGGAAAACGGTCAACTTCCAAGCATTTGTTAAGTGTGAGTTTAAAATCACCACATTTTTTTTTTTTTAATTTAAGAGAGGTAGGGCACTGCAAGTACTCGCTCGAATAAGCCACCCGAACAACTAAGCAGGGCATAGCGAGTACTTGCTCGAATGAGCGGCCCGAACTGGGGAAGTACCTCCACCTTACAGAAAACCGCGGCCATAATAACACTAACATTGAGTAGTGTTGTGTTCCTGGCGGTGAGTAAGGTTGCCAGAGCTCTTTGAGGATTCGCTGCACGGACAGCGGAGGACCGGCGGTGCTTGTTGCTGTCATACTCGGCATAGACGCGGCGTGCTGGTTCGGCGGTCAGGGAGACCTGATGAAACGGCTGACCGCTGGCCGCCCGCAGGTTGAACGGGATCCCGAACCCAGGGATCACTTAATCTCCGCCCTGGGAGGCTGATTCGCCAGCCTGTGTAAAGTATCTGAAGTGGTAGTCGTGCCGGAGAAGGAGACCGGAGTGGACCCGGCTACTACAACAGAGGGGGATCAGGGGCCCTTCCGCCCGCCGTGCCAGCAACCGTATCATCTGTGGCGAGCTTCGGCAGTCTTAGAACCGCACCCTTTGCCCTCTATGCTGTCTGTGCAGTGAATCCTCATCCTTAGTTTAGTAACTTTTTTTTATATATATTATGGCCAGAAGACAGAAAAAGAAAAGAGTTTGCACAGCGGCTACTCCATCCACATATAATGTGGATTTTTGCAACATCAGGGGTATTCACGCAAATCTTAACGCAGTCCACCACCATCTCGAAACTGCGCAGCCGACCATTCTTTTTCTAACGGAGACGCAGATATCCTGCCCGGATAACACATCATACCTTTATTATCCCGGCTACAAACTCGAACACAATTTTATGAGTCGTGCCGGTGTATGTATGTTCGTCCGGGAGGATATCTGCTGTCGCCGCCTTCATAGCCTTGAAGACAGGGACCTGTCGATATTGTGGGTGCGCGTAGATTACGGCGGCCACACTCGTATCTATGCGTGCCTATACAGGTCTCATAGCGGTGACACGGACGTAACTCGACTCTTCACGCACCTGAGTTTGACGACTGACAAAGTTCTAGAGCAATATCCCACAGCAGAACTAGTTATTTTGGGAGACTTTAACGCCCACCATCGCGAGTGGCTCAGTTCTCGAACCAATAACTATGCTGGGATATCTGCTCATGAATTTGCTCTGACCTATGGATTCTCTCAGCTGGTACTTTCTCCAACGAGAATACCAGATATAGAGGAACATACGAGCTCCTTACTGGACCTTCTGCTGACTACTCGTCCGGACGGGTACTCCGTCTCAGTGGATGCGCCTCTTGGCTCCTCGGATCACTGTCTCGTTCGGACTCAAGTGTCATGCACACAACCTGATCCTTCTGGGCCAACTAACTGGCGTCGTGTGTGGCACTATAAGTCGGCAGACTGGGATGGATTGCGTGAATTTTACGCATCGTACCCGTGGAGGCAGATCTGCTTTAACTCAGAAGATCCTGACGTCTGCGCAGCCGCAGTCACTGAGACAATCCTTGCTGGTATGGAATGCTATATTCCTAACCCGCGAGTAGCTGCCGGCGTCAAAAAACGACCGTGGTTTAATAGGTCTTGCAGAAAAGCTAAAATTCTTAAGCAAAATGCATATGAGGCTTGGACCACGGCTCGTTATAATAAGGATCCGAATATTTCTGAGTTTAAACGCAAATTAAATGCTGCCTCGAGGTTCAGTAAGAAAGCAACTGCCAGAGCAAAATTCCAATTCATCGGCAAAATAGGTGGGCGACTTGCGAGCTATCCTTCTGGGAGTCGTGCTTTCTGGTCGCTTGCCAAAGCTGCCGAAGGGAACTTCTGCCAGTCGTCGTTACCACCACTGCGAAAGACCGATGGTGACTTGGCCCATAGTGCTAAAGAGAAAGCCGATCTACTGGGCAGTCTCTTTGCCTCGAACTCGAATATGAACGATGAAGGCGCTGTACCACCTACTATACCGTGGTACGGTAAGTCCATGCCGGAAATCTCCATAACGCAGCGGGAGGTCAGGCGGGCGTTGCTTTCTCTAGACGTTCATAAGTCGAGTGGGCCAGACGGTATACCAGCAGTGGTGCTTAAGCAGTGTGCTCCTGAGTTATGTCCTGTACTCACGCGCCTCTTCGCGCTTTCCTACCACACTAGGCAATTTCCGTCTACATGGAAGACTGCGAATGTGCACCCGGTGCCCAAAAAGGGCGATAGATCAGATCCATCGAATTACAGGCCTATCGCTATTACCTCTCTCCTCTCTAAGGTGATGGAGCGTGTGATCAACACACAGCTTCTAAGATACCTAGAAGTACACGATCTGGTCAGTGACCGTCAATATGGCTTTCGCCACGGTCGCTCGACTGGTGACCTTCTAGTGTATCTCACACACCGATGGGCACTAGCCATTGAGAGTCAGGGGGAGGCATTGGCATGTAGCCTGGACATAGCGAAGGCGTTCGATCGGGTCAGGCACCGCGGTCTTCTATCGAAGTTGCCATCTTACGGAGTGCCCGAGGGTTTGTGCAAATGGGTGGCTAGCTTTTTGTCCGGCAGACGCATACGAACTGTAGTTGACGGTAGTTGCTCTGATAGCATGGACATTAATGCTGGTGTCCCGCAAGGCTCTGTGCTGTCTCCTACGCTGTTTCTACTGCATATCAATGACATGTTGGACATCAACAACATACATTGCTATGCAGATGACAGTACTGGAGACACTTTTTACACGGGTCGTGCAAACATCCCTCGTTCCGTTGTGGAGGAAAACCGCGGAGAACTTGTGTCTCAAATCGAGACCACACTGTCCCAGGTCTCTGACTGGGGACGGGTAAACTTGGTCCGATTCAACCCTACAAAGACACAAGTGTGCGCGTTCACCGCTAAGAAAACTCCATTCACTGTGGTCCCACAATTCCAGAACACTCCCCTCTCCATCTCCAAGAGCATTGGGATCCTTGGTGTCGACATCTCCAGCGATGTTCAGTTCCGAGATCATTTACAAGATAAGGTAAAGCTGGCGTCCAAAAAACTTGGTGTACTCAACAGAGCGAAGCAGTACTTCACGTCGGGGCACAGGTTGTTACTTTACAAGTCGCAAGTTCGGCCCCATATGGAGTACTGCTGCCATCTCTGGGCAGGTGCACCCGGATACCAGCTTGACCCTTTTGACTCGGTTCAACGACGGGCTGTGAGAATTGTCGACGATCCCAAACTCACTTGCGGTATCGAGCCCTTAAGTCTGAGGAGAGACTTTGCCTCACTGTGTGTGTTCTACCGCTTGTACAATGGGTTGTGTTCTGAGGAATTGTTCGAAATGATGCCCACGGCTACTTTCTACCATCGCACCGCTCGCCATCGGCAGGGAATTCATTCTCACACTTTAGAACCTCAATGGTCGCGTACAGTGCGGTTTCAGAGAAACTTCCTCCCGCGAACGCTTAAGTTGTGGAATGAGCTCCCTGCCAAGGTTTTCTGCAAGGACTACAGTATGGAGTTCTTCAAGAAAGAAGTTATTAGATTTCTGAAGGGTCGGCAACGCGCAAGTGATACCCCTGGTGTTGCAAGCGTCCATAGGCTACGGTGACCGCTTACCATCAGGCGGGCCGTAAGCTTGTTTGCCACCTTATTGGTATAAAAAAAAAAAAAAAAAAAAAAAAAAAAATACGTTTGGTTCCATCCTTCTTTACTACTGGTACAATAGGTGTGGCCCAGTCTGACGTCTCGACGGGGCTGATGACACCGTCCGCGACGAGCTGGTCTAACGCGCGCTCGACTGGTTCTCGCAGCGCGTATGCTAAAGGCCGCGCCCGGAGGAACACGGGCCGTGCACCTTTCCATACCCGCAGACTCAAAGTGCCACCGGCGAACCGCCCAAGCCCCTCAAAAAACACCTCACAGTATCTGGAACTGAATTCCTTCAAATTGAATACAATATTTTTATTACCTACAGCGGTAGTGTGACAAGTAACAGTAGGTATTTTAATACAAAGTTCGTCTAACCACTGCCTACCTAACAAAGTTGTTTTGCCCTTATCTATTACATACAAATCTAAGTCAGCTTTCTTATAAACTTGTTGTACACCAACTTTTATTTTGCCCACGGGATGTATAGTTTCACCCGTAAGAATGAGGTTACTATAAATCAATTTACACTCAGTAAAACATTCAAGATATTTCTTATAGCTTATACAGTAAATAACACTCCCGGTGTCTAATTCCATTGCTAATTGCTTATAATTGACTAACAATGTCACTTTGTAATGTGTGTATTTGTCAAGGTTGTTGAGAGAAATTGAAAAATTATTTACCTCCTCACTACCATCACTGTCGTCATACGTCACCCTTTGTTCAATGTACTGAGGGGCTGCGTGAGTCGGCCTCGATGACGAAGGCATAGTTGCTTGACGGTTCAGCCTCGGGCACATTCTCTTCAAATGACCTTCATGGTTGCACACCCGGCACACGTACATCCTGAACTTGCACGTGTTGTGATCATGCGCACCGCCGCACACCCGGCATCCCCCCGGCTGCTGACCCACCGACGCCGATCCACTTCCACCGCCTGCCGCTTCGCTTCCACCACGCTTTCTTTCCTGCATTCTTCCACTGCTCCTGACCCGTCTCATCGTTTGTGAGGCATAACCTGCATGTACCGCTGCTATGTTACTGCATATCTCTTTTGCTGCGTTTCGGTCTTCCACCAGGAAAGCACTAGTCTCGGCCGCTTCCATAGATACTGCTATCTTGAAAGCTTTGTCGAATAACAACTGTTCGTCTGCAAATAATTTCTGCCTGATTGCGTCACTTACTAATCCGCAAACAAACTGGTCTCGTAGACTTTCTGTCAACCATTCACTAAATATACACGTTTAAGATATTTTTTTTTACGAAATTTATTACGTTCCGCTAGTATACTGGGCGCTGGTAGCAAATGGTTTTTCATAATAGTGACTAACTGCTCAAAAATTTTTGACGCCGAATGATCTGGTGTACATAGATTCACCATTAGTTCGTACGCATCACTACCTATGATTGTTATTAAAATAGGCACTTTTCACTTCTTTTTGCACATTGTTATCAATAAAATATTGTTCTAAACGTTCATCATCAGTAATATTTCTGCAGATGATAATAAAATACGTTTTCACCATACGACACAGATTTTATTATGGCCGACCAATCTACCCTCATACATTACAGTATTTAGATGAAAACAGTGTCAAAAGTTAGGTGAAATTAGTCATAATACACATGTAAACTATTAAAGGGATAAAACAAGTAAGTAGAAAGTTACTAGGGAAAATAGATTGTCAGTTTAGGACACGCATACTTTCTCTCTCACTCGTACGGGGAAAAACGGAAAAAGGATTTTTTTTTGAACTGACAATGCAGTTGGCTGTTGCAGCCATTACTGATTCACCGGGCTTTGGGGGCGAGACTCTGAAGGAGCCACAGCCCATATAGCGCCCAACGCTCAAGGGCTCGGCTTGGGTTGTCGTTCTCGGGACGCCCCCTTCGATCAGCGTGAGTCTCGAACCTGAAGGTGATTTACCGCCAGGAGGGGAGTTCCCCGTTACGCGGGTGCGGTTGCGATTGAGTGGGGGCGAGAAGCGCCCCGGCACTCTTTGATACCTCGTGTATCCGTTCGTGCGCCGACGAACCCGGGGACGTCGGCGTCGTGTTTGGAGGGAGGCCCTATTAGGGGAGGTAGTTGAGACTAATCCCGCTACCCGGATAGCGAGATCGTCATCTGGAGCCGTTAGTACGTGCCGAGGCCGCCTAACTATAATTTTACGACAGTAGGTTAAAATTGGGGGTTCTGCATCAGGCGCCGAGCAAAGCGAGCCAATTTTATTCACCCCACTCATGATTCAGCTCGCTGATATTCCAATTATTCCAAACACGATACCTTTACTATAGGTTGATAAGGCGATTGCTAATGCAGATTCTAAATGATGCTTCGGTAGGTCATCATATAAATAGACAGACAGACAGACAGGGTTTATCTGTCATACAGAGATAATATTTTAGCCAGGTATTGAAGTATTCACTGCAGTTTGTATTTTGGGTTTAGGTTAAGTTAAAGTTCTTCATATAAACTGAGTAAATTAGGACAGTTGATATTTTCTAAATTCATCACATTGTCAGTATTACAAATATTTTTAATCCATCGTGCTTTTTCAACACCTTTGCAATAAATCATTTTGTCTGCTAAAAAGTTATTAATATACCATTTAATGTTTCCATATGGAAGAAAGCCATCGTTCCATAATATTTTTCTATTCCATTCTACCCAATTAACAAGTTTTTTTTCTTCTATTGTAAGATTTTTGAAAGGGAATGGAGGTTGAACAAGAAGAACCAACATTTGATCATCAGAAAATATTGCAATTTCTTTTACAATAAACTCATTATATTCGATCTTAAACCTTTGCACATCAACAATGACTGATTTCATTATAGATAATTATTATGTTAGTTTTCGTACAATGTTGCTTAGAGGTCGGTATTCTATCAGACGCTCGTTTATAGTTAAACACTAGGCGCTGGTATTATCAAAGTTTCTATTTCCAAGCGAACATCAACAGGTCCTGATTTTAAGTTTTCGCTTGCCTTGAACAATCGTTTACAAACAATGGCGCCTTTTCTTTAAATTCATGAAGATCAAGTAATGGATCTACCGGAAGGTTGTAGAAATACTGCCGAAATCTTGCATACATGTCGTATAATATTATAAACTTATCCTCTTCAAATTTTAAATTAAGTGCATCATAGGGGTAATAGAATGAATTAAGAAATAAGGTGACATTTTTAACATTTCAATTATCAAATAAAGTATTATCTCTTTCTTTATTATTTTTTCTATTTGTTTGTAGTCCTAATATTACATATCTCGGCTTTTCTAATTGTGAGGCAGTTTTTACAGATCATGAATGTTTACTAGTCTTGGGTAATAGTGGATACTCATAAAGATCCCAATTTCTAAATGCTATTTGAATAGGCTTATCTTTTTCTAAATGTTTCAATAGAGCAAGCCTTTGAGAATCTGATACTTTTACATGCGGCATACGCCATTGTATCTTTTGAATGCTTAATTCTACATCATCATTTTTGTCTGTGATAATACTGTTGAAATTAGTACTACTTCTGTTAAGTATAATTTCATGTTTACAGTTAATGATGATTTTTCGAAAATCTTCAGCAAAACCTAATAACTTGTTTAATGGTAAAAGAATACAAAAGCCTCCTTGTTTATTAATTTAACCATTAACATTCCATCCCCACATTTCAGCAGCTTTGCTTTCACCACCATTCATAGAAACCAAAGATTTCATTGTCGTCGTGCTTCCAGCATTTCTAATCCTATCTATTTCGATACCATTAATTTCATATCGTATATCTTGAACAAGAAAAGTGATGGCATTGTTTGTTTGAACTAGTTTAACTTTTTTCTGCTTCTTGCCAGCGGTAACCGCATCTTTAGTTGTTATTAAAAAAAATCCTTCAATATATAATGCGCTTGCCGAAGGAAGTACATAAATATCTTGCGGATGAATGATTATTCTTATTTCATCATTTTCATTGTAGCTGTTATTATATGGATTATAAGTATGAATTTCATAACTTTCAATAGAGTTATCGAATTTTGGACAATCTGTTACTTGGAGAAAATTCATAATTTGAATCCAAGTGCTTTTAGAAATTCTTTATTTTCTTTGGTAATATTGTTAGATTTCTTACGTCTTGCTCGCTTGACACTACGTATTGTAATGGTGTGTTGTTTTTTTTTGTACTTTCAATTTTATGTTTTTGAATGTTATAATTATCATTAAATACTATCATTTTATTTTTCTAAGATGAAGACACAATTGAATATTTTCGTTATTAAAATTGATAAGATTTCCTTCTAAATCAAATATTTTTATCATAATAGATGTTATATTTTTTTTTTCTTACAGGGAAGTATATAATATTTTTAGGTACTTCAATTAGTCGATGCCCAGGAGGAGTATTTAGGACAAATTCATGAATCGTGTGTGTTGGTAAGCAGTTAGTGTACGAGCCTTGAATAAGATCACATTCAATTCTTATGACAGACATGGGCACAATGCTAACAGGAAGGTCTGACACATGCCATTTATTTGGATCTAATATTGTAGGGGAAAATCCTAGCAATGAGCACACACGGTTTTTTACTTTAAAATTAATTTGCTGAGAACAGTACAACGAACATTTGAATGTATTGTTATTAGATTTCAAATTTATTTCACAATTCTTCAAGGATTTTTGAGATATTCATTAATAAGGCGTATGTAACACTAGGTATTTTTTATTTCTCCTTTTTGACCGTAAGCAAAAACATTATAACTGTCATGAATATTCGGTATTGAATTATATGTTGAAAAATACAATAAACCACACTCATAGTAACCATCCAATATAAATTCCGTATGTAGCACTGATTTATTCCCGGTGATGGTTAATGTTAAAGACATTGTAGTAAACTGAATAACTTTTTATAACTTATTCCTTTTTATTCACATTCCAAAAATTTTACAAAAAATTTATACATGAATGCCCGCATATATATGGATTAGTTTTTTGTTCATTATCATAGTTATAAAATATATCAGATCCAATGTATTCAATAAATTCGTCATGTGGTTTAAGATTACCGTAACTATCAAAGTATTCAACATAATTATTAATTTTAGCATAGGCTACCCAATGAGTTTCAGGGTTATTAAAACTATCGAGGTTAATAATACCGCATTCCTTTTTAAACGGGCGTTTTGGAAGTGTATCTATCATAAAACCCCCTCTGAAAAATGGGACATCATCACTGAAATTAAGAATATCGATGTTTGTCAATGCTCTTTTAGGTAGCCTCTTCATTCGTTTTTTTTATTCGTTTTGAAAATGCCTAATCCGTCCTTGTGTTCTCTAAGACATATCCCTTTTCCGATACATAATTCTTCCATTTTCTTATTATGCCTTTTAAGTTCTTGTAAGCGTTGTTTTGCAGATTTAGTAGCGTTAACCGCTCTAGCTATTCCAGCCACTCCTCCAGCTATACCTTCTGCTGCAGATAACCCCGCAAATATTGGTATTAAGGGCAAGATTGCTCCAACTTTAGGAACTAGTATTACACGAAGTTCACAGATGCATTAGAATCTGTTCTTAATTCTTTTACAACAGCAATAACTAAATCTATTGCAGCCTTTTTGCATTTTGGCTTAAATTATTTTAGATGATATTTTGTAATGGAGACAATGTTTCTAAAAGTTTTTTTTTTTAAGCCAGCCCCGATCTTAACTTTTCCTTGTTTTGTTCTCCTTTCACATTGCTTTTTAGATTTCCTCACTAATTTTTATCACACCTCATTATCTTTATAAAAATAAAAATAAAAAACAAAAGGTTGTTTAAAAACTCTGTTTCTCGAAGAAATACAGACTAAGAATGTTATTAAAACAATAATAGAATTGCTTTTAAAACTTCCGACTTATCTATCCAACTATTTTCTTCTGAAGATAAACCCAACCATTTAACAAATAACTTTCTTCCCTTTCTCTTAATAAGTTTTTCAACTAGGTAAATATATGGATTTTTGGTATTTTGTAATTCTTCTGAGTAAAAAGAGCCCTTGATAGATCTATGTCTCTCATCTTGGATAATATATGTGACAGGGCTGGTTTTCTGCACTTTAACTATTGAAAATATTTCAGTTGACAAATTTGGTGTATATCCTTTCTCAAATGTCCCTTTATACTTACTTATTCGAACATAATCTCCAGCTTTTAATTTAGCTTTTTTAGTTTTTAATTTGTTGTTTGACATTGCTTTATATCTTTGCAAAATTTGTTTCTTATTGTTCTTATTGACTTGGTTCGGTTTTATACCGATAGTTTTATGTTTTGTGTTGTTATATGTATTTATAAAATTAAATAGTGTGCTATTTATCCATTTGTAGTTTCCCTGTAGGCTAAATTGCTTATACAATTTAGTTTTAAATGTTCTTATAAATCTTTCTACTATTGATGCTTTTTTCGTTGAAAATGTTGAATAATGATTTATTTTATGTAAATCTAATAAATGTTCCATTTTTTTATTATAGGATTCAGTTCGTAAATCAGTTTGCAAATTTTTAGGAATACGACCTTTTTGTAACAAGTCTTTAAAGGTCTTATAAAGACAGTCTTTACTTTTCGGTTTGAGAGGATATACCCATGCATATTTTGAAAATGTATCTATTACAGCTAAAATATATTTGTAATCCGAATTTTCTTTACTAATTGACTGCATATTAATAATATCAGCTTGCCAAAGATCATCTATATCTTTCATCACTACATGCCTACGAATAAAGTTTTTTCTTGCTTGTTTGTGTATTTCATTTACAACAATATCTTTACTCATTTTTTTTTTATTTTTTGAGGTAGTGAATCTATTTTGTTTTGAGTTCCAGTAACTTCCGCCCCTAATTGATTCAAAGTTTGATTAATTCATTTTTTTTTTAAATATCTTCAATAACAATGTCAACATATTGTTTTGTAGCACAGGCCCCTAAATCGATAGGTTTTCCTATATTTCTGATAACCTTATTCCTAGCATTTAAAGTACCATCTTCTGACAAAACAATAGTTGGTTCTTCATATAGTCTAATTTTCTGCTTTTTGAACACATGTATTCCAAATTCGTCAACATTCATATTTGATTTCTTTCATGCGACTGAGTTAAAAAATATTTTTGCATGTTTTTTATTCCTTACCAATTCCAGCTTCTTTTAATTCTTCTATAATGGAGATAATTTCATTATCATGACTTGTATTACCAGCGTCTTTAGAAGCAATTAAAACTTTCAACCTATCTATAAGTTCGTTAGGATCGTACCAGTATACTATATCTGTATTTGATTTATATTATTTTAGTGTTGGTAAACTGCCTCCTTCTTTTATGTTTTTAGTTTCGAATTCATTTAATAGTGGTTTTATAATTTCACAGTATTTCATACCTGAATTTCCTTGTATCTGACCTGATAAACAGAATCCTCTTTTATGAGCATTTGTACTAATAAGTATACTTTTGTACACTAGTTTATCTTTTTCTGAAATTAGCTGTGTATTAGGTTTACTTTGAAACAGTAATTCCGATAGTCCTGGAGTAACCTCATAACTTTTACCATTAACTGTTATCAATGATATTTTGTTTGATGAATCGTCTTCAAGTTGGAATTTAATGGGAGCATTCCCTATCATTAAATTATCACCTTCACTTCTCACACCAAAAGCAACATTCAAAGCTTTATATTCACCATGTTCTTGCTTTGAAGTGGAAGTTACTATTTTTGCCACATCATCTTGTGTTTCAAGAGTTTTAAGTTCCTGATTAACGTCGTCTCTTATTTTATCATCATCATAATCATTTAAACTGTTATTTACATCACTTGAACAAGAATCATATTCATAAATACTAGCAGTATCTGACTTCTTCTTTATTTTATTATCTCTACATATTTTGTTAAAGGTAACCATAGCTCCTAATGGATCTGTTATTGGTTTGAACATTTTAGAACTTATTGTTTGCATGTCATCATCTACTTGTGGCATTTGCTTTAATTTATTTTTAATGTTTTTAACCGACAGTATTAACTGTTTTTTATATTTGGCTCCATGATAACTACCTTAAACACATCTGGTGATAGTTGTAGGATAAGACAGAATGGCTTAGGCTTAAATCTTTATAAGTATTTGTAAGATACGGTATTAATCAAAATTTAACGAATATATCAAATGTTTTTCTGTATCTATTATCTATTATTCAGTTCACAATCTTTATTTATAATCAAACATGTGTAAGGGTGTGACCATATTTGTGATATGATGATTTGAAATTATTCTAGCTCATATCTGAATTAACATGTCCTTCATAAATATGTTTTAAATTGATTGCATCTTGTTTAAAAATAATTAAAAGGTTTGCATTATCTCGTATTAGATGTTTAGGTATCTTAGAGTAAGTTTGTGATAGATAAAAAACAATCTATCTCTTTATGTCTGCCCATATAAAAATTATTACGGATATTAATCTGATTTTCACAAGTAACATCATCAAAAATGAATATGGATTTGTTTAAGGCTTCACTAAGCATTATAATGTCTCTATCGTCTTGGAACAGGAATAAATTTATCGCAGGTATTTTATTGAAGGCATTCTGTAAAAAACTATATTAAGGCTGAAATGTTATTTTAGAATATATATATACCGAATAGAATTAGGTAAAAGTACGCTATGTTTAATTTTATTATGATTCGGTTCAACGCATATTCTATCTATTCCCAAAGAAACGGGTTGCTTGACTAACTTCATCTTTCCGTCTAACACTGGATTTCAATATTAATTTATTAAATATAAAAACATTAGATGAGTTTTACTTCCAATTCCTACTTTTTTTTTGTTATAATTAATTTATATGACCTACTAAACAAGTTATAACATGTTTTATTTAAATACTTATGTGAGAGTGTAGTTGATTATTATCTCAGCAACGTCATAAACCCTCAAACAGAAGTAAATTGAAACCAAACTACCTAGTACACCTAAACGTATTAGATTGGTTTCAATTTACGTATGTTTATTGTCAATTGTTTTAATTCTGCATTAACTTTCAAGCTGAATAGTTGTTTAATTCTACTCTTGTAACTTCGAATATTAGTAACTGGTAAGTAATAACACTAAAAGTATTGTAATTTTTATTTGATTATTTTAAATAATTTTGAAGAAGTGAGTTATTGTTTAAAGAAATAAATACAATTTTACTTTTTAACTATATCATAGCTGCGTCTAATTTAATTTGACTTTTCTTTTTTTTGTTTTAGATCATGCAGGCTCCCGAATTTGACATCTATAATGTTAGCCAGGATTTTAAAGTTGAAACTGATGCTTAAAATGTGAACTCCTGGCTCGAAAAAGTTGAAAAACGAAGACTAGACATGGTCAAAGCTACTATGGAAAAAAAATAAGAAAACCATTAAAGAAGAGGAAAGGAAACGATGAATCAAGTTAGTTTATTTATAAAATTGGTGATAAAAGAATAGGAAGATATATTATCAAAATTGACATTTAAGCCATCGGCGAAAGCGACAGAGATCGAGCTGCAAGTGCCCACTATGCAGTGATGGACCCGTACGACGAAATATTAGATAATACAGAAAAAAATATTCAAAAAATTTGCTATACTCAATGTTAATTCGTATCTTTTTATAAAATAAATTATATAAGATATTTTTGTTCTTTTTCTATTTGTTATTTCCCTTTACGTGTTAATATAGAAGTTATGTTACAGTTTTTGAAACCAATAACTGGTTGAATTTATAAAGTATAACCCTAAGACATAGAGAGTTGACAGTGCATTTTTTAACCAGCTGTAAAACGGGCTTACTAGTGTGACAGAGACGAAGATTAATTTGCAATCTTTTCTGTTCTCACCAATAGCTTTTTTTTTTCTTTGTAAAAAGCGACATAGGATCGCAGATTACCTTTATCTCTTCCTAAAGAATGGTTGTCATATTTAGGGCGTGATTTTTAGCTTTTACGATTGCAATTTTTTTTGCTGTCTCTTTCTATTTTGTCGAAAAATCTATTTGCTATCCTGCTGTCAGTTGCGAAATCTGCGAGAAATTGCAAGCTACAATAACAGGCCCTTAGGAAGCTAATTGCGCAGTGCATAGCACAGATTACAGAACTCGAAGTCTATGATATAACTTAAAATGATCTTATTCTTATGAATCCTGAGTTACTTAAATAATATTTGGTTAGTACTATCTGCTAAATCATCTTCATTTGTTATAAACTAAATGAAATAGGTTGCATATACGGGGCGACTAAGATTGACTTTGACTTAGATTGAATTTGAATTAATTTGCATCCAACCTATAAGCATACCATAATGTTCAAGTGGTTATGACGTCTTCCTATCATTCAAAGGGCAGGAGTCCAAATCCGACATTTACCTCAGAGTGTTTTACAATACTGAAGAACATTACCTTGGTATAATTATAATACTCTTTGACATTACCCCATCGGCTTATCGGTGAAGGAAAGCATCGTATATATTAATAAAAATTCTAGGACTTATGTAAGGTCCCTCAATCAGCACTGGGCCACGCATGGTAGCCTATGACCCAGATAACACTCGTACCAACAGTTTTATGAATTTGAGGGAAACAAAATTAAACCTCATGATTTTTTGTCGACATATAGGTAAATAATTTTATTATTTATCAATAACATATAAATATTCATAACAAATAAGTACAAAAAAATCAAAATAAAGTAATCCTAAGCATGCCTATTTAAAATTAGTATTTTTTTTATATAAAATCAGTTTTACAAGAATTAAATAGTATGCACACAGAAAAATTAAAACACTGTAGAATAATGACCCCATGGTAAAGTTGAAAAGCTGTCTTTTATCATCGGTTGCATTTAACACTAGTTTATTAAGTTTCTGAGTATATACTCTATGATTTTTAGATTTTATTATATACATTGAATCTCTGAAACTTTTATTACATAACAAAGCATTTTTAAATTTATTGACATCTAATTTGTTAATAACACATTTTTTAACACCTTTGACTTTCTTAATCAAAGACCTCTCTGAGTGTATACAATACAATTTAGCACGCAAACTCACAAATTCTGATATGACCTCTCCCCCCATTTCATCCTTAAAATAACCAGGAATTTGTTTATTAAGTTGCGGCAAGTTATATTTATTATGTAGCTCAAAATTACTAGTATCTAAATATTGTCCATACTTTTTTAAACCTTCATAGCTGTAAATTTTCACTATAAATCCGTTTCATGATGGAATAATGAAATTTATATAAGTGAGTTTTTGCAAGTTCCAGAATAGAAAAACCTATCTATATAGGCTTGTCCAAAACAACTTTTGTTTTCTCTAACTGAACAACTATTAAGTTTTCAGAGATAATAGATAAATTTTTGAAATTAGGACCACTTATATATTTTTCATTGCCGAAGAATTTATTTGTTTTATTGTAATTGTCACTCCACACATTAGCAAGCTTTACATCTACCTGATTTCTTCTGTATTCTTTTGTCTTTCTAAATACAGAGTTATTTTGTTTTTTAAAGAAATCTTTTTCAAATGTACTACAGGCTTTTTGTCTGAGACTTTTTTTTTTTTATACCACTAAAGTGGCAAACAAGCCTACGGTCCGCCTGATAGTAAGCGGTCACCGTAGCCTATGGACGCTTGCAACACCAAGGGCATCACTCGCGCGTTGCCGACCCTTCAGAAATCTAATAACTCCTTTTTTTTTTTTGAAGAACCCCATACTGTAGTCTTTAGAGAAAACCTTGGCAGTGAGCTTATTCCACAACCTAAGCGTTCAAGGGGGGAAGTTTCTCTGAAACCGCACTGTACGCGACCATTTCGGTTCTAAAGTGTGAGAATGAATTCCCTGCCGATGGCGAGCGGTGCGATGGTAGAAAGTAGCCATGGGCATCATTTCGAACAATTCCTCAGAACGGGTTGTGTTCTGATTGTACAAGCGGTAGAACACACACAGGGAGGCAAAGTCTCTCAGACTTAAGGGCTCGATACCGCAAGTGAGTTTGGGATCGTCGACAATTCTAACAGTCCGTCGTTGAACCGAGTCAAAAGGGCCAAGCTGGTATCCAGGTGCACCCGCCCAGAGATGGCAGCAGTACTCCATATGGGGCCGGACTTGCGACTTGTAAAGCAGCAACCTTTGCCCCGACGTGAAATACGGCTTCGCTCTGTTGAGTACACCAAGTTTTTTGGACGCCAGCTTTACCTTGTCTAGCAAGTGATCTCGGAACTGAACATCGCTGGAGATGTGAACACCAAGGATCCCAATGCTCTTGGAGATGGAGAGGGGAGTGTTCTGGAATTGTGGGACTACAGTGAATGGGGTTTTCTTAGCGGTGAACGCGCAGACTTGTGTCTTTGAAGGGTTGAATCGGATCAAGTTTTCCCGTCCCCAGTCAGAGACCTTGGACAGACCGATCTCGATTTGAGACACAAGTTCTTCACGTTTTTCCTCCACAACAGAACGAGGGGTGCTTGCACGTGTAATAAGCGTCTCCAGTACTGTCATGTGCATAGCAATGTATGTTGTTGATCTCCAACATATCATTGATGTGCAGTAGAAACAGCGTAGGAGACAGCACAGAGCCTTGCGGGACACCAGCATTAATGTCCATGCTATCAGAGCAACTAACGTCAACTACGGCTCGTATGCGTCTGCCGGACAAAAAGCTAGCCACCCATTTGCACAAACCCTCGGGCACTCCGTAAGATGGCAACTTCGATAGAAGACCCCGGTGCCAGACCCGATCGAACGCCTTCGCTATGTCTAGGCTACATGCCAATGCCTCCCCCTGACTCTCAACGCTCCATCACCTTGGAGAGGAGAGAGGTAATAGCGATAGGCCTGTAATTCGATGGATATGATCTATCGCCCTTTTTGGGCACCGGGTGCACATTCGCAGTCTTCCATGAAGACGGAAATTGCCGAGTATGGTAGGAAAGTGCGAAGATGCGCGTGAGTACAGGACATAACTCAGGAGCACACTGCTTAAGCACCACTGCTGGTATACCGTCTGGCCCACTCGACTTATGAACGTCTAGGGAAAACAACGCCCGCCGGACCTCTCGCTGTGTTATAGAGATTTCCGGCATGGTCTTACCGCACCACGGTAAAGTAGGTGGTACAGCGCCTTCGTCGTTCATATTCGAGTTGGAGGCTAAGAGACTGCCCAATAGGTCGGCTTTCTCTTTTGCACTATGGGCCAAGTCACCATCGGTCTTTCGCAGTGGTGGTAACGACGACTGGCAGAAGTTCCCCTCAGCAGCTTTAGCAAGCGACCAGAAAGCACGACTCCCAGAAGGATAGCTCGCAAGTAGCCCACCTATTTTGCCGATGAATTGGAATTTTGCTCTGGCAGTTGCTTTCTTACTGAACCTCGAGGCAGCATTTAATTTGCGTTTTAACTCAGAAATATTCGGATCCTTATTATTACGAGCCGTGGTCCAAGCCTCATACGCAGTTTGATTAAGAATTTTAGCTTCTCTGCAAGACCTATTAAACCACGGTCGTTTTTTGACGCCGGCAGCTACTCGCAGGTTAGGAATGAAACATTCCATACCAGCGAGGATTGTCTCAGTGACTGCGGCTGCGCAGACGTCAGGATCATCTGAGCTAAAGCAGAGCTGCCTCCACGGGTACGATGCATAAAATTCTCGCAATCCGTCCCAGTCTGCCGACTTATAGTGCCACACACGACGCCAATTAGTTGGCCCAGAAGGATCGGGTTGTGTGCATGATATTTGAGTCCGAACGAGACAGTGGTCCGAGGAGCCAAGAGGCGCATCCACTGATACGGAGTATCCGTCCGGACGTGTAGTCAGTAGAAGGTCCAGTAAGAAGCTCGTATGGTCCTCTATATCTGGTATTCTCGTTGGAGAAAGTACCAGCTGAGAGAATCCATAGGTCAGAGCAAATTCATGAGCAGATATCCCTGCATAGTTATTGGTTCGAGAACTGAGCCACTCACGATGGTGGGCGTTAAAGTCTCCCAAAATAACTAGTTCTGCTGTGGGATATTGCACTAGAACTTTGTCAGTCGTCAAACTCAGGTGCGTGAAGAGTCGAGTTACGTCCGTGTCACCGCTATGAGACCTGTATAGGCACGCATAGATACGAGTGTGGCCGCCATGATGTACGCGCACCCACAATATCGACAGGTCCCTGTCTTCAAGGCTATGAAGTCGGCGACAGCAGATATTCTCCCGGACGAACATACATACACCGGCACGACTCAAAAAATTGTGCTCGAGTTTGTAGCCGGGATAATGAAGGTCGGGCAGGATATCTGCGTCTCCGTTAGAAAGAGGATGGTCGGCTGCGCAGTCTCGAGGTGATGGTGGACTGCATTAAGATTTGCGTGAACCTCTGATATTGCAAAAATCCACATTGTATGTGGATGGAGTAGCCGCTGTAGAAACTCTTTTCCTTTTTCTATTTCTGGCCATTGTATATAAAGTTACTTAGACTAGGGATGAGGATTCACTGCACAGACAGCTTAGAAGACAAAAAGGTGCGGTACTAAGACTGCCGAAGCTCAACACAGATGATACGGTTGCAGGCACGGCGGGCGGAAGGGCCCCTGATCCCCTTCTGTTGTAGTAGCCGGGTCCACTCCGGTCTCCTTCTCCGGCACGACTACCACTTCAGAAACTTTACACAGGCTGGCGGATCAGCCTCCCAGGAGATTAAGTGATCCCTGGGTTCGGGAACCCGTTCAACCTGCGGGCGGCCAGCGGTCAGCCGTTTCATCAGGTCTCCCTGACCGCCGAACCAGCACGCCGCGTCTACGCCGAGCAATGACAGCGATAAGCACCGCCGGTCCTCCGCTGTCCGCGCAGCGAATCCTCAAAGAGAGCTCTGGCAACCTTACTCACCGCCAGGAACACAGCACTACTCAATGTTAGTGTTATTGTGGCCGCGGTTTTCTGTAAGGTGGAGGTACTTCCCCAGTTTGGGCCGCTCATTCGAGCAAGTACTCGCTATGCCCCGCTTTATTTGTTGGGGCAGCTTATTCGAGCGAGTACTTGCAGTGCCCTACCTCTCTTTAAAGACTGGTATTTAAAGAAATGTATGGTGCTAAAAATGCCTTCTGATCAAAAGAAAGTATTCTGTAAGTTTTAAGCAACATTAAGCCATTTTTTAAACATTCTTGTAAGTGAATGTAATGTATAATAAATTTAAGTTTGTCATATAAATTAGCAACCACATTTTTTTTTAACCAATGGTATTGGTACTTCTAATTGCTCTGCAGCAAATGGTAAATTAGAGTGCGAGTCGTGAATATCTGATGGATAGTGTAAACCAACTTCAAGAATTTAACCTTTTTCACTATCTAAAGAGATATTTTAAACATCAAAGTTTTTAAGAATTGATGTTCAAGAAATTTGAAATTTCTCGTAGGCAGTTTTTATATCATAGCATATCCATACAAATTTACACAATCTAAATATGCTAAAAATGTTGTAGGAGATAAAGGATCGTAATCAGGCAGATATTTATTATTTGCTTTCGCAAAGCGTAAAGAACAACAACGTATGTATACCTTGTTCTAACATTTGATACATCTCAAGGTCAGATATTAAATCTAGCTGTATGTTAGTGAATAAAAGCATAGCATCCCAGCTCAATGATGGTGATGAAACATAAAAACAAGGGTCAAGATTGTAAAAATTTAGACTCATAGACCTAAATTTTTCGAACACATCAGCTTATATTAGTACATCACACTTTAACTAAAAATCGGTATATTCGCCTAAATTTTTTAAGCCAAATATCTCCCACACATTTAAAACATGATTATAATCTTCATTAGAAATTGACTAAGTTAATTGATTGAAAAAACAGTTTTGGTGGGTAATTTTGTCTCTGCATATCTTTCCCAAGGGTTCATATAATCATAACAATATACACCTTTTCTTCTGACCAAATCAAATAACTTCTGATCAACAAAAAATGACCTTAAATTCTCAAAGTCATTTAAATTGAGTGTGCGAGCTAAATTTTCTAAGCTGGAGCTCAAAAAATTAAAAGAATCAATAAATTTTAATTGTACGTTATTTGTTACATCTACTGGAATGAATTTGCTAAAGGATATATACTTTTCCTTACTTTTAGGTATGAGACTTATTTGACCACAGATCTTTGAAAGTTCTTCTATAAACAAATGGCTGTCATAGCCTGAAAGATTATGAAATATTATAGGTACAAAGTTGCATTCTTTACAATTCAAGTTGCAAATATTATGAGCAGGTTCTCTTAACTTTCCTGTGAAGTGATTATGATCAAGAACAATTTGCTCATTTAAAGCAAAAGGTTTTTTACAAATATGACAGAGTCCCATTTTCTACACTCGTTTGCTCTTCTTTTGTTAAAGGTAATATATCTCTTTGTACAGATAAAATTTCAAACAATCTCAATATGTCATTACAAATCGTTTCTACAAATTTCTGAGAAGCCTTTGGGCCGCGATACATAATCATTTAAGCTAGTTTCAGTTTTACAACAAATATAATATCCAAAACAAGTAGCTCCATTAATTTGTACTTTCTCTACATGTTGAGACTTACTCTTATCAGAGTACTCTTTAAGGCTATGTTTTAAAACACATCGAGTAATTATCACCCGGTAGAGTTGAAAAATCAACCCGTTCTGGAACGAGCGTTTGACAGTTAATTTTTACACTGACAGGAGTGATTTTCAACCTTTTCTATGGCAGTGTAAAGAATTCAACTTGATAGTTGGAAAATTACTCTACCCCGGGCGTCCCAAACCACTTTTTTAACTTCCTCGTTGCGATTTGGAACACACCCTAAGTAAACTTTCAAAGTCACCATAGATTACTATAGGTATTCTTTGAGTTCTTTCAAAATTGGAAAAACAAAGCTTAGAGCCTTCCTCAGGCAGCACAGTTTGCATTCTAGCACACTTATGTTTTAATAATTGATTCTCGGTGCTAAAACACATAAAACACTCTTCACACGAGCGAATTTTAGATTTATGTTTTGTAAGTTGCTTATGCAAAAGTTTTTCAATTTTTTAATCAAACAAAAATGATTTTTACTATTTTTATGCAAAAATAATAAATTGACATGTTCATGTTTCCGCTTAAGTGTTTTGTACAAAGGTCCAGTCACTTTATTTTTTTCATCTAAACCGTAAATGTTAACACTTACGGTGGGATTGTTTTTTCAGAACATCTTATATCATTGAAGTTAGAGGGAAATTTCATGTTAGAAATATTAAAAAATTCAGAGAAATGAGGATATGAAGTTATTCTGTTTGGATTTTGTTTTGCAGGATAAATATGTGCAATTATACATCAAAGAAAACAAAATTCATTATTGTTTCGAATATTTATACAAGATTCAGAGTTTTGAATTCGCTTTGGGAGAGGTATGTATGATCCAGCTTTCAGAGGGCTAAATTTAGCAATCCAAGTGAGTTATTGACTCCATCGTCCAGCCTGATCCTGCTTGTTCGAATTCTGTACATTTAGATGACAGAAGATTCGATAGTTCATAATGAAACTCAGATATATTAGTGTTTTGAAATACTGTAGTATACTTTGTATTAAAAGATTTCAAAGATGGAGAATCATTTTGCGGTAATTTATATGTAATAAAGAGTTCCAAGTTTACTTTTATCGATCCATGTCTATTTAATAAATTTTTAACGAGGTTAGAAACAGTTTGCGAGATCTCTAATAAGAATTGTTCTGGCAAAAGATACTGCGACAAAGCATCGATTCTATAACTAATTATTCGATTTTTAAATGCAGTAGCAATTATCTGCACATTTTGAAACTCAGTTTGTAACAGGCAATTTTATTTATGAATACTACTTTTTTTATGAGTTGATAATCGAGAAACATGAACTTGACATTTATTACAAAAAGCCATTTTATAAAACGAGGTATGCAATTGCTAAGTTTTAAAGAGCTCACCATGTAAAAAAGTAAATCCGATTCTATATACTATATTATACACAACGACAATTTAAAAAAATAGGTTTAAGAAAAAGGTATATTGGAGGGGTACAAAATTGGACGAACCAATTTGAATTGGTCCTTACATTCGGCCACTAGCTTGGTGACAGTAGGTACGCCAGACAACAGTGTCTGTGTCCACTGCACATTTGCACTGAACTAGAGCGTACTTTACCCGATCTCGGTCGCACACCTGTAGCGTCTCGATGTCGCGAGTCTTGGATACGCGCAACTCCATATAATAATCACCGCGGCGCAGCGCTCAGATCCGCCTGGTACCATTTGCCATGCGTCAAGTAAAAAAATTTGGTCAGAGTAACTAAAAGGGGTCACAAGGCAAAAAATGACCGGACTAATGCTCTTACTGGTTCAGCTTCCTCCTGTAATAAAAACCATAAATATGTTACATACATATATACGCCATATATGCATTTTATATGCACTTAGGCTGGTAACTAGACTGTGGAAAAAAATCACTATTAATATGTACACGCAGAATTCGAACCGTAGATCATTGGATTGCGAGCTGAGAGGCAATCATATCTCACACTTATTTATAATCAAAAAGGGTATAGTGAAGCGCAAAACAATCAAAACCTTTAGGCTTTGTGTCTGCCTTAGGTATTCAGGCAAGTAAGTATAAAAATCAACTCGTATTTGTCTGTACACGTCCGTGCTAGATAAGTTCAATCATTAACGAGGATTTTCTAGCATGTTAACTAGTATGATGAGTAAAAAAAAAAGAAAACAACAAGTATCCCAATATTAAAGGTTATAAATATAATCGTACAATAGCACTAGTTTTTTTTTTTTTTATATTAATGTCACACAGTATAAAATAATTTAACATGCGAATTTTAAAAATATAACCCGCGTTATTTTTCAGTCTTTTAATTTATTTTAGTATTCAATATGTAGTTAATTGATTTTTTTATTTTATTGTTAGCGTTAGGGAACTTCACAAGTTTAACTTAATTATTTTTAATTTATGACGATTGTTTAAAATACAAATCATATACTTAAATTATATACAAAGAAAAGTTTATAATTCACCAGACTAACCTCGGAATCGGGAAATTGCATATTCTGCTTCCTCTTCTTTGAAGGCTGCGCAGAAGGCAAACAAGCATCTTCTTCTGAATCTGAACCCACGTTCAACTGCGGGCTATCAAACGTCGTTGCTGGTGTCTTCTTAGCTTTGACTGCAGCTGTAGGTGGTTTTTGCCTTTGACTATTTTTTTCTTTGTAGACGCTGCTGGTTGCGCCACTTCCTCGAAATCAGCGTCAAACGGATTGCGAGACCTGAAAAATAATGAATTATTAAAGGTCTGATGAATAATGAATGATTAATCTTAGTAGCCAATTCCATCCACATAACTGGGCAGGGCATTACTTCAGTTTCCTAAAATTTTGAAAATAGAGGACAGTTATAGGACAAAATATGTAAAATCTTTTATTAAAATTAGAAAACTATAACACTTACATACTAAAGTTTGTTTAAAATAGTTGACACTGTATAGGAAAAGTACAGACAACCAGCTTCGATAATAGCATTAGTAAAAGTGACAAAAATATTAATAAGCAAAATTTAATGAATTGGTTCATAAAGCTGCATGCACATGATTACATTCTAAGTTTATTTGCAATCATAAACCTTATGATGTAAACACAAAGCTTATTTTTTATTCAACAAAACTATAACCATTAATCTCTTATTCGCACACGGTAAAAGGAAACTATGCTTGGTCAGTATTTTTACTAAATTTGGTTGTCTGTTTTGAATTCGATACAAGATTCTAAAACGGAAGAGTTTTGTACTTGCATTGATTGGTAACTAAACAGGAAGGGATAAAGCTAAGTTGGTATGTATACATTTTAAAAGATGCAGGTCCATTTTTTACCGACTTTAAAATGGAGGAGGATTTATGTTTGTTGAGTATATATTTATGTATGTCTACCGATTCCTCCGTCAATTGTAGATCGATTCAAAAAATTCTTTTTTTATTCAAAAGAGCGTACTTTCGAGATTGTTCCATTGTCACCAAGTCATGATCTGATGATAGAATCCCCAGGAAATTAAGAGAAAGAAGCATTTTTATTTTACAAATAGCAATATTAAATTGAAAAGCGAATTCAATACTAAATTGATACCCAAATATTTAAAACGATTAGTAAATCCGACAGAAAAAAATAATTCATCATTTATATAAAAAAAAATTGTTGATAGGGGTCGGGATTGAACCGCGACCTTTATGAGCTCAAGACCATTACCTAATCGAATACACTACAGAGTGTTAGTTTAAAAGCTTGAATCTAATGTATTAGGTTAAATTGTTAGAAAACAATATAACGCGTTACCGTGGCGCTACCTATCATTTTCTTTGTAAACTAATAACACGTATCATGTGACATTCGATTTGATTCTTTATAAATTCTTTAGATGGCGGTTTTATAGACTACATTTTTTTAAATTAATTTTTTGCAAAAAAAACCTGAGGCTGCTCTGTTTTAGTTTAAAAAAATGAAATTATGAAGAGTATTCAAATAAGCTTATAACAAATGGAAATAGAATATTATTATGTTAAAACATGTAAATCATCAACACGAAGTTTTTTTGATTGATAGCTATATAAGATTATGAGCATCGTTAAGGGGATGACTCGTGCTAGGGATTGAAGCTTGACGAATGCCCAACGTCTTGTGTTATCATCTAAGCGCTTGTCGCCTGTGCTTATGTTGTCTTTGAACTCTAGTACGTCTTGGGCAGTCCGAAAGTGTTTAGACTGACATAGCACGAAATCTGAAATCTGAACTCTGAACTCTGAAATCTAAAACGAAAATCATGCACTCTGAAATGTGGTGTGCCGAACAAGTTAAAAGTTAAATAAATTAGGCACACCACAAAGTAAGAGTTTTGCTAAAAAAAAATTTAACAAGTTTCTTAACTTATTTATAAATATTTAACTGAAATACCTTGCTGATAGCTGGTCTGTCTAACTATTTACATACCTGGAATCTCCTTAGCAGCCTACAGGTAGGAGCTATCATGACATATAATTAGTATGGTCTATGTAAGTAGGTTATAGTATATCAGCGAACTGATTCATGAGTGGGGGGTGAAAAAAAATTGCTGGTTCTGCATCAGGCGCCGAGCAAAGCGAGGAGAATTGGCGGGTTCTGCATCAGGCATTTATATGATGACCTACCGAAGCATCATTTAGAATCTGCATTAGCAATCGCCTAATCAACCTATAGTAAAGGTATCCTGTTTGGAATAATTAGTACGGACTCTGTCAGTTAATTATAGCATATCAGCGAACTGAATCATGAGTGGGGTGAATAAAATTGGCGGGCCTGATGCAGAACCCCCAATTTTAACCTACTTACGACCGTGCCGAGGTCGATCGGGGGGATGGTACGTTGTGGATTGCACAATTAATCGATTCGGGTGATTTTGTGTACGATCGAAAAAGCGGACTGCCATATCTTTGAAATATTGGGGAATCGTGGGGACAAAAAGGAATAAGATAAGGATAACGCTATGGGTAGAACAAGGATAGGCCGACTGCAACTTTACACTCTTGCAGTCACTAGGCTCTTGTAATGCACTTAGTGCAGTAGCTATATCCAGAACACACATTTTTCCCCCTCAATACCGTGTAAGTACTGTTGCGATAGGTATTCTAGTTAAGGCGCAAAACGGTGGTTAAAGTTTTGACTTAACACGAAGGAACGCGAAGGAGTTTAGGTACTACGTAATGAAAATTAGTACAATGCCTATAGCTCTCATACAAAAGTAGAAAACGCTGAGAGCTAGATTTTCAGTTTTTTCTTAATAGTGGCTTAACCGAAAAGATTCGTGTTTACCACTATACACCATTAGATGCGTCTTTGAAAGCACTATTCTGAGACATAAAAAGCATCACTGTAGCTTGTACAGTTTGGCTAAAAAATGTAAGAACATAAAAAGATGTTATTTTATACTCAAGCCACGGGTGGTGCGAGGGTGATAGCAATATCCGATAGAGACCCCAAACGTAAGCAGCTGTTTATAGCTATGCAGTTATACCTAGACTCTTGGTGTAAGTTTATATGTATGACTACGTACTATTTTTACTTAAGTTTTTGTACAGGCTAGATTTTGGATCAACACTGTAAGCACAATAACTTAAGTACTAAATCTAGAATGTTCCAACTAAATCTAGATGCTCTCCCTCTAATGGGGTTTTTAAATTTGTGTATAAAAATGGAAAAAAATTTATTCGAAAACAGTAATTCAAGAGACTTCAACCAGTATCCTTCCGATACTAGCTATGATAAGCTGAACTTTAAAATTTTTGTACATATGTGTTAGAATGTAAGATTTAGAAGTATAAGAAAAATAAAATCGGTCTGTTGTGTGCAATTCGCGTTTTCTTCATTTCTCTCTACAATAAAGTGCCTTAGAAGAAACTCCTCGTCAAAGGCAAACCTTGTGCCACAGATTATCGAAGGGTCTGTGCGGACAGTCCCTTCGATACTCTCTCGACACTCTTACGGCTTTCCTTCGTAGGTATTTTACGTGTGAGGAATTACAAACGGTATTTTGCAATGTTGAAGCGGTGTTAAACTCACGACCGCTTTATCAGATCTTGTCGGGTCTTAATGACCTAAGACACAGGGAGACCTAGTTTGTGAAGCCAGTTTTCCCACATCATAATTGTATACCTTCAATCTATGTTATGGGAGATAAATAAATGAAATTTGATTTGAAATGAAATTTGATTAGATTTCAGGCCACAACTGGAATCTGCAATTCTGAAATATTATATATATAATGATAAAACACTTTATTGCACTAAATAATATATATATATTTAGGTTATTATCTCAAAATCCTTGCGTCACGCGTTAATACCAAAAATATTTAGTAGACGATAGAGCAGAACCAAGGTTCCAAAGTGTTTGCAAGAGACATGTCTACTGGGCAAAGCCGGCTGACAAGGCTGGAGAAAACGGGAGTGTAATCTCGACTAAACCGGAGGTGTTAAGGGAGGTGGAAACAGTATGGACAGCTTTATGAGTCAATCACTAAACCCGATGCAAGCTTGGCTAAAGACCCAAGCTGACCCGACACTATAGCGAAGATATCCCGGACATCAGCCTGTACGGGATTAGGATGGCCCTGAAACAGCTAAAAGACAACAAGGCGCCGGGAGAACACCGGTACTCAAAGTCCTCCACAAGCTCTTTAATTCAGTCCTGCTTGAATGGATGATACCTACAAAATTCTGGAGTGGAAAGGACTCTGCATCAATATCAACGACGAGTACATCACTCACCTTCGATTTGCCGACGATATTGTGATCATGGCAGAATCGATGGAAGACCTCAGAACAGGTGGGCCTTAACATGAACATAGACAAGACAAAGATCATGTCAGATGTCCATGCTGTGCCCACCCAAATAATAGTCGGGAATTCGAGGCTCGAAGTTGTTGACGAATACGTCTACTTAGGACAAACGGTTCAACTTCGGGAAAGAAGTTGTTCGCTAAAATTCGCCCCTCGAATTTGCTCGCATATATTTTATATATAAATAAATAAATTCCCTACACCCGACTACCGACCGTACGTAATAACTGACATAATTATACGGAACCTAATGCAAATGACTACGTGACCCTAACTAAGACACCTTCAATGGAAAGGCTTTCCAAGGCTGCTCAGCGCCTTGCATGCTGACGCTGCATACACCGACAGTCTTACCGAGCTAGTCGTCACGAACGTACCCCGCTTACCGAAGCGCCCCCCGCCCCGCCCACCGAAGACGACAACCGTTTTATAATATAGACAACATTAAATACCCCTACACAACCTGCTGTTCTCATTTTACTTGTATAGGCTTGTTTACCGAAGTTATCCGTATATAATCATCATCCCAACACATCCCTAAGGACCGCTACTGCAACCACATATCTCCGCTTCCAACTTTGCGGAAACAGAGGTAAATCGTCGAATCCAACTCGGCTGGGCCGCGTTCGGGAAACTCCGCAAAGTCTTTTTATCCAAAATACTTCAGTGCCTCAAGACGAAAGTCTATGACCAGTGTGTGTTACCAGTAATGACATATGGCACAGAAACGTGGCCTCTAACTATGGGCCTTATAAGTAAGCTAAAAATCACTCAACGAGCTATGGAGAGGGCTATGCTCGGGGTTTCTCTACGAGATTGAATCAGAAATGAGGAGATCCATAGACAAACGGAAGTTACCGACATAGCCCAGCGAATTAGCAAGTTGAAGTGGCAGTGGGCAGGGGACATAGTACGTAGAACTGATGGTCGATGGGGCCGGAAGGTTCTTGAATGGAGGCCACGGACTATCAAACGCAGCGTTGGAAGTCCGCCCACAAGGTGGTCAGACGACATAGCGTAGGTCGCAGGAAGACGCTGGATGCAGGCAGCTTCCAACCGCTTTTATTTTGGAAATCTATCGGGGAGACCTACGTTCAGTAGTGGACTTCTTGCGGTTGAGATGATGATGATGATATTTAGGTTTGCAAGTTCAACTCCTGACTTAAATATATGTTTATCAAAAAATCATTCAGTGTTTGTAAATTCAATGCCTAAATAGCATAATAAGAAAAACTAGAGTCATAATATAGGTATTAATGTAAAAAAGTGTAAGTAACAAATGTAAGCAACAAGACAAGCCAGAAATATATTGTATCCTGAGTAAAGAATGTCATCATGTTACACCAAAAAATATTAATAACCAAGAAACCTACGGAATTTTTAAAGATTTACTTATTCTCATTATTACAGCACAACTGGGAAAAGTTTTCATCAGCAATATTCAAGCAATATCATGCGACATCTAGAAATAAAAAGTTAAAGCTCCCTATTTACAGTTCTATCACTTTTCAGTATTCACAGATTGTAAGATTGGAGTTTCTGTATATCTATATATATATATTTTTAAATACAAAAGTAACAATAGTGGATTGATGAATGTTATATTTATTTATTAGCTACCTGTCAAAACAACTAACAATTAATAGGTTACATGTGTCACTGAGGCCTTTAGTAAACTCGATCCCCAAACGATTGGCACACATAAGGAAGCAAACAAGCATAGGTACTGCCTGCCTGATGTTGAGCAGTTATAATTGCCTAAGGACACTTGAAACACTGAGAAGTAATCGTTAAGAAGGTAACATTGCTTTGATTGATTTGTTTTCTTTTTACTGTCCCAGAATATATCCCTCATCATCCAATACAAATAACAATAATGTATCTATATTTTCTGTTTCCACAGCTTATTTATTTGTGAAACATATTCCTCACAAAAAAAGGGTCTAATAGTGTTCAAGATGCACCAGGTGTACGGAGGCCTTGAAAACTTTCCTACTTTCTACTGAAGATTCAACCGTAGTTTGACTTTCACATGCTCTGGTCTTACCAATTTTGCAACATAAGTACATTTCGTCCAGTTATTTTTTACTATCTACGTTCCAAAGCGCAATGTGTAAGTTGAAAAAGTAGATTTGGAAAGCCCGGCTCATGGTAATTATCTAACTGTCACGTTTAATTATTTACACTTCTAGCTATGTTCCGAGAACCGCTGAGTAATTATCGCCCGGTATTGACAAATAATTTTTTTACTGACTGGAGTAAATTTCAACCTTTTCTATGGCAGTGTAAGGTATTCAACTTGACAGTTGGAAAATTTTCCAACGGGCGTCCCAAAACCACTTTTTTAACTTCCTTGTTGCGATTTGGAACGGGTCGAAAATCAAATTTACCGGGCGATAATTACTCGGCAGTGTATTGGAACGTAGCACTAGTAGGTATATGACAAATACAAGGGTGCTTATCACATGAAAATATACGAAAAAATAATCATTTAACTTGTTACCACGTCATGCACGCTTCTGTCTTCTAGGCCTTGCTTTTCATCCATTACTTTATCTTTTGCAAAGCAATTCGAAATCTGATAAACAAGCAAGCAATTTATGTTTTTCACGACCATCACGACACACAACTTTGAAAAGATACAGATAGCTGACAGCTGTCAGTAGCAAAAAATTTATTGAAACTTTGAAAGCAAAAAACGCAAAAAACTGTTTTTTTTGCCACCGTGCAATAAACAAAAGAAACTTTTTATCGCTTTCATTTCGTTCATTGCACGCAATACGATCACAATGGTTTAAAAAACACGCCCAAAAAATACCAGCCGCCGCGCCGGCAACACCTAAGAGAATATAATCACTAAAAACAGTAAAAACGTAGTGATTATATTCTCTTTGATAATCACTACGTTTTTAGGCAACACTACCCTTTAAGTTTTTGTTGTTTGAATTTTTTTTGATTATATTATAAATCTCAAATGGGTCGTAAAATTCCTGCTAAGAAACATCGTGGCATTAAAGATCCTTTACAACAACAGGCACGTCGCTTAGAAGGGTAAGTACCTACTTAAATAAATCACATAACTTGAACAGAATAACTTTCGATTACTGTTTCATCATGATGCTAAATGCGGAAAACATAAGTCCAACTAACTACTGTTTTATCCATATTCCATTCAAGCCAAGTTGTCGCGAACAATACAATATTGGGTTAGGGTGTACAAAAGGGGGCGCTAAGAAAAATTTCAAAAATTTTACTTAGTTAAACTTTAAGTGATTTTGGGACTTGTATGAGTTAACTTTGTATGAATATTTATGGTGTTCCCATAAGCATATATTTTGATGATGGAAATCGAGTACACCGTCGGCAGTAACGTTTGTTTGAAGCACTTTTTTCTGTGGGGCGGCCCCTGAACTGAACTGAAGGTGTGTCCCTATGACTGACCATTTTGATGATGCAGATCGGTAGAGCACATCGCCAGGAGTAACGTTTGTACCAGCCGTTTTTTTCTGTGATCCTTCACTGAGGTGCTATGAATGGAAGACTAACTGAAAAAAATAAATTTTAGGGTTCCGTAGCAGATGAACTGGGGTCCCCAGGAAAAAGTCATCATTGTCCTAAGCCATGTCCTGCTTTAGGCGGGGTCAGCTCTCCTTGCCCTCTTTCTCCATTGAGCACAGTTTTGCCTCCTTCAGGTCCCTTTGGACCGTCGTTAACCAAGTGGCAGGGGGTCTTCCGCGCCCTCGCTTTGTCCTGGGAATGTTTATGGCTGTTTTTACGATATGATCTTCGGGACGTCTCAGTATATGTCCATACCAGCGTAGGCGCTTTTCTTTAAGCTTCTCAACTATGGGAGCAATTTTAAAACTTCCCGGATGTATTCTATTCTAACCCTACCCAAAATGGTAATGCCCACTGACCTCGTAGCATGCGCATTTCTGTTGTGTGCAGTTTATTAAGATGGTGTTTATTGGTTGCCCAACATTCCGCACCATGGAGTAAAGCTGGTCTTACTGCTGTCTTGTCGAGTTTGCCTTTCACTTTGAGTGGCATTTTCTGATCACACATTATGCCTGTGAGCTGTCTCCATTTCATCTATCTGGTGGTTGTTCTGTGTGTTACATCAGGGTTGATTTTACCATTCTTGCTTATTACGGATCCTAGATGTGGTGTTTATGTAAAATTTTATGCTGCTTGGGTCGGTTGATCCATCAAACAGGCACGACATGTGTTCAGTTTTCTTCAAATTGTTAATCAATCAAATAATAAATTCAAATTATTGACTGTGGTATTATTATAAAATGATAGCGACAAGGCTAACACTCTAGTACAATGGTGTGTGAGAAAATATTTACGTCTTCTCCTAATATAATTATGTCTAAATTTTCTAGATTAGTTCTAGTAACTTTCGATATATCGTCATAAAAATCGCACCATGGGAAGTTCTTTTTAGGTATACATTAATGTACAAAAATTCAACAAGACAATATAAATAACCGGACGTACTTTGAAGAATTCTGACAAATACTGCAAGAGACATCTTCTTTGGTGCAGAACACCACAAAATCAAGAACAACGCTATTTGTTTTAGATATAGAGAGGATTTCGGGACGTTGCAAATAAATTGGAAGAATTTGGTTACTGGATCGTAATGTCACTTTCTAGCCGAGGGCCAGCACATCAGCTAACTACTGAACAGGTCAACGAATCAATACTGTGTACAATTTGCCGATGGCCTGTTGAAGTGCTAAACGGAAGATTTAAGCGCGAGTATAGAATTTTTCGTCACATATATTTTAATAAATCAATGCTTCATATGTTCGAAGACTTTCGGATCGCTGCAGCATTAACTAAAAGTCAACCTGTACAAGCGGACGTGTATCATGCTACCAATATAATTAAATAAATCAATTAAAATTACCATGTTATAACTCCCATTCTATTTGTGTGCGTGTAAGGTGTAAACTGAAGTGCACCAATCGACAAGATCTACTACGTTTTAATTCTACGAATGTGCACACTTCTACTAGGTAATTTAGGCAAGTTGCGTATAGTTTTAAAACCAGTTTCCCAACCGTGCAGTAAACTCACAATCTGCAGATAAAACATGCTAAGATCACCTGACAGCAAAACATGTTCTGAACCAAATTTGTCTAACCAAAACTTAGAAAACACCCAAATAAATTTTATTAGACCAAAACAAAAAGAACCAGAAACAGATTTTACAATTTTTAAAGATGAAATCATCAACATGCTTAAAGAATGGAGGTCTGAAAACCTAGAGATTAAAAACGCAATAGCTGAAATTAAAACGCAAAATGTTGAAATAAAGGAGCTTTTTAACCAGAGAAGTTTGGAAGTTGTTAACCTAACGAACAAAGTAGAGACCTTAGCAGAAGAACATAAAAGAGCTACAGAAAAAATTACTAGTCTAGAGGAGCAAGTAGGCTATCTCCAAAGAAATCAACTTAAGCCATTGCTGTAAATCCGCAACATCCCTAAATTGCCCCAGGAGAATTTAGATGAGTGATATGGTGAAAATAAATGGTGTTCTGGGAGTGTCTTCTACGGATGCTATTATATGCGACAGCTACAGAACTAAACAAGATGGACCGAAAAGTAGCATCATTATTAAATATGGTTCATCCAAACAAAAAGAAATTGTATTAAAAGCCGTGAAGAAATATAATGCAAATAATAAAGAAAAACTAAATACAGAAACTTTCGGACTTAACACTGACAAGAAGCCAATTTATATCAGTGAAGTTCTCTCACCAAATAACAAAAAGTTATTTTACCTGGCGCGCGAATTTCAAAAGAAACACCATTTTTGCTGGACATCTCAAGGAAGAGTTTTTCTGTAACAAAATGAATCTTCGAAAGCTATCCTGATCAACACTATTGAACAGATCGAAGCTCTCACGATCTCTAAGGACTGACAAGTTTAGCAACGATCATTGTGTTTACCCTTACATTGTTTTATTGTTTCTAGTAAGTTTTAATGTTTTTCTTTTTTTTTTTTTTACTCGTAAGTTTTACCAATTATCTTTTTTATTTTACAACTTATTTCAATTCTTACAACAGATCTTAAATAACGCATTTGATTTTAATTTTAAGGAACTATTACACTTCATATCTATTACACTCACTATTCCATACGATTTATGACACAGTTTTATCTCATTTGTTTTTGTTGTCAAACCAACATTTACGATATAGTGAAATACAATGGAAAATTTACTAGAAATTGCAAATGACATTGATAGATCTATCAATGCCGGGCAAATGTTATTACTAAATGACCCCAGGGAATTCAAAGGTATTATTTCCTAAACAAATGGGAAGAGATTCAACGTGTTGACTCAAAATATATGCAGTATCAACAGTAATTTTGATAATGTTCTGGTATTAATGCACCAACTAAATACCGACTCTGATGTTATTGTTCTGACTGAAGCATGGGTTTCTGAAAATACTGTTCCACCTCATCTTCCTAGATATACAGATTATATTACCAAAAACCACTACAACCAGAATGATGGCATAGTTATGGATATTAAGACGGGTAAAACACATAAATGTTATGAACCGCAATTTCTTGAAGACAACTGTATAGTAATTGAAATTGGTGTGGATCTTGTAATAATCAGTATATACAGATCTCCGTTATTTCGTAATATTGTAAATTTTATTAAATCGCTTGACTCATTATTAACTAGTCTCAAAAAAATTCCTAACATTATATTAACAGGCGACATAAACATAAACATCAGGGAAGGTGGCACCGATAACAGAGCGTCTGATTACATGGATCTCTTGAGTATGCATGGCCTACTACCAGGACACTTACTAGCAACTCGTTAAGCCAATTGTTTGGATCACTTTTTTCTCAAATCGAAATCTGATGCTATATCAATAGTTTGCGATACAACAGTTACAGATCACAGATCTGTAATTATGTCAATAGATTACCAAACCAAACAGTGTTTTAAAAGAGATACCACATATACAAAAATTGATTATAATGCCACAATCAGAGACCTCATGCTAAATGACTGGACCGATGTTTTTTCGAATACAAATACTGACTCTGCAATGAATGTTTTTGTGGATATTGTAACGGAATCTCTCTACAATAACACAAAAATTAGAATTATCACAAAATCGCCGGATTCTAAAGCCATGGATAACTCCAGGCCTCATTCGCTGTATGAGATTTCTCGACAAACTTCACAAGAAAGTTAAATCTGACCAAAATAACGAGGTACTCAAAATTTCCTACAAAAGATATCGAAATACGTGCAATAATATTCTAAAAAAAATAAAACAATCATACCAAAAAAAAAACCAGTTAAGAAAACACAAAGATAATAATAAAAAAACTTGGAATACCGTCAAACAGATCTGTAATTATTCTCAAGTAAAAAAAACCTCTTTTGAACTACTAAATACTTGTGACTCCACTAAAACATCCTAAGATAATGCCAATAAATATTTTGTTAACGTAGGTAACAGCTTGGCTGATGATTTACTCAAGAAACTGTCTACAAATGAAACTGAACTTGCTAAAACATATGTATCAAATTGTCCAAGTATTTCTAACTCATTCGTACTTTTTCCAACTGATGAGCATGAAATCAGACGCACAATTTTGTCACTAAGGAACAGCTACACAACTGGATGGGATGGAATTTCATCTGTACTGCTAAAGCTAGGTATTGACATTTTTTATAAACCATTAACCTATTTATTCAACTTAAGTTTTTTACAAGGAAAATTTCCTGATGCCTTAAAGAAATCAGTAATAATCCTGTTTACAAATCAGGAGACGGAGACAGTATCAGTAACTATAGACCAATCTCCCTATTATCGACTTTCTCGAAAATACTAGAACAGCTTATCAATAATAGATTAAAAATATATCTTCATAAATACAACTTACTTTCTGATAACCAATTTGGGTTCAGAGTAAAGAAATCAACGGCTGACGCTGTATTACAATTAACCACTCATGTTGTACAAAATATCGAAACAAAGAATAAGTGCCTTGGAATATTTTTAGGCCTTGCTAAGGCGTTCGATACTGTCTCTGTCCCCATTCTACTAAAAAAACTAGAAATTATTGGAGTGCGTGGTGTACCTCTTTTATTGCTCCAGGATTATTTAACAAATAGACAGCAGTCGACTAAGATAGGTAACAATATGAGCACTTTTATTCCAATATCATATGGTGTACCACAAGGCAGTGTCCTTGGACCTACCCTTTTTTAATCTATATTGACGACCTCTGTAGAAAACAGCTTCAAAATGCTCGTGTAATCACATTTGCCGATGATACAGTAATTCTTTTTTCTGAACGGACGTGGGAAAAGGTAAAAGCTACAGCTGAAACAGGATTTGCTGAAATATATAATTGGCTAAACCTAAACCTCTTGACTCTTAGACAAAACTAAGTTTATGCCCTTTGCTATACGTAAAAGTAGCCTTCCACAATGCAACACATTTTGTATTCAGCTACACAGTTCCACTAACAAGTATCAATATGATTGCTTAAAAATTGCTAAAATTACGGAAATAAAATATTTAGGGGTGATACTGGATCAAAATCTAACATGGCACGCTCAAATAATAGCCTTAGTAACCGATTAAGGAAATTTATACATGTCTTCAGAAATCTCCGACATATAAGAGACACTAAGATATTAAAGGGGGTATATTATGCATTGGTCAATTATTACTTATTGCTTGCCTGTTTGGAGCGGCGCAGACAAAACAATGCTTCTTAAACTAGAAACCAACGATCCATAATTAAAGTTATGAATTATAGACCATTTAGTTACTCAACTACTTCTTTATATGCCGAAAACTCTCTTCTCACAGTTAGACAACTTTTTATTCAATGCACTATCGTTTCACAACACATTAAACCTACCACATTGCACAGGAATACTGGGCGTCCTAATTTAGTTTTCAAAGTACCAGCTTGCAGGACTACATTTGCCCAGTCTTTCTTTTATTTCATGGGCCCATTTCTATACAACAGTATAAACAAGCATGTATCCTTATACAACTACACCAAATACCACGTAAAATTCACACTATTTAAATATCTCAGTACATTAGACTACGTGACAACAGAAAAACTATTAAAACCCCCTTGAATAGCCCTACTTAGCGCAATAAAATACCCCTTAACTTAACTTAGTGTGATCTGTGAATATATAATGTGTGTATACTATTTATTTATTTATTTTTATTTATTTATTTATTTGCCTGAATAAGGTACAGATGGTCTTAATAAATAATTGATGTACATGGTTTGCTTATTCTACCCCTTCAGGGTGTGCAAATTTTACAATTCCATAGTTAATTAATTTCTAAAATGTCACCAATAATAAAAATTCATTATCATCTATCAACAGAATAATTTTAATACAATATAAAATGTTAAGAAAAATAAATAACAATAGCCACATGTCATATTAAAAATTTTAAATTACATTCGCCACATGTCATATTACAATTTTTCAAAAAAAAAAAAAAAAATTATACCCATATGTAGCAATTGACGCACGCTATTTATTGTTAAGAAACTCTCCTACGCTATAAAAACAATTTTTTAGTAACCATCCCGTCAATCCTTTTTTAAATAAATGATATGGTAGTGCTTTTATATCAGATGGCAACTTATTGTAAATTTTTATTGCCATGTAACAAACATTCTTACCATATATATCAAGGTTACATTTAGGTATAAATAATTTCAATTTATCTCTTGATGGCCTTGAGGTTACGATTTCTGAATGTTTAGGAAAGTTTTGCAGATGTTGTCTAACAAACAGACATATGTTCCTGATGTACATGCATGGTAATGTTAACAATTTTAATTTTTTAAATAGAGGTTTACAACTATCTGTTACCCAAGCGTTGCATATTACTCTTATACATCTTTTTTGGGTTTTAAAAGCTCTATTTATGTCCACAGAGTTACCCCACAACAGTAGACCGTAGTTTAATACGGATGCCACATAGCCGTGATACGCTGTTAGTGCAGTTTCTAATGAACCTGTTTGTCTTACCCGTTTCAGAGCGTAGACAAAACGATCTAGTTTACTGCAAACATTCTCTATCTGTGGTTTCCAATTTATATGTTTGTCAATTACAATTCCAAGAAATACATCATTTTCCACTTCTTGTACTACGTCGTTATTACACTTAAGTTTTAATTTCAATTTATTCGATTTGTACGTAGAGAACTGTACCACATTGGTTTTTTTATGTTTATTTTTAAATTATTATTTGTCAACCATGTAAACACTTTATTAAAATTATCGTTAATTTTATTTTCAAAATCTTTTTTATCGTCGCATTCTATAATTAAAGTCGTGTCATCAGCAAAAAGAATAATACTAGGTATATATACATAAAAAAAATCTATAAATTCTTTGAGTACACTCATTGCCAATTGCCACACTTATTATAATTTCATTGAACTTCTATAGCTAAATAAACTGAAAACACTTACACAAAGTTCACAGAAATATATACATTCACACTCAGACACGCACACAAACACACAAACTCACAACCATCGTACACTAACACTCACAATTTTTATTTTTCCTTCATTATTAATCTAGAGAGTATGCTAATATGCTAATTTATAATAATAAACATATTTACCTATGTATAAAAACTGATATTATACGTATGATTTTCTTATCCTAGTGTCTAATTTTAAACTATTTTAGCTTTTAAATATTAAGTTTCTAACATTCTTACTATATATTCCTAAGCAAATCACTTGACTTATAAGGTAATCATTTATAAATAGCATGCATGGCAAAATGTTTCATCTTAATTTTTGCCATATACTACAGCACGAAAGCATTTTATAAAGTAAACAACTTGCACGTACACGTTCCTTATCTATGAACTAGCGTGATTCTACTTGTCCATCATACAGTTTTTTACTAGTGTGGAGGGTAGATTTTCATAGTTCTACCTATACTTCACAGTGACTCAAACAAGATTGTCGTAAATGTACCTATACCAATTTTACTGTTGACCACTAAGCCACCGAAACATTTAATACTCACTCATGCTGATTACGGTAAAGTTTGTACTTTAGACTCGTGTGTATTGTTTTGTTTTTAATGATATTATGCAACCAATTTAGGTAGAAGTATATCGTACGATACATCTACAAAAATCTTGGGCTGCCACTTAACATAATATGTTTATGTGCATAGGACATTAGTGTGTGAACTGTATAGTCGAACAAAATACGATGTTAATTATGTGAGTACACTGTGTTGTTAGTTTTGTTTGCACTTCACATGTTGTTTTCTTACATCATATGGCTTACATTAAATAAAGTGTAAAGCTATAACTTAACTTACTATAAAGAAGTATTAATTCTTACATAGTTTAACATTTTAAGTAAGTTGTATTAATAAGCTTGTATTGTTTTGTGCAAAAGGAAATAAATAAATAAAAAAAAAAAAAACTAACTAATGCGTTTCATATTCCGCTAGAAGACAACCGACATGCCGCGGAATTTCTTAACATAATTGAAAATAGGCTGAATCTGTCGAACCAGTTGGCCAACTATGTAGATGGAAATAAATTAAACCGACAAATAGTGGGTTTGACGACTGACAAAGTTCTAGAGCAATATCCCACAGCAGAACTAGTTATTTTAGGAGACTTCAACGCCCACCATTGTGAGTGGCTCAATTCCTTTTCTTCTTGTGGCGGGCTGATTTCCGCACTTGCCACACGTAGATGGTGGCTTTGTGCGTAGCAGATGGCCGACTATTGTAGCCAACCCAGTTCCTTCCAGAATCTCGACAAGTGACCCACATTGCTGCAGACCTCCTGGAGCGTCCCTGGGGTACCCAGGTGTTTTGCCCTGTTGTCTTCCACCCCAACACAATGTAGCATTACGTGGGACGGCGTTTCTTCGGCCCCCATGCATGCTCTGCAGAGGGGGCTGTCGGTGCCACCTTAAAGAAATAGATGTCGGTTAAGTGAGCAGTGACCAGTTAAGATCCCTACTACCAGTCTTAGGTTATCCCTGTTCATCCGGAGCAGGGTCTTAGTTAGTCTGGGGTTTAGATTGGGTATTGAGTCCTTGGCCTGACGGCAACCGTACCACCCACCCATTCTGATTGATGTTGTTGGTGTGTGTGCTGTCTAAGCGAAGACCACAGCTGGTTGAACGGTATGGATATTATTGGCTCCGGCCCTATCGGCGTCGAGCTTGAGCCGATTTTGGCTAGATCATCAGCCGCATCGTTGCCTAATGATCCACTGTGGCCCTTTATCCAACCCACCGTCACGGTATTACTGAGTGATATTACCTGTAGAGCTTGGTGGCATTCAAATAGTAGCCCTGAGTTGACTGTGTTACCATTGAGAGCTCTCAGGACAGCAGTGCTGTCCGAGAGAATTCTGATTTCAAAGTCTGTGGTTTTTTTTTGCTCGCCATGTCCTTTGCAGCCTGGATTATACCTACATATTCCGCTTGGAATATCGTGTTAAACTCCGGCTCCCTTACCCTTCCTTGTTTTTGAACCATTAGTGTATACTTGTACCTCATTGAGTCCGGGATGTTCCTGTTGATTTTCATGTAGCTCGATAGTGTAGTGTTTGTTAAAAACAAACAAACCTTCTCTGTATCCTGTCGCTTGGAGTGTGCAATAGAGGGAATGCAGCTGTACCTTGTCTAGGATGCTGGTGTGCTTGGTTCCTGTGTTACCTCTCCATAGTCCTGCCTGCCTTAGTCTCAGGGCCGCCATCGCCGCCTCCTGTTGAATATGAAGGTGGAGCGGTGGGAGCACTAGCAGAATTTCTAAGGCTGCAGTGGTGGTAGTTCTCATTCATCCAGTTATTGCCACACGTGCCAATCTCTGGAAACGTTGTAGGTTGAGTTGCTCGGTTTTTAGAGTTGTCCATGATCGCCGATCTGATTACTGCTGTGTATAGCCATTGTGTCGTCTTGGGGTCTCCCCAGTTCTTGCCCACCAGCCTTTTATACTGCCCGAAGGTTATGCTAGCCTTGGTTAGTTTGTTCTTTAAGTGGTTGGCCCAGTTCAGCTTGCTGTCTAGGATTACCCCCAGGTATTTGACCGCCTGGGAGAAAGACAGACTTGTGCCAAAAAATATTGGGGCGATTGCTTTGCTGGTTTTTATTCTGTTAGTAAAAAGAATTAATTCTGTATAGCTGGGGTTTACCGCCAGTTGGTTTTCGTTGCACCAAATTTCCACTTTTACCAGTACTTCTTCCATGAGGTCATTTAGTATGCCTTAGTCTTTGCCACTGATAAGTATGGACAGGTCGTCAGCATAGCCCATTGTATAGTGGCCGCTTTCGTTGAGCTTGGCAATCAGGTCATCTACAACTAGATTTCATAGTAAGGGTGACAACACACCTCCTTGTGGGCATCCTTTTGCTACTATGCCCCTGGTTTGCTGCTGTTCACGGTGAACTGTATTCCTCTTATTTTTAGCATGTTGGTTATCCAACTGACTAAAGAAGGCACTTTGCGTTTGATGAGGGCTCGGTTTATGCTTTTAAAAAGCGTTTTGTCAAATGCACTCTCAATGTCAATGAATGCGTCCAGTGTTGATTGCCTATCTGCCAGCAGCCTTTCTATCTTTTCCACAACGCAGTGAAGCGCTGTTTCTGTAGATTTTCCGGTGCAGTTGGCGTGTTGTTTGATGTTGAGTGGTATGTTTGTTAGCGTCACGTCCCTAATATGTCGGTCGCAGAGCTTTTCCAGAGTCTTTAACATAAAGGAGGTGAGGTTTATTGGTCGGTCGTCTGCCAGGTTTGGGTAGAAAGATTACCTTTACTTTCCTCCAAGCCACAGGAATGTATTTGACAATAAGGTTTAGTCCCCACTGCAGTAGGGCTGGGTAGATGCCATCCAAACCCGCTGATTTGAAGGGGAGAAAGGTTTAGATCGCCCAGACTGTTTTTTCCTTGTCCACTACGTCTTGCGCGGCTCTCCAGTCGTCTTCCGATGGTTCCTCCTCTTGGTGGGGTTCCCAGTTTGCGTCCGTGATTGTGCAGCCAGGAAAGTGCGTTTTTAGTAGTAGTGTGCATGCTTCCTCGTCAGATGTCGTGTAAGTGCCGTCATCGAGCTTTAGCGAGCCTATGTTGCCATGGTTCTCGTTGCTGAAGGTTTTTTTTTATCCTTTAAGCTTCGTTGTAAGATTCGAAAGTGTTACAGAAACGTCGCCAGCACTCTCTTTTACGAGCTCTGATGCGTTTCTTGTATTCGGTTTGTGCTGTTTTGTAGGTTTCCCAGTCTTGTTCTGATCTTGTGTTTTTAGCCCTATTGAAGAGCCTTCTTAGGGTTTGCCTAGCCCTCTCTAGCTGCGGACACCACCAATCATTGGTGTTGTGTTTTAGTTCCTTTGGCTTGGGGAGAGGGCAAGACTGATGATAGGAGTCCAGCAGGGACTGTGTCATCTTTGTAACCCTCTGTTCGATCAGGTCTATATTTATCAGTGTTCCCCCTGTGTACATCGCTTGTGTCTACGTTTCGTTTTAATGCAGCCTTGAATCCCTTTGCATTGGGTTTACGGGGGTTCCTTCTATGCTCCATTATTGTCTTCTGTAGTTGGATCTTATAGCAGATCCTTCCATGGTCCGAACATGACAATTCGTTAGAGACGTGCCATCCTGTTATGATTTCCTCCGCTGAGCTTGATGCCAATGTGATGTCAACAATGGTTTGGTACCGTGATGTTACAAACGTTGGTTCAGATCCTCTGTTGAGAATATTAAGATTAGTTGAAAATAGGAATGAGACGAGATCCTAACCTCTTTTGTTTGTGTTTTAGCACCCCGAGAGTGCGAGGTGGGCGTTGGAGTCTGCAGCTATGATCAGATTCGCTTTATTTTGTTCGCAGTATCTCACCAGTTCCACTAGTTCATGTGACGGAATGTCTCCGTCAATCGGCATGTAGCGAGAGAGGGCCTGCGTCATTATCCTGTTTGATTCTAACAGATGTTTAGTCTCTGGGACAGAATTGGGTTAGTAGCACAGCTGGCATGCGTTCGGGTATGTATATGCATGCGCTTGGTTTCTCTATGGTTGTGTTGAGTAGTAGTAACTTACCCCCTAAATTGCTGAGGCCACAGATTTTGTTGTCTCTGATCCACGGCTCCTGAATCAGAGCTATGGTCCCTGTGTCAACCTCCAGCAGCCTGCGTAGGGTAGCCGTGGCCGCTATTTTATGCTGGAGGTTGGTTTGTACTACGGCTAGCAATAGTAGTTTTACTCGGAGGACAGGCCTTGTGCCGATATCCGACTCCGCCTCCATCCCCCGTAGTTCTGCACCCGTCCGCTGGGTACTGGTCGACTGGTTGCCCTTGGAAGTAGAGGGAATCGCCACATCCTCCACCTCTGGCCTGCGCACCATGCACTCCCTCCCAGACGGAGTAGAGGTTATTCCCGTCTCCGGACAGGCAGCACTTTGCTCTGTGGACGAATCCCTAGAGGTCGGCGCCATGTCCGTGTCAGGCAAGTTAGCCTTTGGTTCTAGAAGGGTGACCGCCAGTGCACCGTCTGAGAAGAAGCGCACGTACACCGACCCGGTGGTGCTGAAAGTCTCCGATCCTTGGCAACCAGTTTCTTAACTTCCCCCTCAGGGATACCTTAGGTCAGGAATAGGTCGACGCTTTGGCGGGTGGTGTTATATAGTGACCAGGTGCCGATCTTATATTGAGGGTTTTGGCCTCTGAGGACGTTCTGCAGGCACTTCACGTCTCTCTTGTACTCCGGTATAAGAACGGCGGACTTTACCATCTTGGGGATGTCCACTGGCCTGTTCACTCTCAGCCTTCACGTGGTGATTTCATTTTGGCCACAGTGGACTTGAGCCAGTTCAGCGATCGCTCGTCCTCGCACCACAGATTGAGGCAACCTCCACTATGGAAGACTTTACCTCTGAACGTAGGCGCGTAGAGAGCCCCGGCTGCCAGCGTCGTCTCCACTGTCTAAAAGATAGCATCTTCAATGGCTACCCGTATTAGTCTAAGAGGTGGCAGGAATTTTCAGAACGATAATGGATACAACACGATTAATTATATTGAGTTGTAGAGCGTTCTCCTGATGTGACCACTGAGAGCAGGCAGACCGATATAATTCACATCGAAAAAACGATAACGGAAATGGTCAGTTTTGGGATATATTCAAAGGCATCACGATAGGTGAAACAAGTTGGTCTGCCGACTCTCAGTGGTTGCGTCTTCGAGAAATAGCGTAATCGAGAAAAAGAGGCTCCATTGTTCAGAAAAAAATATTATAACGGAAATGGTCAGTTTTAGTACGTACTCAAAGTAAGACATATCCGCAAGTGAAACGAGTCGGTCTGCCGGTTCTCAGTTGTTGCATCTTTGAGAAAATAAGAAAAACCGCATGAGTCTTCATTGTTTAAAAAAATAACTAAAAGGGAAATCGACGATTTTGGTCTTCTTTGCCCATAAATTAAACTTGAAATAGAGATAGCTTATACACTGGATATGGACATAAGTTACTTTTTACCCTGGCAACGATACTGGAATATAGGAATCGCTAATTTTTGATAAATGTACGCAGATAAACCGCGAAGCATAAAATATTTCTAAGACAATTAAGATTTTGAGTGATCATGAGCATTAAAAAGAATGATTTGACCCGTTTTTAGTTACCCTTTTTTTTTAGTTCCCGACCAATGCTAGGTTTCATATTTACTTGGGACGTACTTAGATATTGCTAAGCTAATTAGGGTTATTAGTACTGTTTATAGTCATATTAAGTTAATGCTGGCAACAAGGCAAGATATAAAGCTACACTAATGAAAATATTGAAAAAAAAGCAGATACAACAGATAGTCCACAAAACATCGATGCGGTGATTGTAAATGGTTTTTATATTCTCCATTTAATAATGGTGTATGTAAATCTTTGATTAATGGCGATAAATAAGAATCAAATATCACATCGATACGTTTTGCTTTATAACTCATACATTTTTTCAAAATATATAGCGACAGTTCGCCAAATGTTTTTACATACACCAGTATTAAATGGAGAAAATGGAGAGCATTCATAATTTGTTTCTAGAACCAACTAGAATTACAGCCACATCGGTCACCTGTATTGATAAAAATTTTTTTGCAATGTAGAGGCTGCTGCAAAGCTAATTATTTCCAACTTACCATCTGACCACTGCGGTCAGAATTTATCATTTTAAAACACAGAAATAAAACAGTGCAATTTAGTATCATGTAGATCAGTGACATCTGCTCGTATTAATCAATTTCAAGTTAATGTTGAATATAAAATTCCATTTTTGCAATTTACACAGGGTGATCTTGATCATATGTACAATACTCTTTTTGACTTTTTGAAAACTGAGTTCGAGAAGGTATTTAAAGTAAAAACTATTAAAGAAAATTCAGGAATGAAATTCAGAGATTGGGCTACACCAGGAATACATAGAAGTCGAGTCAAATTATATGAAATGAACAAATACAAGTTCAGATTTTATTGAATATGTGAAAAAGTTTTCTGAAACATTTAAAAAAGTCTGTGTTGCAGCTAAGTCAATGATTCTTAGTAATAAAATTAGGAATGATGACAATAAAATTAAAGCAACGTGGGTTGTGTCATTAGTAGCGAAACAGGAAAACTCAAGCCACGTGATAGTCATTATAGTTTAAACATTGGAGCAGACTGTTAAATCAGATGTTGATGTAGCTAATGAATTTGAAAAATGTTTTAAGGATATGCCTGCTCTGACTACTAGCTCGCTTAATGGTCCAGTCAAAATAGACATTTTACTTAGCCATTGTCCGCATAGAGCTGAAAATTGGCAGAGACGTTAAATACATCATTATAAATAAAATGTCAAAAGTCCCCATCGATCCTACATCTGTAAAAATTTTTTATTCAAGGTTAAACGTACAAAATTAAGGTTTTTTCCATTTTTCTCGAAAACTGTAAGTTTTATCGTGAAAATAGGTCCGATAAAAGTTGTAGATCATACAATTCTCTACAAAATTGGTCCAGTAATTTTTTCTCTTACGAGTCACCATTCGTGGGTATAGCGATTTTCATAATTAGGAAATTCATGTTTTACATAATATGCACACATTTCCGCACCACTTGTGTGGTAATGTACTTGGTGAAGTAATAAAGAAAGTTTGATCAGATCGTATCCTATTGATTGAAAGAATGGTAATATTGCTAATGATCGAAATGGAATAGGTTGTTTTCTTCTAAATGTTATTATATTAGATAATTGTCTCATTCTACTTTTATTTAACAAATTTTACAATTATTTCTTCGTCTTCACTTTCTTCTTCTTGCAGAATTTCTGTTTGCTGTTCTAAGAAAAGGGATGCATCAATTGTCTCTTCATTAATATCATAAATAATAATAATAATAATATACTTTATTGCGCATAAACAAAGAACACATATTAAAATAAGCAAAAAGATGACAAATTGGCGGTCTTGTCGCTAATAAGCGATCTCTTCTAGACATACTTTGTGTAGAGGACACTTTGTAGAAAATATTTTCATCTGTTGTATTTGTTTCAATATTGGAGCAAGTCTGACTCTGACAATTGATGCATACTGGCGAACAAAATAATCCCACTTTTTGTCAGCCACAATGCTTACTACAATCCGTCTTGCATTTACAAAAAAATAGTAATAAGCAGTTTTTCTGGAGCAGGTGGGAGTAGAGTTTAAATTGGCTCCAAATAATTATCTGTTAATTTCCAACCCAATCCTTCTGGGTCCAGCTCATTGCCTAACCACACTTGAACTTGATAATACACACGATACAAGTGTTGAAAGGTAGAAGCAGATGTTGGAGGCAGACAACTGTACTGTTTTATTGTTCTATGCAGATTTTACAACTCTCAAATATCTATATTTGTCTAAGGAATCAATATTTTTTGGAGCACCATATATTGCAAGAAAAAAAGGAATGTAACGATGTCGTGTGGAGACGAGTCAATCTTTGTAAATACTTCTGCGCAATACTGATATTACTGCTAAAAATACTGCTATTTTATCTCTTTTAAAAATTGGTGATGTAGTATCGCAACCAGTTATTGCATGTAAAAATAAAATATGAGCTTGACATTTCGGATATGGAGTCAGACTTTGTGATAAATATATTGTTGATTGTACTTGAGCTTTCCCAGGTTTCAAAAAGTAAATAATTTTATCATTTGGAGTCAGTAATATCAACAAATCAACATCTTCCCCAACAACGACAGTTGTATTTGAACTTTTCCATTGTTCTATTGCTGTTTTAGTTATAAGAACATCAGCGTCATTATCAGTTTGTTTTATTGGAATAGCAGCAGCCTTAAATTCTTCACATAACATTGATATGAAGCAAGACTTATTGTTAGTATTTGCAAGAAATTGTTGTTGGTTGCTTGGAACTTTCATAGATCGATCAAAAACGATATTAACAAATAAAGATGTTTTTGTAGTTCGACGACGTTGTTCTGCAGCTTTAATATTTTTCATATGATTAGTATAACCATCAAATACAATCGTACTGTTATGACCAAAATGTTCTACAAAATCAAAATTTCTCTTCTTTTTTATTTATATTGAACGTCCGATAACGTGTACAGGCTGCATTTTAGTGCATATTATGTAAAATATAATATTCTAATTATTAAAACCGCGATATCTCACAAATGGTGAGTCGTAAGAGAAAAAGTAACTGGACCATTTTTGTACAGAATTGTATGATCTACAACTTTTGTCTAACCTATTTTCACGATAAAACATACCGTTTTCGAGAAAAATGGAAACAACCTTAATTTTTTAGTTTGACCTTGAATAAATTTTTTGCAGGTGTAGGCTTGATGGGGACATTTTATTTATAATGATGTATTTAACGTCTCTGCCAATTTTAAATAATAATATTCCTAAATGTGTTGTTGTTGTAATTTGAACTTGTTACCCCTGATGAAATCTTCACAATTTTTAAAGTTTTTTAACTTTTTGGTATTGTAAACAGTATATCACCTATCTTAGCATTAATTTTTAATAAATGTGTAGACGAGGGAGTCTTTCCCGATTTAATGAAACATAGTAAAATCATACCATTGTTCAAATCTGGAAGCAAAAGTGAACTTACTAAGTTTAGACCAATTTCAATATTACCAATTTCAAGATTTTTGAGAAAATCATGCTCAATCAACTACTTAGATATTTTAACATCCATAAACTGCTACACAGTCAACAGTTCGGATTTACGAAAGGAAGGTACCAATGCGGGTGTTGACCTAGTTAAAGCATATTTTTGGCACATGGGGAAGGTCGCAGAATGCCATTGGTATTTTCTGCGACTTGTCTAAGGCACTTGATTGTGTTGAACACAAAACTCTTATTCGAAAGCTGAATTATTATGGTGTTGTAGATACGGCTCTTAAAATGATTTTTTATATTTAAGTGATAGAACTCAGAAAGTTAAAATTAATGGAGTGAAATCATCTGGATCACCTATTGTGATTTGATGAGTACCCCAGGGTTCTATACTATGTCCCTTTTTATTCTTAGTGTATATTAACGATCTGCCTTTTTATGTAGAAAACCTGTGCAAAATTGTATTGTTTGCAGATGATACGTCTTTGATATTTAATGTTGCTAGAAACAAAGATACATATGACGATATACGAGTAAATCATACACTTTCGCAAGTTCTTAGTTGGTTCACATCAAATAATCTTTTACTGAATGCACAGAAAACAAAATGTCTAAAGTTTTCTCACGGTGAAGTACTCAAACTAGTTGAGTCAACAGTCTTCTTGGGCATCACTTTAGATACTAAATTGCAATGGCACTCACATATTTCTGTCTTAGCTCGAAAACTTAGCTCCGCCGCTTATGCAGTCAGAAAAGTTGCTCAATTTACTAATATAGAAACTGCTCGGTTAGTATACTTTAGTTATTTCCATTCCCTTTTGTCATATGGTATTTTATTGTGGGGAAGGGCGGCCGATATAGAAACTATTTTTATACTTTAAAAAAGAGCAATAAGATCAATGTATAACTTATCACGTCGAGATTCTCTTCGTGACCTCTTTTAAACAAAATTAATATACTTACTGTAGCTTCTCAGTATATTTACGCGTGCTTACTGTATGTACGTAAAAACCTAAGTTTATTTGTTAAAAATAGTGACATACACAATGTTCATACTAAAAATAAAAATAAACTTGCGATTCCAAAATGTCGCTTTCAGAAGTTGCCTGGCTCTTTCATAATTCAGAGCATTTAATTTTTTAATACAATTCCTGAGAATATTGTTAACCTACCTGTACATACTACCTGTACATACTACCTGTACATACTACCTGTACATACTACCTGTACATACTACCTGTACATACTACCTGTACATACTACCTGTACATACTACCTGTACATACTACCTGTACATACTACCTGTACATACTACCTGTACATACTACCTGTACATACTACCTGTACATACTACCTGTACATACTACCTGTACATACTACCTGTACATACTACCTGTACATACTACCTGTACATACTACCTGTACATACTACCTGTACATACTACCTGTACATACTACCTGTACATACTACCTGTACATACTACCTGTACATACTACCTGTACATACTACCTGTACATACTTTTGAAACTTATATTAAAAAGGTTCTTATTAACAAGGGATACTAAACTGTGGAAGAATTCAATAAAGATAATAATGTCTGGAATTAAAGGTATGGGCCCAATACTGGACATCCATCTAAGACTGATGTAGTTAATAATTAATGACACATTACAATCAGAGGATGCACCATGGATTGTCATCCACCGTTGGCTGCTTGGTGTTGGGGGAGTTGTGAATGGGGGTGGGTGTGGCGCATAGACGTGTACATGTATTAAGTAGCAGATAATACTTGACGTTTTCAAGTAGCTTATGTCTTTTTCCGGGACTCAAAACTATCTGCATGCCAAATTTCATTTTGATCGGTACAGCGGTTTCAGCGTCAAAAGGTAACAGACAGATTTACTTTCGCATTTATAATATTTATTATTATATTATATTCCTGGATAGTATGGATAGTTTTAAGTATATGTATGTATGTACATGATTGTGCAAAAATATAATTATGATAGTGCTAATGCCACTAGTACTATTAAAAATCGGAATTATCTTAAATATCTAAATTCCTTCACTCGATTGACGATATTTGACGCTTCGCATAGGGGGCCCTATGCTAAATAAAAACGAAAAAAAAAAAATGACATGTTGGACGTATTACTTTAAATGGAAGTATTGTATTATTACTTTAAATGGAACTTCTTGCCAGGCTTTTTTGGCAGAAATTAACATTATATTGAAGATTCAAAAGTGTTCTTAGAAACCTATTTGAATAAAGTTTGATTTGATACCCCGTTCACATCTACTACCTGAAATCTTTTACTTAGATACTCCCTTGCAGCCTAGTTGGTTGTGTAGCCAGCTGCTGTGCCGAGGGTGTGGGTTTGATTCCCGCACTAGACAAACATTTATGTCATAATATAAACATTTTTGTTTGTCTCGAGTCTGGGTGTATTTATGTATGAAATGTATGTATTATGCTGTGTGTAATGTCCAAAAATATTTATTTATATTTATTTCTGTAGCATCAAAGCCGGATTTTCTCACATCATTGTGATTGAGTTTAGCCAATAGTGTAGTATGTTCGACACAGTCAAAGATAAATAAACCACAGAAGACTCCGACTGCGTCCTCTGAGTTTTAATACTTCAGTTATAAATGTGGCTGCTGCATCAGTAGTGGAACAACCTTTTATAAAACCGAACTGTTTTTTAATGCAATGCGTTATGCGAATTATTTCTTTAATTCGAGACGTATTATAACAACTAATCAAAGGGAGCCCCGAGGGAGTCCCATAGTGACAGCTGATCCCGGAGATCTTTCACCGTTGACATCTATTTTCTGTACTCTGCTACTCATGTAGGAGGTCAAAAGGTCGAGAGCTTTGCCTCTTATACCATAGTGATGAGCGGACATAGTACAAAATCTTGTTTTTATACGGCAAAAATGGCATTGTAGGCTCTTTACTCCATTATTATTCATATGGTAAAACTCCAGAGGCGTGGGGCTACTTCTGCTCTTGAGTCTTATACGTGACATTTTGGTCCTATTTTTCAATAAGGGAGATAACACTCAGCTGAAACATTATTGACATCTGGCCACGTTTACAAGCTATTACGAGGGTCATTATCAGGAATAGATTAGAAATCTTGTGGTCTTTTTTTATCGATTTTCAACCACCTGAATAGGCTGAGTTTTGGGGGTTACGGCACCAGACCACATCCAAACAGTGAGGCAGACTATACAGAAGAAGTCCTCGGACATCAGCCCATGTGTCAAGCCTCTGTGGACTATAGGAAAGTTGACTGGCAATACGTCGGGTTTTTTTCCGTTCGTCCAACTATTATATCCAACTGAATGTACGAACAAGGATTTTTTCCCCGTGGACCAGCTAAATAGTTGGAACACTAAAAAACCGAAATTAACAGAGCCCTTCGTACAACTTTTTGAGAACCTCCTTTTTTAATGTCGGTTAAAATCTTTATTATAATCATTTTGGGACAGTGGTCCAACTGGCTATGCAGTTGTACGAAGGGCCCTGTAAATTTCGGTTTTCTAATGTTCAACTATTTAGTTGGTTCACATAAAAAAATCCTTGTTCGTAAAACCAGTTGGACATACTAGTTGAACCAACGGGAAAAACTCAATACGTCGAAGTCGATGTCTGTGTGATTCGACAACGAAATCAGTTCTACAGAACAGTCAAACATGTCTTGTAACTGGTGAGGACACGGCATAAGTAAATGTAAACATTGAATAAATTTCACACCTACAATTTTCTGACAATGATATTATAGTGCAGTTGGGTAAAAAATCATTTTAAAAAGGAAGCCGATAGGAGGGTCCATGTAGGTTGGGCAGGATTTAGGAAGCTTCGTCACGTCTTTACGTCGTCCATACTGCAGTGCTCTTACCTGCTCTTTCTGGGACAAGTAGTCCATACTAATATCATAAATGCAAAAGTATCTCTGTCTGTCTGTCTGTTTGTCTGACATAAGCTTTTGCAAAGCGTCAAGTGAGTCGGTTTTTATTTTCTAAAATTAAGGAGTTGCCGTTGAAATCCTACACCCATAACCGAATTTTGGGCGGGTGGAACCGCGGGCAAATGCTAGTAGATAATAAATAAAGCGGTAGCGTGTCAACACGACCTAAAATCATCAAATACTGAGGAACTACCTCTCTACTCGAGAAAGGTTGGCCGAACAGTTGACTGTTAAGATGGGTAAAATAATTGAAACACCAATATAGTCACTTCAAAATGAAACGGTTCCATGGCGTGCGCGCTGAGCACTGTCGGAAATGGCCGTTGTTGAGGTGTTCACATACGTCCGTGCTGCATTGCATGTTGTGCTGCAAATAATCTGTACGCACCTTAAGACGATCCTGTATTGGCGACCGTACGAAATCGCTACTGAAGCAATGGCGCTACAACTCCATTTAACATCAAAACACTCACGAACTGCCTTTCTACATGTGGAAGAACTACTGTTGGAAGATGGTGAAGTGTAGTAGCAGTAAAAAATGCGGGCAATCCGAATAGGTACATTTTTAATGAATAAATTATCCCGAAAATATGCCAACCCATGCCCGGCATGGGATACAGCAATTCTAGTTGGTTCACAAAATAAATTATTTGAATTAAAAGACCGAAATAAGGCAAGCAATCTGGTGCTTAATGAGCTATTTTCAAAAAATTTTATATTAAAGCCTCCCCGAACAATTATTTATTAATCTTGATTTATATTGAATTTTTATTGATTTATTAATATAATGACCCACCCATAATTGCAGTTTCTATACAAAAGGACCTGACCAACTGCTGTTGTGGAAATTTAAATATTAACTGTTTTTTAACCATCAAACATAATACTTCAACATTGTGTTCTTCAATCGCTAAACTGATTTAATTTCTTTTGCCGGGTAACCTTGTAGTTTTTGATGAATTAATGTAATTAAGATTTGCATGGAAAAAATGCTAAAAAATGGGATAAGCATTCTAATTTATCAGTTTAAGTGTTGGCCTCTTTTGCTTGATTTTTTTCATCGCTGTGATTTAACTCTGTTTCAAGAGCAGAAATGCTCAGAGAAGTTGCCGTGGACTAGTAACGTTCGCAGCAATGAAGGAGCACACCGCGGAGGTGCCTTAAGTAGAGCAGCGAAGAGGGGAACAGAAGAAAGGCTCTTAGCCCTCCGACACTCGTCCTCGAGAATTTTTTCCATATCGGAGAAGGTAGGGAGAAAGGTGGCAGATTCCCCGCTACAAACAAATTCAAAACAGCTCCTTAGTTCCGGTGTGAGATAGTAGATGGCCAAATGGACAAGTAGAAAAGACCAATCCTTTTCTGCCTGAAGCCCTAATACCTTAAGTCCATTGACTGTCACCAACATAGGGTTAAGTACGTTTTCCACCTCTGAAACATTAGGCAACTGCAATAAGGCGCTGTCATATGTATGAATAATTTGCCTAATATTGTCATAACATATGAACAATAATTCTCAAGTGGTTTTATAACCGGCATCGTCTTGAGACAAATGCCGGATCATATCATACGGCTCTCCAGCGGTTTATCTCAGCAAATAGAAGAACTTTTGGGAACTGGTAAGATCGGACCGATTGTGAACTAAGCTATTGAACATATATATAGAGTGTAACGGAAATGCCCCAAATCCCTAAAGGGGGCAAGAGTGCACCTACTCAGCAATCACTATTCAAAGTTTCACGCTGAAAATCGGCATTTCAGTTTTTCATACTAATTTCATAAAATAATTTTACGTTTCTGACTTGACCATGAAGTTTAATGAACTTTAGAATATGCCACCCGCTAATTTATGAGAATCTAGTACTTTTGAATTCGTACGACTCCAGTTACACAATTATCTACCTACAACGTGTACGACGTCCTGTCGTTTATGTGTTCCTGGTACTTTTTTCGGCGTAGAAACGCGAATTTGTGCGACGCTACGCAAAAATAAAAACAGGATGGCTAAAAGCTACCTACTTAACTAAAAAGCGTCAGCAGCAGCTTACTTCTTTAATTCACTAAACTTTTTCACTAAGCACTGCATTAAAAAAATTCAGTTTTAACAACAAAGGTTCAATGACATAGGTACATACACTAACACTGTACTTATCTTCTTTTTCAAACATTAACTACTATTATTCAAAGTAACCTTCATTTACTAAAACACTGGATTAAAACCCTTTTTAACTTCCCATTTTAAAAATTAGCTAGGTACGTACGTACGCACGTACGTTTTCACACAAGCGGTTCAAAGTGAACTGAACACTAAACAAAAAAAACTTTTGAGTATTTTAACTTCTATTTCAAACATTTGCTTCCTTCCGGTAGGTACTTAACATTAACAAAAATTATTTAATGTTGCCTCCATAATGATAGGAACATTTCGTAGCATTTCCACTGTTATGAAGTTAAACGCGACTGTTATCCTTTTCTTCACACCGTAAAAGTAGCATGTGCCAGCCACAGCACAGATAATAGTATTTGTAGCCGCAGTGACATGCTTCTGCAGGCATCATATGACGGAAACCTTTGTTGCTTGCGATGGTCTCCCGTTGATAAAACGCTCTACATACATATCTTGCCCTCGACTCAAATCGTTATTTTCAAAGACTCCAACACACAGAATCATCTTGTTGTATTTGCTAATGAATTCACCCATTTTATTAAAAAAACAACTTAACGAATTACACTCATTTAATTCAAAGAAAACAATGACGTCGCGTCAAGTCGCGTGCCGTCGGCTTTTGACTGAAGATTTTAATCGATAGATAAAGTGAATGTAGTATGTAGGTACAGGACCTATTGTCCAGATTGTGATAGTACGTTTTAAACTCTAAAGTGTTGCCATACAGAGTTTTTTTTGTACCATCTGTATATAAGACATTGCGATAGAATTAGTATCATTCTGATGTGCTTCAATACAGATTGTATACCTACTTGTAAGTTGATTATCAAAGTATTGTATAATTACTTTTAATAATAATAATTAAGAATCTTGCCGGCTCTTTTCGGCACAAATTCATGTTGTTAAATAGATTGTATCGACGAATCAAAAGTGTTCTCAGCAACCTACTAATTAAAATAATTATTATTTGATTTGATCCCTGGATATGTCATTAAAAGTAGGTATGATTTTTTGTGGCGCGGTTAGTAGGTAGGTATTCTGTTATCTGTGCCGACTCTACACAGGTCACAAAATCCTATCCTAGGTACTCCCGAGAGGCTTAAGTTTGTTTTCTTTATCATCATCTATTCATTTTAACTAATCGTGATTACGATCGACAGGCAAAAAGTTATTTAATAAGATTTACCTGAAAATGAATGTGTGAATACAAGAGTAAACGGGAACGTGACATTATAGTTGTTTCATTTTTTGTAATACGACTATTAAAAACTAAGAAGTAGCTATTACTTATTTTGCAAAAATTACAAAGTGAAATTCTTGTGATTACTAATAGTGATCATAATTCCCAATTGTATGGTAGTTTTGTCGAGAATTCCCAAACAACCCAGGCTCCAGGTGGGCGTTGACCATATATTGAACAATCGTCGTAGAGCAAATTATTAGCGCGAATTCATCATTCCGAAAATTGGGGTACCGTTTTGTTCTTTTATCAACTTTGTCCGAAATGCTAACAGTGTTCTGTGAAATCCTGGTACATGGAATTTAGAAGCTCACATTAAAAACGACGGCTTTGACAATTTTAATGAACTCAATTGCCCTAATAGCTTAGGTGTAATGGGTACAAAATAATGAGATATGATCTAGTAGGTATTATTTTATTATTTCACTCAAAACGTTATACAAGAGCTGATATTTTCTGATTTTTTTTTAATTAAAATTTTAATTACTTTATTTTTATTATTTTTTATTTAATTTATATTCTGTAAAAAGAATCTGACGGAATCTTTTCACTATTGTAAAATTTAAACCAATTTTTCGTTAATTACGAAAAACATGTAATTATTTATGATAAAATATGTGCAGAAAAGAGAAAAATCTTCCTTCTCACTCTGCACAATTTTATGATGTCCGGGTTCTTCAAAGAACAATAAATCGCAGGAGCGACATTGACCAAGTTTTTATTGTAATTAAAATTTATTAATACACAATCTTAACATGTTGCATGTTACGTGGCTAGTAATTACTAGACCGGTCTGCACTAATATTCTAAATTGAACAAGCATATCAAGAAATTAAAATAACGAAACATGTATTTTTATTAGCGATAAAGAACATTTTACGATGTATAAATTATTTGGAAATAATTTTCTTGTCATATCACTCATAAATTTAAAAATAAAAAGTTAAAGCAAAAGGTTTTAACTACTTTTTTTTATTAAATTAGCCTCACAGAGACCTGTGAGGTTTCTAACCTGTAGGTAAAAATAGAAAAAATGATTCAGATAATTCATTACAAATTTTGACAAAATGAACGGTTATCGACCCCCACACAGCTAAGTTTAAGGAGAAGTTCTTTTCAAGCTTTCACCAAATTTCTGAAAGCTGCGGATGCTTCAGGTTAATGATTTCACCCTTGGGCCCATTACTAAATGCTTGTGTACTGGATACCCTACAACCCCTTTAAGGGATTTGGGGGTATTCCGTTACATATTGTATAAAGGTGCGCCACTCTGCTAAATTACCATAAAATTTAGGCAGGTCTAAATTTGGCAAGAAGGGAGGAACCCCCTGAGTGGCCATTACAGAGTTTTCACAATTGTCCTTAGGGAACGAATACGTGCGCTACCCTGACCACAATGTGGTCCGAAAGGTTTTCAGCCTGATCCAAATCTGCTGTAAGCTTGGCCACATCTTCCTCCTGCAAGCCCACAATGGCTTGCTAATATGCATCACGATTGGCGTTCATTGTCTCATCACCTGTGAAGTTGGGCATCACTAACGTTGCTACCTAAGTTTTCTTATTTATGTTTTATATAAATAAAGATCAATTATACACTTAAACTAAATTGAACTCAAAAAATTAAATAAGGAATGAACAGTTAAAAAGCAATACTAATAAATACAAAACAAAAACAAAAATTTCCTTAAGCTATAAAGAATGGTTAAAAAAAAGGATCATAATATTACTTCGGGTTGGAAAAGTGCCAAAATCAGTGATGTTCAGGTTAGAACAAATTTGAGATGTAGGTAGTAGTAGAGTACAACAAAAAGTGAAGAGGTAAGCAGTATGTAGGTCGTTTACCACGCTCTGCTATCTTAAGCGTAATGCGAAGAAAAATGCTTAAACTAGTCTAAAAAGCACAAAAATAATAATATATTTGCGTTAGATTATTTGACGGCTCCATAACGACAACAGCAAGAAGTGTTGCCAACAAACGCTACGTTCTTGTAGCGCGTTGCAGATAAAAATAGGCTGGACGAAACAATCATCTTACGAAACTGAGTAATGTTAAGGCCTTCCTGTGTAGATTCGTGGGTGGGAATAGAACTTTTGCTCTAGCTCTGGCTGCTTTCAGTTAGTATAAAAATCCAACTAGTCCTAGTGGCAAAGTAAGTTGCAGTTCAATTCTTTAATTTTTCTTCAAATTCGTTACTATCAGAAATTATGACTTAACCCAAACCATAATTTTGTTTGAACCATGAAAGTAAGTACTAATGAATCTTAAAATATTGCCGGTTTCATTAGAACGTAACCAACGTATGTTGGTGATGAATGGGTCCTTTGTATATGTGGTGGGTAAGAAATTGATTCGGGTAGTTTCGTTTATAGAGCCCGTTAATTTGTGTTTTGATATTCAAGTTATTTTGCTGGTTCGTTACAAATTCGTTGACCACGTAGTAATACTGAAAATGGTATGAATCTTTTGATATAATGAGGATGGCAACTGTCAAAATGTAAATGTAAATATTGTAATTTGTTGGTGGGCTTGAAATGAACTGATGTAGTGAATTTATTGTTAGAGGCCAGAGAACTATCAACGTCGAGGAAAGGCTATATTAGATTTAATATAGCTTTTTTAGATTTAATGTGTCTGAAATTTAGGCAGCTAAATTTATTAAGATCATTTCGAAAAGAGTCGAGAGAATACTCGTCATTAGACCAGATAGTGAAGATATCGTCAATAAATCTCTTCGAAATTAAAGGTTTGATAAGTTGAGTATTTAAAAAGTCAGTTACTAATTTAACTAAATATAAATTTGCATATGAAGGAGCCATTCGTGTGCCCATGGCCGTCCCTTTTAGTTGATGGAAATATTGATGATTAAATGAAAAATAGTTATTTCTTAGGACTAATTCGCAGAGAAGCCGTTAGAACCTACGCCGATAACGAAACCGCTGGCAGTAGCTAGTATTTGTATAAAGTGATTTGACATCTATTGTTACAAAACTTATACTTTGGTTAGCAGGCATTTGAATGAATGAATTTATACATACATAACATCACGCCTGTTTCCCAGAGGGGTGGGCAGAGACCAAAGAAATGAATTTATAATATCTATGAAATGGCTTGTGTCTTTGATAAATGATGATGTATTTTTGACTAATGGCTGTAGATGATAGTCGATATATGCAGAAATGTACTCTGCGGGAGAATCATATGAAGATACAATAGGACAACCAGGGTTATTAGCTTTGTGTATTTTGGGTAGCATGTAAAAATGTGATGTCCTAGGTTTAGTCTAACTAGCTTTAACTATAAGTTAAAGTTAGTTAGGTACTTTGGCTTTCTTAAAGAGTACCTACATTATTATTTGAATCATCAACATGTAAATGTTGTTGCAGTTTCTAATTCCAAAACATCAAAATTTAATTAGGAGTATCTTGGTAGTTTGAGCGGGCATAATAGGCAACCAATTCATCACGTTGGCTGGCCGAATAATCACCGACGATTTTGACAAAATAACCAAGATTTACAATCCTTCACATGAGATACTTGAATTTCATCTTTTTTGAATGATGCTGTTTGCGTCTAAGTACTATATTTTGTCTGTTCAGATTGAAGCCAAAAATAAACGCCCCTCCGAAGAACCCTGATGAGCAGCCCGTGCCGAGGTCGCTGACCCGACTGTTCCAAGGCTCACCTACCCACAGACACAAACGTCTAACCCACGCAGGTTACTATACAATTTGATTTCAACTCTTTGGGCCCCGCAAACACTATGTGTCCTGTTCGGCATTCAATTCAACACTTATCTTTATTTTATTAAATTGGAATTCCTTATTTTGGAAGGCTCTTAGCACTCATCTTCGAGAATTTTCTCCATATCTTTTTTTTTTTTTTATACCACTAAGGTGGCAAACAAGCCTACGGTCTGCCTGATGGTAAGCGGTCACCGTAGCCTATGGACGCTTGCAACACCAGGGGCATCACTCGCGCGTTGCCGACCCTTCAGAAATTTAATAACTTCTTTTTTGAAGAACCCCATACTGTAGTCCTTAGAGAAAACCTTGGCAGGGAGCTCATTCCACAACCCAAGCGTTCGCGGGAGGAAGTTTCTCTGAAACCGCACTGTACGCGACCATTATGGGTCCTAAGTGTGAGAATGAATTCCCTGTCGATGGCGAGCGGTGCGATGGTAGAAAGTAGCCGTGGGCATAATTTCGAACAATTCCTCAGAACACAATCCATTGTACAAGCGGTAGAACACACACAGGGAGGCAAAGTCTCCTCAGACTTAAGGGCTCGATACCGCAAGTGAGTTTGGGATCGTCGACAATTCTCACAGCTCGTCGTTGAACCGAGTCAAAAGGGCCAAGCTGGTATCCGGGTGCACCCGCCCAGAGATTGCAGCAGTACTCCATTTGGGGCTGGACTTGCGACTTGTAAAGCAGCAACCTTTGCCCCGACGTGAAGTACTGCTTCGCTCTGTTGAGTACACCAAGTTTTTTGGACGACCTTGTCTAGCAAATGATCTCGGAACTGAACATAGCTGGAGATGTCAACACCAAAGATAATGCTCTTGGAGATGGAGAGGGGAGTGTTCTGGAATTGTGGAACCACAGTGAATGGGGTTTTCTTAGCGGTGAACGCGCACACTTGTGTCTTTGAAGGATTGAATCGGACCAAGTTTTTCCGTCCCCTTGGACAGACCGATCTCGATTTGAGACACAAGTTCTTCACGTTTGTCCTCCACAACGGAACGAAGGATGCTTGCACGGCCCGTGTAATAAGCGTCTCCAGTACTGTCATCTGCATAGCAATGTATGTTGTTGATGTCTAACAGCACAGAACCTTGCGGGACACCAGTATTAATGTCCATGCTATCAGAGCAACTACCGTCAACTACGGCTCGTATGCGTCTGCCGGACAAAAAGCTAGCCACCCATTTGCACAAACCCTCGGGCACTCCGTAAGATTTATTTATTTATTTTTACACAATTACTACTATCATTTCAGCAAACCCAATTCGATAGTGTAAGACAACAAAAAATTAAACAAAAAATCAGTAGAATTAACATTAACAGTTAAAAATTAAAAATAAAAAACCATGCAATATGATACTAGGTCAAATGTAAAAAAATAAAAATTCATTTTTTTTATTAAAAGTTAAAAATTAAAAACATGTTATTTCAAATGTCAACAAATAAAAATATAGAATTCAAAAAAAAAAATTACAGTATTAAATAGTTTTTTTATAACTTGCGTCCAAAAAAATTTCCCGTTTAAATTCCTCAATCGATCATATTATCAAATCAATTTTCTGGGCAACTCGATTCAGTGCATGCAATGTTTGAATCATTGGTGACTTTGCGAGCAAATCGGTCCTAGCGCGGGGCACTGCAAACATACGTGGGCGCAGGCGACGCGATACATATCCGTTAGGCACGCACAGCCCCATCATGCTCAATATGGCCGGGTTTGACAGCACGCCCCGGAATACTCTCATTAAATATAAAGCGAGGACCCAATCCCTCCTGACCTCCAATTTGTTGTAACCGACCATGCCTAGAACGAACAGAGTCGGATACATTACAGGATAGATGGGATAGATTCCATACATTCGCTGGTGCAAAAATCTGCAGTACTTGTTTTGGATCCGCTCTAACATTGTAATATATTTCTGCTCATGAGGAGCCCAAATAGCAGAGTTGTATTCTAGTTGGCTTCTGATAATAGAGTCGTACAGCGCTGATATCGCCTTTATATTTTTAAACCCTACGGTCCGCCGCAATACAAAACCCAGCCTCCTGTACGCTTTTTTACAAATGTTAACTATGTGATTTCTAAATGTCAGATCACTATTTAAATTAACTCCGAGATCTCTGACTGTCCCCACGCGCTTTAAGACCTCACCACCGACGTTGTACTCAAAGTGGAGTGGACTACTGGACCTTGAAAATGAGATCACTGAGCATTTCGAGATATTGAGCTGGAGTTTGTTTTTTTTACTCCACTCGACCACCCTGTTAATTTCCTCCTGCAACCGCTGACAATCTTATCTGCCCCTGAATGCTAAAAGTAGCTTAAGATCGTCCGCGAACAATAAACAGCGTGTCTCCTGGATCATCTCTGGTAGTTTGTTTATCATAATCACGAATTCCAAGGGGCCAAGATTTGATCCTTGGCTAACACCCGTTTTTGTGATATATGGTTCAGACCTGCACCCAGCATATTCCGCATACTGTTTTCTGTCACTCATACAACTAGCGAAAAGTTTCAAAAGTTTATTCGTGCATCCAACAGCCGTCATGTTTTCCAAAAGGATATCATTGTCGACCAGGTCGAATGCCTTTTGATAGTCAAAGTAGGCGACGTCGACCTGGAATCCGGCGTCGACTTAAGGTGTGATGTAAGCCATTGCGTCGAGCAAGCTAGTGGTGGTGCTGCGTGCAGGCCTCAAACCGTGCTGGGCGTCCGAAAGCTGGGCAGACACCTGGCGCTGAACGCTACAGTGCACGGCCTATTCGAACACTTTTGCTGGCGTCGATAGAGTTGCTACGGGTCTAAAACCGCTCACTTCGGAACCGGAATCGGTCTTGGGAATGGGAATCACTCGTGTTATTTTCCAAAAATCCGGAAAGTATGACTATTTTAAACACAAATTAAAAATATGATGCAATGGTTTTTCTAAAGGCGTACGACAGTCTTTTATTACAAAAGAAGGTATACCGCCTGGCCCCGCCGACCGCTTGGGCTTGAGAAGATGGCAACTTCGATAGAAGACGCCGGTGCCAGACCCGATCGAACGCCTTCGCTATGTCCAGGCTACATGCCAAAGCCACCCCTTCATTCTCAATGGCTAGTGCCCATCAGTGTGTGTGATACACTAGAAGGTCACCAGTCGAGCGACCGTGGCGAAAGCCATATTGATGGTCGCTGATCAGGTCGTGTTTTTCTAGTTATCTCAAAAGCTGTGTGTTAATCACGCTCTATCACCTTGGAGAGGATAATTCGATGGATCTGATCTATCGTCCTTTTTGGGCACCGGGTGCACATTCGCAGTCTTCCATGAAGACGGAAATTGCCTAGTATGGTAGGAAAGCGCGAAGAGGCGCGTGAGTACAGGACGTAACTCAGGAGCACACTGCTGGAGCACCACTGCTGGTATACCGTCTGGTCCACTCGACTTATGAACGTCTAGGGAAAGTAACGCCCGCCGGACCTCTCGCTGTGTTATAGAGATTTCCGGCATGGTCTTACCGCGCCACGGTAAAGTAGGTGGTACAGCGCCTTCGTCGTTCATATTTGAGTTGGAGGCAAAGAGACTGCCCAATAGATCGGCTTTCTCGTTTGCACTATGAGCCAAGTCACCATCGGTCTTTCGCAGTGGTGGTAACGACGACTGGCAGAAGTTCCCCTCGGCAGCTTTAGCAAGCAACCAGAAAGCACAACTCCCAGAAGGATAGCTCGCAAGTCGCCCACCTATTTTGCCGAGGAATTGGATTTTAGCTCTGGCAGTTGCTTTCTTACTGAACCTCGAGGCAGCATTTAATTTGCGTTTTAACTCAGAAATATTCGGAGCCTTATTAAAACGAGCCGTGGTCCAAGCCTCATACGCAGTTTGCTTAAAAATTTTAGCTTCTCTGCAAGACCTATTAAACCACGGTCGTTTTTTGACGCCGGCAGCTACTCGTAGGTTAGGAATGAAACATTCCATACCAGCGAGGATTGTCTCAGTGACTGCGGCTGCGCAGACGTCAGGATCATCTGTACTAAAGCAGAGCTGCCTCCATGGGTACGATGCATAAAATTCTCGCAATCCATCCCAGTCTGCCGACTTATAGTGCCACACACGACGCCAATTAGTTGGCGCAGAAGGATCGGGTTGTGTGCATGACCTTTGAGTCCGAACGAGACAGTGGTCCGAGGAGCCAAGAGGCGCATCCACTGAGACGGAGTATGCGTCCGGACGTGTAGTCAGCAGAAGGTCCAGTAAGGAGCTCGTATGGTCCTCTATATCTGGTATTCTCGTTGGAGAAAGTATCAGCTGAGAGAATCCATAGGTCAGAGCAAATTCATGAGCAGATATCCCTACATAGTGATTGGTTCGAGAACTGAGCCACTCACGATGGTGGGCGTTAAAGTCTCCCAAAATAACTAGTTCTGCTGTGGGATATTGCTCTAGAACTTTGTCAGTCGTCAAACTCAGGTGCGTGAAGAGTCGAGTTACGTCGGTGTCACCGCTATGAGACCTGTATAGGCACGCATAGATACGAGTGTGGCCGCTGTGAACTACGCGCACCCATAATATCGACAGGTCCCTGTCTTCAAGGCTATGAAGGCGGCGACAGCAGATATATTCCCGGACGAACATACATACAACGGCACGACTCAAAAATTGTGCTCGAGTTTGTAGCCGGGATAATGAAGGTATGATGTGTTGGCCGGGCAGGAAATCTGCGTCTCTGTTGGAAAAAGAATGGTCTGCTGCGCAGTGTCGAGGTGGTGGTAGACTGCGTTATGATTTGCGTGAATACCCCTGATGTTGCAAAAATCCACATTATATGTGGACGGAGTAGCCGCTGTACAAACTCTTTTCTTTTTCGTTCTCATGGCCATAATATATAAAAAAAGTTACTAAGACTAAGGTTGAGGATTCACTGCACAGACAGCTCAAGGACAAAAGGTGCGGTTCTAAGACTGCCGAAGTTCGCCACAGATGATACGGTTGCTGGCACGGCGGGCGGAAGGGCCCCTGATCTCCCTCTGCTGTAGTAGCCGGGTCCACTCCGGTCTCCTTCTCCGGCACGACTACAACTTCAGATACTTTACACAGGCTGGCGGATCAGCCTCACAGGGCGGAGATTAAGTGATCCCTGGGTTCGGGATCCCGTTCAACCTGCGGGCGGCCAGCGGTCAGCTGTTTTATCAGATCTCCCTAACCGCCGAACCAGCACGCCGCGTCTACGTTGAGTATGACAGCAACAAGCATCGCCGGTCCTCCGCTGAATCCTCAAAGAGCTCTGGCAACCTTACTCACCGCCAGGAACACAACACTAAGGTGGAGATACTTCCCCAGTTCGGGTACTCGCTATGCCCTGCTTTAGTTGTTCGGGTTGCTTATTCGAGCGAGTACTTGCAGTGCCCTTTTTTACAAGAGAATTTATTTTTTATATGTTGTAGGTGTTCGTTCCATGATAACTTTGTCAAGTGTCAAACTCGGGTACTTCTTTTTGATTGGAGTTTTGCAAGACTATCTATCTATAATTTCAATTCCGTTCCTTTATTCCGTTTTAAATTATTATGGTTTGGTAGTTAAAACCTCAAAGTTTATACAAAAATATGTGTGGCGTTCTTTCAGTACCTACCACGTAAGGTCCCGTAGGTTATTACTTCACCGCTGTATATAATGCGCATTATGACTATTACGAGTGCAACTTGTGATGTTTGTGTCTAAGAAAAACTAGTTTAATATTCTGACAGAACTAGAATCCACAAATTTGTGATTATTTTATTTGTTATATAATGTTTACGTTAATATTACGTAGTTAAATATATAAGTATACATAGGTTGCACCTTTGATTGTTATCGTTGTATTTAGAATATTATTTTCTCCTGGAAAAAGTAGTAGTTGCCTATCGTAACATATAGATGGATATTTTGTGAAGTTTCTTTGGAATAGTACCTATAGTTTTTTTTTGTTGTTTTTCTCTTGGTGCTTGTGTGTATAAAAACATTTGTGTATAATGGGTCTTAAGTCACTATTTGGTTCACTGTGAGATTTTAAAGTAGTCCTAAATCTTTATAATAGTTGTCTGGTAATACTAGCTACTTCCCTCGGCTTTGCGCAGGCTCTTCTATTTATTTGATTAACATTAGTAATGTGTTACCAACAAAATCTTAAGTTTTGCTGTCTATGTGTAGATTTATAGTTTCCCTTTTCTATGTCGCTAGGATGTTTTGAGAAACGCTTATTATTTAATACAAGATTGATGAGGATTGATTTGATTTGATTAGTTATAAAGTTTTTTTTTGTTGCTTTGCTGTTATGAATTCACCTTTATTGTTGGATATATAGAGTACTATGCATAGGTAAGTATAGTCATGGCGTTTCCTATAGTTATACACTATTACCTGACTAGAGGTTTCTAATAGCAGTCGATGTGTACAGTTTTAGCATGTTCATCTGTTTCCGATAACTCCTAATTTTTCATGGTATTGCAACTTAAAAAAAATGTGCGGGTTTTGTAAGGTATATGAATTAATTAAATTCAGTGTGGCAAATTTCAAAATGGATTCAACAACTCAAGAAAAATATTAATTACGATAAATGTGTTAGGTTAGTACTAAATGACAGGCTGCGCACGTTTCGCATTCCTGGCATACCCTTTCTATATCTTTATCTATACCGGGCCACCGTACATAGCTTCTTACGACCGATTTGAGTTTGACTTCTCCCATGTGTGTACTGTGAAGTTCCTGTAAAATTTTCTTTTGTAATTTTGTAGGAATAATTATTCTGTATCCCCACATGATACATTCTGATTCCAAATATAATTAATTCTTCCTAGTGCCATAGGGTTTCAATTCTTCTTCTATTTTTCTTTGCCAACCCGATTCCAAATATAAAACAATTTTGAGTAATATCGGGTCGTTTTGTGTTTCAATTTTTGATTTGCTCATGTGTAATAGGTAAAAACTACTTACGAAATTCATGTTCGTAAATTTTTCTTTTTCCGTGCCTTTCTTCGGCTCCATTTTTATCTGACAGTACATACTGAATATCGCAATCATACCCTGATAATGTTACTGCCCATCTTTGCAAACGTGATGCTGCCATTGTTGGTATTCCAGTTTTCGGTTCAAAAATCGAAAATAATGGATTATCAGTTTTAAGGACAAATTTTCGACCAAATAAATATTGATGAAATTTTTTAATACCATAAATAATAGATAGCGCTTCGCTATCGATTTGTGATTAAGATTTTTCAGCTGTATTAAGAACCCGCGACGTATACGCAATAAGACGCTCGGTTCCATCTGGCATTATTTGGCAAACAACCGCGCCTACACCAACGTTACTGGCATCTGTGATTAAATTTAGTTTTAAATTCGGATCATAGTGAGCTAAAACCTCACTAGAAACAAATTATTTTTTACTTCATATAAAAGCTTCTTCACATTCTTTTGACTTCAAAAATCTTTCTCCTTCCCTCAGTAACGCGTAAAGAGGATTTACAATTGTGCTGATATTTTTGACAAATTTGCCGACCTACAAATGCACGTAACTCTGTTAGCAATTTTTTTGTAATCTTTCTAACACTCTATACAAGAATTCAATGTGTTGTTTGTCCAGTCAGATCATCCAAGAATACCCCCACTTTAGGCATATCTGCGAACATTTGTTCTAATTTACGTTGAGAAATTCCTGGACTAGACGATACCCCATACACTAATCAATCTCGAATATGCATATGCTCGTGACAAATCAATTTTTGAAAATTTCTCCCCACCGCTAATTTTTACTAACAGATCTTCCACCCGTGGTAAGGGAAAACGGTCAACTTAAAGGCATTTATTCAAAGTTAATTTAAAATCACCACAAACCTTGATAGTTCCGTCCGCTTTCACTACTGGCACGATATGTGTCGCCCAGTCTGACGTTTCGACGGGCGTAATCACACCGTCGCGCTGCAGTTGGTCCAACGCTCGCTCTACAGGTTCCCTGAGCTCGTATGCGAGCGGGCGAGCGCACATGTACACAGACTTAGTCCCCGGACGCACGTGTAGGCTCACCGTACCACCAGTGTATCGACCGAGCCCCTCCGAAAACACTTCTTTGAATCTGTAACTAAGGTTTTCCAACTTTAACTTCTGTGAACTGTTTATACTGTTAACCTGCGTATATTTGACAATTTCACCTAAATCTACATTGAGAACATTAAGCTTTTGTCTACCTATCAATGGTGTCTTGCCTTGGTCAACGACATAAAGATCTAATTGTTGACACACTTATATTTTACCAATGGTTGAATGTTACCTACCGGAATCTTTTTTTCTCCAGTATAATAACACATGATTAGTTTGCTCTTTAAAATAGGAAGATGAAAGAATATTTTCTTATACAATTCATGACCTATACAACTTATCAAGCTACCTGTATTAATTTCCATTTCTTGTGAATGTGAATTGTCAAGATGTATGGTTTATTGGATACTTTTACTGGAACATTTACTGGATACTTTAAACATATTGAAATTTACTTCCTCTTTCCTAAAGTCCTGCGTGTCAGTATTAAAATTTCCCACCTCAATGGAAGTCCTGCGTAGTCTAGGACACACTTGTTTTAGATGACCACTTTGGTTGCATACTTTACATACATAATGCTTGAACTTGCAATCCATAGATTTATGTCGGCCTCCGCAAACAAAACATTGCCGTTCCATGTTTACATTATGGGGCTCCCTCAGACCCTTCACGGTGCTAGCGCGGCTTGCCATGGTCGCTCTGGATAGTCGCTTCCTTTGACCCAGCTCGATGATGTCACCTCCCGCCGCTTTTGTCCCGAAACCGCATGACACTGAGCCTCCATTGTTCTTGTAGCTTGACCTTCGATTGCCGCTGCATCTCTTTCGGCTGCTTCCATAGATATTGCTAATTTTAACGCTTTCTAAATCCCCCGACCAACCTAGGCATGGTCGTAAAACTATAAGTTAGGCGGCCTCGGCGCGTACTAACGGCCCCGGATGACGATCTAGCTGTCCGGATAGCGAGATAAGTCTCTACGTCCTCCCCGAATAGGGACTCCCCTCTCACACGACGCCGACGTCCCCGGGTTCGTCGGCGCCCAAACGGATACACGAGGTATCAAAGAGTGCCGAGGCGCTTCTCGCCTCCACTCAATCTCCCTCCTGGCGGTGACTCACCTTCGGGTTCAAGGCTCACGCCGGTCGAAGGGACGCCCCCGAGAGCAACAACCCAAGCCGAGCCGAGGCCTTGAGTGTTGGGCGCTATATGGGCTGAGGCTCCTTTAGAGTCTCGCCCCAAAAAGCCCGGTAAAGCAGTAATGGCTCCAACAGCCAACTGCATTGTCAGTTCAGAAAAAAAAAACGCTTTTTCAAAGGTTAAGTCCTCTCGTTGTCGAATGGTTTCGTTGGAATTTTTTTGAGTTGTGCTACGTAGTCCGCTATCGTCTCTCCTTGTTCTTGTTGCCGTTTGCGAAACTTGTACCGCTCTGCCAAGGTACTTGGTTTAGGTTGGAGGTGATAACGCATGATTACGACCAAATCTGGAAAAACTTCTTTTCTGCGGGCAGCACAGCCCATAACCGTCATCAGTGTCGGTACTTTATGCTCTTCTTTAACATTATTAACTACAAAATATTGTTCCTACCTCTCTACGTACAAGGTCCAGTTTCCACTCTCAACGTGTAACGACTCAATTTTGCCCACCACCATGATTCTGTGACACTTAAATTATACTAGCGTAGTTCAGATTCGTCGCCAATGATGTATTTCATGGCGATGTAAATAAAAGATGTAGTTACTCTATTGCGTGTAATCCACAACTGACGGGCTGTGGTGCCCCAATGGCTGATCTCACATACATGTTTATATAAGGTCTCTTGTTACAGGCTACATACGTATACTAATATATCACACTATATACTGTGCTGACAGTTTTCTGAACTCTGTTGAGAAATCGATTCCTTCTTTAAAATCCAAAAATATTACACTAATTGGGGACGTCAACATCAACATCAAACCCGACAACAACGACAGGAACTGCGCAGCATATCTAAATGTAACTGCTGAGCTAGGACAATCTAACTAGATTGCATAACTGACTCGATCATGTTTTATTAAAAATTCGCCTACCTGCAGAAGTAATGTTAATCGATTCTACAGGTAGCGATAACTCCTCGGTTTTGTTGAACTGCCATATAAATACCAAAAAGCCAACTACCACACTTGGGTCGTTTATGAAGCCGCAGCTAATTACTTAAAGACGGTAGCTTTTAGTTTTATAAATGACGATGCTGACGCTGATGTGGCCACCTCTATCTTTGTAGAAAAGCTGTCGCTTGCATGCCCACTTCACTCAAAAGTTTGGGTACTTTGTAGAAAAATAATACTTAAACCATGGCTTACACCTGGACTAATAAGGAGCATTTGTAACAAAGACAGGCTTCACAAAAAGTTCGTAAACGATCCCCGGAACCTCATTACTGAGATATCTTATAAGCACTATCGCAATTTCTGCAAGTCGCTTTTAAGAAAACAGAAACTGAATTATCATTATTAATAAAAAATCAGTATTGCAAAACTCAAAAAACATAAAACAGCATCAAAAAACATAAGGCAGCGGTGGGATCTAAAAATGGTCCCGGTACGTCTCTGAACAAAAATAAATACTATTTCCTGAAACAGTGAAGTGATTCTGAACCCTAAAAATAAATTAATAATACATACCTGCTATTTCCTGAAAAAGTGAAGTGACTGTATCGTGTATATAAACTATTAATCCATACCTGCTATATCCTGAAAAAGTGAAGTGACTCTGTATCCTGAAAATAAATTAATAATACATACCTGCTATTTCCTGAAAAAGTGAAATAACTCTGTATCCTGAAAATAAATTAATAATACATACCTGCTATTTCCTGAAAAAGTGAAGTGACTCTGTATCCTGTAAATAAACTATTAATATATACCTGCTATTTATCCTGAAAAAGTGGAAAATAGAAAGTGACTGTAACCAGAATATACCAACTATACCCCGTAGTCTACATAAAAAAAGAAACATTAATATTCAAGAAGAACAACTCAACATACATTACTACATATTCTGAATAACATCTCTACAACTCGATATATATCACTGTATCTCACCGAGCCGCACCGTGGTACACCTTATCGTCGTGCACCGGCCGGCATGCTCCTTATCGCATACGCCTACGCGTTCTCCGCCCTGTGAGTCTTTGGTCATTGTCTAATGTGTCTAGATTTATTTACTTTTAGGGTTCAGTAAGACATTTTTTTTTATTTTAATTGCTTTATTTTAGTGCAATTAACATATTTTAATACAAATAAATAATAATGTCGAAAAACGAAGGAGGCTCATCCTTATCTGGTCACGTTGATTTGAACATTCTTATCCAGTTCACTAAACCATTCTATGGTAGTTGAGATCTGCTAAATCCTTTTTTAAATTACTGTACAAATGCAATTGATCTTGCATCCACATCTCAGGAAACTATTTTATTTAAACTTATTCTTAGCAAATTAGAAGGCAGAGGCCAAGCAGCTTGCGCAATCAAAGATTTTGACGATTGGAGTCAATTTGAGGACTTTTTAAAAGCACAATTTGGAGAGCGTAAACACTACACTCACCTACTTTCAGATTTAAAAGTATGTAAACAGCTACATAATGAATCGGTCAGCCAGTTCGCTTTAAAAGTTGAGACTTGTTTAGCTAAATTATTAACGGAAATTAATATATCGATTCCCACAAGAAAGAAACCAGAACTGGCTGGTCGAGTCGCTGCCATGGAAGACTTAGCTCTCCATACATTTATCACAGGCCTAAATCCTACATTAGCAACTATTGTGAGGTGTCGCGAGCCGGCCAGCCTCAACAATGCCATAAATATAGCTGTGTCTGAAGAAAAATGTTACCGGCCTCTATTAAGAAAACAGCGCCATTTTCGTCTAGCAAAGGTGATTATCACAGCCGTTCTTTCAACCAACAAGAAAATTTCCGTGGAAAACACAGTCCACACGGAGCCTATGTAAACCCAATCCAACCTGCTCGTTTTAATAACAAAAATAATGATTACCTAAAAAATAAAAACGATATTGTTGTCGATATTGTAAATGCCCTGGCTACACCATAAAACAACTGCAGAAAACGGGAATACTACTACTGCATCCTCTGTATCCACCGTATCTACTACATCCGCAGAACCCGCTGTATCTGCTATACCTACTAGAATACACAAAAATAAATATCCCACCGTATCCTTTGCTACCGAATCCAGACAAATTACTCAAAATAGCAAACCATCAAAAGCCATGAATATATCCGCCATATCTACGCTATATCGAATGAAAGACATACAATGAACAATAAACCCTACCAATTCAACATTTCTAATCCTTCCGAATTCATTAAAATTTTCTAGTTCAGTAAATTCTACTAACTCTCAAGCCAATACTAATCTCAGAAACAAAATTAATGCAGATGTTTACGAAATTACTAGCAATCCTACTAAAACTCTACTACCTTACATTTTGATATCCGCTTCAGTATCGAATACACCGTTATCACTGCTAGTCGACTCTCAATCCTCTGTCAGTCTGTTAAAACAATCATGTATAAATAAAAGTCCTTCAATAACCAATGAGCAAATCAAATTAAAAGGTATTGAACCTGTAAAAGAATGCTTGGACTCTTGGACACTTCGAGCTGAAACTTGTTACATGTACTAACCCTCACAAACATATACATCACAAATTTCATGTAATAAATAACATCAATCTGCCTTATGATGGCATAATCGGAAACGACCTTCTCAACACTTTTGGTTGCAACATTGACTACACTCACGACGTTCTCAAAATCGGGTCATCTAACTTAAAACTTAACTTTTGTGAACCTACCTACGTTATCCCAGCGAGATTGAAAACAGTTATAGAATGTTCAGTTTCGAATCCCGCAATAAAAAAGGCTATATACTTGACCAAAAACACTCCGAAAATCTACTATTTGCAAATTGTTTAGTCAAAGTTAAAACCAACAACAGGATAAATATTTATGTTGTAAATCTATCAGAATCCCCAATAACAATAAGTTCCAATCTTCAACTTACTCTTACACCTGTCAAATTAACACAAGATCTTGAACCCGTACACTGTTTCAATGTCAATGATACTCAAAACTACAGAACTGACAACTCTTATTTGCGCATGAAGTTTTAACTATGTTAAGGACTTCTCACCTCAACAACAAGACGACAAAGACAAAATCAGACGCTCTGTACCAGATATGTTCAGAATTTTCTGATATTTTTCATCTTCCAAACGACCAACTGACTCATACTACGTTTATGCAACACGACATCAAAACCTCTACCGACAATCCTGTTCAAGTGAAATCCTACCGTTTCCCCGAAGTCCACAAAGGTGAAATCAAAAAGCAACTAGACCAAATGCTAGCTCAAGGTATCATAAAACCCTCTGTATCCCCATGGTCCTCACCAATTTGGATAGTTCCAAAGAAACTAGACGCGTCAGGAGAACGTGGCGTGAAGTTATAGATTATAGGAAACTGAATGATATCACGATTGGTGACACCTATCCTATTTCCCAGATTTCCGAAATCCTCGACCAACTTGGTGACAGCAAATACTTCTCAACTCTTGATCTCGCTTCTGGCTTTCACCAAATCCCCATCAACAAAGATGATGCGCCTAAAACCTCTTTCCAAGTTCCTCAGGGCCAATTTCAGTTTGCTAGGATGCCCTTTGGCCTCAAAAATGCACCGTCAACATTCCAGAGATTGATTAATACGGCTCTATCCAGCCTGCAACGAATCCGCTGTTTCGTGTACTTTGATGACATCGTTATCTATAGTCACGACCTCCCATCACATATTAAAAACTTATCTTGTATATTTGAAAGACTTTGAAGTTACAACCTCAAACTGCAGCCGGATAAGTGTGAATTTCTTAGGCGTGAAGTCGCCTATCTCGGTCATATTATCAACGAAGAGGGCGTAAAACCAAATCCCGACAAAATCAATGCCGTCACTGAATTCCCAACTCCTAAATCTCCCAAAGACATCTAGTCATTCCTCGGACTCGTTTCCTATAAGCGCAAGTTTATTCCTGATTTCTCGTAAATTTCCAAACCTCTGACGTCCCTATTGAAAAAAAAAGTAGATTTTAAATGGATTAATTCGCAACAAGTCGCTTTCGATGAGTTGAAACATAAACTAACCTCGGCTCCAGTACTTATTTACTCCGACTTCACTCAACCACTCATTCTCACATGTGACTCATCAAACTACGCCTTTGGCGCCATCTCATCCCAAATTGGACAAGACAGACCCATAGCCTTCGCTTCACGAACTCTCAATAAAAATGAGTGCAACTACAGCACCACTGAAAACGAATTATTAGCTATAATATTTGGTTGCAAAACCTTTCGACCCTACCTCTATGGGCAAAAATTCCATATCATCACTGATCACCGTCCTCTGAAGTGGCTATTTAACCACCGTGACCCAAGCAGCAAATTACAAAGGTGGCGGTTAAAATTGGAAGAATACGAATACGAAATCGTATATCGTAAGGGTAAATTAAATGCGGCTGCAGAAGCCCTTTCAAGATTCCCAGTAAACGCTATTTATCCTCAAAAGCCTGACGACCAACTAACAGACCTCGGTCCCTTAAACCTTAGTCCACTCAATTACTATCTTATACATACTTATACCAATCCCTGACGACCCACTGACCCTTCCAAACGATGACATTCTAGAACTTCTTAATAATAATCCCACAACAAGTATTTCCGGCGACTTACCCCTCCAAAACCCTATAACTAACACTGAAAACCATACTAACGACTTACCTTATCAAGATTTTCCAGAAATACCTCCTACTCCTGAAATACAGGACCTACTACTTACCGCTGAGCTAAACCACGACGAATACGCAGACTTCCTAAAAGCGACGCTTGTGTAACAGCACATTGCTAGTTAATGTTGTTGAATATAAAATATAGCGGATGTTAGTTATAAATCATTATATTCTTATTTATTAAGTACTGATTTGACTTGACAAACAGTGCCGCGCCGCGTAAACATCGAATGTTTTCCCCCGCTCCCCACCAATTCTAGAACGATGTCGGCGGTGAGGTGGCATAAAACGAAAACAACCAACAGGCGGACAAGCAGTCAGTCGATCAAAGTCGAGGAGTTAGGATTAAATAAATTGTGGTTAGATTGTTAAAGAAATGTGTATAAGTGAATAAATTAAAGTGTGGCCAGTCTAGTGTCGAAGAATAAACAAATCATTTATTTGAACATTGGTTTCATTCGTTATAATTCAGGAGTGGGATACGAAGGACCTTTAATTTGGCAAGGTTCTTCTGATTCACGCCCTACTTTACGTAAGTACAAAGTGTATAATTTTATTCTGTTATTTATAAAAACGAATACTTGCCTTAGAATAGTGTTCATTAATTGCCAAGAAAATAATCTATGCTCATAATATTAAGAATATGTAACATATTAAGTTAACGATATAATGACACTAGGACAATTCCGTGACTTTAGAGTAATGTTAAGAAGAAACATAGCAAAAATCACGTTAATATGCAGTTTTTTATGCTAAACTTGCTTTTGTGGAATCATGAGGAGTGAAAGAAAAATGTACCTACTAACTTTGTAGTTGTTCACTAGCTAAAATCTTTTTACGTTCTTTTATTGTAAAATCTGGAAATGGCTTCCACTCCTGGGCTAGTGGTAGTTCTTTTATTTTTTTAAAAAAAAAAACTCTGCTGCACTCAGTTGAAATGTAAGTCAGTAAAATTTTTTAAATTTATTAATCTTGTGCTTTACTTAAAATTTATAACAAAGAGTCGATTCGGCTTTGACTCTGAATGCGTTTTGGCTATCAGATACTGAAGAGTAAATATGAGCGAGTCCGGTGAAATTGACGAACAATATGAAGTCGGTGCGGAAGCGACTGATCCATTGCGAAAAACTGCTGAGACGACGGCTACTCAGAACTATCGGACGCGATCAAGAGATGAAAGCATAAATGAGAGACAAATTCGAGCTGATACTGGTGAGTCTGACGAAAGAAGCACCGACATGAGATATTTGTCAAGGCTTTCATGCAGTGGGAGTGAAAGATTTCGGAGGGCTCAGTGAATGTCGAATGAGTTGGACGATGCGTGTTGCGAATCCTCGCGCAATGTTTATCGATTTTCGAGATCACAACGTGGATCGAATGCAGAGTTATTTTCCTTGCAAAAACTTAGATAGATTTTCGAGGGGTTTGACAGCAAGTAAACGTAGTCTGTCCTGTGGGTCGATGATCGATCCAATAGATAATGTGTTTGAGCAACACCAGCGTAGCGAGAGACAACGGGTTATGCGAGAGAAAATAACGTCGCGTGGCTTTAGAGGATATGATGTAAATGATGAGAGCTGAAGACAATGAATCGCAAAACCATAGGAGCCGATCCCCCCTTCGTTCTGGTGTTAGTAGAAAAAGGGATCATTCGTGGCATTGAAGGATTTCGCGGCCTCGAAGGGATTCGACTCCGGCTCGACGTTTTAGGTATAGTGAAAATGACTCGGATATAATATTACTATCCAATGTACAATGTAATATATATATAATATATACATTTCATTGTATATATAAATAATATACAATGAAATGTTTTCGCAATTTGTAAAAGCTATTAAGGATATTACGAAAATTAGTGGTCATAAATTGCCCTCTCTTAATAACGTTGTCCCCGAGTTTGACCCATTGTCTAAAAGTCAAAACAATATTGAACTGGTTAACAAAAGTAGAAGAATGTGCTGAAATTTACGAACGGGATGATAGGGAAATCATCCACTATGCATTACCTAAACTTGCCAGACTTGCGAAACAATGGTATCAGAATCTTCCAAGTGTTAGATACACTTGGATTGAATGGAAAACTAAACTTGTTGAGGCGTTTCCCAGTAAAGAAAATTTGCAGAAGAAATGCTGTCGCTTAAAGCTCGTTATGGCGAATCTCTTGAGCAATATTTTTATGCAAAATTAATTTTTTTAAATAAGTGTAAAATATCGGGTAAGAAAGCCGTTGACTGTATCTTACACGGTATCGAGGATAGAGTGATTAAACTGGGGGCTCAGGCAGTTCAATTTAATACGCCAGAACAAGTCTAAGCTATCTAAAAAAGTTAAGGCAGGTCCGTCTACGGGCACTTATCAAGCATCCCAGTTTAATAGAACTAGGAGTGATAGGAGACAGACACAAAACAGTATTGTTAACATTAGTAAAAATAGCACTGTTACAAAAGGACCCATTAAGTGCTTCAACTGTGGCGTAGAAGGCCACCCCAGTTTTCTGTGCCCAAAGCTCATTTTGAAGTGTAGTAGCTGTCGTAGAATCGGTCACAATATTACATCTTGTCCATATTTACGTATTGACAAAAGCCAACCTAATAAAAATGAAGATACAACTGAAAAAATGTTATGAAAGTTGCCTTCAACGCGTCTCATAGTGATCATGCAGAGATGGAAATAGATACGTTGAGGAAAACGCTAGGGATAAGTACACTATGGAGGTTCTTATAAATAATACAAGGTTTTTATGCTTTATTCACTTAGGCAGTGAATGTTCGATTATACGTCGTTCAGACGTTCCAAATTTGGGAGTACCATTAGAGACAGATGACTTGCCGATACTGAAGGGCTTGGGAAGCAATTTAGTACTTGCAATTAGTCGCATTACAGTCGAGGTAAACGTTCAAGGAATATCTTTACCTGTTACCATGTACGTAGTAGGTGATAATGTACTTAAATATCCCGTTCTATTAGGTCACAATTTCACAGAAAATCCTAACATTATTATTACAAAAACCCCGAACCAGTTGATTTTTGAGAGTTTTACTAACACTAATAAATTGTATTTAACGGCAAGTAGTATCCTCAAGTTACATAAAAACGATATCAAAACTTTAACTGTTGATTCCAGTCCCCGTGTTCTTGTAAATTTTACGTTATTGGTTCTGTTAGGGGTCCTGCTCGCTATGAATATTACTTACTCCCCGGAATATATGAACTTAAAAATGGAGTTGGTCATTTACTAATACAGAATGTATCCCGAAATGAAGTTAACTTTTATAAAAACTCCTTAGTAACCCGAGCTTGGCGCGTTAACGACGAAAATAACGTTTGCAAATTAGGAATCGTGGAATCCAATTTATCTACTAATTTTGAATGATATCTTATCACATGGAGAATCGAATTCATCTATTATTTTGGCGATACCTTATCACATGATCAAAATAATGATTTGGAAAGCTTGCTATCGAAATATGAGGATTGTTTTTCAAAAGGTCTAAAGGATTTAGGATTCACAGCTTTGACAGAAATGGTTATTCAACTCAAAGACTCAGAACCAGTGACATACAGACCGTATCGTATGTCACATGCTGAAAAGAGTTTGATTCGGGATATGGTGCAGGACATGTTGGATGCTAATATCATTCGTGAATCCTCATCCCCATTTGCGAGCCCCATTGTTTTGGTAAAAAAGAAAACAGGAGAAAAAAGGCTTTGTGTAGATTACAGAGCCTTTAACCAAAAGACGATCAAAGACCATTATCCATTGTCTGGCAACTCTCTTTTTATAACCCTAGACCTCGCGTCAGGATATTATCAAATTCCCATAGCAGAGGAATCGGTTCATAAGACAAGTTTTGTGACTTCTGACGGCCAATTCGAGTATTTAAGTATGCCCTTTTGCCTTGTTAATGCGCCATCGGTCTTTCAACGAACTATAAATAAAATATTAGCTGATGCCAAAGTAAAATTTGCCATAGTCTACATGGATGATATTATAATTCCCGCGCACAACTTTAGCGAAGGAATGTCATGACTTCGTGAAGTACTTGACTTACTTCGAAATGGTGGCCTGACTTTGAAACTGGAAAAGTGTTTTTTCTTTTACAGTAAAATAGATTTCTTGGGGTTTGAGGTAGGGGCAGATGGAGTGCGCCCAGGAAGCCGAAAGACTGAATCAGTGTCTAAATTCCCTGTACCAAGAAACTAGCATGACGTACGCCGATTCATAGGATTTGCCAGTTTTTTCAGAAGATTCGTCAAGGGGTTTGCACTTATCGCACGACCTCTGTCGGATCTTCTGCGAAAGAATTGTAGCTGGGAATGGCTACTAAACAGCAGGAGTCGTTCGAGACTCTTAAGAAAACTCTAATAGAGCGTCCCGTTCTGACCCTGTATGACCCTAAAGCAACTACTGAACTACATACCGATGCAAGTAAAATAGGAGTCGCCGGGATTCTTATGCAAAGAGATGCTACTGGAATACTGAAACCAGTATCCTATTTTAGTCGCAAGACTACAATGGACGAACAAAAGATGAACTCGTTCGAATTAGAGATCCTCGCGGTGATAGCCTCACTCAGTAGGTTTCGGGTATACTTAGTAGGTATTCCGTTTAAAATCGTCACAGACTGCAATGCTCTGAGGACTACTTTAACAAAGAGAGATCTGATTCCGAATATAGCGCGTTGGTGGATACAATTACAGGAATTTGATTGCAGCATAGAGTACAGACCTGGCACGAGGATGACACATGTAGACGCCCTAAGTAGTCATCCAGTAAGTTTACCATCAGTTGAATCTCATGTGCTTGATGTACTTGCAGTGAATGAAGAAAATTGGATCAGTACGGTCCAAATCTCAGATGATGAGGTAACAAACATTAAACAAATATTAAACAATCCCGACACTGAGAAGATAGTTGACGTACATAAAAATTACTGCTTAAAGAATGGAAGAGTTTACCGTAAGGTCGGTAATGATCTGCGGTGGGTAGTTCCAAAGGGTGTAAGATAGTACGTATCGAAAAAGAAGTGGGTAACAATGAAGTCGGTAACAAAGTATCAAGGACCTTATCGTATTGTAAAAATTCTCCCGAACGATAGATATATAATGGAAGACTCACCAATAACAAAGAAAAATAACCGTCGCTGTGAAGCTATTATAGCAAGTGACAAAATATTACCCTGGTTAAATTTCGACACAAACTTTGGCAGTTCCGATGAATCTGATTTAGATTTAAACCATGATAATGTAACTGATGGGCATCAAACTGTGGAACAATGATCTGTACAGATAAAATTATTAATATTTTCCTTTCAATGTGTATTACTAATTAGCCATTTACTACCTTAAAATATATTAGAAAAAATTAGTCGCAATATTTAGTATATGCATAGTAGATAAGATCCAAAAAGCTTAATAAAGTTAAATATTGTTAAAATTTATTAAAATTTATCGATGATGATTTTGATAGTATCTACCTACTGCACCTAAGCAACTATAATTTTTCTGCTTTTTCCCTTATATACCTAACTATCTGTATTCCTATAGGAGAAAATAAAATAAAATAATAATGCTATTAACTTTTTGTCTTTTTTGTGTTTTTGCATGTTTTGTATTTTTTGCGTTTTGTGTTTTTCTTTGCGTTTTTTGGATTTTTTGTATTTATTGTGTCTTAGTATATTAAGTCTTCGTTTTTGCATTTTTTACTATGAATGTCGTGGCAGCCTGTAATTAAAGTAGCATTAAGTAAATTAGTCCTGAACCAATATAATTGCTATGTAATTTATGTATACTTTGTTGGTTGTCCTGAAATAAATAAATAAATACTGTGTATTAATCAATATTTGTTAGCATGACATGTGTGATTTACTATTTTGTTCCGAGGTCGTACCAAAACGAGGATGGCCGAGTTGTAACAGCACATTGCTAGTTATTGTTGTTGAATATAAAATATAGCGGATGTTAATTATAAATCATTATATTCTTAGTTATTAAGTACTGATTTGACTTGACAAACACTGCCGCGCCGCGTAAACATCGGCTGTTTTCCCCCGCTCCCCACCAATTCTAGAACGATGTCGGCGGTGAGGTGGCATAAAACGAAAACAACCGACAGGCGGACAAGCAGTCAGTCGATCAAAGTCGAGGAGTTAGGATTAAATAAATTGTGGTTAGATTATTAAAGAATTGTGTATAAGTGAATAAATTAAAGTGTGAACAGTCTAGTGTCGAATAATAAACAAATCATTTATTTGAACATTGGTTTCATTCGTTATACTTAATAAAAATAAAACGTTTAACACCAACCTGAAAGAACGTCCTAATCCCTACTTCAATTGATGTAGATGAATTCAGCCCTTATTTAACCGAAATCCTAGAAAAATTCCTAAACCCTGACAACTTACTAAACACTGAAAGACAACTACACTCATTTAAAAGATTCGAGATAAATAACAAAATCGTTTATTTACTATTTACCAAAGTAAACCACTTTGACGATTGTTCCTATCAAGACATATACAAGACCTTAAAAACTGTTAGAAATGAACTACTACTGTCAGAAAACACAACCAGCATTGCTGTCGCGGACTTTTAAGAACCCCTTCCAAAAACATTCTTTTATAAAAATATACAATATGCTCACTTACCTTTTTCACAGCTCCAACTTGAACGTAAATATATATCACAATAACATACTTTATCCCAATCTCGGCGAAAATCACGACCTACCAGTCGCAGGTCATTTTGGATTTGTCAATGCTAAAACGCATACAAGAAAAATACTATTGGAAAGGAATGCGTAGTGACATAGAAACATACGTAAAACAGTGTTCTTTATCTTAAGAAAACAAAGCTTTAAGAAGAATTAACAAAGCACCAAGGCAGATTACCACAACTTCATCAGTTCCCTTCCAACGCCTCGCAATTGACATTGTAGGCGTCTCCCCGAATCCGGACTGCTAAACTCAAATACATTATGACTTTACAAGATGACCTAACCAAATTCTCCGCAGCCTATCCCATACGCACTGTTTCAGCAGAAGAAACTACAGACTGCTTAGTTCATTTCATTTCCTTATTTGGGATTCCCCAAACTATCCTCACTGATCAAGGCACCGATTTTACTGCTGACTTATTTAAAAAGACTTGCGAATTTCTTAAAATTAAACAGTTGTGGTCTTCTCCATACCATCCCCAAACCCAAGGTGCACTTGAACGTAGTCACTCGACTCTCAAAGAATATTTAAATTCGTTTGTCGACCAAAACCAAAAAAACTGGCCAAGATATGTATATACGGCCATGTTGACTTACAACACTAACGTCCATAGCACGACTAACTTTACACCATACGAACTTCTTTTCGGTCACAAACCCTTTATTCCTAATTCCATCTTTGACTCATCCCTAGACACCACAAATCCCGAATATGTTAAAATGTTACAACATAAACTAAAGCACTCCCGTGCTACAGCCGTGGTAAATATAAACAATTCAAAGGAGAGATCCAAAAATTATTACGACACTCACACACGTCCCGTTTCCTATAAGGTAGGCGATTACGTTTATTTAAAGAACCACCTCCGCCTTAGAAAAGCCCTTTCTCCTATTTGGTGAGGGCCAAACAAAATAGTATTCATGGGAACAACACTTTATCACTCCTTATCAATAGACGCCATGTCAAACATCACTTCGATCAGGTTAAACCCGCCGAAATGCAAACATAAAATTTATATATTTTACTACTGAACCCTTACTCACAAAATTGATTCACACTTGACGAACATAAGTTGTCTTACCTAGTAAGATTAGTATAGCCTGATTGTAAGATGATCTTACAAAGTTAACATAGAGATTACCAGTATCCATTTGTAAAATGTCTATTGCATTTTATGACCTCGATTTTAATAACATATACACACATATATTACAATAAAATACTAAATATAAACCCCTTAACTCTGCATACTAATAAACACACATTTTAATTAATTTTTTTTTTTTTAACTTGTTTAATGTTTTTTTTATGGAAATATTTCAGTGCCATGGTCAAGGCAAGCCCGGACTATGTCCAGCCGATCACATCGAGATAGATGCCGGGCATCTATTATGACCACATAGTCAAATAGTCGGTTTTGTCAAATTGTTTAGTCCTAAAATCAAAAATTGATTCTACAGAATCAATTAGTGTCCTAGAGACATGCCTACTTACAATCTCATTCCAATTAGAAGACATAACAAACTCCATGCTGTGTAGTAAACAAAACATTTTACATCCGTCAGTGCTCACACCCATGCAACTTTATAGAGAACTCGCTGATAATTACAGACACCTGTCCACAGGTGTAGAATTGCCAGTAAGCCTAGACTTAAGTTCTATATACATTATATTAAGTATTTCTAAGTTAGTATGTTTTATACCCCAGACAAGTTAGTATTTGTACTGTAAATACCCCTTAGCAACCCTAAGGAATATAGTTTGTATCATAATTTACCCTTACCAGTACCTCACGATCCCAAAAACCCAGATACCTATATAGCACTGTAATACCTAGTAATGAATATACCGCAATGACCAAAGACAAAACCCATAATTGTAACATAGACAGTTTAGATAAATGCGATAAAATTTATCTACAGAAATTTTTCTGAGACGTCACGAATGTGTTTTCATCAAGTGCATACCCCAGCTGTGAAAGTGAAATGATGACAAAAGTAATAACAAATTTCCCCAAACAGTGTGAAACCAGATTTATTTACGGAAAGGTGAACATTTGGAACTCATTAAGAAACAATAGGTGGATATAAATACAAACTCAACTAAGTAAATTATCTATAGATTGCGTAAACTGTTAAACTCTAGAGGTTAACATATAAGGTACAGGTGTACTCACTGTACCAAATAATTGTAAGGCCTATTGCAAAAGTACCAAACTGATACCCCAATTTAATGTAAAAATATTACTACCAAAATAGCTTATTCCGATTTTAATTTAATTAATGATTCATGTTGCAAACTAGATAAGATTAGTCATATAATTTCGAATGTGCCTCGTATTTCTTTACAAAATTTAGATTAAGACGATTTGGGTACAAATAAAGAACTGTCAAAATCAATTTTAAACAATATTGACGAAATAGTGCAAAAACCACACACAACAAAATACGGAACATTAGACTATTTTATCTTTACTTACTATATTTTTAGTCATAATTTGTATCTCTATTTTTATTGTAAGATCTAGAGGCATTCTGTTTAATTTCTTTAAGAGTTTACCCATCCCAGTACCGCGGCTTAGACCAATCGTTTAATTTCAATCCATAAACTTCGGAGTTTTACCCCGAAGTTTAGTCTTTTGTGGGGGGCTGTTATACCCCTAGCACACATGTAGATATGCTTACATACTGTATTAGACCCCTGAGTCAGCATTTATGACCAACTCCTATTAAATTATAAGTTTAGTAAGACAGTCTTGTTCCATTTCCCGTCGCGGCTGCCAACGGATCCAAAATTATTAATTGTTATCGATTAATATTAAAACTATTAAATTAAACATTATTTAAAATCCTTTTTTCTAGGTCTATTTTTAAATCCTTTTTTTTAAAAAACAAGTTTTCGAAATCCGTATAATAGTGCGTTCGGAAACGCAGGCACCAAAGTAACTTGCAGGCACTCAGGTTTCTGAATAAAATTACGTGAAAATGAATGTGGACAATTGGCAACAATATGCATTTAAGGGTTAATCTGTAATTTGTTGTAAATTAGGTCAATTCACCGATGATAGGCCACACAATCTTTCTTTGACGATGGTAGTGTATTTTTTAGAACCCTTTTTAATGCACACTTGGGCATCCTTACGGTGAGTTGTCAACAAGCGACTGCAAGAAAGGTGTGCTTACAATCGGAGTTAAGCACAATTTTGTTTTTCCATTTTTAGTGCGTAGGCGCGCGGTGTATCTACTTAGAAGGTTATTGTTCTAAATGCAAAAAAGAATAAGTGTCTAAAATTTATGATGCCAAATTTCAGACGCATGAGTACAAAATTATCCTAAAACAGAGAAGAAATAGAAATATTGGACTCAACAGTATTCCTAGCCATTACATTAGACAATAGGCTGCAAATGCGTACCCGTGGAGGCAGATCTGCTTTAGCTCAGAATATCCTGACGTCTGCGCAGCCGCAGTCACTGAGACAATCCTCGCTGGTATGGACTGCTATATTCCTAACTCGCGAGTAGCTGCCGGCGTCAAAACACGACCGTGGTTTAATAGGTTTTGCAGAAAAGCTAAAATTCATAAGCAATCTGCATCTGAGGCTTGGACCACGACTCGTAATAATAAGGATCCGAATATTTCTGAGTAAAAACGCAAATTAAATGCTGCCTCGAGGTTCAGTAAGAAAGCAACTGCCAGAGCAAAATTCCAAATTATAGGCAAAACAGGTGAGCGACTTGCGAGCTATCCTTCTGGAAGTCGTGCTTTCTGGTCGCTTGCCAAAGCTGCCGAAGGGAACTTTTGCCAGTCGTCGTTACCACCACTGTGAAAGACCGATGGTGACTTGGCCCATAGTGCTATCTACTGGGCAGTGTCTTTGCCTCGAACTCGAACATGAACGATGAAGGCGCTGTACCACCTACTATACCGTGCTGCGGTAAGACCATGCCGGAAATCTCCATACCACAGCGGGCGGGCGTTGCTTTCTCTAGACGTTCATAAGTCGAGTGGGCCAGACGGTATACCATCAGTGGTGCTTAAGCAGTGTGCTCCTGAGTTATGTCCTATACTCACGTTCCTCTTCGCGCTTTCCTACCACATCAGGCAATTTCCGTCTTCATGGAAGACTGCGAATGTGCACCTGGTGCTCAAAAAGGGCGATAGATCTGATCCATTGAATAACACTTTCGCCACGGGTCGCTCGACTGGTGACCTTCTAGTGTATCTCACACACCGATGGGCACTAGCCATTGAGAGTCAGGGGGAGGCATGGGCATGTAGCCTGAACATAGCGAAGGCGTTCGATCTGGTCTTGCACCGGGGTCTTCTATCGAAGTTGCCATCTTACGGAGTGCCCGAGGGTTTGTGCAAATGGGTGGCTAGCTTTTTGTCCGGCAGACGCATACGAACCGTAGTCGACGGTAGTTGCTCTGATAGCATGACCATTAATGCTGGTGTCCCGCAAGGCTCTGTGCTGTCTCCTACGCTGTTTCTATTGCATATCAATGACATGTTGGACATCAACAACATACATTGCTATGCAGATGACAGTACTGGAGACGCTTATTACACGGGTCGTGCAAGCATCCTTCGTTCCGTTGTGGAGGACAAACGTGAAGAACTTGTGTCTCAAGTCGAGATCGGTCTGTCCAAGGTCTCTGACTGGGGACGGAAAAACTTGGTCCGATTCAATCCTTCAAAGACACAAGTGTGCGCGTTCAACGCTAAGAATACCCCATTCACTGTGGTCCCACAATTCCAGAACAGTCCCCTCTCCATCTCCAAGAGCATTATCTTTGGTGTTGACATCTCCAGCAATGTTCAGTTCCGAGATCATTTGCTAGACAAGGTAGAGCGTCCAAAAAACTTGGTGTACTCACTAGAGCGAAGCAGTACTTCACGTCGGGGCAAAGGTTGTTACTTTTTACAAGTCGCAAGTTCGGCCCCATATGGAGTACTGCTGCCATCTCTTGGCGGGTGCACCCAGATACCAGCTTGGCCCTTTTGACTCGGTTCAACGACGGGCTGTGAGAATCGTCGACGATTCCAAACTCACTTGCGGTATCGAACCCTTAAGTATCAGAAGAGACTTTGCCTCCCTGTGTGTGTTCTACCGCTTTTATAATTTCATTTTTGTGATTTTTACCATGAAAAAATGCTCAGGTAAAAAAATTTTGCTATCTCACTCTCTCTAGTTTGTGTTGGTGGGTTAGAGTAGTACAGTAACATTAGAAACAGGTTAAAGTGAGACAAAAATGCTCAGACTGACTCTCAATGGCCTTGTTTTAAAGTTTAATGTCTAAGGAAGTTTTTAAAATTACTTTGAACCCAATATCTCCCCATTTAATTATTTTTTGATACTTTGAAAATTTGTGAGCTCAAATCTTAATTTTGAACTTTCGAATAAATTCTAAGTAAGTTCTGCAATTAGATTAAGATAAACCATATTTTTTAGGGGGTTAGGTTAGACTATGCTTATTAGTTATCACAAAAAAACTGAACCAGAAATGTTCAACCGAACGAGAAAAAAATCGAAAACTGATGTTAGGTGAAAATTACGCAAAAAAATCATTAAAAAAATTCTATCTCGAAAACTACGAAAAATCGTATACATGGGGTGATTCCGATACTCCTCATCATAAAGTATCTAAATTTTACGTTTGAACGTCAACTTCCCGGCCAACCTGTATATGTTGATAAATTTCATCCGAAGTTTACATAGTTGCGACACAAAATATTATAGTTTGCATACACATACATAAGTTTCTTGCCGGTTCTGCTTGGAAGTAAAATCATTCCGAACCTATAGTTAAGTTCATAAAATTAATGATTAAACTGACGATTGAAAAATGCTGTTAAGTCTACCTGAATGAAAAAGTTTGAGTTTGAACTGTATGTACAGAGCGGCAGGACGATGACGCGCAGCGAGTATCGATGACGCCGCGTGGGCTCCGCGGGCTAGCGCGGGGCGCTGGGGAGTCGACGCGTGCGTTTTCGCTACGCATCACCAGCGCGGCGCGCGCACTCACTGCGCCGGACACCCTGCGCTACCCGGTATGACCACCCATCTCTGCCCTCTAACCTCATAGGACCCTGCGTCACACACACCCTGCACTACTCATCTCTGCCCTCAACCCTCATAGAACCCCGTGCTGGACACCCTGCGCTACCCGGTATGGCTACCCATCTCTGCCCTCTACCCTCATAGAACCCTGCGCCGCACACCTTGCCACTGTTGCCAACTCGGTATCAGGTTTTCGTGCTAAATAGGTTTTAATACAAGTCTAGATTTGCCCAAATAATTTTAAATAGGGCTAAATTGCTATCTTAATAAAAAAAGTAGTTTTTGGGAACTATAGACTTACGTACTAAGAAGATGTACCACTAAATAAATACTTGTTTCGGTGTTATTTAGTAAAAATATTATTAACTAGACTTTGCCAGCGGCTCCGCCCGCCCTAAATTCGGTTATCGGCGTGGGACGCCAATATTTTACAGTATATTATTAGTATTAATACTGTGATTTACTCCTTAGTTACACTTATGAAGTTTGCTATATCAAACTAGCTATAGCTATAGTTCGTTAAAGCTCGGTTATAGTAATTCCCTGGGGAACTTTTGAATTTTTCGGGATAAAAAGCCTATGTGCTATTCCACGACCTAATCTATAGGTGTGCCAAGTTTCATCCCGATCCGTCCAGTGGCTAAAGCGTTATTGAGTAACGCAGTCCATCACAATCTCGAGACTGCGCAGACGACCATTCTCTTTCTAACGGAGACGCAGATATCCTGCCCGACCGTCACATCATACCTTCACTATCCCGGCTACAAACTCGAACACAATTTTATGAGTCGTGCCGGTGTTTGTATGTTCTTGCGGGAGGATATCTGCTGTCGCCGCCTTCATAGCCTTGAAGACAGGGACCTGTCGATATTGTGGATGCGCGTAGATTACGGCTGCCACACTCGTATCTATGCGTGCCTATACAGGTCTCATAGCGGTGACACGGACGTAACTCGACTCTTCACGCACCTGAGTTTGACGACTGACAAAGTTCTAGAGCAATATCCCACAGCAGAACTAGTTATTTTGGGAGACTTTAACGCCCACCATCGTGAGTGGCTCAGTTCTCGAACCAATAACTATGCTGGGATATCTGCTTATGAATTTGCCCTGACCTATGGATTCTCTCAGCTGGTACTTTCTCCAACGAGAATACCAGATATAGAGGAACATACGATCTCCTTACTGGACCTTTTGCTGACTACTCGTCCGGACGGATACTCCGTCTTAGTGGATGCGCCTCTTGGCTCTCGGACCACTGTCTCTTTCGGACTCAAATGTCATGCACACTACCCAATGCATCTCATGGATTGCAAGAATTTTACGCATCGTACCCGTGGAGGCAGTAGCTGCCGGCGTCAAAAACGACCGTGGTTTAATAGGTATTGTAGGAAAGCTAAAATTCTTAAGCAAACTGTATATGAGGCTTGGACCACGGCTTGTAATAATAAGGATCCGAATATTTCTGAGTTAAAATGCAAATTAAATGCTGCCTCGAGGTTCAGTAAGAAAGCAACTGGCAGAGCAAAATTCCAATTCATCGGCAAAATAGGTGGGCGACTTGCGAGCTATCCGACTGGGAGTCGTGCTTTCTGGTCGTTTGCCAAAGCTGCCGAAGGGAACTTTTGCCAGTCGTCGTTACCACCACTGCGAAAGACCGATGGTGACTTGGCCCATAGTGCTACAGAGAAAGCCGATCTACTGGGCAGTCTCTTTGCCTCGAACTCGAACATGAACGATGAAGGCGCTGTACCACCTACTATACCGTGGTGCGGTAAGACCATGCCGGAAATCTCCATAACGCAGCGGGAGGTCCGGCGGGCGTTCCTTTCTGTAGACGTTTATAAGTTGAGTGGGCCAGACAGTATACCAGTAGTGGTTCTTAAGCAGTGTGCTCCTGAGTTATGTCCTGTACTCACGCGCCTCTTCGCGCTTTCCTACCACACTAAGCAATTTCCGTCTTCATGGAAGACTGCGAATGTGCAGCCGGTGCCCAAAAAGGGCGATAGATCAGATCCATCGAATTACAGACCTATCGCTGTTACCTCTCTCCTCTCCAAGGTGATGGAGCGTGTGATCAACACACACCTTCTAAGGAACCTAGAAGTACACGACCTGGTCAGTGACCGTCAAAATGGCTTTCGCCACGGTCGCTGGTGACTGGTGACCTTCTAGTGTATCTCACACACGGATGGGCACTAGCCATTGAGAGTCAGGGGGAGGCATTGGCATGTAGCCTGGACATAGCGAAGGCGTTGAATCGGGTCTGGCACCGGGGTCTTGCAATACAAGGGTTTGTGCAAATGGGTGGCTTTTTGTGCAAAAATTTTTGTCCGGCAGACGCATACGAACCGTAGTTGATGGTGGTTGCTTTGATAGCATGGACATTAATGCTGGTGTCCCGCAAGGCTCTGTGCTGTCTCCTACGCTGTTTCTACTGCATATCAATGACATGTTGGACATCAACCACATACATTGCTATGCAGATGACAGTACTGAAGACGCTTTTTACACGGGTCGTGCAAACATCTCTTGTTCCGTTGTGGAGGAAAACCGCGGAGAATTTTCAAATCGAGAGTCCCACAATTCCAAAACACTCCACTCTCCATCTCCAAGAGTATTGGGATCCTTGGTGTCGACATCTCCAGCGATGTTCAGTTCCGAGATCATTTACAAGATAAGGTGCAACTGGCGTCCAAAAAAAAAACTTGGTGTACCCCATAGAGCGAAGCAGTACTTCACGTCGGGGCAAAGGTTGTTACTTTACAAGTCTCAAGTTCGGCCCCATATGGAGTACTGCTGCCATCTCTGGGCAGGTGCACCCGGATACCAGCTTGGCCCTTTTGACTCGGTTCAACGACGAGCTGTGAGAATTGTCGAGGATTCCAAACTCACTTGCGGTATCGAGCCCTTAAGTCTGAGGAGAGACTTTGCCTCCCTGTGTGTGTTCTACCGCTTGGACAATGAGTTGTGTTCTGAGGAATTGTTCGAAATGATGCCCACGGCTACTTTCTACCATCGCACCGCTCGCCATCGGCAGGGAATTCATTCTCACACTTTAGAACCGAAATGGTTGCGTACAGTGCGGTTTCAGAGAAACTTCCTCCCGCGAACTAACTTGACATACACAAAATCACCTGGGACGGGCAGAAGAACAGTGTTGCTACGCTAGAAGTGTGGCCGCTTAACAATAACATCACGACTGTTGGCGATGTTGGCGTGAACATCCCGGGGGGAGGGGGGCGGTGTGTTCTGGGCTGAGATCCTCTTTTTCTGCGTTCTCACGTGTGCTGAGTCAAATTTGATTTTGAGGGTCTAAGCGGAGCAGGACCATCATCCCTGGATCAATTGGGAGTCTTGCCAACTTCAATTCCGGGCGCTGCAGCGTTTCATTGGCCGTGTGTAACTCAACCACACGGGTAATGTCTTCCTTGATCAGGACTTGTTCACCTACTTGGGGAGGAGCTGATTTGGATAGCCATTTGGAACGTGACTGAAGGGTGTGCAGGTAATTGCGGGTGCATTGAGACCAGAAGTGCTGAGAGGGGTCTTGGATGAGTTTAAAACGCTTGAGAGATGACATTGATCTATTATCGAAAGATGGTTCAGGAAATGCAGTGAGAGGACGGCCAATAAGGAAGGGCCGGCTGTAAGTGATTCAAGGGCTGAAGAGAGAGGGCAGGGTGGTCTGTAGTTGAGGACAGCCTCAAAGCCTTTGTTAAGAGGGTGGAAATTTCCTCAAATTTTTTCGTGGATTTTACCGCGGTTTCATGCAAATCTCCGAACGAAGGATCTGAAGGTGGGTTTATGTTATGTGCTGCCCTGTTTATGTGCAATTTTGTTATTGTTAGATTTTGAATGTCTATGAGCCGATTGCTATAATCTACATAATTTATGCCGCAATCTGAGCGGATAAGAGTAAGAACACCGCGTTGCGAAACAAATCGTTGCAATACCGTTAGAAACGCATCTGCTGAGGGTTCGGAAACTACTTCGAGGTGCACACTCTTTGTGGCAAGACACAAGAAAATGCATAAATAACCCTTAAGGAGTTTTGCGCTACGTAATGTGCTGGATTTAATTAAAAATGGGCCGGCAAAATCGGTTGACACTTGTGCAAAGACAGGTTGTGGGCTGACTCTGTCTGCAGGTAGATCTGCCATAAACGGGGCCTTCAGTTGAGGGCGACATTTGAAGCAATGTATACACTTGTACAGACGGTATCAGATAATTCGACGATCTGATAGAATCTAGAATTGCTGGCGTAAACTGGCGTGTAATGTGACAAAGCCTGCATGGCAGTGTATTTTGTGATAGTAGTCAATTATGAGATCCACAAGGGGACTAGAGTTGACTAAGCGACCACCTACTCTAAGCAGATCATCCTTTAAGAAGGATGAGAGGCGTTGTAATCGCACAGTGCAAGCTTTGTTGGTGCGCAGACGGTGGATGTCTTCGGCAAAATGTTGTGCTAAACAGAACGCACCCAGTGTAAGAGCGCTTCTTTGCGTTTGCCGACAGAGATAGGATCCATGAGGCGAACGTTACGTTTTATGCGACAGTTCTGGGCAAAACGTTTTATGCAGGCGGTTACATCTATCAGATTGTCAAGTGAGCTGAATCGCGTGAGTAGCTCCTAATGCAATGTGAGCTATCATTTTCCTGGGTTTTAGTCTTGGGAGCAGATTATGACCCAGAGCGGGAGGCATAGTAGGCCAGGTATCTGCTGGTGCTTTTAGCTAGTCAGGTGACCACCATAGATCGTGCAGACATACCTCTTCTCGAACTGTCGGCAGGGTTCAAAGAAGTTACGTGTCTTAATCGCAGATACCAGGTTGGTCTCAAATGCTTGTAGTGATTGAGGAGGAGTATTCAGCACGGCAAGGACGATGGTAGTGACTGGATGAGACAAGAGATTTTGGGATAGTCTGGCGGTTCTTGATTGGAACCACCTTCGATTTGAAAGTGAGCATATTGGCGTGAGCCTTACTAGTGGGTTTAGTTTCATGGAGGTAGTATATCTACCTACTACCGCAGCATATCTGGATTCAGATGCATCAGCAAAGCCGTGCAGGGTATAAGTGGAGTTTTTGTTTGAGCAGACCTTTCTAGGAAGTTGGAGAGCAGAAAGCCGAGGTAAGTCATCGAAATGTGCTGACACTGAAGAGTAAGCTCGGTAGGAGGTGTTCATGCCAATCCAGTTATAAATGGGCTGGGCCAAAGAACATAGGTAACCGTGGACAAGACATAAGTGAGTGATGAGGAGTAGGGGCTGATCAGGAACAGAGCGCCATAGTATGAGGTAAACTTGTCTTTGGTCTGGGTGTATTAGTATGTTCCTGAACTGACATCTGGATGTCTGTGCTGAATACCGCCTGGTGAGTGCGGAAGTGGAGGAGTTTGTTACAAAAAAGGGCAATTCGTGCTATTTATAAATTAGGATCTAGGATATCTCTGAGGGATAGGTTTAGGGAAGTAAAAATTTTAACTTTAGTGTCGCAGTACATATATAAAAATCTTTTATATGTACATAAAAATATCAATAGTTTCAGCAAGAAAAGTGACGTTCACAAAGTAAATACTAGAAGTAAAAATAAGCTGTTGGTGCATGATACACGTCTACACAAAATAAGTAACTCTTTTATGGGGCAATGTATACACTTTTACAACAAAGTTCCCAATAAAATTCAAAATCTATCAATAAGTAAATTTAAATCTTTTATCAAGCAGGTACTTTGTAAAAAGGCATACTACAATATTTCAGACTATGTAAATGATAAAAATCCTTGGGACTGATGATGCTTAATTACAGGATGCATAGGTAAACCAAATTAAAATGGAAATAACATAAAATTGTACGACTAAATTTTTTTTATTTAAAACATTAATTGTATTTTAGTTTATTTGTATTATTGATAGTGTTTTTAAAAGAGTAACTATCGAGTTTCTTGCCGGATTCTTCTCGGTAGAAATCAACAACATTGTGAACCGGCGGGAAGGTGGGAGCTTTCAAAAAATAATATTTTATAACTTTGACGATTCAAAAGTGATTGTAAAATCCTTATTTGAATAAACCATTTTGACTTTGACTTTGACTTTAACTTTGAGGATGATGCTAGTGATGTCTCGCTGAAGAGGTGCGCCGGTGTGCAGATAGTCATTGAAACTAATTCCGTTGGAACTCGTACAGCTGCCATCAAAACTGTGCGCAGTTTTTCAGAATTTACTTTGAAAAAACCATGATGAGGTATGTAGAAGTGGGACTTTTCGATGAATAAACTTAGGTGACAGGGAGTTATATGGCTTAAGCGAATGTACTCCTGCATTAAGTCGATATAATTTGAGCGGAGGGTAATCTCTTTAAAGTTTGGGTTCCAAGTTCAGAAATCGTCGTGTGTTCAGAAATGAGTTGTGTATAATACTCTCCAAGTTTAAATTATCTCAAGTGAAAAAGTGTATGTGCTTCAAGACAGCAATTCCTGTAGACGGCGGACGTGCGTGCACAGACGAAACTAGGTGTTTTTCGTGTTCTGCGTGTTTGCGCCTACAAAAGCAGCGCTTGTAGGTAGACGGTTTCCGCTTTTTCAGCGGTCTTGAGGAGGATTTAGTGGTAAGCGATTCTCATTTTATTTGCTCGGCTTTTGTTGCCACGGATCGTCGTCGTTTGTCGCTCTTCTAGGGGCGGCCCTTTTGGGCCACCCCTACAGACCCAGCTGCAGCCGGACTCGCATCAAGGGATGCTGGTAGCAGCCTTTTAGCGGAATGCCGCCACCTCCAGGACCCCCACCACCGGTACGTAGAGGAGGCGTACGTAAACGGGGCGTATGGCTACGCTCCCAACCCTCAGCCGCCGTCGTGGCGCGTAATTTGTTTACCGGCGAGGCAAGAGAGGTCATTGCCGATCGGCAAAAGGCTCTCGCCAATCAACCGTCCACATCCTCCCCAGTACCTCCCCCCCAGCCTGCCGCACCCTCAACACTCTTATGCCCAAACCGCTAAAGCTCCGTCATCGCAAATTGTTGCTCAGCCGGCTAGCGTGTATGCCAGTGCCAATTACAAAAAAGACAAAAATAGTCACCCCCCCATAGTCGTAGAGTCCCTCCCCCAGTGGTCGACGCATCTAAAAACGGTGCACTCTATATTAGGCCACGCACCCAACGCCCGGCCGTTTGGCAAAGGGGTACGATTTTTCCCCAAGTCTACAACAACCGTTCCGGCTTCTATCCCGGTAGTACCGGACACTTAGTCATTTGTGCCCAACATTTATTTGCCACCTCCCCGGTTCGCCGACCCCCCGCAACCCCCCAATACGTCTCAACCACCCACCACCAACCAACCACCAAAATCAAAATCGCGCACTGTCGCTGCTCAGCAGCATCAACCCCCCGCGTCAATTCGGCCTAGTGGCACTCAATACACACAGGGCCCACCCCGCATGCAAGCTGGTGCCCTAAATGTAGCCAGAGCCGCAGTAGCGGCGCTAAACGCGGCCATAGAGGCCATAGCTGCCGGCCAAAATCCCCTGCCAGCCCATTTCAACGGCTTGGCACAACTCACCACAATTCTTACGTGGGAATTTAATGGGGCCTCATCGGGGTCTTAAATTAAGAATTGTGTATTGGAAACCTGGGGGCATAAACGGCAAGACAGCCGCCCTCAGAACGTTAGTCCAGGAACACAATGTTCACATTGTGTTACTGGGCGAAACGAAACTCCGAGGTGAGAATGAGCTCCGCATTCCAAATTTCTTCACCTATAGGCGAGACGAAATTTCTCCCGCTAATATGGCCCTCAGGGGTACGGCTGTATTAATTAGACGTGACCTTATTCACGAATTACTACCCCTTCCCCATTTTACATACACTCGGTCTATAGGTGTAAAGCTAAAGGTCGGCAATGCGGAGCTTAAAGTCTTCGCCACATATAAGCCACCATCAACCCCCTTCGATCCAAGTGACATCGACAATATCTTTTGCGATGCCACCCCCACACTTATTTTAGGTGACCTTAATACCAAACACCAACACTGGGGTTCACGAATTTTATCCAAATCGGGTCGTGAACTAAAAGCAGATGCTGAGTTGAAAAACTATTTAGTCATCGGTCCAGGATCCCCAACGCACTACCCCTCTATGGACAATCACGCACCGGACGTACTGGACATCGCCTTAGGCCATAAGATCAGCAGGTCAATGTCGTTAGAGGTCCTCCACGACACTGACACTCAGCATCTGCCAATCTTATTGGTCCTTGGAGTGTCCGCAACTGGTAAACCGCTTCTCAATCCCGCAGAACCACACACTGGGCCATTTTTCACCGAGCCATGTTGAGTTACCAACTCCCGGCTGCTGGCATTTCTACTCCCTTAGAAGTCGAAGAGGCAGTTGACACCTTCACAACTGCCATTGCACAGGCTCTAAGGGAGTCCACCAGTGTCTCAGCCACAGCTTCTGGTAAGCAGTTACTACCGGCGCATCTCCGCACTAAACTTAAAACTAAAAGGGACCTCCGAAAACTCTGGTGCGACACCCGTTGCCCAGTGGTGAAGAGGGACCTCAATAAGATTAGCGCGGAACTATCATCTGAAATTGCTAACTTTAGGCAACACTCATGGGACCAGGTAATACTTAAAGCCAGCGAGAACGACACGGCTCTCTATCGCCTGGCCCGACAAATCACAAAAACACCTGCCCCTATCTGCCCACTTATCGACCCCGCTGGTATTCGCCATTACCACGCAGCGGAACGTGCGGAACTTTTTGCGGACCACTTTGAGGACCAATTTAAGCCAAACCCCATTATCGACCATGACCACACGTTAGGAGTTACAGAACGCGTAGAGCAGTTTCTCGCGGCCCCAGCCCCACCACACACAGGAAGGAGGCCTCTAAGCTTAACAAGCGCAAATCACCCGGTCCCGACGAGATTCCAAACACAGCTATTACTATGCTGCCTAGGAAGGGTCTGGTGGCACTCACCCGTATCTTTAATGGAATACTGCGCACTGGACATTTTCCATCTTCGTGGAAGATTGGCAAAATTATTGTTTTCCCGAAACCAGGGAAAGATCGTCATCGTCCAGAACATTACCGACCGATTACACTGCTGTCCAATTTAGCCAAGTTGTTCGGACGCCAACTTTTACTTAGGATATCCCCGCATATCCAGCTTAGGCCTGAACAGTTTGGTTTCAGAGACAGCCACAGTACCACTCTTCAGCTTGTACGAGTGCTCCATCACATGGCCTTCGAGCTAAACAAGGGCAGGCGCACAGTCGCAGTCTTTCTCGATATGGAGAAGGCTTTCGAACGAGTTTGGCACGAGGGCTTATTACACAAGCTGTTAGAGACGGACATCCCTCCGATGCTCGGGCGAGTAATAGCCTCGTTTCTGGACAAACGAAGCTTCTATGTCTCGGTCGAGAACAACCAGTCAGCATGTTAACCCATTAGAGCAGGGGTACCTCAAGGCAGCTGCCTATCGCCACTGCTCTACGCGTTATTCACCAACGACATCCCCACTCTCAGTGACTCCGGTCTAGATGAAGGTGTTGAAGACGTCATCCTAGCCCTTTACGCGGACGACAGCGCCTATATGTCCTCCCCTCGCAAAGCCAGTTTAGCAGTCAAAAAAATGCAGCGACTATTGGACACTTTGCCTGGCTGGCTGGACAAGTGGAGAATAGCCGTTAATGCCAGCAAGACATCAGCAATACTGACTGGCCTGCAAAAGTTTCTCCCACCGAAACTTGTGTTTCGAGGTCAAGTTATTGAGTGGCAACCCAGCGTAAAGTACCTTGGTTGTACTTTTTATAGACCGCCCCTTGCGCATGCGCAAAATGCTAGACCATATGTCAGCAGGCGCGGTCGCGTCGCGGGCGTGCCTTAGACCGGTACTTTCCTCTGACTTGCCACTCAGAACCAAAATTCGCCTATACAAGTTGTACATACGGTCGAGACTGACCTATGCAGCCCCTGCTTGGTACAGTCTTCTATCTTCTACCAGCAAACGTAAGCTCCAGGTTGTCCAAAATAAGTCGCTGAGATTAGTTACCGGTGCGGGACGCTACGTTCGCAACTCCACCATCGCTAGAGACACTAAAATCGAGCCACAGAGTTCATATCTGGTTTGTCGAAACGACTATTCACCCGCGCTGATAACAGTCACCATACACACCTTAGAGGCATAGCACCCTTACACGCCCGCCCGCCGGAAGGCAGGGCTCTCCCCCGAGAGCTTATTCCTGTGGGTGAATAAGTTTACTTACTCACCTTCTCACCTTCTTTCCTTATATCATTCCGTTTTTACAGCTTATACCCGCTTTTATTTCTGTCTTATTTTTTTCGTTTTTATTTCGTTTTTATTTCGCTTTTATTTTGTTTTTATTTTCGTTTTTATTTTGCTTTTATCTCGTTTTTATTTCGCTTTTATTTTTGGTTACGTTTTGTTTTTGTTTTTGCTTCGTTTTTGTTTTATTTTATTTTTCATTTCTGTTCTTTCACCTTGTTTTGTTTTCATTTTTTGGCGCCTAATCTCGTTTTCTTTTCAATTTATTTCCATTATTAATATCGCCTCAGGCGGTATTACATAGACACCTTCAAGGGGCCTGAAAAGTAGGCTTCCTTTTTAAATTTCACCGGGGGTGTTCAGCACAGAGGTAAATTCCCCTCCCCCGATACCCGCACCTCAACACCCAAAAGGGTGAAAGAGAAGACACCCACGAGAAATGAGTTGTGCCGAACTTTGGCGCGTATAACGACCTGAGGGATCACGGGTTGTGGTGGAGCGGAAAATCTCTACATTCATCAAAAGCTGAGTTGACCTTGGGATGACCTTGAACTTCCTCAAAATCTCTCAAGAGCAGCATGGATCTCCTTACTTGTATACTGAGGTTAAAAACTTTCAGTTTTTATTCGTGCTCAGTGTACTTGTGTCTCTGGTTTAGTATGTTGCTCATAAATGGGACCTAAAAGTGCAAAATCAAAAATCATGCCGAAGCCTGTTGGCCTGCTGGGGCCTAAAGAAATTTTATAACTGTCCAAAATTTGTCTGAGAACGACTGAACACAATATAAGGTCGACAGGATCTGGCAAATTGTAAGCTAGCTAAGTCAGCTAATGGAATATTCGAATTTTTACAAGATGGGCTGAATTTTTGCACCTTGTTCAAGGGTAGTAAACCAGTTAAGTTTTTTAAAATGTATGCCTTTATAGTTATTATCGGTTTTTCATTGTGAATAGGCCGAAATGTGATGACCGCTGATAAGCTGGAACTTTGATTGTGTTGATTTCCTACACATGAAATATTTAATTTTGTGTGCTGAAGTGGGATATGCAATTTTTTAGGCATATTCTTAGTTACTAAAGTCAACATTGAACCTGTATCTAGCAACGCTCTTGCCTTTTGGTACTTTTCATCACTGTCAGTTAGCTTTAGAGACACAGTTGGTAAGAGAACTGGTGTCTCATAGGTAGTGTTAGGGTGAACATTTGTAGAAACAAGTGTATCAGTATAGGTAGGTAGGTAGCTAGACCTTGACAATTGAGTAGGTATTGGCTGAATATTATTTTGAAACAATTTTGTAATGTTGTTATGAGCTGATTTAAAATTTTTGGGGCGAATTAACCTGTGGACATGTGTGAAGATTGTATGTGTGTGGGCTGAGCGTGTTTATTTTCCTGAATGTTGGCTGTGTTGCCTATTATTTTAGATTGTGGGATGGCTTGGTGTAGGTGAGCGATGTTGATGTGTTGGTGGTGTGACTTGTCTAGCGTGTAAAGAGCTGGGTTGTGTTGAGTAGTGTGGGCGCTGTTGAGGTTGTCCTCGTAATAGGACAGGCAGAAGGTGAACTGAGGTATGAGTCGGACAGTTGGCTCCCTGTCGGTACAGAGAGGTGTGATGATTCTCACAGTTGCACTCTCTACACCTACCAGTAGTCTTGCACTAGCTCTCATAGTGTGGACCTAGACAGCGTCGGCACCGGACGCGGGCATTAATGAAGTCTCACCAAACCTTGCACGGGCTGATTGTTATATTGCTTGCACGCAAGCTTTAGGCCTCTCGCACTGCACCACGAGCAATAAAAACTGTTGTTCGGTGGGGGTGAGTTATGAGCTGAGGGTGAGTTAGTATGGATGGGCTGAATGGGCCGAAAATTTAAAGAGTAAGCTGGATGAGTATTAATGGTTGAAGTTGAGGACGGCTGAGGCGAAATGCGCTCAGTAGATTTTTGAGCTGAACTAATCTTGGCTTAGTGCGACGTACACTTCTGAGTATGCGTCGCATGCTACTCTATAGTGCAGTCAGCACGTCGTACGTCGCCTCTGCTTTCTCATATAGGTCTGCGCAATCCAAAATTTCATAGTAAACCTCGTCCAGTTTAAAAAAAACGACCATCGAAATTGGCAACGGTGTAGTGACTAGTATCACCTGTAGTCGCCGCTGCCGCAATGTCTTTAAGGTGGCAATCGCCCTGGCAGCCTCACGGAACTTCGCGACTTGGGACTTGGACAAAAAAAAGAAATTTAAACAAAAAATGGGTAATAAATACACTGACGTTTTCACGTCAGCAACAACGAAATTACACTAATGATAAACAATAATGGTTATGAGCTGAACAGTTTGTTTTCGTTATTCCTCATCCCAAGCGTCGAAGGGACGCCCTCGAGAGTGACAACCTAAGCCGAGAGAGAGCCCTTGAGAGTGACAACCAAAGCCGAGAGAGAGCCTTCGAGAGTGACAACCTTAGCCGAGAGAGAGCCCTTGAGCGTTGGGCGCTATATGGGCTGAGGCTCCTTACAATTCGCCTTTTTTTGTATCTTGAGTGTATTATGTTAAATAAAGTATTTTTACTAAACAGATAAATTTAAAGAATATACAATATATACTATTATAAAAATAAATGTGAAATTTTGTTTGTTCTTCCTTCACGTCGCACTGGACACTAGACACTGGACACTGGAGCATCAAATTAACCTGAAATTTGGCCCAGAGATAGTATAAAAGATCGAGAAGTTCAAAAGTACCCGTAGCCCAAATTCCACGCGGACTAATTATAGTTTCTGCTGTACCTTGCTATAACAAACTATCTTTTTGTAAACAAGAAGATGCCGTTGAAAATTAACACAGATAACCAACAGAAATTAGCACTTTAAAACTTAATATTTTGTAAACGCATCGCTGAATCGAAAAATGGTTTTCACACTCTCCCAATATTTTTAAACGAGCTATTCAATGACACCCTACACTATGCGGTAGACAAGAAAAAATATTTATCCCCATTTTACGTGCAGAGGAAACAGCCTCAAAAAAAAATATATTTAAACACATTTTCGGCCTAAGTAATATGTATATCCATGATTAACTACAGCTTTCTAGTACTAATGGTCTCTGAGCTAAGCCACGGACAGACAGACGGACGGACGGACGGATGGACGGACATGGCGAAACTTAATTAAGACGTGCTCACAGAGCAGAGGGCTTACACTAACAATGTTCACGATCAACTCCCAACAAGCTTAAGTATCATTTTTTTTGCGAACCGTTGTTTTTAGTTTTTAGTTAAATGTATAGAAAACAAATTTGTTGAATTCAAAAACTATTTGTACAGATCTGCTGCTCTTGTAAAAATGATCGATGTTCAATTTTGAGGTTGAGGCCTAATAAGTGTGAAACTTGAGTGGGACGTTGGTTTCAGAATGAATTTGAGGAAGAGGACGTAAAGGGTTCGGCGATGGCGGCGCATCGAGAGCGCAGGCGGCGGCGACGAGCGGGGGCGGGAATGGGAGCCGGAGCGGACGTGGAGCGGAACAGTCGAGCGCAGCGGCGCGCACTAGAGCGTGCTGAGCGCAGGGAGAAACTAGCAGAGGTGCATTATCTTTAATGGTATATAGATATTGAAATGTAGGTAGGTATTTTGAGGATAAGATCAACTAATAAGTCTTAAATAAGTTTTAAAAGAATTATATGAAAAGTCTATAAATAATTTGTAGAATGTAGACGTTAGCTGATTCTTCAGGTCGCACCTTTGTCACTACTTTACTATATTTAAAATAGTTTCGCGCGGGGCTCGTTTAAAGTAATATTAAAACTTTGAGTTGAGAAACACTTTAAATCAATTTGAATTTAGGCGACAGTTCAATCTTAGATAGACACGCTCTACGCGTGAGCGTTCAAAGAGCTTAGCTGAGCTGGTGAACTCTTCTACAGTTGTGTTCACAAACGAGTAGGTAACTTAAGTAAAAAATGACGTCATTGGGTTTCTGACTCTACCATAAAGTTTTTAAACGGTTAAATTACATCTGTCAAGTTGAATCAATGTTTCCACTTTAAAGTGACGGCCATTGTTTAATTTGAATTACCTGTTTAGATTAAGGAAAAAATCCTTTTGGATTCGATTAGCAATGATTACGATTGCAACAAGCACACATGTATGAGTTTTCATTTAGGCACTTTAGTGAAGATAATAATATTAAATTGAATGTCAATTTTTCTATGAAAATTAATTGTTTTGCTTTACCTAAAATTACGGGAAATAGTCCAAGTAGCAATATTAATTTAAATCATGTAAACATCCCCTCCAACATTCGTTTAGCAGACCCTATTTTTCATATGCCTTCAGCTATCGATTTAATTATCGGTGCAGACGTTTTTTGGGACTTGTAGGGTTCCCAGAAAATTAAATTAGGTGACGGACAGCCTATTATTTACGAGACGAGGCTGGGTTGGTTTGGTTTGTTTCTGGCCCAAATAACAGTGATCATTTAATACCCCTGTCTTCTTGTAATTCATCAATTAAATACAATTTTACTAAGGTTCAGTCTGTTGATGCAAAAAGTTTCACGAGATACAAACCCAGCTTGCGCGTTTTTGGCAACTTAAAGAGGTTTGTGCCAAATTACCTAATTACTCAGCGGAAGAAAAACGACGTGAGACACATTTTATAAAAAATACTACGCGCTTAGATAACGGTCGCTTCTGTGTACGCATACCCTTAAAAGAATATCTGAACTTAACATAACTCCAGAATCCATAAAATATTTTATTCCCCATCTTAAAGTTTTATGCGAAAGTAGCACTACTACAAAATTGAGAGTGGTTTTCAATGCAAGAAGTCCCACCACTTCTGGGGTATCCTTGAATAACATTCAAATGGTAGGTAGGACCCACGGCGCAGGACGACCTGGTATCAATTTTGATTCGTTTTTGTCTGTACAAATATGTTATTTCTGGAGATACGGAGAAAATTTACAGGTTACAGGCGAATATGTGTTTATCCCGATGATAGGTATTTGCAACAAATTTTTTGGCGCGAGAGTATAGCCAGCCCTCCAAAAACTTACCTTACTTAGCTAAATACTGTTACGTATGGTACGGCTAGTGCCCCGTATTTAACAACTAGGTGCATAAAGCAAATAGGCTTAGAGTGTACTGATGAAAAAATCCGTGACGTAGGTAACGCAGGTACTCGACGATTTGCCACCAGTTTCACGACGCGCTTGCCATACGTTAAAATGTAACAGAAGCTCTTTCTACCGCTTACATCCACTTAGAAAGTGAAAGTCAAATGAGCCCGCTTTAGTTTCAGAAGAGCCATCACAGTTATCCTCCGAATTAACTATCGACGGTAATGAACTAAACAAAACTCTTGGTTTGGGTTTGGGCTGGCACACACAGACTGGTCTTCTGCGCTTCCAAATCAGTAATACCACGTCAAACAAACATTCTAATCGCAATTTTTTATCAGTTATCACTCAGATATTTGACCCCTTAGGGTTACTTTTACTGTTTGTCGTTCGTATGAAAATGTTGTTGCAAAAATTTGGTTGTTTGAACTATCTTGCGTAGAACAATTGCCGGCAGAATCAATTAATCAGTGGATTAAAATATTAAACGAACTACCGAAACGTTTTTTGTTTTTCATATATTTTGTGATACATCTGAACGTGCATGTGGTTGCTTATACGTTCGCAGCACCAACGATAAGGGTGAGGTTTAGTACGATTATTACTAGCTAAAAGCCGAGTAGCTCCGATAAAGCCTTGCACTATTCCACGGCTCGAGATCTAGCCGAGATCTCGAGATCTCTGTATATGAGAAGGCTACCAGCTCGCTTCGAATTCCAGTTCGGCAAACTACTTTTTGATCTGATTCGACTGTAGTTCTAGGCTGGTTAAAAATGATGCCTAGCAAATTGCAACCGTTCGTGCGCAACCGCGTCGCCGAGATTTTGGAAGTTACACATTTCAGCTCATGGAGACATGGAGACATGTCCCGACTTCAAGGAATCCCGCTGATCTTTATTTATTTATTTATAATATTTCATTTTTATAGACATTATAGTTTCTATATCTAATTTTACCAGAGCTCTGTACCGAGAAAAACTATCGTCATAAACTTGACTACGAGTTTTTTTGTGCAGACGATGATATGACGCTTTAATTTTAATGTTGCGCCTTGTATTACAAGAATACCACTCAGGATAATTGAATCGAGATGGTAACTCCGAACGCGTTTCTCAGAACACAATTGTCTATACATTCGTTAAGTGACTTATAAAAATTATTCGCGGCTAAATTAGGATCTGATGTATTATAAACCGAACCCCAGTCTATACAACCTATTTGTTCGTATAGATTCGAAAAATCAGCTTTTTTGAAGTTTCAGTCCATTTTTAGGGTTCCGTAGCCAGATGGCAAAAAACGGAACCCTTATAGATTCGTCATGTCTGTCTGTCTGTCCGTCCGTATGTCACAGCCAATTTTTTTTCGAAACTATAAGAACTATACTGTTGAAACTTGGTAAGTATGGTAAGTAGATGTATTCTGTGAACCGCATTAAGATTTTCACATAAAAATAGAAAAAAAACAATACATTTTGGGGGTTCCCCATACTTAGAACTGAAACTCAAAAAAATTTTTTTCATGAAACCCATACGTGTGGGGTATTTATGGATAGGTCTACAAAAATGATATTGAGGTTTCTAATATCATTTTTTTCTAAACAAAATAGTTTGCGCGAGAGACACTTCCAAAGTGGTATAATGTGTCCCTCCCCCCTGTAATTTCTAAAATAAGAGAATGATAAAACTAAAAAAAATATATGATGTACATTACCATGCAAACTTTCCCCGAAAATTGGTTTGAACGAGATCTAGTAAGTTGTTTTTTTTTAATACGTCATAAATCGTAAACCGCAATTTACTTTTCATTCAATCAACTCAAATATAAAAATAAAAACAAAACATATTTTTTTTGTTTGTGTTTGTAAAGTACGTAAATGGTGGTAGGTACGGAACCCTCGGTGCGTGAGCCCAACTCGCACTTGGCCGGTTTTTTATATCACTACCACGGTTAACAAACGCTAACACTGATACTCGGCAGGTGCAGGTACCAAACACTAAGTCGCCCGGTGCACTGATACTCGGCAGGTGCAGGTACCAAACACTCAGTCGCCCGGTGCACTGATACTCGGCAGGTGCAGGTACCAAACACTAAGTCGCCCGGTGCACTGATACTCGGCAGGTGCAGGTACCAAAAACTCAGTCGCCCGGTGCACTGATACTCGGCAGGTGCAGGTACCAAACACTAAGTCGCCCGGTGCACTGATACTCGGCAGGTGCAGGTACCAAACACTCAGTCGCCCGGTGCACTGATAATGAGTCAAGCAATCTACTAACGAGGATTAAATCTAATTTTTCATTATATTGGTTTCGGACTTCATTTACCTGTCTCATTTCCACAAAAAGATAACATATATTCGAACTTTAGCTTTACATTATTACTATTTGAATTAAGATTAAAATCAGCCACCGTTGAAGTAGAGGCTAGGTCGAGTTACTGCTCTTTACCCCAGTCAAGATGGCATAAGCAGGGTAGCTGATATTATAACGGCAAACGGCGTTGTTCGGCGAGCCTTTAGCAAGATCTGTCCACTACCCGAGGCTGATGGTTCCGGTTGAAAGATGATCTTTCAACGCTCGGGGGAATGTAAGATTAAGGACAAATTCCTTTTGGATTCAATTATCAATGATTACGATTGCAACAAGATCAAATGTATGAGTTTTCATTTAGGCACTCTTATCAAAAGTATTGTAATTGAATACCTTCGCACTGATGTGCGTACTATGACGTCTAAAGTTACTTTTGGAGTCGACATTCGATCATCAAACCCATGATTGGGAGACGTATAGGAGTAGATTGAAGCAATGTTATCACCGATGATGTAGACAAAGCGGATATAAAGAGGCGGGCGATACTACTAAGCGCACTCACGCAATCGTCGTATTTTTTTTTTGCTTGTCGGTTAACATTCTCAGTACCCAGGGCGCAGATACCTTTTTCATATGCAGTTCGCTGGCAAAGATTTTTTTGAACACTGCCATATGTGATCCCTGTGTCATCGGCTACATACCTTATGGTCACTCTTCGATCTGCCAACACGACATCTTTTCACGTTGTCTGCACGTGGACGGGCGTCCCTCGTGAAGTTCAGCTTCTGAGGATGTTCTACCCAGCTTAAACTTCTTTGCGCAGCGGGTAACTGTGGAATATGGAGGAGCAGAGTCCCCCAATATTTTCAATAGGTCAAGGTCAAGTTAATTTTTTCAAATAGAGGTACTTGATGACAGCTCTTCTCCATTTTGATGTTTTCTCTCCGACTGTTCGTATTCTTATGAATGTACCTCCCGGGGATCGTGGCCTATTTATATGATTTTTAGTGCTGACCTAGTAGATATATGAGGTAGCAAAAAAGTTTTTTTTCATATTTTTATGCGCTTAACAAAAATCCGATTATCATACTTTTGGCTCACCCATTGTAAGTATACCTGAGATACTGGTGAGCGATAACGGTACAGCTTTCACTTCTGAGCAGTTTGATAGTGTTTGCGTTTGGAATGAAATCCGTCACATATGTTCTCCGGTTTATCACGCTTCTTCCAACGGTCAAGCAGATAGTTCGGTAAAAATAGCCAAAAAAGGAATTAAATCGATAATATTGTCTTACACTGAAAATTTGAACAGCAAAATCAACAAATTTCTTTTTGAAAATCGCAATTCGACTCACGGCACGACCGAACAATCACCACCTCAGCTTTTGTACGGCCGCTGGTTACGTTGTAGACTGGATTTAATTATACCTAAAACCAAAGAATCACCTTCTTCTGCAAATCTCACAGAGCAAATACTATGAGGGAGCAAAAGAAACGACTTTTTACTATTGGTAACAATGTTTTAGTTAAAAAGTTTATTATTAGAAAAAAAGACTATTGGACAAAACGTGCCGTGAAAAAAACAATTGGTGAAGTTATGTACTCTGTGTTTGTTCCCGGGGTAGGTTCATGTATAAAAGATATATAAACCAAATGAAAAAGTGTGACAATATAGCAGGAAGCCATATTTTTATGCAGCTTTTATCCCGGACATATCAAAGTACATTGGCTGACTCAGCGATATTTCCTGAAATATGTGGACAAACCTCAGGAAACAGCCACAATACACACGATACTTCTATGACGCGGCCGCAGAAGACGGAAAGTGACGCCGAAACTCAACAGACCAAACCGCAAGTAGTCTAAGCACGGAAGTTGAGATTGGGCAGCAAGCAGTGGATGGTGCCGATGACACGTCGCCACCGCTGTCGTCGCCGCCACCGGGATTATTCGACTATGCTACCACATCGTCAACCCGCATGTCTCAAGGCAACTCAATAGAATGAAAAATGGCAGCGATCACCGCATGGTAAGAGGCACGTTGAATATTAACCTTGAATTTGATAGAAGTCGTTTCATAAGGTCTTCGCTCCGTCCAACGATTGCCTTCATACAGAACCCCGAACATTTTTAGCTCAAACTTCAAAATCGCTTTTAGTGCCTAGCAGATTGCGAAAATGTGGAAGATTTAAATGACAGGCTGGTGGAAACTGTCCAAGCGGTTGGAGCTAAGTTCTTCAAAGCTTGCCCCAAAATTAGAACACAAAAATTATCTGATCAGACTCTCAATCTTATAAAGGTGCGGCGCGAAATGAAATTGCAGTCTTCATCTGATAAGTATCTGATCTGATTCGAATACACGTGGCTCAATAGACAAATCTCGAAAGCCATACGAGGTGATATACGCCATTTCCACACATTACGTGTAGAATAGGCAATAGAGCGAAATAAAGGCTCAAAGGTGTTTTCTAGCGAGCTGCCTATTGGGCAACGACAGTTGACATAGCTGAAGACCGAAACTGGCAAAATCGTAATGAATATTGAACACACGTTTGTTTGCCAACCACTTTATTCGCAGACTGAGACAGCGCTGTTGACAATATTACTTACCTACTACTTCTTATATAAAAAATATTTACACATACCTTACATAACGGAGCTACGATGTCTGTCCAACTACTGGACCAGAACAAACCAATCCAACTGCGGAAAGGTGTGAGACAGGGAGACGTTATTTTTCCGAAACTGTTTACAACTGATGTGTTTAAGCTTCTGGAGGGGGAAGGATATGCCATCAACATAAATTGTGAGTACATCACTCACCTTCGGTTTGCCGACGACATAGTGGTCATGTCAGTATCGCTGGAAGACCTAGGCACGATGCTCAGAGACCTCAGCAGAGTTTCCCAACAGGTTGGCCTTAAAATGAATATTGATAAAACGAAGGTGATGTTCAATGTCCAAGTCGCGCCTATACCGGTTGTTCCTGGGAAGATACTCTCGAAGTTGTTGACGAATACACATACCTAGGGCAAGTAGTCCAGTTAGGTAGGATCAACTTTGAGAAAGAGGTTAACCAAAGAATCTAGCCCAACTGGGCAGTGTTTGGGAAACTTCGCAACATCTTTTCGTCCTAAATACCTCAGTGCCTAAAGACGAAAGTCTATAATCAATGTGTGTTGCCAGTGATGACTCATGGTACAGAAACGTGGGCTCTTACTGTTAGCGAGCTATGGAAAGAGATATGCTTGGTGTTTCTTTGCGCGATGGAATACGAAACGAGGAAATTCGCCAAAGAAAAGGTTACCGATATAGCTCAAACAGTTAGCAAGCTGAAGTGCCAATGGGCAGGCCACATCGAACTGATAACCGATGGGGATGAAAGGTTCTCGAGTGGCGACCACGGATCAGAAGACGCAGCGTGCCTCCTAAAAGGTGAACAGACGATCTGGTCAGAGCCGCGGCGCGTGCGGCTCAGAACCAGCTGCTTTGAAGAGGCCTATGTTCAGCAGTGGACCTCTTCCAGCTTAAATGAACGAACGAAACAACTAAAGAATCTAAGAAAAACTAAACACTAGTAGTGGAGTGGAAACATTAAAAAAATCCTTTTGTTATTTATAACACTCCAATGCAAAATTCATTAAAAATATTAAAATACGAAATCTAACAACAAAATAATTAACTAATTTTCTTCATGCGAAAACACTGTTTTTTAACCAAATATGGCCGCCAACTCGGACAAACCTGCGTCGAGTACGGTTCACTTGAGTCAACACTTGGGTAACAACTCGTTTTTAAACGGCATCGAGTTGGAACTTAGTTAGTTTTTGAACGGTTCCAGTCATAACTCTACTCGACTCAGTTGGTCTTTAAACGGCCGTTTCCGTATTATCACACCTATAATTTTGATTTTTCGATAATTCCTTGAGTTTTTTAGCTCAAAACTTCTGGTTTGCGGCACAAAACTTAAGCAGGATCAGATTTAAGAAGAAGTCAATATTTCGCTATCATGTCGTCAGTGGGGCCTCTTTAAAATCGCTCTGACGGTCGGAATTTTAAAGCACAAAACTTTAAGCCCAACAGATCTTGAAAAGTTATTAAGTTGAGTTATTTAATTATCTGAGTCGTATCGCATATAAAGTAGATGCGTATTTCATTTTAGTTTAATTAAAATTGAATTTTGCAGATATTACTTGCTACTTTTACAAAACCAAATACTAGTTAAACTTAGAAATTATCTTACAAAATAAAAAAAATATTTAATATTTACTTTAATTGTAAAGGAAAAAAATATCTCTTTTAATATATAAAATAAAAATCTTTCAAAATATGTAAAAAGGCATTATTTTTAAAAAGCTAATCTTCTGTTGCTAAGTCTATCTGTTTATCAAAGTATCTGTGTATCTGTTTACCAAAGTATCTGTCTATCTGTTTACCAAAGTATCTGTCTATCTGTTTACCTATCTGACAACATTGGCCTACATGGAATCTCCTTATCAACCTACAGCAGAGGTATCGTGTTGAGATCATTGGGTCGGACTCTATCGGTAGGTATAGTGTTCAACGAATAGAAACATGATTGGGGTCCAAATTAGCGGGTCTGCATCCGGCACCTCTCTTCGCTCGATTTCTGTTGCAGAACCCCCAATTTAAACCTACTTGTGCTCAATAACTTACCAAAATTTCATTACAATTTGTTTTCCCTTAGTAGTAGTACGTGAGTCCGACTCGCACTTGACCAATTTTTCTTTCTCAGAAACCTTCCTCGGCGTGTGCACAACAACTTACTAAAATTTTATTACAATCGGGTAATTCTTAGTGCGCGAGTCCGACTCGCACATGACCCTTTTTTATTACATATGAACCTTGCTTGCTTGTGAACACAACAAAAAAAGGATTATCCAAATCGGTCCAGCTATTATCGATTTGTTGTGAGACTAACAAACGTCAAGTGATTTTGATGTATAGATACATATACATGTAATACCGGGAGAAATGGCGCGCCATAGAGGAGGGTTATTTTCAGCAATGGATCAGTATGAGCTGACATGACATTTAATACACTTGTGCATATTCCCTATTGTGCTTATTTATTTAATTAGTAATTGTGCATTTTTGAATTATCTTAAAAGAATAGTTGTACTCGGAGGTACTTAAAATCCTTTTATTTAAATTATTTGAAATCCAGTTGACAGATGTCGCTGTAAAACGAGCTATAGAATGTAGTCTGTGTGTTCTATGTGTCGCAGGAGGCGGCGGTGGTGGTGGGTGCGGCGGCGCGGCGAGAGCGCGTGCCTTTCGGGGAGGTGGTAGACGCGCCCCCCGCACTGCGACCCCCGCGCCTCCCCGCAAGCTTCACAAGACACCAACACCCTCTTCGGGTCAGATTATTAAAAACTATTGAACTTGTTCGGTTGCTAATTAGTTTATTCATAGACTGAGGCCAGCGCATTTAACAACTTACTGATCCATACTAAAATTATAAATACGAAAGTAACTCTGTCTGTTTGTCTGTTACCAGTTCACGCTTAAACCGCTGTACTGATTAAGATCAAATCTGGCATAGAAATAGTTTGAGTCGTGAGATGAGAGGTTTCGTAAGTGTAACGTCAAGTGTAAGTCGATTTTTTTCTATAATTGAGGAGTTGCCGTTAAAATCCTACACCGAATACCGAATTTAGAGCGGGGTGAACCGCGGTCAAAAGCTAGTTATACATAAAAATATTTACGTATGCCTTACTTACCTTACACTTCCACCATTTATTACTAGTATACTTAATAACTAAACATACATTAAAACATTAGAATTACAGGACATTTAGTCCAATATCAAAAAAATTAAAACCTAAAGTTTTCTGATTTTAAAAGGTTAACGGTACATAAGGAACAAAAACCCGTAGGTAAAATGCGACCTATACTCAGCTATCCCCGAAAAATGGTGTAGTAAAAGGGGTGAAAAATGTTTTACGGGGTAGTTTACGGCCTTCCAAGAACTTTAAACATAAATTTTAAATTAAAAAAAAACATGTTAACATATGAATTTTGAAGATTACTTTTCTACAGTTTCATTAAAATCGTTTTTTTTTTAAACGGGTTATTTGCAAATAACTCGAAAATTTTGACGTTATGATAAAAATTGTCTTCTACAAAAGTTGTAGATGCGACTTTTCTAGAAGATTGAAAAATTTAAAGAAAACCGGCCAAGTGCGAGTTTCGTAGGTTTCGTAACTACCGCCATTTAGAAACGATTTGTTGGAAACGATATTCAAAGTTAAGCAACGTCGAGCTTGGTCAGTGTTTTGTATCGTTGTTATCGGGGCGGCGCTTTACGCACGAAACGCTAGGTTCCGAACGCAACCTAACCTAGTTTTGTGTTTCTGGCAACACTCTTGTCACTGGAGAGCGCAGTATGTTTTTTTTTTTGAGGTTCAAATTTTTTGACTTTCAAATTGTTGTGAGTGTACTGATAGGGTAGACCTTGAGAAATTACGATAGAAATGTTTTCACGTTTTTTTAAAACTTTAGTAGGTACATAGTTTTTCTATATTTTTAGGGTTCTGTACCATAAAAGGGAAAACAGAACCTTTCTTAGATCACTCACATGTCCGTCGTTCCGTCTGTCACAGAGTACAGAGAGGCAAATTTGATGAAATTTTTTAACTATTGAAATCATTCGAAAACAAAAAGTTTGATGCGAAGAATATTCAAGTACTAATTTTATTTTTAATCATTGCTCAAAAAATTGCTCGTATAATAAATAGCTCCTTTAGATTTTAATGAGCATTTTTTAATTTTTTTGTCATTTATAAATAGAAAACTGTAGGCTTATAATGGACTCATCACAACTTATATATTAACATGTGACGTATCCTTATTGCGTAAATATCTGATAATAGCTATTAAGAAATAATGAACAAATTAAAATGTACACATTAATTACTCAAAATAACAATGTATTGTGTTCCTTTATGTCTTATTTAAATATATTAAGAAACATATTTGACACGGTCGTTTAGCTAGCTGCTAAATATGACATTAGCGGGATTCCTCTTGTCCCATAAACCGGACGTTTTCCTCATCCAGGAAACGCCTTCTCCCCCGGACCTCTGTATAGAGCAGTTGTGTCTTGTTATCTTTATAAATAATTATTTTACGATTATTTATACTAGTTACGTGCGACGTAAAAGTGTATTAAATAATAGGAGTGCATAAAACTAAAGGACTACAACTCTGATACATAGTTCGAACACGCACGCATACATTGGACGGCCGTCAACCGTTCGCACTCACCGCTTGCTACATTCTGATAGCCTAGTACCTGCCGAGCGTGACTGCCTGCTGCGCGGACCTGTACTACCTACATCATGCCGCTTAGACATTCCCCACCGCGTTCATCACCTGCACCGATGCTACCTGTGACTCATTGTAAGTCTGATTCAAATATCTTTATAAGCGGTTCAATTGAAACGCTTGCAGTGCTTACTATTGGCGACAAAGCCACAAGCGATCCCAACATTACTATAAGAAAACGTAAGAGGGATGACGAGATAAATAGGGACGAAATTTTGGACATGTTTTCCGTTTTAAAAAAGGAACAGGATGAAAAATTTACTGCTCTTATGAATAAGGTGCAAGGAGGAATAAACGCTCACACGAATCAAAACAAAGAAATTTTAAAAATAGTCAAAAAAGTAGGCGATGCGCTGAGTGTACCATTTCTGATGACTGACATCCGTGACGTATATCGCATCAATACCACAAACGAGAGTCAACCTATAGTCGCTGATTTTACTACCGTGTCACTTAGCGATAAATAATTGGTTCCGTTAAGGCATACAACAAGAAATACCGCAGCAGTAAATTCAGCACCAGCAACCTAAAAATTGAAGGGCCGCAAAAACCGGTTTTTATTTCAAAGAAACTTGATGTACAGACTAATAAGCTCTTTATGGCAAGGGAATTCGCCAAATCCAACGAATTGAAATACTGCTGGGTATCATGGAGCGCCACTGGTAAAAGTCAACAATGTAAATGTACTAGAAACTCTTAAGATTAAATGACTAATATTAGCTAATCTAGTGTCAATAGGAACATCTAATCTATATAACATTTTATAGCTTTAAAAAAAAAACATTTATTAATTATATTACACCACAAGCACATTTTACAATTATATACATATACACATTACCTTTCACTGCTCCAGTCAAATTCATACGCTCATAAAATATTTTCTCATGTCAAGATCACTTTTTTTTGCTCTAAAGCCTACTTAAAATTTTATATCCTAACCATAATCAAATTTTTTAAATTTCCCCAATATCATACCTAAGTTCATATTATATTTCATAATTTACTGCCTAAACCCTGGAAAACTTTCTGAATACTCTTTCTACTTTTTTTTATTCTATAATGGATAATAACTCGTTTATCATAACTGAAGTTGATAATACAGACCAAATCAATTGTTTTTCACTTAGTGATTCCAAAGGATGTCTTAACCTCTTAAGTCCAGATGTCGACTCTAAATCTGCTCTTACCATCCTCACGGTAAATATTCGCAGTATTATCTGTTACTTTGATTTATTTGTTGCTTCTGTTACTAGTCTTGACATATCAGTGGACATGTTTGTTTTGACAGAATGTTGGTCTAGTAACGCAAACCCGCCGCCTTGTCTAGACAATTATAATATGTTCTGGACCAAAAATAAACTGAACCAAAATGATGGAGTGGTAGTATACGTTCGCAGTGACATTAAAGCCTTCTCTTGTGAACCTGAATTTTCCGATGGGAATTCCTTGTTATTACGGTATCGCCTGACTATACTATCATATGCTCATACCGTCCGCGTAGCTTCAAAAATGCGAATAATTATCTAGAATCACTTGACAAACTCTTATCTAGATTTGTACAAAAAATGTTATTCTGAATGGTGATATCAACCTTGATATAATAGGCAATAACCCTCAAAGTTAAACTCAGGAATACCTAAGTATCATGGCTATGCACGGTCTTAGGCAAGGAATTAATCGACCTACTCGTATAACTACATGCATCGATCATTTCATGATAAAAAGTGTCGGTTCTTGGAAAACTATAGTTTTCGAACAGCTACTAACTGACCATTCCCCTATATTACTTTCTGTCAATTATCCTAAGATTCATAAAAAGCTATATCCCTCACGATAAAATAGTTATTCAGTATGACGAGATACATAAGCTATTGTTGAATGAGTCCTGGGATGACTTATATTCCTTTCCTAATGCAAATACTGTGACTATAAAACTGTCACGTATGATTAGCGACCCTACTAAAATTTCTAAAATTTCAGTGCGAAAGCCCTGGATCACAAAGGGAGTGGTCAATTGTATGAGAAAAAGAGACCGGCTCCATATTAAAACAAAAAAGTCATCGGATAACGAGGTACATAAAGAAAAATACATATAATACAGAAATCTTTGTAATAAAATTATAAAATTTTTAAAAAGAGAGTATTATAGAGCTAAATTTATAAAAAATCAAGGTAACCTAAAAAAGACATGGAATATAATAAAGGAAGTGTGCAATATTAAACAGGCAAAAAAACCTTCTAAAGACCTGCTTGAAACAGGGAATGATCCGACCTAATCTCTTAATGATGCAAACCTATATTTTACCTCAATTGGTGCTACACTTGCAAACAATATTTTGGAAAAACTCGATACCACAGAAAGTACTCTAGCCCAATTAGCTAAAGCCACAAACCCACCGGTGAACTCAATGACACTATTTCCTACTGACCCGGTTGAAATCCGTAATGTCATTCAAAAACTTATAGCCACATAGTGCTCCTAGTTAGGATAAAATTACTGTGACTTTTCTGTGACAGGTTTATAGATTTTCTAGCTGAACCTATTGCCTATGTCTGCAATTTAATCTTTGAGACTGGTATCTTTCCAGCTTCCTTTAAACAAGCTATAGTTAGTCCTGTTTTTAAATCAGGTGATAAAAAATGCTCATCTAACTACCGACCTATCTCTCTTCTTTCAGCATTGTCTAAAATCCTAGAACAACTGGTTAAAGTGAGATCCATAAGATACCTGGAAAAAAACGATCTGCTGAGCAATAACCAATTTGGCTTTAGAGAAGGAAAGTCGACAGAAGATGCAGTTCTTGCTTTAACAACCCGAATAGTATCATTCCTAGATATGGGTTGTAATTGCATGGGTATCTTTTTGGATCTCCAAAAAGCATTTGACACTGTTTCTATCCCCATCCTCCTAACTAGGTTGGAAAATGTTAGAATCAGGGGTATTGCCCTTAGTTGGTATAATGACTACCTAACAGAAAGATCACAGCGTGTACGAGCGGATGATTACTCAATGTGTACTTATGGTGTCCCGCAGGGAAGCACACTGGGACCCCTGCTTTTCCTTATATATATGTCAATGATCTCTGCGCTGCCTCTAAGCCTGGCCTAGACTTGCTAATGTTTGCAGATGACACCGTGTTACTTGTTCATAACAAAGGTTGGCAGAATGTTGCAGAATTAGCTTAAAGTAGCCTTTTTATGGTAACGCAGTGGCTTGAAAAAAGTCTTCTGTCACTAAATGCTAGCAAAACTAAATACATATGTTTTTAGTAAAACTGCCTCTGGGAATCCTAAAACAGAAGTTTAAATCACCATCCACTACTATCCCTGCAACCGTAGTAATCACCTTGCAAAATGTAGCTGTCCAGACCTATCTCGCGTTAACTCCATTAAATACCTGGGGGTACATATAGATAATAAACTTAATTGGACTACCCACATTTCATCTCTGTCATCGAGGGTATGGAAACTTATCTACATTTTAAAAATGCTTAGAACCGTTTGTGACCAGAAATTAGCTATAAAAACATATAAGGCTTTATGTGAGTGTATTTTAAGATACTGTATATGTGGCTGGGGTTCTTCAGCTAAATCCCATCTTATAGCTGTTGAACGTGCACAGCGTTCTGTTCTCAAAGTGCTTTTTTACCTACCCTACAGGCACTCTACTAGTGATCTATATAATAAAGCTAATGTGCTCAGTGTAAGAAAACTATACATTTATGAGAGTCTTAGAAGGTATCATAAAACCATAGTACCAAACTTACCTGAAGTGACCAAAAAGAGTAGATAGATGTCCTGGTCCACGAGTTAAAACTAGGTATGCGCAATAGCACTTTAATGTAATTGTTCCAAACCTATATAATAAATTGAATAAAGAGCATAATATAAAAAAGTATAATATTAACACAATAAAAAAAAAATTATCTCATGGCTAAAAAAATATGGCTATGAAGATATTAAAAATATGTTTATGAAATTCTACTTTTAACAATATCATTCACCCTCTCACACCAGCCACATACACACACACACCCTCACACACAAACACACATACACGCACACACACACACGCAAAATTACTTTTTATCTTTTTAAAATTTTACTTTAATTTTTTTTCACTGTAGTTAATGTAGGACAAATCTTGTTCTAGATAGAATTTTAATATTAATATTAATAACTTTCAAATGGGAAAAGCTACTGGCTCCTATAATACAGTTTTTACTAGTTTGGGAGCCTATGGATTTAAATAAAAAACAATGTTAAAAAACTTGGTACAAGAAATAAATATATTTGATTTGATTTGGTTCCTCAAACCCGCTATCCGCACCCCTTCGATAGCGAACTATCGCACCGTCCGTGAAGATAGAACTGCCTCCCGTCTCAGAGGCACTCCCATCTATTACAGACGCTCCCTGCATTGCTCTCCATCGTTCTTCAGCCCCTTACGAATTTAGAAGCATGCGTCTGCGTTTAGCGATGACCTGCCATCAGCCGATCATCATTGCATCGGTTTATCTCTCCCCCTCAAAAGACTTGCTGGAGAGAGACCTTCAGTCGCTCTTAAATTTAGGCGACGCCGTCATCCTTGCCGGCGACCTAAATTGCAAGCACCGTAAACGGAACTCTTCAATCACTTCACGGAGAGGCAGACTAAGACCAATTAGTTGACAGACTAAACTTCGACATCATCGCTCCCATGACGTCCACCTACTTTCCCCATTAAACTCGCAAAAGCTCTGACGTGCTCGACATAGCACTTCTAAAAAAATAAGGCTAAGCTTTCGCTCTATAGAGGTGCTTGACGAACTTGACTCGGACCACCGCCCTGTCCTACTCCGATTAGGTTCCCCATCGGACACTACTGACACTAGAAACGTGACGGACTGGGATAAATTCGGGCAATTACTCGAAAACCCAAGCTCGCCACATCTAGATCGCGTTCCCAATATAATCTCTTCCGCAAACGATATTAACGTGGCTATTAACTCACTCACTAGCCACCTGACCGCCACCGTTGGGGAGCTTCCACTACCGAAAACAAAGCTCGCTTCAACGACTTACACCGCCGTGTAAGAACCGCTGTAGCGGAGCTTCACGCCCAACGTTTTGGTGATCTAATGGGGAACATTTCTCTTTCTCGTCAAGCTTATTGGCGCATAGCCAGAGCTTTGAAATCAGACACCTTTAATTCTCTCCCTCCGTTAACTCGTCCCAACAACGTTCCCGCGTTCGATGACGACGAAAAAGCGGATTGCCTTGCATCTAGCCTTAAAGCCCAATGTGCCTTAAGCGAACTACCCTTCGATCCCGATCACGTGCGAGAGGTAGACGGTGAAGTGGAGCGCAAAACTTCTCTGCCCCCACAGGATCCTCTGCCCCCACAGGATCCTCTGCCCCCCGTCATAGTCGATGAAGTGAAACAGGTCATCAAAGACCTACGCCCCCGTAAAGCCCCCGGCGCGGACGGTATCTCTAACGATATCCTAAGCGCCTCACTTTCCCCCTTCTCTGCCTTCTAGTGGCCATCTTTAACGCTGCTATCGAAAATTGCACCTTTCATCTCAATAGAAAGATGCAATTGTTATAGGCATCCATAAGCCAGGGAAAGCTTGGACCGAGCCGTCCTCCTACCGCCCTATAAGCTTACTAAAGGTTCCGGTAAACTTTGCAAACGTCTCCTCCTCCCTCGCCTACGGAACGCTATAGTCTCCAGAGGCATCTTAATCGACGAGAAGTTCGGCTTCGGAGCCAAACACTCGTGCGTCCACCACGTCCTCCGTATCACGGAACATGTTCTCACTGGCTTCCAACCAGTTTTAGGTAAGCCTCGTCACACGGGCGCTGTCATCTTCGATGTAGCGAAAGCCTTCGACAAAGCCTGGCACAACGGTTTAATTTATAAACTGTACAACTATCAGTTGCCAGACCGCCTCGTACTCATTATACGAGACTATTTGTCGAACCACAGCTTTTCCTATAGAGTCGAAGGCACTATCTCTTCCCCTCGTCCCATACAAGCAGGAGTTCCTTAAGGGTCCGTGCTCGTCCCTACCTTGTACCTTCTGTACACAAACGACATCCCTAAAACGATTAGCCCTCTTCGCGGAAGATACTGCTATTTAAAACACCGATAGGCAAATGAGTCGAATCACTAAGAGACTCCAATCCGCAATCACCTCCCTAGGCGAATGGTTTCGGAAATGGAGAATCGAAGTAAATCCCGACAAAAGCTTTGCCGTTCTCTTCACCGTAGGCCGCCCTCCGCGAGCATCTTCCCTCTCACTCTTCGTACATGCCATTCCTTTGCAAAATAAGGCTAAATACCTTGGTTTGACCCTGGATAGGCGTTTGTACTTCCGCGATCACAACAAAATAGTAAGAAACCTAGCCGCTTTTGTCCTCGGTCGCCTATATCTCATGTTAGGCAAGTTCAGTAAGATGTCGCTTAGAAATAAGTTGACTCTTTATACGACACTTGCATTCGCCCCATACTAGCATCTGCTAGCGTCGTCTATACGTTGCCAAAACGCAACCTCCATAAACTCTAGACCCTTCAAAACCGCTTCCTCAGAGCGGCCTCCGGAGCCTCCAGGTACGTCCGGAATGCGGACCTGCACAGGGACTTTGAGCTCCCCACGATTCCCCAATATCTTAAAGACCTGGCTTTTTCGAGCGTACACAAAATCACCCGAATCGATTAATTGTGCAATCCACAACCTATCATTCCCCCGACCGACCTCGGCACGATCGAAAAGCTATTGTTAGGCGGCCTCGGCACGTACTAACGGCCTCACGCGACGATCTCGATATCCTGGTAGCGAGATTAGTCTCAATGACTTCCCCAAATAGGGCCGCCCCCAAACACGACGCCGACGTCCCCGGGTTCGTCGGCGAACGAATGGCTACGAGGTATCAAAGAGTGCCGGAGCGCTTCTCGCCCCCACTCTCTCGCAATCGCAACCGCGTAATGGGGAAGTCCCCTCCTGGCGCTGATTCACCTTGGGGTTCGAGGCTCACGTCGAAGGGACGACCCTAAGAGCGGCAACCCAAGGCAAGGCTCCCTCCGCGGGGAGCCCTTGAACGTTCAGAGTCTCGCCCCAAAAGCCCAGTGGAGCAGTAATGGCAGTATCAGCCAGCTGCAAAGTCAGAAAAAAAAATATGATATGAAAATCTGCCTCGTAGACTAAATGTCAGTTTTAAGTGCCGGTCTTATTGAATAATGATTGAAAACATAGAATTTATATTTGGTTCACATTAGTTGATGTGAAAAAAATCAACGCATAACTTTCAGAAGTTATATTTTTCTGCAACATTGTTTATGTTAGTCACAATATGTAACACCAACACTTACAAGTACTGATTTTAAATTATAGTTTTATAAAAGTTTTGTGTCACTTTAAATCAATATTGTTTACTTTGGAATTAGGTAGACTATGTGTGAATAAATATTGCGCATCTATTTTATCGCCTTTTAATTTTAGGCAATAATTTACTTAAATGATAATTAATGATCATTTATGCATAAGTGAAACTAGTTAAGCCTAAAGTATTTAGGCCAAACAAGATTGTCCTGTGCTAAACTAGTATATCATGACACGCTAAGAATGAACCCGTATGGTCCAGGACAAACTAATTTGGCCTGAAATCTGGTTTGGCCAGTAACATATGGCCAGAATCACCATCGGTGGGAGTAGGCCGTCTCTAAACAGTAGGGACGTATGAGGCTGATAATGTGCATATATTACCCTAAACTTGGGCACAGTAATTATTTTTTTACAGTGTCATACTAAATCGACTGTTGTGACTGTCAAAATGACAGATGTTTATTGTGTCCATACGCGGGCCCAGTGCGGATTGTGGACTATGTATGTCTTTTGTTTTTTGACATTAAAGGTTTCCTCCCGCTGTTCTCCTTTACCGCTAAGCCAGTGATGTAAATAATTAGTGTACTTGAATTATGTATTTGAAACACATACGGCACTTTTTTTTATTTATTTGTTCAATACAACAGCTTACAAATTTATTGCCTTCCGTTGAAACCTCGCAGGGCTTATCTGCGAATAGTCCAGATCGCTTTTCTCTTACACAAAATACTTTTTCATTCTATAAGATTACAAATTTTTAATTTTTGCAAAATATGTAGCGGGCAGCGGCAGTTCAAATGAAATGAAAATTTTTGGTAAAATATATTCTGTCGTTCGTTTTCCATATACATTGATATTTTTTGGTAAAACTTGTCGCAGCAAAGGATTGGCTTGAGGTAGATTTGGATGCGACTTTCTTAGTAAAATAAACATAACTTCACAACACGAATAATTTTAATTAGTTGATATAATGCCAAAAGGGTGATAGAAAGGTCCTAGGACCTGAAACTATTTATTTTTAAACAATTAACGTTTTCACTGCAAAATTCATAAACTGACTGATGCCAAGACAAATGTGTCGTTGTTCATGACGCCAAATCATTTTAAATTTTGACAATTAGGTCAAAATGTAAGTGGAAATTAAAAAGTAAATCCTTGTAGAGGTTAGCACATACCTCTACAAGGTTCTATGCTACAATACCCCGCTCGCCCTGCAAGGAAAAAACCTGAAGTAATAAGGGCGAGGGGTTTTTCCTAAACATTAAGATACAAAATACAAAGATTAAAAAGAATATAAATAAATAAAAAATCAGTATGTAAAACAAAATTCTAATTTAGGACTGGGATGAGAATTCCGACTGGTATGAGGATTCCTACTGGTATGACATTTTAATTATATGACATATGTATATACACGGGAAAGTTCCGTCCTTTCAAAACCCTATTAATAACTATCATACCTCACCTAATACATCATCTAGCATACAATACCTGGCAATAAGAGGTGTCACCATATAGGTAGACCACTCGAGAATCAATATCAATAAAATAAAATAATACAGTTACCGTCTGCTGTAGTAATGAAAAAGAGGACGAAAAAATATACATTAAGACATAAGGCTTATTTTTTAATTTGTCAACCGCTTAATAACAAGGAAGTAAACCTGAAGAGAAGGTATCTGGTAATCAGTCCCTGAAATCTTTTTATAACCCGGGAAAGGGTGTATAAGTTAGGCAGAAGGCAGCTGTGTAGCAGCTCCTTTTAAGGCCCCTGGACGTAAAACTCAAGACACGCGATTAGTGTTGTGTTAAGAAAAGAATGTACAACTTTGTACATATTTAAAATTATAATGAAATATTTACAAGAAATGTCATACCAGGAAATTAATTTTTTTCCAACAGATGGCGTTGTAAGAGTTAAAATAGAAGCTATATATCAATCAAAACGATTGTAAGAAAATGGAAGAGAAGTTATTACCAAAAGATATTTATTGATTTAGTAAAAGAATAGGGTCCCATTGTTATTGGATAGGTATATATGGAATTGAAAAAAAAAATTAGAATAGACCCCCGAAAATACAGCTTATGTCAATGTTAGCAATTGTCAACTAATTTAAAGTTTATGGAAGTATTAGCTTATTAGTTATTATACTTCGATAAGATTAAAATCAAATTCAAGTAGAAATTAAATGACAGTTAATAAGACTCATTGTAAAAAGCACACCACACAGGATAAATAAATAATAAGGCCAAACATGTCCCGTCTTGGGGGATGCTATTCTTTGCTATAAACATAAGTTGAAAGGTAGCTTATATATAGTAAGTGATCATGCCTTGTTCTTTCCTCTTTGTTAGTTCTTTATTTTAGTGAATTCTTCTGTCAGTATATTAATTTTTATTACATTACTTTGCAGTGTTTAAATATGCCTTTATTATCGTTTATGTATATATGTTTAGGTACTACAGCTTTATACCTCCTACTTGTTAATTGAATATAATATATTAATAGGAAATAGATGATCATGGCTCACAATGGTTGTCTTGGTAAAATATTTTAAATGCGTTGCGTGTATGTGCATAAGCTAAGTTTTTTTGCATTAATAGCTAGACCAATGTCGTGTGCCTATTTACATAAGATATTGTAGTTTTTTTTTGGACTATAGCTTGTGCTTCCTCCAGGACCATTTGAAAGTTGGGCCCTGTATTTCATTTTTTCCTAATTTAGAAAGAATGGTTTCATAAATTAAATAATCTAATACCTCAGAAAAGTCTATAAAGATAGTAAAAAAATGGTTTTTCTCATTTAAGTATCGTAACTAAAAACTTTTAAAAGTTGAGAGATAGGTACTTTCTCCGGTTTTTCGGAAAACCATATTGTTTATTATTATATTTGCGTACTTATTGCATTAGTAAAAATTACTCTTTTTTGTATAAAATAAGTTGTACGTGAAGGTCAGTGCTATATAACTTACTTATTGTTTTAAGTTAAATCTTGTCCCTATCTTCATGTCTCCTCAGATTCATTAAATCATTGTAATTTAGGGCTACTTTAGGACCCCTTAGAAGACATAAGGACAGACAGACTTGGTCAATAGAGATACAAAAATAGTGTTCTATTTCTGTTCGGTAAAAATTGCGGTCGGTTCGGCGATACGATCGTGGTTTGATCTGTGCGCGACATACGGTCACGTAGCCCACGCGCTTTCGATATATTGCAAATTAGGACACAAATTTGTTAGTTTAAATACCGTCGGTTGAACATTATAGTGACTTTGAAGACGGATTTCAGTTAAGCCACCGGTAGCGGGTCCAAGCGCGGCCCTTCAGCAGAAACGATTATAGTGAACACATACACGAACAAACATACAACTCACTACACAACAAATGTACACATAAAATAATTTGACGCCAAAAAGGGGTAAGTCTTTCTAATTTTTCTAAGGGCCTACGTTGGCCCAGTTTTTACGACCCAACAACTATTAACTTTATATTTTTTTAGGATTAGATTGTACCTGTCATCATTGACAAAACAAGTTTGGTAGAAGGTTATAGACCTACATTTAGCCCACCTCTGTACTATTATTGTACAATCGACAAAGCCCGTGGTGTGCCACCACTATGAACAAAATCGTTTGCACCTGTGCGCTCGCCGGCTGAGCTATAAGGGTGGGGCGCCCATAAGGCGTTGACGAAGCTATTCATAAACCTGTTATCTGTAAATCATGCAGTGCTTATTTTAAAATTATGTAGAATGCTTCTTATTATGAGTTTGAAATTTCTAGAGTTTATTCTCTATCATTTAATAGAAGATATGTTTTAAAACATTGAACAGTGTACCTACGTAATTTTTGTTTGTTGATTGGTAGTCAATATTATAAATGCAACGATAACTAGTTTTAAATTACGCAGAATTTTTATTAGTCTGTAATAAAAGCGCAAAGTGTAGCGCTTTTATTCTCTATTATTGCATTATGTTTAGGGTGCAAATGGAGTTTAATTACAAACCCTTCGCTATCTGTACGTAGGTAGGTGGGTGAAATTTAACAGAATGTGTTAAATACTATTGTGGATTAAATAACATACCGATCATACCCCGCGGTTATACCCGCGGAAAAGACTATTTCCGTTAAATTATACCTATGGTTTATCTTACAAAAGTTGCGAATAGATTTAATCCGCAATATTTTGTAGTTAAAGAATCTATTAAGAAGGTTCCAGACGTCCAATTTAAAACTAAGAGCGCCGCAGGCACTAGCGCCGCCAATTGATATTTTTTCCTCTTTGTGCAAAGCGAATTCCAAAAATGTGCGTCCTGAGAAATGTGTCATAAGCTTTTTATAAACGTTTGGTACTGTTTCTAGGATGAATTTGTGAGTTATAGATAGCACTTCTGCTAAAAGTGGCCCTTTTTAGCAGATATGCTATGTTCGATCGGGTCTGGCACCGGGGTCTTTCTATCGAAGTTGCTATCTTACGGAGTGCCCGAGGGTTTGTGCAAATGGGTGGCTAGATTTTTGTCCGGCAGATGCATACGAACCGTAGTTAACGGTAGTTGCTCTGATAGCATGGACATTAATGCTGGTGTCCCGCAAGGCTCTGTGCTGTCTCCTTCGCTGTTTCTACTGCATAAGAATTACATGTTGGACTACAACAACATGCATTGCTATGCAGATGAAAGTGCTGGAGACGCTTATTACACGGGTCGTGCAAACATCCCTCGTTCCAATGTGGAGGAAAACCGCGAAGAACTTGTGTCTCAGATTGAGACCACATTGTCCAAGGTCTCTGACTGGAGACGGCTAAACTTGGTCCGATTCAACTCTACAAAGACACAAGTCACCGCTAAGAAAACCCCATTCACTGTAATCCCAAAATTCTAGAACACTCCTCTCTCCATCTCCAAGAGCATTGGGATCCTTGTCGGTGACATCTCCAGCAATGTTCAGTTCCGAGATCATTTGCAAGACAAGGTGAAGCTGGCGTCTAATAAACTTGGTGTACTCATCAGAGCGAAGCAGTACTTCACGTCGAGACAAAGGTTACTGCTTTACAAGTCGCAAGTCCGGCCTCATATGGAGTACTGCTGCCATCTCTGGGCGGGTGCATTCGGATACCAGCTTGGCCCTTTTGACTCGGTTCAACTACGGGCTGTGAGAATTGTCGACGATTTCAAACTCACTTGCCGTATCGAACCCTTAAGTCAGAGGAGAGACTTTGCTTCCCTGTGTGTGTTCTACCGCTTGTACAATGGGATGTGTTCTGAGGAATTGGTCGAAATGATGACCACGGCTACTTTCTACCATCGCACCGCTCACTATCGGCAGGGAATTCATTCTCACACTCTAGAACCAAAATGGTCGCGTACAGTGCGGTTTCAGAGAAACTTCTTCCTGCGAACTAGCAGTTTTATCATAGAAACATAACAATACATTCTAAAAATAGCTTATAACTAGTTACATATTTCTGTAGACGTAACATTTTTTAAATTTGATTTGCACAAAGAGGAAAATAAAAATATCAATTGACGGCACTAGTTAGTCACTGTTAGCCCCTAACGATTTGGCGAAATATACCGTAATTTAAGTTTATAATTTTAACCACGCAATGTTTTGAAAGAGCCGGACTGTGTGACACTCGTCTGGTAAGCACAAAGCACAAACCACTGTTTTAAATGTCATAAGTATGTTTTAAGTTTTTCATGTCATATCAGAGTTTGTTGTTTACATTTTGAGGCTGATTATTATTAATCGGTCAAGTTATAATAATATAATAATTATCTTTGTCAGAAAAATGACCCCAATGACCTGCCTAACATTATAAGTTAATCATAATTAATATTGGACATCATATATTAATACTCAGCCTTGTAAGCTTTATTATTCATTCATTCACTCTTACAAACTCCCTCGCTTAGCTTACACACACTATCACACACCACCCATACACACACACACACACCATTACACAACTATAATGTAATAAAATAAAAATATTAACTTATTGAAATATATTGTAAATAAATAAATGTACATAAGTTTTAACTATATTTACTGAATTTACTAGTTTAACGTTAAGATAAATACTATGAAACTAATATATCTATTTACCGTTGTTTAAACTTTAAATAAAATTTTATCTCCCTTAGCACAGACTCCTATCCACTCCTGTTTTTGTGTACCGATAGTAATATCGACTATTCAAGCAATAAACCTGGCCAAGTAAGTTTATACGATTAGTTAAAAAAACAATACAATGTACCAAAGTGGTACCCGTACCTACCCGTACCCACACTGTCTGCATTGCTCAAATAATTTATCACCTATATAGGTATATTTATATATGATAAAGTTTATAAAACCACAATGTTAAAGTCATCTATTAGGTATGCTGTGTGACTTTTGGTATGTACTTGAGAATATCTACACGGGCTGATTCTAGAACAGTCAATTTGTTTTCCGATGGGCTGATTCTAGAACAGTCAATTTGTTTTCCAGGAAATCTAAAAAATCTTGTAGTTTGGGCAGCTCGCCAGAATTTTTAAGTGATTCAATATAATCAGAGTAAGATGACGAATCTAATTTCTGGGAGAGTAGGTGAACTAAGATAGGGTCCCAGGTACTGATATCGACTCCAAGTTTCTTGATACCATGAAGACACTCTAATGTAACGTCGAGCATTCTCTTAACTTGTCCTTAAGATTGGTGCTGGATATTAGATAGAGATAGTAAGGTTCTTATATGTGAAGTAAATATGATTGTCTTGTTATTTTATCTGTGGTTAAGAATATCCCAACACACATTGTAGTTGTCAGAACTGACCTGCAAATGCTGTAATAATCTTTCGGCTTCACCTTTGACTTTTCCCTTTAAAAATGGCATTTCTGAGCATTTGAAAAGCTTGGGTTATTGGGAATAGCCTCAATAAACAAATCTTTGAACGACACACACTGGTTGTAGCTGCCGTAAAAAATAGGAAAGTCTATTTAAAGAGTGGATTTTTTTAATATATGCTACTGAGTGTAATCTACAGTTTAGGCTCCTTTTCATACTTTTAACCATTCTTCAGATTCCACATTTCCTTCTTCCACTAAACCATAGATTTTCCAACGTAGGCAGACGATTGCTGACCAACGAGCTTGTAACGTACTAAGAACGTCTTCGAACTCCAATTTTTGTAATATGGAGGAAATATCTATATGCCCTACGGTAGGCATAAACGCTTTAAAATTTCCTATTTATTCTCTCAATAATTAATTTAATCTACTATTTGAGCCCCGGTCAGGAAATTAGGAAATTTTCATTATCTGAATTAGATCATTTTTTTTAATTACTTTTTCTACTTCTTTTTCTTCTCCGTCGCCTGATGAACCTGACGGTTTTTCTAACGTAACCCCTTGGAAACAGTGCAAGGGCTTAATTGTGATACTAATTTCTGCTGATGCTGAATAATTAATGATTTCGTAGTGCCATAAAATTCTTTAACTTGCTCATACATAGCTTCTGTAAAATACTGGTGAGTTCTACTTCCTTCCGTTCACAGACGATCATGATTATACTGAAATTCTGACCAATAACCCTCTAAAATGTCCAAATTCCGCGGGTAATAATCAAGAGTTTTTCTATCTGCACCTGCTTTTTTGAAGTTTGTAAGCAGTTGCATCATTCTACTGAAAATGACTGATTGACCCATAGATATAGAATGTAAAAGATACACAATGTCAGTTTAGTGATGATACCAAAAAAAAATGTTGAAAATGTTGAGGGAATGTTCCCAAGTAAACAAAATACATAAGCAGTTATATTAAATTAATGCTTTACGATTTGAGGGGAATCCAAGAGCTGAAATATTCTTAATAGTGGATTGTACTGAAATTCCAAAGTTGGATTCATTTTGGTAAGCACCTGCCTGCTTCAGATCTAACGCTAGGCTATCCAAAAATAGGCCATGTGCGTGTCGTATTAAGTTAGGGTTTTTTAAAATGAAAATTATTGCGAAAATCTATCATGATACTATTACTTTCAGATGATGCAGTTTGAAAGTTAGAGGGACACAACATTTTCAACTTTGAAAGCCAATAACTCGCAAAATATAAATCTTTAAAAAAGTTTTTCAACAGACTCAAAGCATTTTAAATGCCTTATCTAATGATACCCCAGATGATGTGTGTGAAACCTAAGTTTTCAAACCTCGGTTCAATGTATACCCAGAGGAGAGAGGAGAGCTACCCCTAAAAATCGTTTCTTAATTATCAAACCATATCTGTGTGGTGGTTTGCAAAAGACACATTTCTGTATAATTTTATTAGGATCTACCCAAAGACAGTGGAATTATAAGGCTGTGTCATACGGCCGAACGGTTTTTGTCATTAAGCTACGGAACCCTAATAGCACGTAGCTCCTACGGTATATATGACAATATAGGTAGGTATTTTGAGGATATCTTACCTATAAAATAAATAAAAGGCTGAAGTAATTTTTAAAATAATTATATTAAAAGAAAAAAAACTCATGTTTTGTTGTATGGGAGCCCCCCTTAATATTTATTTTATTCTGTTTTTTTAGTATCTTTTGTTATAGCGGCAATATAAATACATCGTCTGTGACAATTTCGACTGTCTAACTATCACGGTTCATAATTCTGGTGACAGACAGACGGACGGACGGACGGACAGGGGAATCTTAGTAATAGGGTTCCACTAATTATCCTTTGGGCACGGAACCCTAAAAAGGAATTATAAGGCTATGACATACGGATAGACATGACGAGTTTACAAGGGTCCGTTTTTGCCATTTGGCTACAGAACCCTATAAAAGAAGACTATTAACCATGTGCGCTCAAGTAATATTTGTAAGAAACAGTATTAACATTAATTACTCTGTTAGTCTGGATGCTGATAAATAATTACTTAATTACTTTATTTTAGAGAGTTAGGGCACTGCAAGTACTCGCTCGAATAAGCTGCCCCAACAAATAAAGCGGGGCATAGCGAGTACTTGCTCGAATGAGCGGCCCGAACTGGGGAAGTACCTCCACCTTACAGAAAACCGCGGCCACAATAACACTAACATTGAGTAGTGCTGTGTTCCTGGCGGTGAGTAAGGTTGCCAGAGCTCTCTTTGAGGATTTGCTGCGCGGACAGCGGAGGACCGTCGGTGCTTATCGCTGTCATTGCTCGGCGTAGACGCGGCGTGCTGGTTCGGCGGTCAGGGAGACCTGATGAAACGGCTGACCGCTGGCCGCCCGCAGGTTGAACGGGTTCCCGAACCCAGGGTTCACTTAATCTCCGCCCTGGGAGGCTGATCCGCCAGCCTGTGTAAAGTCCCTGAAGTGGTAGTCGTGCCGGAGAAGGAGACCGGAGTGGACCCGGCTACTACAACAGAAGGGGATCAGGGGCCCTTCCGCCCGCCGTGCCAGCAACCGTATCATCTGTGTTGAGCTTCGGCAGTCTTAGTACCGCACCTTTTTGTCTTCTGTCTGTGCAGTGAATCCTCATCCCTAGTCTAAGTAACTTCATATAAAATGGCCAGAAATAGAAAAAGGAAAAGAATTTTTACAGCGGCTACTCCATCCACATACAATGTGGATTTTTGCAAAATCAGGGGTATTCACGCAATTCTTAATGCAGTCCACCATCACCTCGACACTGCGCAGCCGACAATCCTCTTTCTAACGAAGACGCAGATATCCTGCCCGGCCGACACATCATCTTCATTATCCCGGCTACAAACTCGAGCAAAATTTTTTGAGTCGTGCCGGTGTATGTATGTTTGTCCGGGAGAATATCTGCTGTCGCCGACTTCATAGCCTTGAAGACAGGGACCTGTCGATATTGTGGGTGCGCGTAGATCACGGCGGCCACATTCGTATCTATGCGTGCCTATACAGGTCTCATAGCGGTGACACGGACGTAACTCGACTCTTCACGCACCTGAGTTTGACGACTGACAAAGTTCTAGAGCAAAACTAGTTATTTTGGGAGACTTTAACGCCCACCATCGTGAGTGGCTCAGTTCTCGAACCAATAACTATGCAGGGATATCTGCTCATGAATTTGCTCTGACCTATGGATTCTCTCAGCTGGTACTTTCTCCAACGAGAATACCAGCTATAGAGGACCATACAAGCTCCTTACTGGACCTTCTGCTGACTACACGTCCGGACGGATACTCCGTCTCAGTGGATGCGCCTCTTGGCTCTTCGGACCACTGTCTCGTTCGGACTCAAATATCATGCACACAACCCAACTAATTGGCGTCGTGTGTGGCACTATAAGTCGGCAGACTGGGACGGATTGCGAGAATTTTATGCATCGTACCCGTGGAGGCAGCTCTGCTTTAGCTCAGATGATCCTGACGTCTGCGCAGCCGCAGTCACTGAGACAATCCTCGCTGGTATGGAATGTTTCATTCCTAACCTGCGAGTAGCTGCCGGCGTCAAAAAACGACCGTGGTTTAATAGGTCTTGCAGAGAAGCTAAAATTTTTAAGCAAACTGCGTATGAGGCTTGGACCACGGCTCGTAATAATAAGGATCTGAATATTTCTGAGTTAAATGCTGCCTCGAGGTTCAGTAAGAAAGCAACTGCCAGAGCAAAATTCCAATTCATCGGCAAAATAGGTGGGTGACTTGCGAGCTATCCTTCTGGGAGACGAGCTTTCTGGTCGCTTGCTAAAGCTTCCGAGGGGAACTTCTGCCAGTCGTTGTTACCACCACTGCGAAAGACCGATGGTGACTTGGCCTTGGGAAAAGAGAAAGCCGATCTATTGGGCAGTCTCTTAGCCTCCAACTCGAATATGAACGACGAAGGCGCTGTTCCACCTACTTTACCGTGGTGCGCTAAGACCATGCCGGAAATCTCTATAAAACAGCGAGATGTCCGGCGGGCGTTGTTTTCCCTAGACGTTCATAAGTCGAGTGGGCCAGACGGTATACCAGCAGTGGTGCTTAAGCAGTGTGCTCCTGAGTTATGTCCTGTACTCACGCGCCTCTTCGCGCTTTCCTACCATACTAGGCAATTTCCGTCTTCATGGAAGACTGCGAATGTGCACCCGGTGCCCAAAAAGGTCGATAGATCAGATCCATCGAATTACAGGCCTTTCGCTATTACAGGCCTATCGCTATTACCTCTCTCCTCTCCGTGGTGATGGAGCGTGTGATCAACAAACAGCTTTTGAGATACCTAGAAAAACATGACCTGATCAGCGACCGTCAACATGGCTTTCGCCACGGTCGCTCCACTGGTGACCTTCTTGTGTATCTCACACACCGATGGGCACTAGCCATTGAGAGTCAGGGGGAGGCATTGGCATGTAGCCTAGACATAGCGAAGGCGTTCGATCGGGTCTGGCACCGGGGTCTTCTATCGAAGTTGCCATCTTACGGAGTGCCCGAGGGTTTGTGCAAATGGGTGGCTAGCTTTATGACCGGCAGACGCATACGAGCCGTAGTTGACGGTAGTTGCTTTGATAGCATGGACATTAATGCTGGTGTCCCGCAAGGCTCTGTGCTGTCTCCTACGCTGTTTCTACTGCACATCAATGATATGTTAGAGATCAACAACATACATTGCTATGCAGATGACAGTACTGGAGACGCTTATTGCACGGGCCGTGCAAGCACCCTTGTTCTGTTGTAGAGGAAAAACGTGAAGAACTTGTGTCTCAAATCGAGATCGGTCTGCCCAAGGTCTCTGACTGGGGACGGGAAAACTTGGTCCGATTCAACCCTTCAAAGACACAAGTCTGCGGGTTCACCGCTAAGAAAACCCCATTCACTGTGGTCCCACAATTTCAGAACACTCCCCTCTCCATCTCCAAGAGCATTGGGATCCTTGGCGTTCACATCTCCAGCGATGTTCAGTTCCGAGATCACTTGCTCAAGGTAAAGCGGGCGTCCAAAAAACTTGTAGTACTCAACAGAGCGAAGCAGTACTTCACGTCGGGGCAAAGGTTGCTGCTTTACAAGTCGCAAGTCCGGCCCCATATGGAGTACTGCTGCCATCTCTGGGCGGCTGCACCCGGATACCAGCTTGGACCTTTTGACTCAGTTCAACGACGGGCTGTGAGAATTGTCGGCAATCCCAAACTCACTTGCGGTATCGAGCCCCTAAGTCTGAGGAGAGACTTTGCCTCCCTGTGTGTGTTCTACCGCTTGTACAATGGGTTGTGTTCTGAGGAATTGTTCGAAATGATGCCCACGGCTACTTTCTACCATCGCACCGCTCGCCATCGGCAGGGAATTCATTCTCACACCTTAGAACCGAAATGATCGCGTACAGTGCGGTTTCAGAGAAACTTCCTCCCGCGGACGCTTAGATTGTGGAAAGAGCTCCCTGCCAAGGTTTTCTCTAAGGACTTCAGTACTGATACTTATGATGTCATCGTTTTGTCAAGCCCTAGCGTAACCAGACATTTTACAATTTTACTTAAAATAACATTAATTTAGACCCTTTTGATATGAAATAATACGCCGTTTTACAAAGTGAAGCAATATAATTACGTAAAACAGTTTTCTGAGCCAATTTTTGACAGAAATTCGACAAAATATGGTTTTAAAAAATACATGGAAACTTAGTATTTACGTGTGAAACGTATGATTGTCCGGGTTATTTCTTCCTGTGACGCAACATGTTATCACCGCTGCAAGAATGCAACACGAATTGCATCTATAAATGCACCTTTTATATAATGTAATGTTTCGCAATATAACACGTTAATATTAAGTTCATATTTATATAATTAAAACTATTTTCCTTATAGGGACTAGTTTCAGGTTTAAGAAAATTTAATAACAATAAGTGTAAAATTGTATTAAGTTAGGTAAAAGTAGAGTAGGTGTGTTTCATTTCCCCTCTTTATTATTTGTTACTGTCAAAAATAATATATTGTGTGAGTACCGACATGTTGTCGACTTAGTACGCACTATCCCCAAGAAAGCGGGAATTTCACTTTAATGTATATATGTAAACCATATGCCATTTGTTGGGCAAAAATGTACCGAACTACTATATAAAGTTCTATATAGACCGTATGCACGGTTACTGAGTTACAGGTGTTCTTGCGTTGATCTGGATGACGTAAATTAGTAGGCAGACTATGAGTGTAAATAACCTTTAATTTTTTGGTTTTACATATACAAATTGCTAATAAAACAATAACAGCTGTTAATCGTGTCGAGTTGTTGAATACAGTGTCTTCGTGGCGGCTTTGCTTGACCAATTACAGCAGTTTAAGATGATGTGATAGTGAGCGCCCATTGGTTGTGTATGTATTACGTGATATCTCATAAATTCAGCAGTTACGGTTCAAATTTAACTTGACTTTGTATAAGTATGAGTAACATAGTAACATACTCCCAGCCTTGAAAACTGTAAGTTTTTAATGATTAAAGCCACAGCTCCACCACGCTAAAGTTCTTCTTGGAAAAGAGGGCAAATCTTCGAAAAGGCACGTCGCACTGTGCCCTTACTTGTTTTGATATCAGCCACCCTGGCGATTCCGTCTTTCCCTGGATAAGTTTTTATTATTCGTCCTAAGCTCCATTTCAGTGGAGGTAGATTGTCTTCTTTAATAATCACCAACGTATTTTCATGGAGGTCGTCTGTATGGTATTTCCATTTGTTCCTGGTTTGTAATTCTGACACGTTTTCTTTACACCACCGTGTCCAAAAGTGTTGACGGATTTGTTCAACTCTTTGGTATCTCGTTAAGCGATGCTCAGGAACGAAGTTCAGATCAGCGCACACAGGAGAAGTCAGCGGACGTCCAACCAAGAAATGAGCTGGGCTAAGTGGAAGGAAATCCTCTGGGTCCGATGACATCGGAGACAGAGGTCTGGAGTTCAGAACGGCTTCGATTTGAGTCAAAACCGTGCTGAGCTCTTCGAAAGTTAAATGGGCGTTTCCTATTACACGTCGCAAATGATACTTACAACTTTTGACCCCCGCTTCCCATAAGCCACCAAAATGACTAGCGTATAGCGGTTCCATTTTAAATTTAATATCTTGAGATTCAGCATATTTTTTTATTTCTCCAGATATATTAGATAAATTTTAAGCAAATTCGTTCATGAGACCAATAAAGTTTTTTCCATTATCGCTGAAAATTTCAGCTGGTTTTCCCCGACGCGATATAAACCGTTTTAGTGCTAATAAGTATGCATCAGATGTGAGGTCACTGACCAGTTCTAAATGAACTGCGCGCGTTGTAAAACAAATAAATAAACATATATAAGACTTTATGGTTTTAGCGCCCCTACCTTTACGATTTAATATGAGCACTGGACCGGCATAATCGACGCCGCATTTTAGAAAGGGAAAACCTGGTTCAAGACGTTCCTGGGGTAAATTGCCCATGATAGGAGTTAAAGGTTTATTTCGCAGTCGTGCACATCTAAAGCACCCATGGACTACCTTTTTTGCTAAATTTCTAGCCCCTAAAGGCCACCAAATTTCTCTTAATGTGAATACTAACAGTTGTGGCGCGGCGTGCAACAACCGTCTATGTTCATAACGAAATAATAATAATGTGAAATGATGCTTTGATGGGATTAAAATAGGGTGTTTTTTGTCAAAATTAAATGTGCCAGAGTTTTCTATGCGACCACCAACCCTTATTAAGTTATCGTCGTCTAGAAACAAATTTAATCTTGATAAACTAGGATTTTTATTTTTTAACAACCGCCCTTTGTTAGAGCAGTCGAGTACGTCACGGTATGACTCATACTGAGATAATTTTGCGAGTAATAAAACAGATTGTTTCAATTCATCGACGTTTAAATCACCAGTGCGTTTGTTTACTTTGTTGCGTGCGTTATGAATAAACCGTAAACAGTATGCCATGGTACGCTGCATTCGGTTGAATTGAGAAAATCTAGAAAACTTAAATACTAAATCTGTTTCTTGACTCGAAACTAAAATATGCGTATTGGTTTTTAATTCGGGTAAGTCTTTAGTTTCAGGAGACGGTCCTAAACAGTGTTCAAAATTGATACTGTGCAAAAACTGTGGACCTTCCCACCACAATGATGAGCTTGAAAGGGTGTCTAAATTACGACCTCTGGAAATTATATCTGCCGGGTTATTTTCTGATCTTAAATGACGCCACGGATGGTTTTTTGTAAGTTCATGAATTTCTGTCGTTCTATTTTGAACAAAGGTTTTTAATAGATTAGGTGTCATTCGCAACCAACCTAACACAATAGTCGAGTCTGTCCAAAATATAGTTTTATTAAAACGAATGCGAAGTGAATCATTTATTTTCGAATATAGTCTGGCACCTACCAGTGACCCACATAATTCCAACCTTGGAATGATTACTGGTTTAATTGGCGCAACTCTTCCCTTAGAACACAATAACCTAACGGTGACATTATGTTGGTTATTTATAGTGCGTATATACGCACAAGCTCCGTAACCAGTAAGAGAACTGTCTGTAAAAATGTGCAGCTCAAAACAAATGGGTTCATTACATATTACGAGGCGTGGAATACGAATAGTGTTTAAAATATTGAGATTTTTCACGAATTTTTTCCAAATGTTTGCAACGTCATTTGGAACCTGTTCATCCCAGTCTATTTTTAACAGCCACAATTTTTGTAAAAGTACCTTTGCAATAATAATAGTAGGACTTAACAAACCGAGAGGATCAAAAATTTGAGATGAACCCGATAATATTGTGCGCTTCGTTATGGGCTTTGAATCCATCTCGAGTTTTGTATGATAGTACAAGTTATCGGTTTGATTGTACCACCCTAATCCTAACGTTTTGTTTTGAACGTTTTCTCCTAGTGACAATTCCTTTGAGGTGTCCATTTGATCCTGAGAGTTATTAAAATTAAAATTATAAACCCATTTACGCAATGGAAAACAACCAGATTGCAAAACTTTAGTAGTTTCTTGACAAATTTCTATTAAATTATTCATATTAGGGTTGCCACAAATCAAGTCGTCAACGTAAAAGTCTTCGTTGATTGTTCGTGCCACTTCAGGGTTGCTACAGTCTTGAGCTAATTGTTTTAAGCATCTACAACTTAAATAAGGCGCTGAAGCTGTACCGTACGTTACTGTATTTAACCTATAGACTTGCAAGGGTTCAAATGGATTTTCGCGCCAAAGTATTAATTGTAAGTCACGTTGGTCTTCAGCGACTAATATTTGCCGGAACATTTTTTCGGTATCCGCGCATTTTGTTTTCTCTAAAACGTAGCAAAATTGACATCAAGTCACCCTGTATAGGCGGCCCTACTAATTGCAGATCGTTTAGTGACTGTCCTGAGGTGGACGATGCGCTTGCATCGAACACGACCCGTAGACGTGTTGTTTTCGAATGTTCACGAAACACTCCATGGTGTGGCATGAAATAATTCGGGGTTCCGTAATCATTTATGAGACTCATGTGACCTAAAGAAATATATTCCCGAATAAAGTCACTGTAAAGTTTTTTATAATCGGGGTTGCGGTTTAAGCGTTTTTCTAATGCAAAAAAACGTTGTTCGGCACGTTTTCGTGTATCACCTAAATTATCGGGAGAGTACTTAAAAGGAATACGCACACAGAACCGACCATCGGCAAGCTGTCTGGTTGTTTTCCTAAAGCTGTCTTCACATGCACGCTTCTCTTCGTTTCGCGATTCATTTATTCTGGCACAAATAGGTAAATCTTCAATTTCCCAAAATTTACGTAATTGTTCATCTATTGAGAATTGTATGTCCACCGATCGCATAAAATTACACTGAATATTCTTATAGTGTCTAGTTTTCTTAGTAAAAATAGGGCCAGATATGATCCATCCCAGATGCGTATTTTGAAGAACAGGACCGTTATTTAATCGTATTTGACCCGTTTTTAACAAATCCCAGAACACATCTGCCCCTAATAATAAGTCTATGGGTTGACTCTCAAAGAAATTGGGATCCGCTAATTGAATTCCATGTATGTGAAATTGTTCGCTTAGCATAGTAACAGATGGTAATGCGGACGTTATATGCGGCAGTACTAGGCACTTCGTGCGCGCATTGTATGTGCCCGTCAACGAATTAAATTTTATTTCACATATTTTAGTGCATTGTGATACTGAGCCTCCAATGCCCTTAATTAATTGAGTGGACTGTATTAATTGTGCATTTAATTTGTCGCATAATAGTTGCGTGATAATGCATCGCTCGCTACCGCTATCTAGTATCGCGCGAGCAGTGTGACACTTACCTAATTGATCAATGATTGTAACGAGTGCGGTTGATAACAAAACTGGTTGCTGCGATGACGACTGCGCGCATTGTACGTCTGTGTGTGTGTTGTTTACCTGGTTTGTTAGAACTTGTGCATGTGATGATATAGATTGACTCATGGAACCTGCCGAACCTGTACCATTGAAACTAGATCCATAAGCCTTACTATTACGGTTGTTTTCATAATTTTCCTTAGATACGTCGCGATGTACTAATGAATTGTGTTTTTTATCACATTTTCTACACGGTCCGAACCTGCAGACGTCAGCGTTGTGTCCAACGCGTAAACAATTATCGCATAATTTTTTATCGCATATTATTTTTAATCTTTCTTGCAAGTTTATATCGAGAAACGATTGACAAGAATACAAAGGATGTTTACCGTTACACATTGGACACAACTTTGATGACATTTTGTATAAACCCTTTTTGTGTGAATTATCTGTAAAAACATTACAATGTACTTTTGGTGCAGAGTTTACATTATAACTTAAGTGTCTTTTACTCTCTTGTGTGTGTGCGTTTGGTTTACTGTGAGTTACACTTAATGTTTCTAAGATGTCGGCTCGGTTTTTCAAAAATGACAACAAATCGTCAATTTTCGGTTTTGTTTCGTCGGACTTTGATAATGCTGTACTCTTGTGCTGTTCCCACTTGCGTTCTGTGGTTGAATCGAGCTTCGAGACAGTCATATAAATAATCAAGGTATCCCACATATTTGTGGGTTCCCCTAGAAGTTTTAAGGCACGTAAATTTTTCAAAACATTGTCTACAAGTTTTCTTAACAAAACCGGCGATTCTTTTGATAGTGATTGAATGGAAAACAAAGCCTTGACATGATTATGCACGAGTAACTTACTGTTATTATATCTATTAAGTAATAACTCCCACGCAATATCATAGTTATTTGCGGATATTTCGAGGGAATCTATAACTAATTCAGCACTACCTTTTAACGATGATTTTAAATAGTGAAATTTTTGAATATTACTTATCTCTTTACAATTGTGAACTAATGAAAGAAAGGTGTCACGGAATTCCAGCCAGTGCTCATATGAACCGTCATAGGAGGGTAATGAAATCGTAGGTAACTTTACGGAATGTAAGGCATCACTACCCGAAGACCTTTTATTATCGTCAGCGAGCTCATCATCCTTGACCATACACTGAGTCTGAGCCAGTATATTATAATATTCGGTTTCAAAGTCGTCTCGAATGTCAAGTAACTTTTCAGACTCAGTCTCAGGAAGAATCTCTTCTATTTGTTTTTGAATTTCGTCAAATTCCGTGTACAAACTTATTATTCCTTGTATACGTAATTTTATCTCAGCCTTTTGGTTCATGGATAAAACTTGGCTATCATATAGTTCTATATATTTTTTAAACTTAGTCAACCTACCCCTGATGAAACCCCTCTTTTTATTTAGTTCTCTCACAATATCGGAATGCTTAGAATCGGAAACAGATGTACTAGTCATTATGGTGTAGTATAGAAAGCGAGGTATGTACTTACGATTTTTAAGTTCCACTGAGACTATGTATAGGCAAACTGCAAATATATATTTCACTATTTTTTGTTACTAAATTAACTTGGTTAGAACGCTTCACTATCACTCCTGTGCTGCTGCCGTTGGCTATTGCCGATTGCGTAGTCGCTGGTGCGTGGATCCGGAGTCGTAGGTCCAAATTTATGTTCTTGCGTTGATCTGGATGACGTAAATTAGTAGGCAGACTATGAGTGTAAATAACCTTTAATTTTTTAGTTTTACATATACAAATTGCTAATAAAACAATAACAGCTGTTAATCGTGTCGAGTTTTTGAATACAATGTCTTCGTGGCGGCTTTGCGGCTCCCTCTCTCCTTGCTTGACCAATTACAGCAGTTTAAGATGACGTTATAGTGAGCGCCCATTGGTTGTGTATGTATTACGTGATATCTCATAAATTCAGCAGTTGCGGTTCAAATTTAACTTGACTTTGTATAAGTATGAGTAACATAGTAACAACAGGTAAAAATAGGTAGCGTATTGAGTATTGTATATTCCTTCTCCCTTACTCCTATTACAATAGACTGAAATAGGGATGTAAAAGGGATATAAAAATAGATAAATTTTTTCATGACTAAACAAACGGACAGACACCAAAAGTACTGAAAGGTATGTCCGAATTTTAGATCCATTTTTTGAGATTTAGCACAAAGTCTGTAGCCGTTGATGATAATAAATGCACCCAGCGCGGTTGCCGTTTTATGATGCACTGGCGGGGGCCTTGTCGCCGCGTACCTAGAGCCACGACAAAGGTGTTCGGTTAACAAAGGATACACCGAACAATTAGTTATTGGATGGGTGACGGGGACGCTTAGCGACACACTTATTGTTTTTGTCTGTCTTCGTAAATAATATAAATGGCACTTGACCGATTTTTTCATGTTGAAAGTCGCCCCCCTTCTTTTTAGAAGACGTAGATCCGCGCTTGCCTTGGAATTTGTAAACAAACTAATGGGTGTTTAAATAAAATAAACTATTGAAAACGTGATTGCGACGGTATAATTAAAAACTCATATAAACTCACACGGGACATGTTTCGGAATATTTTTTGCAAAATTCCTTTTGCTCAGCGGCACCGTTCCGCTCCAGTACTTAAACATCAATATGAAATATAATATGGTTGTCTTCAAGTTTTTCTACCTACTCTTGGTGTGTTCTTAATTAATATGTTACGTTATGTATGTTGCAGCCTGGTCAGCGCGACCTCCTGCTGACACGGCTACTGCCGGGTGCGGTGGCCCCCCCGCGGCGCCAGCTGGCGCAGCCGCGTCACCTGGAGCCGCCAGTATGCGATTTCAGTCTCCAAAAATATTCATAATTTAATTAATAAACTATTTTTCAGTGCTTCTTCTTTTTAATACTCAGCCGGTCACAACTCAAACACGCGATGGTTTCAGAAATAGAGTTTGTTTTGTTTGTAACCTAAGTGTCTCTCATACGCATCTCCAGTGTCTCTCATACGCATCTCCAGTGTCTCTCATTCGCATCTCCAGTGCGCGCAGATCATAAGGTTCCGTGTAATAAAACAAGGGATAGGTTTACGAACGTCTATATTCTGAGGAATATATTGGTTGCACATTGCAATACATAGGTACTTATCTAGCATATATATTATAAGGGTGTGCATGCACTACACCTCCCAAGGGTTTTTAAAAAAAAAAACAAAATAAAAGTTTTTTTTTGTTACATTAAAACACATTACATAGAAAAATTATAAAAATGATATTTACGAAATTACGGAATACGGAAATATCGCAAAGTTAAAAAAAAACAAAGTACACCATACACAAAGTAAGTACACAATAATTACCACGTTCTAACATAATAAACTAAAAAAAAAGAATAGTAAAATGACACACATAAACACAATTTATTTAGTATATGACTTAGTTCTATTTTTATCTATATTATTATTTTCTTTGAATATTATTACATTCGGTGAAAAATCTTTAAGGACTATAAGGTCCATGATAAACGTTGTCAAATCGACTTGCAGTTTCGTTCTTAACTGAAATCAAATCATTTTTCTTATAAAATACAGGATTTACATTTTTATCATAATATTCTTCTCTTGTGTGCTTTGATAAAAGTAGATTTTCTTTAGCTTGAGCATGAGATTTATGTAAGCTGTATTTAGTTTCCTGTGCATAATCTTCATAATTATATAGAGGCTCAACAGTTTTTGTCAAATTACTGGGTATGTTACAAATTTCGGTAATTCCCGCTAGTAGGTACACCCAATTAGTTGACCGTTGACCGTTGACCGTTGAACTAATGGGAATTTTTTGTTGCAGTAGTTCAACTATGAAATTTATTTTTAAGAGTTGAACTAAATACTGGGACAATCTAGTTGAACTAACTCACAGGAGCTTATTCAGTTGACTTAAATGATGAAATTTATATATTTGTACTTTATAAATTTGGTAAAAATATTTAGCGTGTTTGACAAACGTCACAGAACCAATATTGTTGTGAAATCGTGGCATTTCGAAATTGATAAGAATTTGATAAAACCCGTGACGCTCATACGTCTGTTAAAAACATTAAAAAGCGAGGCGACGCGACGTGAGGTGTCGGTAGAAACTTTAAGCCAACTAACGAATAAAAGAAGTAAACGAAACATAAAAATAGACCACAACATAAGAGGTATTCAAATGCAACTTGTAAGCAATTATCAGAGCTTGCTTTGGAAAAAATTGCGTTCTTAAAATTATGCAAATTACTAGCTTTTGCCCGCGGCTACACCCGCCCCAAATCTGGTTATAGGAATGTTTTGAAGATGTATAATGCCTTATACAACTCGTGATAAGATAGTTTGTAAAGAAACTACAAGACTGCAATCAATGGTTACGGAGATATAGCCTGTAATAGTTTGACAGCTGTCATCTGAAATACAGCTCTTGGAGAGATCTATCATTTTTCAATAAACAAACAAATAAAATCACCAAACGCGCTGTATTGGCCTATACTTCGCAAATTTTTGACCCATTAGGGTTAGTTGGACCATGTGTACTTAAGGCAAAAATACTCTTGCAAAAATTGTGGATTTTAAAATGCTCGTGGGATGAGAGTCTACCAGCTGAATTGCACATATTATGGTCAAATTTCTACGATAATTTACCTTACCTTAATAACCTTAAAGTGCCACCATCAGTTATTTGTGATTCCACGAGGGACAACCCGGCAGATATTATTTCACGCGGAATTAATGCGAAAAACCTTTTATCCTTTGACCTGTGATGGTTTGGGCCAAAATTCCTGGCAAAGGACCCAACTCAGTGGCCTAAAAAACCAAATTTAGACACAGAATTACCAGAAACATCTATTAGTCTGCTAACTGGAATATCAAATACAGACCAGACTTATAATTAAAATATGCAAATTATCAATAAAAGCTCTAACTTTTCAAAACTAATTAGAACACAAGCCTACGTAAAAAGATTCATAAATAATGTTTCAAAAAATAAACCAAAGTTAAAAGGGCCATTACAAATATCTGAGATTAATTGTGCTCAAAACTTCATTTTGAAAATAGCACAGAAAAACATGTTTCCTGAAGAATACCTACTATTATCCTGTGGAAAATCATTACCCTCAAAAAATAAATTTCTTTATCGCCTTATTTAGACAACAATAACTTGATTAGAGTTGGTGGCAGGTTAAATAATTCGTTTTACAATGATGACATAAAACATCCTATAATCTTGTGTAGTAAGCATAATATTACTAAGTTAATTTTTGAAAGTTACCATTTAAAACTTCTTCATGCAGGTTCTCAGTTATTACTAGCTCAAATCAGACAGTAAATTTTGGCCACTCGATGGTAGGAATTCAGCAAAAAAAAACTGTACACTCATGTGTAAAATGTTTTCGGCATAGAGTAAAACCAGGTAACCCAATAATGGGTAATTTACCTAAAGAGCGTCTTCATTTGCAATTTCCATTTTTTGACACTGGTATTGATTATGCTGGACCAGTGCTGATAGCTGAAAGTAAAGGTAGGGGATGTAAACTAATTAAATCATACATATGCATATTTGTATGCCTAGCAGTAAAGGCTGTTCATTTAGAATTAGTGTCAGAGCTCACTAAAGAAGCCTTTATAGCAACTTTTAAGTGTTTTATTGCTCGTCGCGGTAAATCTGCACCAATTTTTTGTGACAATGCTACCTATTTTACTGGCACTCATAACGAACTAATTCAGCTTTTGAATTCACCAGGTGTTCAAACAGGCATTTCTGAATTTAATCTTAAATTAAATTTCTCACCACCTTACATTCCCCATTGGGGTGGTCTTTGGGAATCTGCTGTAAAATCAGTAAAATATCATCTCCGTCGTATATTAAATTTAACTCATTTGACATTTGAAGAAATGTCTACATGTTTGAGTGAAATTGAAGCAGTTCTTAACTCGCGTCCTTTAACACCTTTATCCGATGATCCTTCCGATTTTACTCCACTAACACCTGCTCACTTCCTTATTGGGTGGCCACTTTTGTGTGTTCCAAGTTCGCAAATCACTAACGGAAGTATAGGCGCTCTTCAGAGATTTCAGAGGATAGAAGTACTGAAACAACATTTTTGGAATAGGTTCCAAATAGAATATGTTTCACTTTTACAGAAGAAGCTAAAATGGCATCATTAAAGAAAAGGTGGCTGCTTGGGCGGATAATTCGGGTTTATCCTGGAAGGTACGGCTCAATTCGAGTCGCAGACATACAAACAAAAAAAGGTATTTTGAAAAGAGGTTTTAACAACATTTGTCCACTGCCATTGGAGGCGTAACATATAAAACTTTGAACTATAAACGGATATCAGTTACGTTTCAAAAAACCCGTCGACACAACGACTCACCTTTGTTATCTTATTATTATAGATTAAATACTTCTAATCCTAGATTATCTTTTTTTCTTATTTAAGGATCCTAGGAATTGAATATTGTGGAGATTTAATTCCTAGGATCCTTAAATAAGAACACAACGACTCACCTTTGTTATCTTATTATTATAAATTAAATACTTCTAATCCTAGATTATTATTTTGTCTTATTTAAGGATCCTAGGAATTAAATATGACCAATATTCGACTTTGACTTCGACTTCGACTTCAACATTGAAACAGCGCCGTCACTGCCTATTCGCTAGTTCGCCTATTCTGTCAGATAGAAATTTATGGTAGAAAGAAATCTCAATTATCTCAATAGGAAGGAATATATTAACAGACTTTGTGCTAGGACATTTTTAGCCACGTACAGCAAAACCTTCAGTAAAAGTAGAAGTGGGAACTAAGATTATACCAGCCATAATAATTATATTGCCCACTGAAGAACTAGGTCTGCCAAGAGATACAGTAATTACTATGTGTAATCCATGTCCATCCTTAGCGGCGTTAGTAGGGTTTTACTATTTTTGCTGGTTAGCTAGTGTAGGTGAGCGCTGATGTACATCTTAAGGGGGCGCCCCTTAAACCTCCTTTCAGGTCGCAAGTCCTACACATGGCTACCTAGTTCCCACTCTAAAAAACGAATGGATTAAGCATTCGTATGGATTTTACTTTCAAATGTGGAAGTAGCAAAAATTAGGGTTTCTTTGCGTAGGGATGATTGAAAAATGATATAACTCTAAAGAGTTATATATTACTAAAGAAAGAAGAAAGAAAGAAAGAAAGAAAGACATAATTTATTTAGCAGTAAGCGCAACACAAGTACATATTAAATACAAAAAAACTAATACTAAAGAGATACGATTTGTTGCGCCAAGCCAAAAAGGACCTCACTCAGTATAAAGCTGCAGCAGTAAGACACAGCACTGATTTTCAGTGAGGACCTAGTGTTTGTCGTCGGAACTACGAAACAGTTTACAAATTAAGTACAAAAATCCACTACAAAGACTAATATAAATAAAAAAAAAACAATATAATATAATATGGTATAATATAATAATATGGTTAGTACATTTTAGTTTAGAAATTAGAATTATGTTAGTATTACGGTTTTATAATGAAAACTACTGTTGCTATAATATGCTATTACAAATAAACGCGTCTAGGCTGTATGGACTAAGTCCTTTGCTGCTATTGTGGCAAATAAAAAAATAACGTAGACTTACATCAACTTACATATTATTATCTATGACCGACAAATACCTCGGACATATACTATTATCTGTGTTGTGATCTATGGTTTTTATAGATGCAAAAAATATAAACAGAGTTCAATTAAAATTTAATTGTGTAAAGTGTCGGTGTTTTGAATTAAACTATTAAACTTATTACTAAAAGTTATTCTTATATCTGTAATTTATGCCGTATACCAAACAAGGAAGAAAATATTTGTAAAGTACCTGCGTCGTGCGTTAGTTCTGGTATTCAAATATTTGCTTTGTTAAGGTGTTTTTGTGCCGACTTTAGAAATGGTGAAAACTCAAAGTAGGCATTACTTATGATCGTAGTTTTAGCTATATTTATTTTCTTGTATATTTTCTCTAATGCTTATTTTGTATACTATTGATTGCTATATTACTCTGACGTACTTCTAAAACAACTGGGTTTACTACTTATTTAACACAACTGTTTTCGGGTCCTACCACTTTTGACGATCACGCTAGGCCAAATGAAATAAAAATCTACATCATTATTAATCATTAGTTTCATTATCTAATTTATCTCTGAGTGAGTGTAGATGGGGCTTCGAGGTTTCCTAGAACATTTTATTATTTTATTAATAAATTTATATTTTAAGACATTATTATTGGGGGGCGGCCTGGACGAAGCGAAGGCGTTCGATCGGGTCTGGCACCGGGGTCTTCTATCGAAGTTGCCATCATACGGAGTGCCCGAGGGTTTGTGCAAATGGGTGGCTAGCTTTTTGTCCGGCAGATACATACGAACCGTAGTTGACGGTAGTTGCTCTGATAGCATGGACATTAACGCTGGTGTCCCGCAAGGCTTTGTGCTGTCTCCTACGCTGTTTCTACTGCATATCAATGACATGTTGGACATCAACAATATACATTGCTATGCGGATGACAGTACTGGGGACGCTTATTACACGGGTCGTGCAAACATCCCTCGTTCCATTGTGGAAAAAAACTGCGGAGAACTTGTGTCTCAAATCGGGACCACACTGTCCAAGGTCTCTGACTGGGGACGGATAAACTTGGTCCGATTCAACCCTACAAAGACACAAGTCTGCGCGTTCACCGCTAAGAAAACCCTATTCACTGTAGTCCCACAATTTCAGAACACTCCCCTCTCTATCTCTAAGAGCATTGGAATCCTTGGTGTTGACATCTCCAGCGATGTTCAGTTCCGAGATCATTTGCAAGATAAGGTGAAGCTGGCGTGCAAAAAACTAGGTGTACTCAACAGCGAGAGGCAGTACTTCACGTCGGGGCAGTGGTTGCTGCTTTACAAGTCGCAAATTTGACCCGATATGGAGTACTGCTGCCATCTCTAAGCGGGTGTACCCGGATACCAGCATGGCCTTTTTGACTCGGTTCAACGACGGGCTGTGAGAATTGTCGACGATCCCAAACTCACTTGCCGTATCGAACCCTCAAGTCTGAGGACAGACTTTGCCTCTCTGTGTGTTCTACCGCTTGTACAATGGGATGTGTTCTGCGGAATTGTTCGAAAGGATGCCTACGGCTACTTTCTACCATCGCACCGCTCGCCATCGGCAGGGAATTCATTCTCACACTTTAGAACCGAAATGGCCGCGTACAGTGCTATTTCAGAAAAACTTTCTCCCGCAAACGCTTCTTCAAGAAAGAAGTTATTGGATTTTTGAAGGGTTGGCAATGCGCGAATGATACCCCTGGTGTTACAAGCCATAGGCCACGGTGACCGCTTACCATCAGGCGGACCGTGTGCTTATTTGCCACCTTTTTTTTTTTTGCTTTTTTCAACATCTTGAGTTCCTTGTTGGTTTGGTGGTGCCGGTGAGCACTTGTTCTAACTCAGGGTCAGACCGGTAACTGTAATGCAAACAAAAAATAATAAGGTCATTTTTAATATTATACAAACAAAAATCCATGTATTTAGATTTTAAAAAACAAATTTAAATATTTATGGTAAAAACAAAGTAAACTCGGTTCTTTACGTTTTTAATTTATTAGAAGTAGGTACAATGAGCTACTAAATATGTAGGTACAATGAGCGAGTCATTCTCAAATCGACTCGCCTGTTGTGCGGTCGTGTTCTTGAGCATCGAGTGCTGTCATTGTGCTCCGTGGTGTGGTGACTTAGCTGGTGCGCATTTCTGTGTAAGTGTTTTGCCTCAGTGCTGACTACTGAGTATCGTTTCTTGGGTTATTGCCCGCGATACTTGGGACTCCGCTTAAGTGTAGACGCTGTTCAGTTGTGTGCGGTTCGCCACTCCGCGCATTATCGCGTTTTAAGTGTCGATTAGTTTGTAAGAAATCCAGTTCCGAGTACTCCAGCGCTGGAAGGTGAGATCGTGTACCTCTTTTCAGATCAGAGTTATTATAGGTATTCACCAAACAAACCGTAGCACTGCGGCGCGTTTGGCCACACTTAGGTACTCTTGGTCCCCGTCAGCAATGACGGGGAGTCACTAGGTACTCAATCCCTACATCTCGGCCACCTCGATATTGTCGAGCTACTCAGTGATTTACTCTGGACCAGCTAGGGACAATCGTTGTGGCTCTTGTTCGAGATCGCCCAGAGCTGGTCCAAGCCTGCATTTCTAAGGCTTTAGGGACCGACATCACATCTGCGTCCATCACATCCGCGCGTCTGTCCATCACATCGCGTTCGCCTCCGCGTTCCCCTTCTCGCTCGCGCTCCCCCCGCACGCGCTTTCTCTGCCGCGACCCGCGACTCGATCGCCGCAATCATCGGGCCACTCTACCCCCGCCACCTCTTTGCAGGCCGACCGTCCCTCTACGTAACGGAAGGAAAAATCTCCGCCCCCCATTGTCATCATAGACATGGGGGCATGGCCAAACATCGCAAATGCGATGATGGCCAAGCGTATTAATTATACGCACGCCCGGAACGATGCCGAGCGCGTCGTAAAATAATTTAAGTCTCATGTCAGTTACTTAATTAGAAAGATAATAAGAAGAACTAATAAACTTGTAAGTTATCTTGAATGAGTTTGTAAGTAAAAAAATTAATACTCACTAAAATTTTTTTGACTGGTGCAAGCCGAATGAAGAAGTGTAGAGTAACTAGCTGACGCGCAGAGTTCCGGTCTCGGAGAACTTGGTGCTGCTGAAGAGAGACTTGTGCAGAGAGTTTGGTGCTGCTGCTGCGTAGACCGAAGTGATTGTGGTAGGAGACTAACTTCAATGCGAATGGTGACAATAGTCCTACAATTCTGAACTTTTATACGCGAAAATTACAAAGTAATCTAAATTCAATAGGGTTACGTAAAATCACAAACTTGTAGTGTGCAACACGCAAAGTTAATCATTACTAATACCAAAAAATCAAAGTTTTTGATGATCAAATGATGAATTAAAGATGTTTCAATGGCAAATAAGACGTTTTATTTAAATGTTGTTGTCTTTTACCAACTTTTAATAGTGTAAATAAATTGCACCTCAAAAGAATTTTGTGTAGGAAATCCATATAATTAAACGTATTACTAAGTTTGTTCAATTGTATGAGCACGTGCGAAAATTAGCTAAGTTCGATTCGAATCTATGTAAGAGTTCCGTTACTTATTGCGTTATTATTTACCTATACAGAATATTTAACTTATTGCGTTATACGTTATTTATTGCTTTGTAAACATTTGAGTGATATGTTACCTAAGGTTATTGGTTAAGTAGGTAACCTGATAATTGTTTACCAAACAAAAGATACGCAAATACCAGCTAATAAATTGCCAAAGAATATCAAAGCTAGAGTTTTAAACAGGCATGGCCAACCTTTGGCATGTTGAGGGCCAAACTTTAGCGTACAAATACGTTTGCGGGCCGCGTTTAAAAGTACATGGTTCATTTTAAAGTAGTGATAATATTTTTTGCGATAGATATTAGACATAAAATAATACGACAATGTTATTATAGTACAATTTATTAAAATAACAAAATGAAATTAAAAAATGGTACATTATAATCAAATCGTTAAAATTTGCAATTGTTACAAACTACGATAGTTACATACACCGAAATCAATGAGACATAATCCATCGATATTTGGATTAATTCCCCTGATACACAGAAGTAAAGTATTTTCCAAATTATCGTCAGTCAGTCTTGTACGATGTGGTGATTTATTAACTTTCATCAATGAAAAGAGCTGTTCGCATTTATAAGTACTGCCAAACGCACAAATCATTTGCGAATTTTCTAAGCTGCAGAAAATTGTCTTTTTCTAGGTATCTTTTGTAGAAATCGCACAACTCTACGTCTTCAAATTTGGATTTTAGGAGTAAGTTTTCATGAATCTAGATCAACTCCATGTAACTGTTCAATTTGGGATTCGAACCCAAGCCTCGGCTTGCTATCACTTAGCCAGCATGACTAATTTTCTTCATCTTTTACCGATTTTGGAGTTGGGAATTTATTTACTGCTTCTACTTTAGATTGATCAGTTCGAAGGCCTTGGGAATCTTCTATATAGCCTAAAAATTTTAGGTTGTTTCTGCAAAATTTACTTTTCTTTAAATTAATGGTAGGATAAGCTTCTTTTAATTTTAGGTAAGCTTGATTTAACAATTCTAAGTGTTCCTCGAACGTAGGAGATATAATAATGATGTCATCGATGTATGCTAAGATTTTACCCTAGAATATTTCGACCTAACCATATATTATTGTATTAAGAATTGCTAGTAATTACCACCTATACCGGATTATTATTATTATTAATGTAAACTTGTTTTTTCTCATGTAAGTGACTTTTTGTCTTAATGGGAAATAAAGATCTATAAACCGAATTCGTTTCCAAACAGCAAATCTCCTAATTTTTGCATGCATTGAGCTGCATTGTAAAGCCCGAATGGTACAACTTTATAGTGTATGAGTCCCTGAATTGCTACTGCAGTCTTCTCTTTTGACTCTTCAGAGATGGGAATTTGGTAAAAACTTTTGGAAAAATCAATTGATATTTAGCATTATTTAATGAGTCCAAGATGACATCAATCCTTGGCGGTGGATAAGAACATTTTTTTGTTACACTATTTAATTTTCTTCTATCTATACAAAGTCTATTTGTGCCATCTGGCTTGACCACAAGTACTACTGGATCTGCCCAAGGACAAGATGACTCTTCTAAGATGTCGTTTTCTATAAGTTTCTCTTTTCTGATCTCATCTTTAGAACTTATATTATTTATTGAATTGTTTGGTTTTATATTTAATGTAGGGTATTGTTTTTAAAGATTGGAGTTAAAATAGTATTTAGTGTTAAAACTTTTAGAAGCCTTTTTTTGTTTTAATTTTTGATTTGTTTTAGTTGTTTGATAAAATGTAGGTTCTGAAATTTGTGCTTTTTTATTCGAAAAATTATTCTCTTTTTTGAAATGAAATGAAATTTATTTTTGCTAAGAACATGGTACGTTACAGAGGTGTTCTAATAATTACTGGAGGTTTCACATGATTCTGCCCTAACAGGGCATGCAAACATTAATAAAGTAAATTAATGATTACAATTAATTACATAAGAGATATTAAAATACAATACTTAATTACACACTTCATATTTATATTTTACTTTATGTCTACTTTCTTCAACATTAGGTATTCATTTATAGAGTAAAAACATTTTTGTAACAACCATTTAAAACATTTTCTTTTAAATATATTTATTGGTAATTCTTTAATTTGCGGTGGAAGTTTGTTATAAACTTTTATGTCCATACAATAGCTATTCTTCAAAAAATTTTGTCTTGTAATTTGGCATGACCAACTGGTTCGGATAGCGGATATTAAATTTTAAATGTGAGCTTTTCTAAATATATTTAGGTTAAGTTTTACAAATGTGCAAATTTCGTATATAAAGCCCACTGTGGAATAATTTAAGTCAGTTTCAAGTTTGCCAGTAATAACATTCATCACTTTCACGATTACAACGTGTTTTAGGCTGGTGTGTTCGATTTGTCTCAAATTTGAAACTCACCCCTGAAAATCAAGTTTTTTCACATTTTTGAAAATTCCTTGATGATTAATATCGTTACATTCAATCCAGTTTCTTTTCGGAGATAAAAGAGTTATTCTTAGCTAATAAAACGTGTCAAAGAGCAATACAAAAGCTTAAGCCTTTTATTGACGAGTCTAATGTTTTGCGAGTGGGGGGACGTTTATGTAATGCACAGTTACCTAAAACCGCAATTCATCCCATACTGTTGCCAAAAAATTCAAGAATATCTCAACTAATTGTTAATTATTGTCACCAGTTGTACTTACACTGTGGACCCAGAACACTCCAATCCCTCATACAGCGTAAGTTCTGGATTATAGGTATTCGTAACTTAATTCGTTCCCGTTTATCCAAATGTATCACTTGTTTTAAAGTGAATCGTGTGAGCCATCAACCATTTATGGGTGATCTTCCTGCTCTTAGAGTTCAACCGTCCCGGTGTTTCTTAAATATCGGTGTCGATTTTGCTGGCCCTTTCACTCTTAAAGAAAGCAAAAGGCGAAATGCTTGCACATACAAGGCATATGTATGTGTTTTCGTCTGTTTCGCTGTAAAGGCCATAAATCTCGAAATTGTCTCCGATTTATCTACTCTTGCGTTTATCACAGCATTCGATCGTTTTATTTCCAGTCGCGGTAGTTGCAAATTAGTGATTTCTGACTGTGGTTCCAACTTCTTAGGTGCAAAGCGGTACTTAAGTGAAATGTATCAATTTTTAAAAGGCAATTAATTACTCAGACATATCTGAGAATTTAAGTAATCGCGGAATAAAATGGTATTTAAATTCACCAACAGGTAATAAAATCAGAGGAATTTTTGAAAGTGGTGTAAAATCTAAGAAATTTCATTTAAGACGCGTTGTCGGAACACAAGTCTTGACCTTCGAAGAGTGTACTTACAAACGTTCATACGCCGGGCCATTTTATAACAGGCGGTCCACTGGTTTCATAGCCAGAACAAAATGTAGCTGATTCGTATATTCCCCCATTATTACGCTGGCAAATGCCACAGAAGCTTACGCAATCCTTCTGGCGTATCTGGCAGCAAGATTACCTCCATACTTTACAACAAAGGTCTCGTTGGTTTCAGGGACAGGCCAATATTCAAATAGGTAACGTTGTTATAATTGTTGAACAAAATCTTCCACCGTTGGAGTGGCGTTTAGGTAAAATAATAGAAATCCATCCTGGAACTGACGGCGTCGTACCTGTTGTCACAATTCGCAATTCGAATTGTCTGTTCCGCAGACCAGTTTCAAAAAGTGCTCTTTGCCAATTCAAAACTAAAATCAAATATTTTAATTATTAAACCTTCAAACTTTAACGATTTTAAATATATAAAATACATAATAAGGCAATTTTATTATCTCATAACAAATAACTAGGTAAATTACCAAAGGATATTCTTGTTTAGTCTTTTCTCTAATGAATTTGTTTGTGAAATCCTAGACAGATTTCAAGTGGGGGGTATGTTACTGCATGCAATAGCTTCCTTCCATCATCCTATCCTTACCTTACTTGGCAAATAAAAAAAGAAAAGTTACCTACATTCGATAACCAATGCTAATTTACGAAGAAGTGAAGAAATAAAAATAATCTCAAGATGGCGATTATCATCAAACAGTAAAAACGTGTTGGGTGGAATATAATTTAATTCTTATCTAATTGCGAGCTCGCTAGTGACAAACAATATATAAAAAGTGTTTTATATTATAAACTTATTATGTGATTAACGTTGAGTTAATCATATCGACATCTGCAATCTCGCAAAAGCCTAAGATGTGTGTGACTCCTTCAATCAACAAAAACGTGAGTCTTTTACCTACCTCTTCTATTTGTAAGTTGATTCCATTTCTTCCACTGAAATCATAAGCGAAATAAGCAAACAAATATCTATCTGTTCTAGGTTTTATTAATTAAAATCCTAACACACATTAAGATGGCAAATAAGCACGAGCGTTTGATACTAAGCTGTTACCGTATTCAGATATTAACAGGTATATTATGTTTTTTCTTAGGTTATTATTTGATAGAAAAGAAAAATACCTATTTTAGGCTTTTTTCTCTTGTTTTTGAAATATTAAATAAACTTCATTATGACAATATTATATATATATATATATATATAAATTGATGTAATGGATGCAACTTGCTAACTAAAGCATTTTTGAATGTCGTAATTCCTGAGCATTGAGGCAGTGCGGCATAAAATACAAACAACATATTGAATTCGTAATCACGAAACAATTATATATGGTCCTAAAAATATTTTGTATTTTAACAGTATGTAGAGACAAAAGCCGTAATGTGGTTATAATATGTAAACTTAGAAGTAAAATTTAATTGAATTTATTTAAAATTTTAAAAAATGTAACATAAGTTAGTTACTAAGTTACTAAGCTGATCGCATCAACATTTCTTTTAAACCAGGTCTGGGCAACAACCGGCCCGCTGTAAGATATGATCCGGCCCGCGAGACATTTTGAAAAAAACCCAATAAAAAAAATATTACATTAGGTACTTATACTCACGGGAGTGACAGTGAGGTGGCAAATATCAAATCCTTTGATGTTTGCCGCCTATATAAGCGGGTCGATGGCCCGAACGATGGTTCAGTTCTATTTGAGCTACCGAGGTGATAACTTGGACAAGCGATATCTTAGCGAACTGCTCGAGCCGTCAACTTGCTTTGGGAATTTGAGTGCATCTTACTAACTATAGTTTGTTATTAAGTTTATTGAACGAAAAGTAAACAAAAATGATGTCTGGTGGAAAAAAACGAAAAGTAGATACAGAGGGTCGCCAGTTTCAAGAAAAATGGACTGAAGAATTCTTTCTTATCTTGCACAATTGTAAAACTATTTGTTTGCTGTGTAATGTATCCACTTCAGTAGTGAAATCATTCAATATAAAGAGGCATTGCTCAACTAAACATGCTACGCTGCTTTCACTGACAGGACAATTAAGAACAGACAAAATCCAGAAGCTTACCGCAAATTTGGAAAAACAGCAACAAATGTTTCATAAACAAAGAACACAACTTGTTAATGTTGTGAAAGCTAGTTTTATAGTTAGCTCAAAATTAGCAAAAGCATTAAAACCATTTGCCGAAGGAGAATTTATCAAGGAGTGTATGTTAGAAGTTTGCGGTATCTTGTGTCCTGAAAAGAAAAATGAATTTGAAAACATAAGTTTGTCAAAACAAACTGTTGTTCGACGTATAGAAATGATGGCTAATGATATAAAAACAACATTGACTGACCGTATGGCTAGTTTTGAATCATTTTCCATAGCATTAGACGAGAGCACCGATTTGTCTGACCCAGCTCAACTGGCTATATTTATTCGAGGTGTTGATAAGGAGTTCACTGTTACTGAGGAATTGCTTGCTTTACAGCCGCTAAAAGGAACAGGAGAAGATATTTTTATTGAAGTTCAAAAGGTATTCCCAAGTTTTGGCTTGCCATGGTCAAAATTAATTGAAGTATGCACTGATGGTGCACCTTTTATGGTCGGCTTACGTAAAGGTTTCATCGGAATTATTAATGAAAAAGCAACAGAATGAAATGTGCAAAAAGATGATTTGATAGTCCTTCATTGCATTATCCACCAACAGAACTTATGTTCTAAATCCATTCGACTCCAGAATTTTATGAATGTGGTAGTAAAAACCATCAACTTTATTCGATCCTGCGGGCTTAACCATCGTCAGTTCAAGGAGTTTTTGGATGAAATATCAGCTGAATATAACGACGTAACATATTATTGTGCAGTCAGATGGCTGAGCAAAAGAAAAATGTTGAAACGGCAGACGACGATCTTAGAAATGAGATAGCAGACTTTATGAAAATAAAAGTTCTGAATCTGAATTAAGTGACCCAAAATGGATAAGTGACTTAGCATTTCTGGTCGATCTTACAGGCTATTTGAATGATTTAAATTAGAAACTTCAAAAACAAGGACAGTTAGTAAATAATTTGTACAGCCATTTGAAAGCGTTTCAGATCAAACTACGCTTGTGGTAGTTACAGATGCTGTCTGGTAACAGTTACCATTTCAACACGCTCTCTGCGTATCAAAATATTGCTTATGCCTAGTAGGCTGAAGAACTCAAGTTACTGTCGGAATAATTTTCGAACAGATTTAGCGACTTCAAAAACATGGAAGACAATTCGAAGTGCGAATTGTGACAACAGGTACGACGCCGTCAGTTCCAGGATGGATTTCTATTATTTTACCTAAACGCCACTCTAACGGTGGAAGATTTTGTTCAACAATTATAACAACGTTACCTATTTGAATATTGGCCTGTCCCTGAAACCAACGAGACCTTTGTTGTAAAGTATGGAGGTAATCTTGCTGCCAGATACGCCAGAAGGATTGCGTAAGCTTCTGTGGCATTTGCCAGCGTAATAATGGGGGAATATACGAATCAGCTACATTTTGTTCTGGCTATGAAACCAGTGGACCGCCTGTTATAAAATGGCCCGGCGTATGAACGTTTGTAAGTACACTCTTCGAAGGTCAAGACTTGTGTTCCGACAACGCGTCTTAAATGAAATTTCTTAGATTTTACACCACTTTCAAAAATTCCTCTGATTTTATTACCTGTTGGTGAATTTAAATACCATTTTATTCCGCGATTACTTAAATTCTCAGATATGTCTGAGTAATTAATTGCCTTTTAAAAATTGATACATTTCACTTAAGTACCGCTTTGCACCTAAGAAGTTGGAACCACAGTCAGAAATCACTAATTTGCAACTACCGCGACTGGAAATAAAACGATCGAATGCTGTGATAAACGCAAGAGTAGATAAATCGGAGACAATTTCGAGATTTATGGCCTTTACAGCGAAACAGACGAAAACACATACATATGCCTTGTATGTGCAAGCATTTCGCCTTTTGCTTTCTTTAAGAGTGAAAGGGCCAGCAAAATCGACACCGATATTTAAGAAACACCGCGACGGTTGAACTCTAAGAGCAGGAAGATCACCCATAAATGGTTGATGGCTCACACGATTCACTTTAAAACAAGTGATACATTTGGATAAACGGGAACGAATTAAGTTACGAATACCTATAATCCAGAACTTACGCTGTATGAGGGATTGGAGTGTTCTGGGTCCACAGTGTAAGTACAACTGGTGACAATAATTAACAATTAGTTGAGATATTCTTGAATTTTTTGGCAACAGTATGGGATGAATTGCGGTTTTAGGTAACTGTGCATTACATAAACGTCCCCCCACTCGCAAAACATTAGACTCGTCAATAAAAGGCTTAAGCTTTTGTATTGCTCTTTGACACGTTTTATTAGCTAAGAATAACTCTTTTATCTCCGAAAAGAAACTGGATTGAATGTAACGATATTAATCATCAAGGAATTTTCAAAAATGTGAAAAAACTTGATTTTCAGGGGTGAGTTTCAAATTTGAGACAAATCGAACACACCAGCCTAAAACACGTTGTAATCGTGAAAGTGATGAATGTTATTACTGGCAAACTTGAAACTGACTTAAATTATTCCACAGTGGGCTTTATATACGAAATTTGCACATTTGTAAAACTTAACCTAAATATATTTAGAAAAGCTCACATTTAAAATTTAATATCCGCTATCCGAACCAGTTGGTCATGCCAAATTACAAGACAAAATTTTTTGAAGAATAGCTATTGTATGGACATAAAAGTTTATAACAAACTTCCACCGCAAATTAAAGAATTACCAATAAATATATTTAAAAGAAAATGTTTTAAATGGTTGTTACAAAAATGTTTTTACTCTATAAATGAATACCTAATGTTGAAGAAAGTAGACATAAAGTAAAATATAAATATGAAGTGTGTAATTAAGTATTGTATTTTAATATCTCTTATGTAATTAATTGTAATCATTAATTTACTTTATTAATGTTTGCATGCCCTGTTAGGGCAGAATCATGTGAAACCTCCAGTAATTATTAGAACACCTCTGTAACGTACCATGTTCTTAGCAAAAATAAATTTCATTTCATTTCAAAAAAGAGAATAATTTTTCGAATAAAAAAGCACAAATTTCAGAACCTACATTTTATCAAACAACTAAAACAAATCAAAAATTAAAACAAAAAAAGGCTTCTAAAAGTTTTAACACTAAATACTATTTTAACTCCAATCTTTAAAAACAATACCCTACATTAAATATAAAACCAAACAATTCAATAAATAATATAAGTTCTAAAGATGAGATCATAAAAGAGAAACTTATAGAAAACGACATCTTAGAAGAGTCATCTTGTCCTTGGGCAGATCCAGTAGTACTTGTGGTCAAGCCAGATGGCACAAATAGACTTTGTATAGATAGAAGAAAATTAAATAGTGTAACAAAAAAATGTTCTTATCCACTGCCAAGGATTGATGTCATCTTGGACTCATTAAATAATGCTAAATATCAATTGATTTTTCCAAAAGTTTTTACCAAATTCCCATCTCTGAAGAGTCAAAAGAGAAGACTGCAGTAGCAATTCAGGGACTCATACACTATAAAGTTGTACCATTCGGGCTTTACAATGCAGCTCAATGCATGCAAAAATTAGGAGATTTGCTGTTTGGAAACGAATTCGGTTTATAGATCTTTATTTCCCATTAAGACAAAAAGTCACTTACATGAGAAAAAACAAGTTTACATTAATAATAATAATAATCCGGTATAGGTGGTAATTACTAGCAATTCTTAATACAATAATATATGGTTAGGTCGAAATATTCTAGGGTAAAATCTTAGCATACATCGATGACATCATTATTATATCTCCTACGTTCGAGGAACACTTAGAATTGTTAAATCAAGCTTACCTAAAATTAAAAGAAGCTTATCCTACCATTAATTTAAAGAAAAGTAAATTTTGCAGAAACAACCTAAAATTTTTAGGCTATATAGAAGATTCCCAAGGCCTTCGAACTGATCAATCTAAAGTAGAAGCAGTAAATAAATTCCCAACTCCAAAATCGGTAAAAGATGTCAGAAAATTAGTCATGCTGTGTAACGATGCAGGGAGACTTAAGCCTGGTTTCAGGCGTTGTCCGTCATAAATTTCATGAAAAACTTCCGCACCGATTAACATTTCTATGTCCGACGGTTTGTCAAAATAATCATCCGCTAAAGTCAGAGTTTAAAAGCTCGCGAACTTTCGAGGATACCTCGACTGTAGGCATTTGACTGGTTTTTCTTTTCATAACAATAGGACAGAAACTGAAAGACGGCTCATCTGAGTCGCGAGGTTGAATTACGCACGAAGTGACGCCTTTTACCTGGTCTTGTACAACGCTTACAGGTAGGCCTAGACGTTGAGCACATGACATCGTTATAAAAGAATCCTGAGCTGCACCGTCAATCAGGGCCTTAACTAGAATCGGAGGCGCGGAGGCGGTAGTAGTAAGTAGTAGTTCGCACTCGTACTATGGCCGTGCCGAGTAGGACGAGCGAACGGCCGCGCTCGACAAGTGCGGCGTCCGGAGGCTTGGCATTGATATTGCAGTCTCCGTCTGCAGAAGCGCTCACGTTGCTTGAGCTATGGGCAGCGCGCGGCACATTCAAGTTATCAGTATGGTGATGGCGCGCCCCGCAGGTCATGCAATTAGATTTAGAATAGCATATAGTAATATTATGGTTTTTACGTAAACAGTTTTCACATATGTTTTTAGATGTAACTAATTTTAGTCTTTCAGTTTGATTAAAATTTTCAAAGGTGAGAAATTTATATATCGAATACTCCAGACCGCAACATATACATTCACTTTGTTTCTATATTGAAGATGAACTTGTATTCACGGCGAATGAAGCAGATTTATTATATGTAGGTACTGACGTGTATATTTTTATATAAGGCGTCACTAGTTCGAGCCCCGACCTTTTGATTAGCGTTGGGTAACCAAATTGATGGCATTTTAGTGGAAATCGTCGTAGTCGATTCACTTGCTTCTAATGTTTTTACATAATTTTGTAAAAACGATAATAACTCGGTAAAGGTTGGTATTTCAGACTTATTCTGTGTCTCAAAACGTTTACGAGTATCAGAATCTAAAGCCTGAGCGGCTAAATAAAAAAGCAAATATTCTCAAAGATTTTCTATTTTTGCGGACTTCAGGGCATTTACGGCCTCGTGGAACATGTTTGTTAACTTTTGTAAATCGTTAAGTTTTAGTTAACCCTTTTATTTTTAAAACGCAATAAGAGCATCAAATACAATCTGATAATTATCACTTGTCACGGGAATACCCTTAGCTATGGATAAGGCCGAACTTGACAAACAAGATAATAAATAATGAAACTTTTCAATCGAACTAATATTTTCATTTTGATGAACGATTGCCACGAAGGTTTCATAGAAGGTCTGCCAATCTTCAATATTGCCGTCATTTTAATTCAATTTTTGGCAGACGTATTTAAGTACCAGTATTTGTGCGGGCGTCGAGCGCGTCAACAGCACCGTGTGCGCAGAACCCGGGCTCGCTGTGCGGTGCGAGCTGTGAGCCGAGCGCGTCGGCCGCACGCACTGTGTAGTTAATGTCGTGAAACGTCTCAACGGCTTGCATATCGATTATTTCGCTTGGTTTAATACTTATTTTTAATGTGTTTATTTCATTAGTGCGATTTAAATATTCCTGCCGAATAGAATTAATCTGTCTGTATCGAGCCTTAAATGCACCTACTTTAGTATTGTCAGTTTTAATTTCGTTAGACAAATCAAATAAAATCTGTATAGAACGAAATACATATTCGCGTTGCGTTGTTAAAACTCTTAATTTTGACTCATCCATAATGTCTTACAGAACACTATAACAGTAACGTTTCAGTTTTTGTACCAAGATAATAAAGATGTTTATCTTTTTTATTCACCTACCCCAGAATTGTTATTAGCTAAATCATTCGTATAACCCTACTAGTTTTGGAAGTTGAATACGAACTAGAATTCTAAAGTATTCTTTTGAAATGCTATGAAGCTATTGCATGCAGTAACAATGTGTTTAAAGAAGAAAAACACAATCTATGAAAATTTCAACTACATGGGTATTATGGTCCATGAAATAAGTACCTAGGTACTTTTTGTTGACAGACAGACTGGTGGACGGATAGACAGAGAGATTTATTAATAGGGATCCCGTTAGCACCCTTTGGGTATTCCCAATCCTAAAATTATTGATAGGTAAATAAGCACAAATCGAAATGACGTGTTTTCAGTAACTTCTACAACTTAACTTGTTCTAACATGTCTTTAATACCGAAACAATTATGACGACAGTCAAATTATTACATAGGTACTAGGTATCCCGTTTCCTTATTTTGTTTTGGAATAAATTTTCGCAATTTGCTAACAAATTGAAAAAAAAGAATTCCTCAATTAGGACATTAACATACACCTCTCAGAAATCGATCATGCAAAATTAAGCAACGTCAAACGTGGTCAGTACCTGGATGGGTAACCGATTAGTATTACACATATTTTGAAATTTGTTATATAAAACATTTCTATGTAAAAAGCCAACATTCAGTGACACCAAGGGCGGATCCAGAACAAAAGTTTAGGGAGGGCGATCATAAGATCTAAAGGTATTTTTTGAACTTTGAATCTGCAAACGTAAGTAACCCAATCGACCCAGCTTGTGCAGTTTTTGAATAATAAAGTAACCCCAAGTATTTTTTATATGTAATAAAAGTTATATATTTAAAAAAATGTTTAATTCATTTGAGTTGTATAGAATCAAAAGCGGCATTCTCATTATCATGTCATTGTTGACAGATTAGAAAAAACTGCTTACAAAGCACAAAGACCTACCACAGATTACTGTTATATTTTTTTATTAATTAATATGTTAAGGTATTAGTTTAATATTATGGTTTTTAACCCATGAATAAAAACAACGGAGAAAATCAAATATGAAATACCAATAAAGCTATCTTTGACTCCAACAATTGAAAATGACCGCTTTTGGTCCCAAAGTATGTAAAGATGGCCGCATTTGACACCATGTCACGCAAAGATTGCCATTTTTGTATCCAATAAATTTTGCCTAATGTTAGGGTTGTGCAAAATAAAAAAGAGATATAGCCATTGTACAAAGATACTACATTTTGCTTAGTATCTAGTCTTTGTTTAAATGCGTAATTCATTTACTTCCTCAAGTGGTTCCTGGCAGTAATGTTCTTCAGGTAGAGGAGTGTATTGCAGACCCTCTTGTGTCGTTATTAGGTTTTTGTATAATTGGAAAGATGGTATATCTCGCCAGACTTTTCCAAAATGCTTTGTTAGCAGTGTGTTTATGTCATTAACTTTCTAATTATTCAGTGCAACAGTTTTCCGGAGCGGTCTTGCATTTATCATGGAGATAGTTTTTTACTTTGTACAAATGTTAGCGGCTTTTCCAACGTCACTTACCTATATAAAACTTATTAAAAATATCTTTTACATTCTTTAAACCTAACGTTCCAAGAAGTCGTTGATGTCAAAATCGACCTGGTTGTTTCTCTACAATCACTGACAGGACACTCATCACCAAATTGAATAATAGTTGAAGTCTCAGACACGATATTTTTTAATCTCATCAGGGTGCAAAAAAACTTCTTGCTTTTTTCATTTTTTTTCTATTATACCGAATACGCGATCTGGGGGCATATAGGATTGTCCCGGTAACTGGAAATACGACTTCTAAGTTTTAGTTGGTTGGACATGTCAGCAACCACTTACAACATGCTGCAAAACCCATCCGCTACTAAGCGTATTTTGTCGATTCCAGTTCTATCAAATTCATTAAGTCTGTGGAATACAGCCGATGCAACCAAATTGGAGTCTTTGTGGAACTCGTCCTCCGTGCAGCAGTATGCAAAGACATTTTCTTTGGTCATTGGCTGATCGGAAGCACCTTCTACCATCGTCAAGTTATAAAAGTAAAGTTGACGGCTATAATAGCATATTTGGTCTGGTAATTTTGGAAGGGGAAGGATTTTTTGGCAGTCGAAAGAGATGATTTTTAATCCGTCAGCCTTTTCACGCAATTTGTCAAAAAAAGCATTTGCCCTTAACCCAGACTAGCCTGAAACTAAAATTTTCTGAAAATTTTGAAAAAAGTTACATTATTTAGTTTATTAGATCTTATGCAACATAAAAAAAATTATGAAAAAAAAATTAAGTGTAAGACTTTCAGGGAAACAGCCGTCCTATATGTAGGACAGTAGGATAATAAGAGGAAATAAAAGACCATTTATGTCAAAACTGAATGTAATCAAAAAGTGTAGTTTATTAGATAACTATTGATTATATTACCCATTGTTATATGTAATTTACTAGATTAACACTATTTATGAATGATATGTTTCAAAATGCTTGACACACACTCCAACATCACATTTCTTGCAACGTGTCAAACATTTTTTGTGACATTGACGACAGTGTGTTTGCTTCGATTGAGGAATAACCAGATGATTCATTTGGTCTTTACGACTATCAGCATGTTCATGATGGGAGGGTCGGCTAGACCCTCTTTTGGCATTTTTTCTGTTTGATTCAATCAAAGCAATTGCTACCCTTCTGCGAAAGCCAAGATGATCCAGTTTTCCATGATTTATTTTATATAACTGCCATGCATTATGTTCGGCAAGATCAATCATGTGTGTGAGCAACGGCATGTACCATTTCTTACCTCGTATACCAATTCGGTAATGTGAAATATTTTCATCAGACCGATCCACTCCTCCCATATATTTGTTATAGATGGACACCATATGTGGTTCTTCTATGACAATGTTTCTCTTTTCACTTTGTGAGAAGCGTTTGGCAGATTGTTTAGGATTTATTCCTACAGCATTAGAAGCAATACTGAATATATTATTGTCATGCCATTTAGCAATAATGAACGTGTTGTCATGTGTCGTTCTGTAATCGACAGCACCACGTTCCTTTTTTTTCAGTAACTTCGATGTAATCAGAGGACAACTAGATGTCCTGTTTTCTCGAACTGTCCCAGTGCAACGAAGGCCTTTCTTTGTTATCTCTTCCAGCAAGGGCGTCCCAGTAAAAAAATTATCAAAAACTACGTGGTAAGGAAGGTCGAAGCCACGTGAAATCAGCACATCGCAAAAAGTGAGAACAACGCTTGCACCCAGCCCCAATTCTTTATATATTGGATTGCACATAGTTGTAGCACCTTGGTATGGTTCCATCCATAAAACATACCCTAACCGTGTAGCACCAACCCAAGCTTTGAACCCGTACCTAATAGGTTTACCTTTTATGTGCTGTTTGCAGCCATGTCTACCATAGTAGGGGATCATGGCCTCATCTACACTGTAATGCTCTTCAAGAGGAGAAAACTCTAAGAACCTTTTATTTAGAAGTGTAACTAGGGGGCGTACTTTTGTGTATTTGTCTTGCAAATCCAGATTATCATTGACATGAAGGTGGCGAAAAATAAAGTCAAATCTATCCCTAGTCATAGCCGAGCTGATCAATTCATTCTTTGTATCAGGGGAGTTTTCCCAATACATTCTTCTACGGGGGAGCCATGAATAACCACTAACCAACAATATGCCGATGAAACATTTCATATCTTCAGTGGTTATGTCTCCAGGCAAATTCTTTTTGATAGCATATTTATTGCTCTCTGACACCAACAACGAAATAACATCTTCATCTAAGAAGTTTTCAAACCACTCAATTGGGCGCTTATCTTGGCAAGCGCCTTGAACATCTGGCCAATTCACGGGATTTTTTGCCAAGTCCCGTTTTCTCCATGCGTAGGTACGCCTACGTTTAGTTCGACCTGTAGAATCAGAAGGTTCTTCTTCTGTATCACTCACCATAATCTGCCCTTGAATCATTACTTCAGCCGGTTGAAGCAGAATGTTTCGTGGCAAATTATTCAAAGTTACATTATCTTCTTCACCCGAATCTTCGTCAGTGAGACAGTCAGGATCAACAGGAGGAGGTAGAATACATATCAGTCGTTCTCTATAATCTTCTTCATTATCAGAAACATTTTCTAAAGCATCTAAAATTTCATGCGCAGCTAACGGTCTGTAAAGAAAAAGTTGTATTATTGTACTAAAATCATGTATATTATCCTACTGTCCTATATATAGTACGCTAGTATTTGTAACAAGTTATACGTAATTTATTTATATTATTTTGCTAGAATATTTATTTAGTACAAAAGTTAAGGTTATCAACTAGATATTAACACAGAAAAAAACAACTCACGAGTAAAATATAACTTTTTATACATACCTGTCTTTTGCCATGTCTGCAACGCACTTTTATTACACACTTATAAGGTAAAATATAAGGTAAAAACTGTTAAAATAACTGTCTTTTTATTTTTTCTAATAAAGCTGACACGTTTCTTACTGCAAATCATAAGACTAAATAATCTTAGATAAAGAGGGTATTCTGATATTTTTTTTTATTTCTACTGTCCTAAATATAGGACAGTAGGCTTATCTGGGTTAATTTATGCACTCTTTTTTGTGTTATTAGCAAATTTTTTTTGGTGGGATCAGTCTCAGTTTTAATTTTTTCAGTTAGCTCGAGACATGTTGAGCAAACATCCGTACGAGGTGATCCAAATACGAGGTTATAAAAGTTGTTAAAAATGAATCTAAAGTTCACAATTTGCACACTCAGATTTTTTGTACATGTCAAATAGTTTTTTTTTTATATTTAGCTCAGCAGGCAAATATTGTCTTACGGCAAATTTACCCTTGCGGCAATAATGCGACTCTACGCACTTTAAACTTTGTATAAATTTGTGAACAGATTCTTTCTGCTGTGAATATTTTTCTGCTTTTCGAAACCCACCACGTGTCTCGTGTGTTACTTCACTCGCATAATAAAACCTTTTCATTACATAATTTACCCTTTTGATTCCAAAAATGTTCAGAATTTTTTTTGGCAAATAGGTATCCTCTATTTGTTAACAAATACGGCGTATTTTATTGAAGTTTGTTTGCAAACTGTTGGGCGGGTCCTCTTTGAAATGGCCTTAATTGAACAAAGTTTTAAAATTATAGCATCTTGCTTTTTTTTGTCTTTGTAGGTATAAAATTTACTATGTAGATTGTGCGTATCAGACATCGTTATTTTAGAGCATTGAAATGCATGTTTGTCATGTTCACATACACGCGTGGGTACACATTAGGAAGAGTATCTGAAAAAAGAGGAAGTTTGGAAATTGTTAAAAATGTATTGTACACCGTCATTTTTTAATAATTTCAGAGTTGTTCTTCCCATTTTGAACGACTTTCCGCAAGAAACATACATCGATATCGGAAAAAAAATTGACTTCCCATACAAAATAGAGTCATGGCACTTTTCTATGGGAGATCAATTTTTTCATTCTACTTTCGTGACTTTTTCAAGGTAATGATAATATTAGTACTCAAAATTAGTAGAAAATCCATCATGTCATAAAAATACAAACTTAAAGATTTATAATATCAATACATCATTTGAGTTACCTTTTGATGTGTCAACCCTAAGTAGGTAGCTTACCTGTTTTTTTTTGCGCTATTCTTTTTCCATTTTTTTGTTTTTTTGCCGTTTCCTTGAGAAACGGTTATTTGTAATGGTGGGCTTATCATCCATGATTATAATTTTAGTAGTTTTAACTCCAATATTTAGTTTTCAATCACTAAAACTCCAATAAAGTAATAAAAAACACAGAGGCGCACAGTAAGAAAAACTCGTTTATCGCCATCTTGTCAAGTAGCGGAATGCACTGCTGCGATTGGTCAAATGCACAGTAGGCGCTACTTAGATTCTAAACTGTCAGAATATTGCCACTTTTGTAACTATGCTAACATTTTGTACTGAATTAACTAAGGATATTGCCACGTTTGATTCTGATGTGTTTAATAAAGTCGTTAATTTTAAACTTTTAACTTAACTTTTTAAAATTTTCTGCATCATTAGATCAAAAATGCCAAAAAGTGAGATTGCCGCCTTTGATTCTATACGACTCATTTCTTCCTCGGCCTTCCTTATCGCCCGCTGGATCCGCCCCTGAGTGACACCCTCTAAGCCAAGTTAGTAGAACGAATAAATCCAGGATATTAATTTATGTAGTATGTATTTACAGAGAAAGTTTAATTTTTTTTATCCGTTGTTTGGTCTCCATAGTACGTAGTAGTAGTACGGGCTTTGCTAACTTGAGACTTTAAGAACTAGAGATGGCGGGGTGTGATTTGTTCAATATTGTTTTCTACTGAGAAAAGTCGACAAGATACTCAGAATCACTTATCTTTAAGAAATAAACAAATCCAGTCATAATTTTGTTAATTAAATTCAGTTAAGTAGGTGCTTTATACTCCAAAAATGAATACAAATTTCTAAACATTATTTGACAAAGGAGCAAGCAAAACCTGGTAAGCATTTTAGTGTCTACTAATTATCATATAGCTGCTGAGCAGGCGTAACGTGCTGGCGCTGCTGCCGCATGCCGGCAGACGTAGCGTAACGTGCTGGCTCTGCCGCATGCCGGCTGACGTAGCGTAACGTATACTGGCAAATCATATAATGGCGAATCATCTACTGATACTGAAATGATCAGTAGTATGTTCAACAATTATTTCAATTCAGTGTTCGTTACCCAAAGTGATGCTACTTCATGTGATCCTCCAGAAACCGTCAGCTCACCAATGTTTGATATTTCCACTGTACATATTTCACAAAAAGAGGTCTTAAAATTACTTGAATTTACTGATGTCAACAAAGGCGCGGGATACGATAATGTTGACCCAATTTTAATTCGTAAATTAAGAAAGGAATTTTCATTACCACTTTCCATAATTTTCCAAAAGTCACTGTCAAAGGGTTGTTTTCCCAGTATTTGGTATAGGGGCTCTATACCGAAGGGTGGTAAAATCCATGATGTTACATTCTATAGGCCAATATCTAAATTGTGTAATTTTTACACAGCTCTTACAGCCGAATTGCATCATAGTAGCGCAATAGAGCAGCACGGGTTCTACCGAGGTCGTAGCGTCAACACCAACCTAGTCTCATAAATAGACTTTATTTTAAATGCTCTAAATACCGGATGCCAAGTAGACGCCGTGTATACCGATTTTCAAAGGCATTTGACAAATTTAATCATAAAATGTTATTAAAAAGTTGTCGAATATACATGGTGATCTTCTACAATGTATTGAATCGTACATAGACAATCGCAGCCAGGCTGTTGCACTGAAAGGTTATCGATCAAGTTTCTTAAGAATTCCTTCAGGAATTCCTCAAGGATCTCATCTCGGACCATTCTTATATAAATGATATAGGACAGTGCTTTAACAACGCCAGTCATCTTCTTTACGCAGACGATACCAAAATGTTCAAATTGGTTCAAACTATTGATGACTGCGCTGAGTTGCAAACGGATTTATATAAATTTGAACAGTACTGCAGTAGTAACCAACTATTTGTAAACATAGATAAATGCAACACAATTAATTTTTCACGTAAACATAATCCTATTAATTTTCGTTTCACAATAAATAATCATGAAATAAATCGTGTCTCTTCTATCCGAGATTTAGGTATTACTCTAGATTCAAAGCTCCACTTCAACATGCATATTGATAACATTGTAGCAGAGGCATACAAACAATTAGGTCTTATACTCCGTATTAGTAAAGTATTTAAACAAACTAGTACACTAAAAGTACTTTTGGTAGTGTCCTAGAATTTGCTAGTGTAGTCTGGAGTCCTTATTATGCAGTGCATGTTGATCGAATTGAGAAAATAAACAAAAAATTCTTAAAATAACTAAATTATCGTGCTGGATACTATAATTCAGACTATGCAACAAATGTATTAAGACACAAAACTCAGACTTTGCAATGTAGACGAATATATTTAGATACCATATTCCTATATAAAATATTGAATAATAGACTCTGAGTTTCTCTTGGAAAAAATCGATTCTAATGTTCCTCGCTCCTCCTCACCTTTCTAATAAAATTTTTCATATTTATTTTTCTTATAAAAACTATGCAAGAAATAACTTCTTTAGACGATCTTGTCAATATTATAACTGTTTTTTTAAATGAAGTAGATATTTTCTCTAACTCTTAAAATATTTATAAAAGGCAAGTAAGTAATTTGATATTCCAATTTAATTAAGTTTCATTTTTGTTTATAGATTGGCTTTTCCCCACATATGTTCTCGACATAAGATAATATTAATGTTAAAAACGAAGGGTACTTTAGGTCTGTTTGTTTACTATATGCTAAATTTTAGAAATTGTAAATGACTGTGTGTTGCCTAAATAAAGCCTCATGTCGGCTGACGTAGCGTAACGTGCTGGCGCTGCCGCATGGCATCTGACGTAGCGTAGCGTGCTGGCGCTGCTGCCGCATGCCGGCTGACATAGGCATACGTGTCTAGCGAGTCTCGTCATGGATGCCTCGTGTCGTGCCACGATAAACTTACTACAAAAAAATCCTATTTTATGTTTATTCCTGTTACATAATAGTTTTGTAATAATTCAAAAAATATTATTTACTAAACTTTGCCAGCGGCTCCGCCAGCCCTAAATTTGGTTATCGGCGTGGGACTCTTTTATTTAATCACAGTATTAATAATGTGATTTACTTCTTAATGACACTAATGAATTTACTATATCTAATGAGTTTGCTATATCAAGCTGTAGCTATAGCTATAGTTCGTTTAAGCTCGGTTATAGTTATTCCCGCAGGAACTTTTGAAGTTTTCGGCATAAAAAGCCTATGTGCTATTCCAAGACCTAATCTATAGGTATGCCAAGTTTCATCTCGATCCGTCCAGTGGCTGAAGCGTTATTGAGTCACAAACATCCATCCATACAGACATACTTTCACATTTATTATATTAGTAGGATTAATAATGATCATTGCAATCAGTATCTTTAAGCCTATTTATTATTTTGTAGTAACTATTAAATATTTGTATTTTCAATAGGTGATATGCAAACCTTTTTCGTTAAAGTACTACACACACAACACACGTATTACATACACACTGAATATTGTATTATTCATGTATTTATATTATTTATGTATTTTTTATGTATTCATCTTTAACTCTAACTTTCATTCTCTCGATAGCACGCACAATGTACAGACAAAACCTGGTTACTATTCTAGTGTTGTTAAAATATCGTATTGTTGCTGAGCGCTTGCAACCTGAAGTTCTGAGGAGCACATTCCTGGTGTTGCTGTGTTGCTGGCTGAATGCCGAATGCCGCCTGCAGCGTACCGCGTGTTGACTATTTTGTAACATCGTTACATCGTTGTTATAGATACCTATCTCCCTAGATTATCAACATTATATAGTCTGTATTTCATAGTTGAAATAGATTAAAGTTATGGAACATTTAGCGTGGGACAAAGTCCTTAATAATATACTACTGGCCCAAAGCTTGGTACTCCAAATCCTTGTGTCGGAAGATAGGGTCGCGCCTCATACGCCTCTATGGAAATTAACCGTTTTTCGGTTCGTTTCGGCAAAAAAGGGAGGCGAGTAAAGAATCAACCGGTGCTATTCACAAAAAGGGTCACACACTCGTCACCAGCCGAATCAGACCTAGGAGTTGCAGGAGGCTTTCCTACTTCCCAAAAGCGCTAGACTGCATCAGCCAGTCAGGGTCCGTCTGAAGAGGGGCACAAATTGGAAGTGCTAGGCCCATTACAGCATGACCAAAATCTGGTGGAAGTGCCGCCAACCCACCGGCCTGAAGAAGCTTAGCCGGCCCTAAGTTGCATTAACCTTGGAAATCGGCACCGAGGAGTTGATCCACCGAACTGGAAAGTTGTTAATCGGGATCAGCCAACTCCAAACTAGGCTCGTTGTCAACTTAGTAATTTCCGGCGTCAGCAAAACTTGGGGATGATCACCTAAGATGTCATCCATCACCATAGCTGAAATGATCCAACGAATAGGGGAATTATGGAGGGGAGAAATAACAATAAATGCCTCTAAGCTTTGAGACCTTGAGGCTTGATACCACCAATGCCTTGAATAGAATCCGCAACCGGAGACAACTGTAGCTTGAGCTTCCTTACTAAAGAGGTCGATACCAAGCAAACCCTGAGAACCCGAATCAAGTAATGCTTGTACCACCATAAAGGAGACACAGGACGAAAAGGCTTGAACCTGTGTAGTGGGAAGCACAACTATCAGGGGTGCTAACTTGGTATCGTAGGGGAAAGCTGTACTCGCCGCAGTTAGTCAACGCTGTGATAGACTAGTGGACGGTGAACCTAATTGAGGTTGTTTATTTTTTATTTTTATTTATTTTCATTTATTTTGGTACATACAGTCATTACAAAAAATTTACAAATCAAAAATACCAAAAAAAAGACAATGAGTACCCACAAATAATTATAGAAATATCATATAAATTTAAAGCTATGCTAACGGAACTAATAATTAGGAAAACAGGTTTTAAATACATTAAGAAAAAAAAATGAATACTTAACTTAATAATATGATTATTGAGATCAAAAATATATAAGAGAAGAACATGAGAAAATCAAATACAATAAGTTATAAAAATTGAAATACCTACGTTTTTGATGACAGTATGTGTTTGAGTTTATTTTGGGAGTTATTGAACAATTCAACATCATAAACTGTGTACATACAGCGATAGAAAAAAATATTTTGAGTGTAATTTTTATGTAGCTGAGGTGGTACAAATGCGTTTATTTGTCTTGAGGAGCGTACGGGTAACCTTGCTTTAGTAATAAAATTCAATTTTATTGTTCATTAATGATACTACTGCGATAATTTAAAATCTTGACGAACTTTTTTTGGACTCTTTCAATACGGTTGATGTGAACTTGGTAATACGGATTCCATACAGTACTACAAAAGTCTAGAATAGACCTAACGAAACTATAATAAAGAATTTTAAGAGTGATGGTTTGACTAAATGGTTTAGTAATCCTATTAATGAATCCTAAGGTCCTAAAAGCTTTTGAAACAGCATTATCTATGTGAGAATTAAAGGATACTTGGTCATCCATCATAATTCGCAGATCACGTATGGTTTTTACCCGAGTGAGATAGTTACCATCTAGAACATATTTGTAACTAATAGGGAGCTTTTTTCGAGTATAGGTTATAATAGAGCATTTGTCAGAATTTAAAAATAATTGGTTATTTAAACAGTACTGACACTTTTTTTTATTTGAACAGTTATGTAGATCTGCCTGTAACTTGTGGCAGTCATCTAATCCAGTCACTCGCCTGTACAGCTTCATATCATCTGCGTAGAGCAAAAATTCAGTATTATGTAGGTTATCGCCTATATCATTTATATACAATGAAAAAAGTAATGGACCAAGGTGAGAACCCTGTGGTACTCCGGAAGAGACAGGTAAGTAACTGGAGCAGAATCCTTTGACACAAACCGCCTGACTCCTATTTAATATATAAGATTCAATCCATCTCAATAAATTGCCATGCACACCGATGCTTTCGAGCTTTTTTAAAAGGACAAAATGATTTATTTTATCGAAAGCTTTAGAAAAATCGGTGTACACGACATCAACCTGTATATTAGAATTTTTTTTTTTTTTTTTTTTTATACCACTAAGGTGGCAAACAAGCCTACGGTCCGCCTGATGGTAAGCGGTCACCGTAGCCTATGGACGCTTGCAACACCAGGGGCATCACTCGCGCGTTGCCGGCCCTTCAGAAATCTAATAACTTCTTTTTTGAAGAACCCCATACTGTAGTCCTTAGAGAAAACCTTGGCAGGGAGCTCATTCCACAACCCAAGGGTTCGCGGGAGGAAGTTTCTCTGAAACCGCACTGTTCGCGACCATTTTGGTTCCAAAGTGTGAGAATGAATTCCCTGTCGATGGCGAGCGGTGCGATGGTAGAAAGTAGCCGTGGGCATCATTTCGAACAATTCCTCAGAACACAATCCATTGTACAAGCAAAAAGTCAGTAAAAGTTATCATATTCGTCTCGACGCTTCGACTTTTTATGAAACCATGCTGCCGTTCTGATATATGATGTTTTAAAGATTGTGATAACTGAGACGTGACAAGTTTCTGCAAGAGTTTACCGAATTGACAAGGTTTGGATTTAGGTTGATATTGAGTAACTAATTCATTATGTTTGTTCTTAGATATAGGGGTAACTAGGACTTTTTTCCAAATACTGGGAAAAATTCCAGTTATGAGGGACTGATGATAACGTGAAATAGGCATTAAGAATTCATTTGCACATTGAGAAATAAATATTGGTGGAATACCGTCCGAGCCAGCACCTTTGTTTATATTTATATTTTTTAGTTCATTAATTATTATATCATCAGTTAAATAAGTAGAACTGATATCTACTGAGGGTGAGTGGTTGTTTTGACTATAATTATAATTTACTGCTGGGTCTGATACAATGAAAACAGATTGAAAATATTTATTAAATGCATCACATATCTCTTAACCACTGCTTAGGTATTTACCATCATAAACCATGTTTTCTGGAATTTGAGGTGAGAGGTTTTTTGATTGAACATAAGACCAAAAAAATTTCGGATTCTCTTCAATTTTATCTTCAGAAAACGAAAGGTAATTTCTATAACGATCACTTTCCATTTTACGCAGTCTAGCCCTAAACAATGCGAAAATTCGGTAATCAGCTTGGTTGTTATAAGTTTTCCATTTTCTATGGTATTAACGTTTCTCATTACTAAGTTTAATGAGAGGTTGAGTAAACCAAGGAGGATATCTATTATTATTTGAGGAAAACGTTTTTAAGGGTACGTGTTTTTCAATTAATGTATTAATAATAGCACAAAAAGCGTTAGTCATTGCCTCAACTTCCATTTTATCAAAAGTTTGGTCCAAATCAATAGGCTTTAAAGCTCGTCTTATTTCATTATAATAAGCTTTAAAAAATTGTTTTTCTTTTGTAAATTAGGTTTAAGGGATTCAGGTAACCGTAAAGTCAAATCAATATCCAAGGCTTTATGGTGAGGATCTTCGGGTACTAGTGGGTTTAGAGAAGAAGAAATCTGGCAATTAATACTACAAAAAACGAGGTCCAGAAGTCTATTATTTATATTAATTTCAGAATTGTATTGATTTAATTGAGCTAAATTTGAAAAATCGGATGTAAGAGCTGTTAATGAGTTATTATTGGTTTTGATTATCATACTTAATTCATCATCATTATATACCCAGTCAGTATAAGATATATTAAAGTTACCGACTACAACGAAAGTATCAGCAGGATTAGAAGAAGGGAACTTCTGCCAGTCGTCGTTACCACCACTGCGAAAGACCGATGGTGACTTGGCCCATAGTGCTAAAGAGAAAGCCGATCTACTGGGCAGTCTCTTTGCCTCGAACTCGAATATGAACGATGAAGGCGCTGTACCACCTACTATACCGTGGTGCGGTAAGTCCATGCCGGAAATCTCCATAACGCAGCGGGAGGTCAGGCGGGCGTTGCTTTCTCTAGACGTTCATAAGTCGAGTGGGCCAGACGGTATACCAGCAGTGGTGCTTAAGCAGTGTGCTCCTGAGTTATGTCCTGTACTCACGCGCCTCTTCGCGCTTTCCTACCACACTAGGCAATTTCCGTCTACATGGAAGACTGCGAATGTGCACCCGGTGCCCAAAAAGGGCGATAGATCAGATCCATCGAATTACAGGCCTATCGCTATTACCTCTCTCCTCTCTAAGGTGATGGAGCGTGTGATCAACACATAGCTTCTAAGATACCTAGAAGTACACGATCTGGTCAGTGACCGTCAATATGGCTTTCGCCACGGTCGCTCGACTGGTGACCTTCTAGTGTATCTCACACACCGATGGGCACTAGCCATTGAGAGTCAGGGGGAGGCATTGGCATGTAGCCTGGACATAGCGAAGGCGTTCGATCGGGTCTGGCACCGCGGTCTTCTATCGAAGTTGCCATCTTACGGAGTGCCCGAGGGTTTGTGCAAATGGGTGGCTAGCTTTTTGTCCGGCAGACGCATACGAACTGTAGTTGACGGTAGTTGCTCTGATAGCATGGACATTAATGCTGGTGTCCCGCAAGGCTCTGTGCTGTCTCCTACGCTGTTTCTACTGCATATCAATGACATGTTGGACATCAACAACATACATTGCTATGCAGATGACAGTACTGGAGACACTTTTTACACGGGTCGTGCAAACATCCCTCGTTCCGTTGTGGAGGAAAACCGCGGAGAACTTGTGTCTCAAATCGAGACCACACTGTCCCAGGTCTCTGACTGGGGACGGGTAAACTTGGTCCGATTCAACCCTACAAAGACACAAGTGTGCACGTTCACCGCTAAGAAAACTCCATTCACTGTGGTCCCACAATTCCAGAACACTCCCCTCTCCATCTCCAAGAGCATTGGGATCCTTGGTGTCGACATCTCCAGCGATGTTCAGTTCCGAGATCATTTACAAGATAAGGTAAAGCTGGCGTCCAAAAAACTTGGTGTACTCAACAGAGCGAAGCAGTGCTTCACGTCGGGGCAAAGGTTGTTACTTTACAAGTCGCAAGTTCGGCCCCATATGGAGTACTGCTGCCATCTCTGGGCAGGTGCACCCGGATACCAGCTTGACCCTTTTGACTCGGTTCAACGACGGGCTGTGAGAATTGTCGACGATCCCAAACTCACTTGCGGTATCGAGCCCTTAAGTCTGAGGAGAGACTTTGCCTCACTGTGTGTGTTCTACCGCTTGTACAATGGGTTGTGTTCTGAGGAATTGTTCGAAATGATGCCCACGGCTACTTTCTACCATCGCACCGCTCGCCATCGGCAGGGAATTCATTCTCACACTTTAGAACCTAAATGGTCGCGTACAGTGCGGTTTCAGAGAAACTTCCTCCCGCGAACGCTTAAGTTGTGGAATGAGCTCCCTGCCAAGGTTTTCTGCAAGGACTACAGTATGGAGTTCTTCAAGAAAGAAGTTATTAGATTTCTGAAGGGTCGGCAACGCGCAAGTGATACCCCTGGTGTTGCAAGCGTCCATAGGCTACGGTGACCGCTTACCATCAGGCGGGCCGTAAGCTTGTTTGCCACCTTAGTGGTATAAAAAAAAAATAAAAAAAAATAAAAAAAAAAGAATGTATAACATCAGTGACTCGATCAAAGAACGAACCAATTATCGATTCATGATTAGTGCCATGAGGTATGTATGTACAAATTACATGTAAATAAGATATTTCAGACCCTAAGTAGTAAACGGATTGCAAGCGGCCAGTTTTATGAAGTGAAACACTAATCCACACCCCGTCACAGTACCTACTGTCCCACCTAAATACTAAGTACCTGTCATCAAAATATTCAGAGTCCAAAAAACAATCGTTCAGCCAAGTTTCACTTAAACAAATTAAATCGTAGTTATTATTGGTTAGAAATTCATGTGATTTAGTACGTAAGCCCCTCACATTTTGATAGTAAATGGATAACAAATTTTTATTAGTAGCCATAGTGATGAACTATGCAAAATCAAATATTATACGCATTATACCACCTAAGACCAATAACTGAGCTGTCAGGGTCATACTAACAATTTCATTTCTACATAATATGTGGGTAAAAATAAGTTCATGATAACGTTCAATAACTCCTTGAAAAATAGATAATTTATTAATGGAATAGACACAAGATACAAAATAACAGTCAACACAATTTGTAACATCAATTTGAGTTACAATTATTGAATAATAACAATATTGTCATTTTATCTGTTTCATTTGCTATTAAAATCACTTTTGATGAGTCATTTTTACGTAAAAAAATTTGCAATCATTCAACCATATATACTTATAACTGAGTTCTTTTCCAAGCTTGCAAGCGCGGCTGTAAATAAGTTTGTTATGGGGGGTCAATGGTCATTGATAAAAACTGGCTTCGATGACCCGTTGATGTCCAGATCAGATGTTAAAAGTCGACGACGAGCTCTGACAGCAGCCAGCACTTCATTTCTTCTTTTTCGCTGCGTGAAACGTACAATAATATTCGGGTGGGATGACAAGCTTGAACTCAGCTGGAGGGATCCCTCACTACTCGAGTCCTTATACTGGGTGAACCGATGGACACGATGAATAAAATCAACGTCAGATGGCATTATAGAAATACCTACTTTACTTGCAATTCGGTCTAATAAATTGTTTAAATTTTCTCCTTTGACCAGAGGAAAACCCACAATTCAAGATTATTAATACGTCCTTGTTGTTCCTTGCTTTGAAGCTCTGATGAAAGATCAATTACCTGCTTTTCTAAACAAATTACATTATTCTTTAATTCAAGATTACTTTGTTGTAATTTTGACGTACTGTCCTTGATCTCAGATATTTGTGAACTAATTTTGCTTTGATCGTTACGTTGTTGAGCTATGGTCTCATTCTGCTGGTTAAGCAAATCTTGCATAGATGACATTATGTTCAGACGAAACTCCGACAGTATGTCTTTCAATTCCCGGCGATAGTCCGATAGTGGTATGGAATGTTTCATTCCTAACCTGCGAGTAGCTGCCGGCGTCAAAAAACGACCGTGGTTTAATAGGTCTTGCAAAGAAGCTAAAATTCTTAAGCAAACTGCGTATGAGGCTTGGACCACGGCTCGTAATAATAAGGATCCGAATATTTCTGAGTTAAAACGCAAATTAAATGCTGCCTCGAGGTTCAGTAAGAAAGCAATTGCCAGAGCAAAATTCCAATTCATCGGCAAATTAGGTGGGCGACTTGCGAGCTATCCTTCTGGGAGTCGTGCTTTCTGGTCGCTTGCTAAAGCTGCCGAGGGGAACTTCTGCCAGTCATCATTACCACCACTGCGAAAGACCGATGGTGACTTGGCCCACAGTGCAAAAGAGAAAGCCGATCTATTGGGCAGTCTCTTTGCCTCTAACTCGAATGTGAACGACGAAGGCGCTGTACCACCTACTTTACCGTGGTGCGGTAAGACCATGCCGGAAATCTCTATAACACAGCGCGAGGTCCGGCGGGCGTTGCTTTCCCTAGACGTTCATAAGTCGAGTGGGCCAGACGGCATACCAGCAGTGGTGCTTAAGCAGTGTGCTCCTGAGTTATGTCCTGTACTCACGCGCCTCTTCACGCTTTCCTACCACACTAGGCAATTTCCGTCTTCATGGAAGACTGCGAATGTGCACCCGGTGCCCAAAAAGGGCGATAGATCAGATCTATCGAATTACAGGCCTATCGCTATAACCTCTCTCCTCTCCAAGGTGATGGAGCGTGTGATCGACACACAGCTTTTGAGATACCTAGAAAAACACGACCTGATCAGTGACCGTCAATATGGCTTTCGCCACGGTCGCTCAACTGTTGACCTTCTAGTGTATCTCACACACCGATGGGCACTAGCCATTGAGAGTCAGGGGGAGGCATTGGCATGTAGCCTAGACATAGCAAAGGCGTTCGATCGGGTCTGGCACCGGGGTCTTCTATCGAAGTTGCCATCTTACGGAGTGCCCGAGGGTTTGTGCAAATGGGTGGCCAGCTTTTTGTCCGGCAGAAGCATACGAGCCGTAGTTGACGGTAGTTGCTCTGATAGCATGGACATTAATGCTGGTGGCCCGCAAGGCTCTGTGCTGTCTCCTACGCTGTTTCTACTGCACATCAATGATATGTTGGACAACAACAACATACATTGCTATGCAGATGACAGTACTGGAGACGCTTATTACACGGGCCGTGCAAGCATCCCACGTTCCGCTGTGGAGGAAAAGCGTGAAGAACTTGTGTCTCAAATCGAGATCGGTCTGTCCAAGGTCTCTGACTGGGGGCGGGAAAACTTGGTCCGATTCAACCCTTCAAAGACACAAGTCTGCGCGTTCACCGCTAAGAAAACCCCATTCACTGTAGTCCCACAGTTCCAGAACACTCCCCTCTCCATCTCCAAGAGCATTGGGATCCTTGGCGTTGACATCTCCAGTGATGTTCAGTGCCGAGATCATTTGCTAGACAAGATAAGGTGAAGCTGGCGTCCAAAATTCTTGGTGTACTCAACAGAGCGAAGCAGTACTTCACGTCGGGGCAAGGGGCGTTACTTTACAAGTCGCAAGTTCGGCCCCATATGGAGTACTGCTGCCATCTCTGGGCGGGTGCACCCGGATACCAGCTTACCCTTCTGACTCGGTTCAACGTCGGGCTGTCGAGTCCTTAAGTCTGAGGAGAGACTTTGCCTCCCTGTGTGTGTTCTACCGCTTGTACAATGGGTTGTGCTCTGAGGAATTGTTCGAAATGATGCCCACGGCTACTTTCTACCATCGCACCGCTCACCATCGGCAGGGAATTCATTCTCACACTTTAGAACCTAAATGGTCGCGTACAGTGCGGTTTCAGAGAAACTTCCTCCGGCGAACGCTTAAGTTAAAGTTAAGCAAGCACTACAGTATGGAATTTGGAGTTATTCGATTTTGAACTACTGCGGCAGATGTCACAATCATTTTGGAGTATCTTCATCTTCTGCAGCCTCGCATCCGGTAGTCTGATAAAACGGAACCTCCTAAGGCCGGAGACCTTGTCTTATTGAAGGAGGCCAATATGCCGCCCTTCCATTGGAGAAAGGGTCGTAAATTGCAATTGTTTCCAGGGCAGGATTGAGCTGCTCGAGTTGCTGAGGAATTGGTTGGTGACTCCATTCTGAGATGAGCTGTGGCGGCCTGTTCCCGTCTCCCTTTTTTTTTTTCTCGTTTGAGGATTGTCAGCCCCATTTCGATCTGTCTGGGCCGGGAGATTGTTCGGTAAAAATACCTAGCGGGCTAGCTATGATGTATCGCCCTTTCACTTCATAGGACTAACCGGGCGAAGGACGGCTCGCTGCCAGTGGTGCAAATCCAGTTCTTACAGAAGCACGGTCGACGTTAGACTCTTACACACGGTTGCGCTGTTTGCGATTCGGAACGCAGAATACCTATCTACGGAATGCTGTGATCGGAGTTTTATATTATTTCGTCTACCATAGCCCGGATTTTCGACCCTTGCGGTTAGGCTTCTCCTGTTGTTTTTTTGGGCCAAGTGTAATTTACAAAAGCTTTGGCTAAACGGAATCTCCTTGGGACATCCCGCTTACTTGTGATCTATTGGCATCCTGGATACGTTATGTCTCGTCCACTTAGGATCAGAGATCCTCATCCTCATGTGCGTATTTCAAGGCTGGCTTTGCGGCTACCATTTATCTTCGTGCCGTCCAGCCCAATGGTTCGGTCTTTCTTGAGATGGTCACGGCCAAATGTACAACGAGAGCACTATGACACTTTGATAGGGGATCTTCAAGCTGTTCGCTCCAAGATTAAAGGAGTTTTGGCCAAACTTAACCCATTTATCGAATTGCAAAGCAAACTTGCCTTACGAAGCTCAGCATCCGCTACTTTTACCTTAAGATAGCCACTTAACCCTGTTGTTGATTCAGGACCGCCATTTGAAAAATGCGGGACTCAGTAGTCTTCTTGCCATACTCCAACGAGAGTTTTGGATTGTCTCCGTTTGAAGGAGTATTTAACTCTTTAAGTACACACCCTGTTTTAAGCTCACGGCAACTTTGACTCAGCCACAAACGGGCGATTTGCCTCCCAATCGAGTAAACCTCGCTCGCGTATTTTCTTATGTTGGACCTGATTTCGCAGGTCCCTCTAACATTAAGACTTCTACCTTGCGCAACGCTAATATGGTCGAGGCATACTTTGCGTATTTGTATGTCTTGTTACGAAGGCTGTCAACCTGGAGATAGTCTCCTTCCTCTCCACTGAGGCTTTCATTTCCTGTCTTTCCCGCTTCGTTAGCCGCCATGGATTGCCAAATATTATCCGTTCGGATTGCGGCACAACCTAAAAGGGTGCTGATCGGTATTTACGAGAAGTCCACCAGTTCCTTGATGCGAATCAGCGGACATAGGACATCACCTTTCCCGCAATGGACTCGGATGGCGTTCCTCGCTTTGCTGAAGTTCTACTAGGCGACTCGATTCTGACGAGAGCTGTAGCTACTCTGTTGAGATTGCCGATTTTTTTGGGTACACAGTTTTGTTCTGTCCCAGCCGTTGTTATCTAGAACACGCTGCACGAACGTAGCGTTTTCTGGCAACACTATTTCTCAAATCGTATTCTATGTAGAAATAACCTATGTAAAGCAAATATAAATTTTGTGGCTTTTTTAGACTAATTAAAAGCTTTTTCTTCGCTTATACTTACAGTAATGCGTACTTACAATAATAAAAAGTGTTTTGTATGAAGTGCTAGTGTTTTTCAGTGTTGGACCACGCAAGAAAGAAAATAATTAGGTTGTACCGTTTTGTATATTTCAATTTAAGGTTTTAGATCCTGTCCTTATTTTATGTTCCTCTCATACATATTAGCTGTAATATAGGGCTAGGGGTAGTAGATACATTATTGGAGGTAAGTTTTAGTCATTGCTTTTAAGGTTTTAATCATAGAAGTGGTAGGGGTAGGACGAAACAAGAATACGACTAGTATGTGACTTACGTATTTTTAGAAAGCAGATTTTCCGATTGCTGTTGAGACTTCCCAGGTTTTAAAAAATAAATAATGTTTTCGGTAGGAGTTTGAGCAGTAAGTAATACCAGTTAATCAACATCTCCACCAACAAAAATTGTTCTATTGCTGTTTCAATTATAAGGACATCAGCGTCATAATCAGCTTGTTAGACTAATATTTTTACTTGCATTACGGCTCAGTGATGTATGTATGTACATAAAGGTTGAAAAATAACACCTTTTGAATTGCTATATTTCAAAAATTGTGATTCTTAGAAAAAACAGTGTCAGAACGTTTTTTATAGATAATTGAATGATCTACAATTTTCGCCCGATCTATTTTTATGATAAAACTTAAAATTTAGCTGAAAAATTAAAAAAACAGCGAACTATGACCTCGAATATTTGCTTTGCAAACGCTGGATGGACGGGGACTTTTCACATTAGGACTAATTTTCAGCTCTATGCGACCTTGAATGTATTTTTGACTGGACTTTCATCTGTATGTAAAGGTATACTATTAATTACTTAAAACTTAAAATCGGCCAAGTGCGAGTCGAACTCGCGCACGAAGGGTTCCGTACTATTATGTATATGACGCCAAAAAATCACGTTTGTTGTATGGGAGCTCCCCCCTTAAATATTTGTTTTTTTAAATTTAATTAATTATTCTTAAAATGACTATATAACTAAAGATTCAGTATTATTTTAAGCGTCTACCTGTCAAAATCGAGCAAAAAAATCACGTTTGTTGTATGGGAGCCCCCTTAAATAATTATTTTACTCTATTTTTTAGTATTGTTGTTATAGCAGCAACAGAAAAACATTTTCTGTAAAAATTTCATCTGTCTTACTATCACGGTTTGTGGGATACAGCCTGGCGACAGACGGACGGACAGCGGAGTCTTAGTAATAGGGTTCCGCTAATTACCCTTTGGGTACGGAACCCTAAAAAACAAATACTACCTAATATATGTGTACTTTGGTATAATATGATTTATAATGTAATAAGTGAGTACCGTACATATTCAGATATTCTTTTTATTATTTCATTTAAAAGACTGTAGGTACGTTTCCTTGATAATAAAATAAAAATAAACAAGTATGTACCTATATATTACGGTACAACTAGGTATTTCTACAGTAAGGAATTTCCGTATCATGTCGAGGTAAACATAGCAACAATAAGTTGTTACATAACGCTCCTAATTGTCGCGTGTCGGTCGGTGCGCGACATGGCGCATGGCGCATGGCGCAAGGTCGGCAGAGGTCGCTAGTGTTGCGACATGCGACCAACAGACTTGTAGTGCGCTGTCCTTCGTGTTTGTTTACAATATTTCCTTCTTTGTTCGACTTCGATGATAAATAAAGAACATTATTGATTTAAGTGAGTGTAAACGATTTGACTTTGGATTAGTTATAGGAACTTTATGTTTTATTTTATTGTGATTTCTATATATAACTAGGTGACCCCGCAAACGTTGTTCCTCTTTTTAAAAACAACTGGCACGCCACTTATTAAAAAGGGTTATACTAATTCAGAAACCTTCCCCAACATGTGCGCAACAACCCTTTTTTTCGTACATAAAAATCTTGCTCTGACAATAACGAACACAACAATAGATGAATTATCCAATTCTTATATATCCAATACCGTTATACCTGTTAGCCTGCTACATACAAGTTTCACTATATCCAGCACAAGAGTCACAAGCACACGCGCCCTCGCACCCCGCCCTCCAATTTCGAGGGGACAGCGACCAGGTAAACACAGCCTCAACCAATCTGCTTCTACTGTCGTAGGCCAAACTTCTTTTTTTTTTTTTTTTTTTTATACCACTAAGGTGGCAAACAAGCCTACGGTCCGCCTGATGGTAAGCGGTCACCGTAGCCTATGGACGCTTGCAACACCAGGGGCATCACTCGCGCGTTGCCGACCCTTCAGAAATCTAATAACTTCTTTTTTGAAGAACCCCATACTGTAGTCCTTAGAGAAAACCTTGGCAGGGAGCTCATTCCACAACCCAAGGGTTCGCGGGAGGAAGTTTCTCTGAAACCGCACTGTACGCGACCATTTTGGTTCCAAAGTGTGAGAATGAATTCCCTGTCGATGGCGAGCGGTGCGATGGTAGAAAGTAGCCGTGGGCATCATTTCGAACAATTCCTTAGAACACAATCCATTGTACAAGCGGTAGAACACACACAGGGAGGCAAAGTCTCTCCTCAGACTTAAGGGCTCGATACCGCAAGTGAGTTTCGGATCGTCGACAATTCTCACAGCCCGTCGTTGAACCGAGTCAAAAGGGCCAAGCTGGTGTCTGGGTGCACCCGCCCAGAGATGGCAGCAGTACTCCATATGGGGCCGGACTTGCGACTTGTAAAGTAGCAACCTTTGCCCCGATGTGAAGTACTGCTTCGCTCTGTTGAGTACACCAAGTTTTTTGGACGCCAGCTTTATCTTATCTTGTAAATGATCTCGGAACTGAACATCGCTGGAGATGTCGACACCAAGGATCCCAATGCTCTTGGAGATGGAGAGGGGAGTGTTCTGCAATTGTGGGACTACAGTGAATAGAGTTTTCTTAGCGGTGAACGCGCTTGTGTCTTTGTAGGATTGAATCGGACCAAGTTTATCCGTGTATGTTGTTGATGTGCAACATGTCATTGATATGCAGTAGAAACAGCGAAGGAGACAGCGCAGAGCCTTGTGAGACACCAGCATTTATGTCCATGCTATCAGAGCAACTACCGTCAACACCGGTTCGTATGCGTCTGCCGGACAAAAAGCTAGCCACCCATTTGCACAAATCCTCGGGCACTCCGTAGGATGGCAACTTCGATAGAATACCCCGGTACTAGACCCGATCGAACGCCTTCGCTATGTCCAGGCTACATGCCAATGCCTCCCCATGACTCTCAATGGCTAGTGCCCATCGGTGTGTGAGATACACTAGAAGGTCACCAGTCGAGCGACCGTGGCGAAAGCCATATTGACGGTCACTGACCAGTTCGTGTACTTCTAGGTATCTTAGAAGCTGTGTGTTGATCACACGCTCCATCACCTTGGAGAGGAGAGAGGTAATAGCGATAGGCCTGTAATTCGATGGAACTGATCTATCGCCCTCTTTGGGCACATTCGCAGTTTTCCATGAAGACGGAATTTGCCTAGTGTGGTAGGAAAGCGCGAAGAGGCGCGTGAGTAAAGGACATAACTCAGGAGCACACTGCTTAAGCACCACTGCTGGTATACCGTCTGGCCCACTCGAGTCATGAACGTCTAGAGAAAGCAACGCCCGCCGGACCTCCCGCTGCGTTATGGAGATTTCCGGCATGGTTTTGCCGCACCACGGTATAGTAGGTGGTACAGCGCCTTCATCGTTTATGTTCGAGTTCGAGGCAAAGAGACTGCCCAGTAGATCGGCTTTCTATTTAGCACTATGGGCCAAGTCACCATCGGTCATTCGCAGTGGTGGTAACGACGACTGGCAAAAGTTTCCTTCGGCAGCTTTGGCAAGCGACCAGAAAGCACGACTCCCAGAAGGATAGCTCGCAAGTCGCCCACCTATTTTGCCGATGAATTGGAATTTAGCTCTGGCAGTTGCTTTCTTACTGAACCTTGAGACAGCATTTAATTTGCGTCTTAACTCAGAAATATTCGGATCCTTATTATTACAAGCCGTCGCCCAAGCCTCATATGCAGTTTGCTTAAGAATTTTAGCTTTTCTGCCAGACCTATTAAACCATGGTCGTTTTTTGACGCCGGCAGCTACTCGCGGGTTAGGAATATAGCATTCCACACTAGCAATGATCGTCTGAGTGACTGCGGCTGCGCAGACGTCAGGATCTTCTGAGTTAAAGCAGATCTGCCTCCACGGGTACGAGGCGTAAAATTCTCGCAATCTATCGCAGTCTACCGACTTATAGTGCCACACACGATGCCAATTAGTTGGCCCAGATGGATCGGGTTGTGAGCATGACATTTTAGTACGAACGAGACAGTGGTCCGAGGAGCCAAGAGGCGCATCTACTGAGACGGAGTATCCGTCCGGACGAGTAGTCAGCAGAAGGTCCAGTAAGGAGCTCGTATGGTCCTCTATATCTGGTATTCTCGTTGGAGAAAGTACCAACTGAGAGAAACCATAGGTCAGAGCAAATTCATAAGCAAGTGGTGCAGACATTTAAAGGTCACGGCGTCGCGCGAGTTTCACTTCATCGAAATGATGAATCACGTGCCGTCTATTTATTAATAGGGTAAGGCTTTTTCTACCATTTATTTCAATAACTTTAAAAGGGCCCTTCCATATTGGAGACAAGGCTTTTTGTAATCGAAGGTGGTTTTTTAGGAAACCAAGTCGCCGGCTTGGTAACTAACTGGTCGTGAGCGTGAGTCATAATAGGTTTTAGAAAATGTTTTAGATTTTTGGATGTTTTCTATGGCCTTTTCTCTGGTGTATTTCAGACGGTGTTGTAACATTTTCACGTAGTCTGGGTACGTAGTATCTTGATTATTTTCGTAGATAGAATTTGGGAGAAACGGTTTGTGGCCGAATATCAGCTCATAAGGTGTGTAATTTGTGGTGGTATGTACAGAGGTATTATATGCTAGCATTGCTGTATAAACATATCTTGGTTAATTGTCTTGATCTCCACAAACGTATGATTTGAGATATTCTTTAAATGTAGAATGGGATCTTTCAAGGGCTACCTGAGTTTGCGGGTGATACGGGGAAGACCATTGTTGTTTAATCTTTAAAATATTGCATGTTTGTTTAAACAGGTCAGCTTAAAGGTTGTCAGGATAGTTTTTGGAATACCAAACAGAGATATAAAATGGACTAAGCACTCACTTGTCTCTTTAGCTGTGGCATTTCTAATTGGATAAGCAGTCGAGTATTTTGTCAAGTCGTCTTGAAGGGTCGGAATGAATTTTAATTTGGCTGGACCGGATTCTGGACGTGGACCTACTATATCTAAGAATATCCTTTCAAAGGGAGTGCAAGAAGTACTTGTTATCTGCATGGGTGCTCTATTTATTTTTCGCAAGGCTTTGTTTGTTTGACAGGGCGAGCAGTTTTTTATATATCTTTCAATTTCGCTGCGCATATTTTTCCATTAATATTGTTCGCTGATCCTATTGAACATTCTGTTGCAAACAAGGTGTCCTGCGGCAGGGATATCATGGTTTTCTTTAAGTATCTTTGGGATTTCACTTGGACTAGGATAATAAATTTTGTTGCGGTGTACATGTCTTTCAATGTTTGTGTCGTGGAATAAGTATGTCAACATTTTATAGATTTTAACATAGCTATGTTTGTCAAAGGGATTTCGAAAATCAGTTATGCTTATCTTGTTTACAGGTTCAGTATTGGAAATTAAGTGGTTTCTGAGATTTTACAGGGATTCGTATATATCATTGTAACTACAGTCGGAAAAATGATGTACTTTAGTAACAAGAAAGTAATAATATTTCCCATTGTGTAAGAATGATTTGAATGAATGTAGAGTTTTTTCTGAGTGAATGAAAGATTGAGATTCTGGGTAGTTGGATAGAGCTTCTTCGACGTAGGGTATAGATTCATCAAAGTCTAGAGACGTGGGGATTACGAGGATCTTATGGGAAGTTTTAAGCAAATTGTCATTATGTTGTATTATAGACGTGTTGAGTGGTGTCGTTGCAGAGTTTTTTAGAAATTCTCAAACTCAAACTCAAATCAAACTTTATTCAAGTAGGTTTCTTAGAACACTTTTGAATCGTCAATACAATGTAAACAATGTTAATTTCTGCCACAAAGAGCTGGCAAGAAGTTCCATTTAAAGTAGTAATACAATACTTTGATCATTAGCTAAAGAGTATACAATATGTACCAATACAACAGGTAATAAAAAATAAGTAAGTAAGCTACTAAAAACAAAGTGAAACATGTCCATTTTTTTTATGTAGCATAGGGGGCGCAGCGTGTGAAACGTCAAGTATCGTTAATCGAGAGAGTGAATTTAGATATTTAAGAGAATTCCGATATGTAATAGTACTAGTGGCATTAGCGCCATCATAATTATATTTTTGCACAATCATATGTACATACATATATTTACATATACTTCAAATTATCTATACTATCCATGAATATAATATAATAATAAATATTATAAATGCGAAAGTAAATCTGTCTGTTACCTTTTCACGGTAAAACCACTATACCGATCAAGATGAAATTTTGCATTGAGATAGTTTTGAGTCCCGGAAAGGGATATAAGCTACTTGAAAACGTCAACTATTATTCGTTTAGTAATTGAGGAGTTGCCGTTGAAATCCTACACCGATGACCGAATACTAAGAATACAAATAAGTTTGCGAGAGCAGACCAGTCTCCACAACGACACCCTTTCACAAGTATGACACATGAATCAGCCATCGCTTCGCTCAACCATGTTTTAGGGAACGTAACGACCCGACGCACATGCCACCACCGCAGAGACTTTGAGAGAGCATGACACACTCAAGCAACTCCAATAAAACTTCGATTGTATTAGTTACAATGTGTGTAGTGAAGGAACAAAATATAAATCCGATTCATATTGAGATTTACACACACAAGTTCACATTTAACATTACAGGGCGAACACACGTACTCAGAACTTAAAACTGATTTATTTTAAAACACGGTTTATCAAAAATTGATACTACTAAAAAAATATACATATATGTATAAACTTACATAGGTACAAGTATAATAATATAATAAATATAGTATTAATAACCCGCTGCAATTCACCAGCGCCAGAGAGGTTCCAAACGCGAGAGGGCGCATCACACAAACGTGCACACATACATACCCATAAGCATATACACCCACAGACGTTGTATGTATGAAGTAGCCCAGCTCCCACACGACAGTCCGGCAACAAATGCACACCATTTAACGTACTGTCACTTCGGAAACAAGCCTAAGGGAACAAGAAGTGACAAGAAACTTCTCGGGTGTACACCTGTTACCATCAATCACGCAGGAACCAGGCCAACCGAATACACAAAATCTATGCAAATATGTGTAAACACACATACATGTACACGTCTATGCGCCACACCCACGCCCATCCAGAACCCCCCCCCAATACCAAGCAGCTAACGGTGGATCACTATCCATGGTGCATCCCCTGATCGTAATGTGTCATTAATTATCAACTACATAAGTCACAGTTGGATGTCCAGTATTGGGCCCATACCTTTAATTCCAGACTTCATTATCTTTATTGAAATCTTCCACAGTATAGTATCCCTTGTTAATAAGAACTTTTGAATATAAGTTTCAAAAGTATGTACAGGTAGGTTAACAATATTCTCAGAAATTGTATTAAAAAAGCAAATGCTCTGAATTATAAAAGAGCCACGCACCTTCTGAAGGCGACATTTTGGAATTACAAGTTTATTTTTATTTCTTACTATGTCACTATTTTTAACAAATAAACGTAGGTTTTTATGTACATACAGTAAGCACGCGTAAATATACTCAGAAGCTACAGTAAGTATATTAATTTTGTTTAAAAGAGGTCACGAAGAGAATCTCGACGTGATAAGTTATACATTGATCTTATTGCTCTTTTTTGAAGTATAAAAATAGTTTCTATATCGGCCGCCCTTCCCCACAATAAAATACCATATGACAAAAGGGAATGGAAATAACTAAAGTATACTAACCGAGCAGTTTCTATATTAGTAAATTGAGCAACTTTTCTGACAGCATAAGCGGTGGAGCTAAGACAGAAATATGTGAGTGCCATTGCAATTTAGTTTTTAAAATCATGCCCAAGAAGACCGTTGACTCAACTTGTTTGAGTAATTCACCGTTTATAAATAATCGTGTTGGAGTGTCTTTGACATTTGGTAAAGAAAACTTGAAACATTTTGTTTTCTGTGCATTCAGTAAAAGATTATTTGATGTGAACCATCTAAGAACTTGCGAAAGTGTATGATTTATATCGTCATATGTATCTTTTTTTCTATCAACATTAAATATCAATTGAGTGTACGAGTCGGTTAGTTGGTTAAGAATAGGGTCTGGTCTCTGATTTGGACTCAAGTTTTGGAAGCTAGTGGATGCTTGAGGTACTTCTTGGATTTCAGGTGTTGCCGGGACGGGAGTTTCTTGCGTTTCAGGTGTTACTGGGATTTGAATGTTAGGCGGGTTTTCAGCTTCTACGGAAATCGGCGAGGGAATGGTAAAAGGACTAAAGTCAACGTCTTGGTTATCGAATGGGCTAAAGTCTAGAAGACCAAAGTCTATAGGAATTGATAGGATAGATAGGATTTTCTGGGTTACTGGGATAGTGTGAGAGTGCGTCGGCTGCTGAATTTAATTTGCCCTTTCTATATAAAATCTCATTCTCGTATTCCTCGAGTTGAAGACGCCAGCGTTGCAGTTTACTGCTTGGGTCAGTATGATTAAATAGCCATTTTACAGGACGGTGGTCAGTCATTATGAAGAATCGGCGGCCAAACAGGTAAGGTCTAATAGCTATTTCTCTGTTGTATTATAGGAAACTTCATTTTTATTTAGAGTTCTAGAAGCATAGGCTACGGGATGGTCCTTGCCTACAGGACCTTGGGATAGGATAGCGGAAATGGCATAATTAGAGGCGTCGCAGGTTAATGTAAAAGGTTTGGTAAAATCAGGATAAGTAAGGACAGATGCAGTGACAAGTTGATGTTTGAGACTCTCGAGACGAGCTGTTGCTCGTTAGACCAGATAAATGGGGTATCTTTCTTTAAAAGCGATGCCAAAGGTTTAGATAGCTTAGAAAATTCAGGGACAAAGCGTCGGTAAAAGGATATCGGGCCAAGGAAGGATTTTATATCTTTAGGGCATGGAATTGGAAATTCTTGAACTGAAATTTAGTTATGTTTGGATCAGAAAAAGAAAAATATTTATTTGGATTAAACAACACAATAAGGCTAAAATTAAACAATTAATATCCATAATGTCTCTATGTGCTGCTTGTCACCAAAAAAGTCTCCCACTGCTCCCAAGCTGTGGCCAACACCACAACACTGATTTTCAGTGGGAGTTTTCAGGCTGGCATTGGTGCACTGAGACGGATATTTCCATATTCCTTAACCTATAACTTATTTAAAAAATAAAGAAACGTCAACAAAAACACAAAAACAGAAAACAACGAATACTACAATAACGAATTAAAAAAGATAAAGTAAAACTAAAAACATGATAAAAAAAGTAAAAAACAAACAACAAAAGAGAAGCTACACTGTTATTATTATTTTTTTTTTTTAGAAGCCAGGGCAGCATGGTTTAAAGACCTAAGCCTGTCTTGGACAGAAGGAAACAAAACAATTAGAATAAATACATACATTCTTAGTACCTAAAAGTCACAGCAAAATCTTCAATTAAAATATACAAAAATGAGCTTCAAAATGAGAAGAATCAGGTTTCACACCTTTTTCGGTTATAACACGGCCTAAGTAGCCAACTTCTTTCCTTAAGAATTCACATTTGTCTGGTTGTAACGAGGTTAAAAATACGAAGTTTTTGAAAGACTTCAGAGAGATTTTGAATGTGCTGTGAAAGGTCATGGGAGTATATGACGATATCATCTAAGTAAACGAAACACGAGGACGTTGTTAATTATCCTCTGAAAGGTTGAAGGCGCATTTTTGAGCCCAAAAGGCATTCTTTTAAACTCAAAATGACCCTGCGAGACGCTGAAAGCGGTCTTAGAAGAATCTTAGAAAGCCATCTTAATCTGATGAAAACCTGAAGCAAGGTCTAGGTCGTGGAGAAGTATTTTGATTTGCCCAATTGGTCAAGATTTTCCGTGATATTGGGAATTGGATAGGTCTCACCAATGGTGATATCGTTAAGTCTGCGATAGTCTATAAATATCCGCCATTTCTTTTCTTCAGACGCATCTATATTTTTAGGAACAATCCATATAGGACAAGACCAGGGTGAGACAGAAGGCTGAATGATATCTTGATCTAACATTTTTTGGATTTAGGATCGGACTTCTTTCTTGTGGACTTCAGGAAATCGATAGGATTTTATGTTAATGGGTTGATCGGAGGTAGTACGAATTTCTTGTTGTATAACATCGATAGAGGTTAGTCGATCACTAGGCAAATGGAATATATCAGAGAACGTGCTGAATATATCGTAAGGTGCATCAGATTCTTCGGAGTTAAGATTTTTTTTTTTTTTTATACCACTAAGGTGGCAAACAAGCTTACGGCCCGCCTGATGGTAAGCGGTCACCGTAGCCTATGGACGCTTGCAACACCAGGGGTATCACTTGCGCGTTGCCGACCCTTCAGAAATCTAATAACTTCTTTCTTGAAGAACTCCATACTGTAGTCCTTGCAGAAAACCTTGGCAGGGAGCTCATTCCACAACTTAAGCGTTCGCGGGAGGAAGTTTCTCTGAAACCGCACTGTACGCGACCATTTAGGTTCTAAAGTGTGAGAATGAATTCCCTGCCGATGGCGAGCGGTGCGATGGTAGAAAGTAGCCGTGGGCATCATTTCGAACAATTCCTCAGAACACAACCCATTGTACAAGCGGTAGAACACACACAGTGAGGCAAAGTCTCTCCTCAGACTTAAGGGCTCGATACCGCAAGTGAGTTTGGGATCGTCGACAATTCTCACAGCCCGTCGTTGAACCGAGTCAAAAGGGTCAAGCTGGTATCCGGGTGCACCTGCCCAGAGATGGCAGCAGTACTCCATATGGGGCCGAACTTGCGACTTGTAAAGTAACAACCTTTGCCCCGACGTGAAGTACTGCTTCGCTCTGTTGAGTACACCAAGTTTTTTGGACGCCAGCTTTACCTTATCTTGTAAATGATGAGAGACACAAAGGAGTTTCAAGACTTCTTGGGTTCTGTTCAAACACGATTTATTGGATTGAGATGTCTGAAAGCTGTAGGAATAAGGATGTAAGGTAAGTTGAAGGTTGGAATTCAAAAGAACGGCATATTCAGAAGTGTTTAAGACCGTAAGATTGACTCTGTTGTTATCCATTACTTTAACTAGACAATTTGCTACCAGAAGGTTGTCGTTAATGTGGTGGTCAAAAATGACACCTTTTATTTCGGGATTTTTAACTGAGCATTCTACTATTATTTCCGAACGAGGAGGTATGATATATATAAGATCGGTAAAGTTTAATTTTATTTTGTTTTTGTTGATATTAAGAATATTATGATTGTGATCAATGCTGCAGTGATAGTGGGTAAAGAAGTTATTTCTAATAATACCGTCATTGCAAAGATTGATATCTTCTACGATATGAAATGAAAATGGGATATGTTCTTTGTTAACGAGAAGGTTTAGATCTAGGCTTCCAAGGGTAGGGACAGCCTCTTTGCTATTGTCTATGCCTTTTCATTTTCATTTTCAAGGTTTGAAAAAATCCTCAATTTTTTATAAGACAGATGGAGGAGCCAGTGTCAACCAAAAAGGTAAGCGGTTCTTTGGATATAGATAATTGGAGTGTTACATGAGGTAAGAATTTTTTAGTTGGGTCACATGTAATTTCGTATACTTTATCATCAGTTATGCGTTCGGCCGGAGACGGGTATTTGTCAGTCTTTTAATAGTGTTTGAGTCATGAGTCTTTGTATGAAGTTGATTAATTTTCATATTTCTCGATGCAGAGGAGTGGACGCTTATTCGGGGCTGGTTACCCTTGTGGTCCTTGGATTCAGATGAGTGAGTGTATTTTAGGTGTTGGGTTATCTTGAAGTCTTGGAAGGGTGTCATGTTTACGTACAGGTTGTGTTGAGGACAGACACTTGGGTCTCACGAGACACCGCCGTGAGTCACTTATTCGTTTAAATTACTATTCTTATTATATGAATCGTCGTAATTGTTTGTTTGTGTGTTATGGTCGTTTTCGTCAAATATTCGTTATAGTTAGTATCATGGGAAATTGATGGTTGGGGTTCAAAATAGTTGTAGTTATCGTTGTTATTTACAAAATGGATTCTAGCTTGCGGCCTTGGGGTGTTTCAATTGTAGTTGTTATGAAAGTTACCTCTTTTTTGAGGTTGATGAAGTTGTGTGGTTTTAAATCGGTTGTTGTATTCGCGTTTCCTACAATTTTCTATCGTGTGACCTTGATTTTTGCAATATCGACAAAATGTGGGATTTTGGTTTAGCATTTGAGGCTTATTATTCATGTGATGTATAACTGGTCTAAATGGGTTATTGGGTTTTTGCAAGTCGCGTGGTGGTGTTGAGAGAATTCTGGCCATGTGTCGCTTGTACATCAGCAATTGTAACTTCTTTTCAGATTTGGCTAAGTTAATGGCTTTGTTTAGATTGCAAGGCGATTAACCCCGGACTAAATTAGAAATGTAAGGCCTTGTAAAAACGTGTGAAGGGCCAGATCTTCCATTCAAGCAATCCGGCCGGCTAGTTCGGATTTCTTTTTACGAGAAAGTGTAACCTCCATTAAGAGCTGAGATAGACAGGTTTCTAGACGGAATAAGTACTGAGTAACCGTTTCATTCAATGATTGACGACATTCCTGCAAATCTGTTAACAAATGTGCGTAATGTTTTCTTTCCCCAAACTGTGTTTGAAGAAAGTCACTGAGCTGATCCCAGTCATCGTATTCTTTTATTGCTACAGCCGCTTCCGGTTTTCCTAATAATTGTGAAAGTATTTATTTAAATAAAATTGGTTTTTGTGTGTCAGATGCTAAGCATATGGCGTTTTCACAATTTGCTTTTCACAATTATTATCAGGAACGTGACGATTTTTCTTTTCAGGAACTTGGTAATTTTCTTTTCAGGAACAACGAGTCTTAATTTTCAGGAACGAGACGATTTTGAGGAACGAGATGAAGTAGAACAAGATTTAGAGTTTTATATTTAATGTTCGCCCCGAGTTCAACACTAATTTGGATAACACTTACACACTGAATTCCACTGATTTGCACTTTATTGTTTATTCACGAAACGGAGACGGACCGAGGATACTTTGCCACTTTGCCCACCGCTGCCACCAAATTTGTTATACGATTTACGGATTCAGAGTTTTATAAAAGAATTATTTCATAAAAGAATATAAAATAATAGAAAGAACTCAAAGTACAGAAAATGAAATTATTATGTGGCAAGTGTTTCCGATCTGGAAGATAGAGTCCAACTTTTAATTTGAACAAAGAGAATCCTATCCATGGCAAAAGTGCTGACGCGGGAATAGGGTAGTAAGCCTTACAATATACAGGGAGTATATATAACAGAACGTACAGGCACTAGTGGTTGTGCTGAGCCCATTATAATGTGTTTTAAAAATCAGGGAAGAGACTGCAGCCAAACCTGTTCTAACAAACCTCGATGCCGAAATTTCACGAATTCCTCTCACAAAGCTCCGGGTTGACTCTCAACTTTAATTGCTCCAATAACCATTCCGACACTATACCCCCGTAAAGCCTGTGGGGGTTGGCGTCTGATCTCCCATCCAGGGAGGGTTCCCCTCTACTCCTCTCCTCTCACCAGGGGGGCAGGGGAACCACCTTACCGATTCGTCCGTGACTTCCCAATGACGGCTGGAAGCAAATGATTGTGTGGTGGGGACCACCACAATCGCTGCATACAGTGTCCGAGGAGGAAGGGCACTGAGCGACTCCATGGTCCGCACTAAGACACCTAGAACACCAGCGTCGCGTGCGCACAACGTGGTCCCTGCCGCGACAATGAACGCACGACCGCGGTCCAGTACCTTCTGCAGCAGAAAAAATCCGCCCACTTCCTTGAGGTCTAGGTAACTGCACCAGCGGTGGCCTAGTACTTGCGTACGAAGTAGAGGGCTCGGAGAGAGCAAGGTTATCCGCCCGAAGACACTGCTCTTCCAAAATACCCATCAAATTTGCAAATTTAGGAAAGGATGTTTCGGAGTCTCCCCCGTGGGAGCATTCAAACTGGCTCCTCGTGTCCAACTTTACTAAAACTATGTGAACGAGTAGAAAAGACCGCTTGTCCACTGGCAGGCCCAAAGCCTTTAAAGCGTTGTACGCGAATAATAGAACGTTAAAAAACTCAACCCGTAGCTTCTCAACGTCCTGAACTCGTTGTAGTTCCAGAATGGCGGAGACGTGCGCGTCTGCTAACTGCCGATTCTGGTAACGCCTATACAGCAATTCCCGCGCCACCATATAGCTGGCGTCGTCTAACAGTAGATGCTGGATAAGGCCACGCGGTTCCCCATCCAACGAGGCCAAGAGGTATGCCAACTACTCACTAGCGCCGACGTTCCCAGGTTTGGGCCAGCGGTCCCCCCCCCCTTCCGGCTTGGGCGCGACGAGATCCCTTACAGCCTATCTGATCTCGTCCGCTATTTCCTCGGTCTGATCAATATCGGTCAGGATCTAAATCTGAGTCAACAAGCTCTCGGTAGGCCTGGCTCAGCACCTCCGTCTGGTTACCGAGCTGTTCCGACCGCGCAATTAAGGCCTGTTTCCTGTCCGGCCTCCCTATATTAAGCTTAGCCGACGCTTACCACCTCAGGACATCCAAAACTCCTGCCCTTGGTTAAGACATCGTTAGCAATTACGAAATACACTCCAAAAAAATCAAAAGATGAAAACAAAATTATAAAAACCTAATTAGCAATGCAAACTATTATCTAAACATACACCGAAAATAAAAACCGAAAAATGAACAAATAAACAAAAGCGTGCGGAACCCCAAGGTATAATAGTATTGTATTCTTCTTTGGTACATATGGTGTCCCTTGACTGTAGGTTAATAATTCAGAACACCTCTTTCTATATAAATGCTTGTATATTACAAAATGTACATAAAGAATGAATAAATAGTCCACGTAGTCCACCATCAATCTTTACGTAACGATAATTGTGTATCATGCTGATGTAGGCCGTCGGGCTGCTTCGTCGAAGATCGGCTCCACATCGCAGAATGACGCCATGTATCGGCTTCTTGATCTCATCTACTCGACCAGTGATCGGCCAGAATCATAAGCGTGGATCGTGACTATACTCCCCCCGTTGAAGATCCAGTCTGCAACATTCTCCGTCAGCTGAGGATGGCAGTGGGTAGAGGCGAGTTAGCGGTCTTCTGACTTAACCTTTAGTAGTATGTAACTCGGCCACCCGTGAGATTCCATCAGCGCCAGGAAATAAAGAGGTGACTCGACCCAAACACCAATTCAAAGGTTGAATATTGTCTTCCTGAATTAAGACAAGATCACCAATGGATAAGGAAGTTTTGTTGATTCGCCATTTCGAAAGGTGCTGTAGTTCACTTCCTTTTGCCATCTTTGCCAAAAGTGCAGCCTGATTTGTTCCAGCCTTTCATAACGTTTAAGAGAAGTTGCTTTAAAATCCTCTATAGATGGCGAAATCATAGCTGTCAATAGTCTTCCAATAAGAAAGTGTCCTGGTGATAGAGGTAGGAGATCATGAATTTGAGAAGTTTAATTAAGTCTGACAAAATCACTCCATCCTCTACATTAGTAATATTTATCGGTAACAGGGGTAATGTAAATAAAAGTGAATTAAGACAATATTATAATAGTATAAGCGCACTTAAAGTAAAAAAAATTGTAATGTTTACATTTCCCTATTGTAAGGGTTTGCCACAGGAGGAAAACAACCTTAGATGTGAGTTAAATTTAGCTTTGCATACTATGTCTAGCAATAACAATAACTTTCATGTGATAGATACTAACAGTATTTTTAGACATAATTATATAAGGACAAGACATAAATATTATCTCACACACCATTGTACCAGAGTGTTAGCCTTGTCGCTTTTATTTTATATTAATACCACAGCCAATAATTTGGCTAAACAATCTGCTTTTATTGAGCAGTGTAATTATAGTAGTGTAATTGACATTTCAGCCAAGTATTTGGCTAAACAACCTGCTTCTATTGAGCAGTGCAATTATAATAGTGTAATTGACATTTCAGCTAGTCATTTAGCTAAACAACCTGCTTCTATTGAGCAGTATAATAATTTGACATGTAATAATTTAAATTAAATTTTCAGACAACAAAGGACCACTTTGGCATATTATATAATTCCAACATTAATAATGATTATATTAAACAATCTATGTCTACTCAAGTTTTATGCAAACAGAAACAAAAAAATAAACTTTGTCATACTAAAAATAATATTCCATTGAACCTGGTGCATCAGAATATACAAGGAATGTCTCAGAAAGAACTAGAAATTGAATTGTTCATAAACTACCAAAAGATTGACATTTTATGTATCACTGAACACTGGCTACGCAGCCATCAGTTGATGTTCAATTTCACTAATCACCAGGTGGGAAGTTCATTCAGCCGAGTAAATGCTATCCATGGTGGCTCTTTAATTTTAGTTAATAAACAGCTAAAGTTTAAGGAACGTAAAGACATTGTGAGCCTCTCAGTTGAGCGAACTGCCGAGCTGTCCTGTATAGAAGTTGAGCATCTCATTGTTGTGAGTGTATACAAGCCGCCTTGTGCAATTTATGATAATTTTGAATTAGTTATGGAAGAAGTGCTGAATAAAATCAGCAATTCTAATAAACAAATCATTGTTTGTGGAGACTTCAATATAAACATTTTGGAAAATAGCTCATTAAGCACCAGATTGCTTGCCTTATTTCAGTCTTTAAATTTAAATAATTTGTTTTGTGAACCAACTAGAATTGCTGTATCCAGTGCCACTTGCATCGACAATATATTTACTGACATAAAACCAATTCAAAAATCAATTATAAGCAATCTAGAGTCAGATCATTGTGGACAGTTAGTGGTTTTAGAAAGAAAGAATAGTATTACTAAAAAGGAAATTAAATTTATACCAATAACAACTAAACGGGTTGAATCATTTAAATCTAACTTAATGCATAAACTTCCAGATTTGCTTTATAATGGCAACCCAAATGATATGTACAATACTGTTCTTGACACTATTACTACAGAGTATAATAAAATATTTACTGCAAAAAAGAAACTTATTTCCAGTCGCTTTAGTTTTAGTGAATGGGCTACCCCAGGTATTCATAAAAGTAAGCGTAAACTGTATGAATTATATAAAGAAAAAACATATAATAATAGCCAAATATTTAGGGAATATTTAAAAAAATACTCAAAAACCTTTAAAAAGGTCTGTCTTGTTGCAAAAGCAATTCACCTCAGACATAAAGTAAAAAATTCAACAAATAAAATAAAAACTACATGGAACATAATAAATAATGAAACTGGTAAAGCTAGGAATTCTTGTCAGGACTTTGACTTGATTGTAGATGATGCTAGTTTTAAAACAAATTCTGAGGTAGCAGTTGCCTTTGAACAGTTTTTTAGGAATATCCCATTCAAAACAACTGAACATCTAAACTCAAGTCCAATCTTAGCAGAAAAATTATTAAAAACTAGTGTTCCTGAATGTAACGTTCCCTTTGTATTTAAAAACATTAGTCCTACGGATATCATTAATACATTTAAAACATTAGAAATTAAAAACACCACAGACCTTTGGGGACTTTCTGTAAAAACTATAAATTCAATTATTCATGTTATAGCACAACCCTTAGCCATTATATTTAATAGTTGTGTTGATAGTGGTGTGTTTCCTGATGAGATGAAACTTAGCAAAGTTATACCTCTTTTTAAATCAGGTAGTTCAACAGATCCTAATAATTTTCGGCCTATTTCAATACTACCTATACTCAGTAAAGTTTTTGAAAAAATCATACTTTGTCAAATGTTAAGCCATTTCTGTATTAATGAGCTACTTAGTAGTAAACAGTTTGGCTTTATGAAAGGCCGTTCCACAACCGATGCAGGAGTGGCACTATTAAAAAATATATATAACGCCTGGGAGGATTCGCATGACGCCCTTGGAGTGTTTTGTGATTTATCTAAGGCATTTGACTGTGTTCAACATGAAAATCTCATCAGGAAGCTACATCACTATGGTATTAGAGGCAAAGCTCTCGACCTTTTGACATCCTATATGAGTAGGAGAGTACAGAAAATAGATGTCAACGGTGAAAGATCTCCGGGATCAGCAGTCACTATAGGAGTCCCTCAGGGCTCAATTTTAGGTCCTTTTCTATTTCTTATTTACATTAATGATCTCCCATATAATGTAAAAAACCATGACATTGTCTTATTTGCTGATGACACCTCTTTGCTTTTTAAAGTTAAGAGACGACAGACATATTATAATGAATTAAATAATGCCCTTTCTAAAATTATAAATTGGTTTAACGCTAATAATTTATTACTTAATGAAAAAAAAACCAAATGTGTTAAATTTACATTACCAAATGTTAGTCAGAGACAGACATGTATTAATATTAATGGCTAGCAATTAGAACTTGTTAATTCAACAGTCTTTCTTGGCATAACGCTGGACTCCAAACTTCAATGGGGTCCTCATATTCATAACCTAGCCAAAAAACTTAGCTCTGCTGTGTATGCGATCAAGAAAATAAGACAATTGACCGATGTCGACACTGCAAAAATAGTATATTTTAGCTATTTCCATAGTTTAATGACATATGGTATACTATTATGGGGTAGCGCTGCTGATGTAAATACAATATTTTTGTTACAAAAAAGGGCAATTCGTGCTATTTATAAATTAGGATCTAGGATATCTCTGAGGGATAGGTTTAGGGAAGTAAAAATTTTAACTTTAGTGTCGCAGTACATATATGAAAATCTTTTATATGTACATAAAAATATCAATAGTTTCAGCAAGAAAAGTGACGTTCACAAAGTAAATACTAGAAGTAAAAATAAGCTGTTGGTGCATGATATACGTCTACACAAAATAAGTAACTCTTTTATGGGGCAATGTATACACTTTTACAACAAAGTTCCCAATAAAATTCAAAATCTATCAATAAGTAAATTTAAATCTTTTATCAAGCAGGTACTTTGTAAAAAGGCATATTACAATATTTCAGACTATGTAAATGATAAAAAACCTTGGGACTGATGATGCTCAATTACAGGATGCATAGGTAAACCAAATTAAAATGGAAATAACATAAAATTGTACGACTAAAAATCTTTTATTTAAAACATTATTTGTATTTTAGTTTATTTAAGTGTTTTTAAAAGAGTAACTATCGAGTTTCTTGCCGGATTCTTCTCGGTAGAAATCAACAACATTGTGAACCGGCGGGAAGGTGGGAGGGTTCAAAAAATAATATTTTATAACTTTGACGATTCAAAAGTGATTGTAAAATCCTTATTTGAATAAACCATTTTGACTTTGACTTTGACTTATGAGGAGAGGAAGATGTGGGAGAAAGAGGACGACTGTTTAGTACTGTCGCAACCTGCGCAAAAAGTGTGGTGAGCTCTTCAAAAGTTAAACTAGAATTGCCTAGAACTCTTTTTATGTGATGTTTGGCAGACTTTATGCCGGCCTCCCACAATCCGCCGAAAAAAGGAGCGTAAGTGGGAATAAAATGAAAGTTATTTGTTCGCTGGCTACAGACTCAGACAGCTGATCTGAATAGGTTTTAAAACTTGTCCAATTTCCTTGGTAGCCGCGACAAAATTGCGACCATTGTCGCAAAATATTTCTAAAGCTTTACCTCTACGTGATATGAATCTAAGTAGAGATAATAGAAATGCATCCTTTGACAATTCTGACACCGCTTCTAAATGTACACATTTGTATCTGAAGCACACAAACAAACCCAAATAACATGCTGTACTGTTGCGTCGCCGGAGAGGATCTGCAGAAACTAGGAAGCGCTGAAGTGCTGCGATAGGTCCTGATGAAAGCTCTGAGATGCGAAGCGTACGGTTGAAAACTGGTCCGTGTACCTGGTAGGAAGGAGTAGGCTGCTGCTGCGGAAGGTGCGTCAATGTTCAGCTCGGGGTTACCAATGTGGAGCGGCGGCAAAGAGGAGATCTCCTGCCAGGCGAGATGTTATGCCTGGGGACCGCCGTGGTCCACTTAACTTGCAGTTCGGTTTCTATATATTCTAAACTGCAACTGAAACTTCGATAGCGCGATGTAGGACGCGTGACGTCAGAGCCTTGCTTGTACCGGTACGATATGGACCACTACAAAATTTTGAAGTCTTGGCACCGCGACCCTTTTTGTTTAATATAGAAAATGGTCCAGCCATATCCATCCCTACAGTCTTAAATGGGAAAGAAGGAAAAATACGCTGTGACGGCAAATTTCCCATCATGGGTAACAAGGCTTTCCCTTGAAACCTTTTACGGGTAGGACAGTTGCTGACAGTCTGACGAGCAAGATATCTCCCGTTTACTGGTCAAATATAGTCTCTGACTGTATAAAACAATAATTGCGGACCCGGATGCACAAGACGGATATATTCAAAAAGAAAAATTAATTTAGTCAAATGATGTTTACTGTACAGTATTGCAGGATGTCGCTTGTCGTATGAGTAATCTGAATATTCTAACCTCCCTATTACTCTCATGATGCCTCTGTCATCCAAGAAAGGTTTTAATGAAAGGAGATCGCTCTTGACGTTAATGGAATGAGTTTTTAGTAAAGAATTATATTCGTTAGAATAAGATTGTTGCTGGCTTAGTTTGACTAGAGTTGAGAATGAATTATTAGTTTCGTCGGGCGATAATGGACCTATCAACTTCGATTTTAATTATTGACACATATTTATACACGCAACACAAACAAAAAAATACGTTTAATCTTAAAAAACGAAGAATAATTTTAAAAAATTTATAAAAGGTTCTATGTTAGTCGAAAACTATTTAATTTCTGGAAGCTCTTCAATTGTTACGCTATGAGTTGAGGGATGCCATTCAAGTTCTGATTGTGAAAGATAACTGGGGCCCTTCCACCACAAGTCCAATTGTTTTAACTGAGCAAAACTAACACTTTTTGAAATTAAATCAGCGGGATTCAAATAAGTGGGGACATGGCGCCAAGAAGTCTTGGTATTTTCCCCCTATTTCAACTACTCTATGAGCGACAAAGGGTTTTAATTGGACTGGGTAGTATTTAGAACCAGAACCACAGTATAGTCACACATTTTAGGTCCTTTTCTATTTCCTATTTACATCAACGATCTCCCATATCATGTAAAAAACCATGACATTGTCTCATTTGCTGATGACACCTCTTTACTTTTTAAAGATAAAAGACGCCAGACATGTTATGATGAATTCAATAATGCCCTTTCTAAAATTGAAAATTGGTTTAACACATTTGGTTTTTTTTCATTTAGTAACAAATTATTAGATTAGAAAAAAACCAAATGTGTTAAATTTACATTACCAAATGTTAGTCAGATACAGACATATATTCATGTTCATGGCGAGCAATTAGAGCTTGTTAATTCAACAGTCTTTCTTGGCATAACGCTGGACTCCAAACTTCAATGGGGTCCTCAAATTCATAACCTAGCCAAAAAACTTAGCTCTGCTGTGTATGCGATCAAGAAAATAAGACAATTGACCGATGTCGACACTGCAAAAATAGTATATTTTAGCTATTTCCATAGTTTAATGACATATGGTATCCTATTGTGGGGTAGCGCTGCTGATGTAAATACAATATTTTTGTTACAAAAAAGGGCAATTCGTGTCAAAGTCAAAATGGTTTATTCAAATAAGGATTTTACAATCACTTTTGAATCGTCAAAGTTATAAAATATTATTTTTTGAACCCTCCCACCTTCCCGCCGGTTCACAATGTTGTTGATTTCTACCGAGAAGAATCCGGCAAGAAACTCGATAGTTACTCTTTTAAAAACACTTAAATAAACTAAAATACAATTAATGTTTTAAATAAAAGATTTTTAGTCGTACAATTTTATGTTATTTCCATTTTAATTTGGTTTACCTATGCATCCTGTAATTGAGCATCATCAGTCCCAAGGATTTTTATCATTTACATAGTCTGAAATATTGTTATATGCCTTTTTACAAAGTACCTGCTTGATAAAAGATTTAAATTTACTTATTGATAGATTTTGAATTTTATTGGGAACTTTGTTGTAAAAGTGTATACATTGCCCCATAAAAGAGTTACTTATTTTGTGTAGACGTGTATCATGCACCAACAGCTTATTTTTACTTCTAGTATTTACTTTGTGAACGTCACTTTTCTTGCTGAAACTATTGATATTTTTATGTACATATAAAAGATTTTCATATATGTACTGCGACACTACGTGCTATTTATAAATTAGGATCTAGGATATCTCTGAGGGATAGGTTTAGGGAAGTAAATATTTTAACTTTAGCGCGAATTAAATGTTACAAATGACTTTGTCTTGACATTATAAATATAATCCAAAAGTTTGACCGATTTAAAATGCTTTTTTTTGAAAAAACATATCATCAAAGTCAACTACGTATTTTTGAAATATTCAAAATAAATTACTTTTTAGGGTTCCGTACCCGAAGAATAATTAGGAACCCTATTACTAAGGCTCCGCTGTCCGTCCGTCCAGGCTGTATCTCATAAACCGTGATAGTAAGACAGTTGAAACTTTCACAGAAGATGTATTTCTGTTGCCGCTATAACAACAAATAATAAAAATAAAATAAAATAAATATTTTAGGGGGCTCCCATACAACAATCGTAATATTTTTGCTCGATTATGCTCGATATTGATATCGGCAACAAGTAGACGCTTCGCGCGTCCGGTTATTTAGTTAATGAGGTGCTTCATACGCCTAAACCTCATAATAGGACGTTGCGCGTGTGAGGGGTTTAAATATGCACAGAATATTAAGTTATATAGTCACTTTAAAAATAAATAATTAAATTAAAATAAAACAAATATTTAAGGGGGACTCCCATAAAACAAACGTGATTTTTTTGCCATTTTTATAAATAATGGTACGAAAACCTTCGTGCGCGAGTCCGACTCGCACTTGGCCATTTTTTTTCAAAGTAACTCAGAAAATAAACCATATAAGTAAAAGTTGGTATAGTACAAGAAACTAGCATTTTAATTCAAAAATATTTTTAATGTTTTTTTTTTACTGTAGCTTAAAAATTCTTCGAGATATGGCTTTCGAGAGAAACTTAGCATTGGTACAAATCAGTACTGCCTTTGAGCCCTTTCACTGTTGACCTTTATAAAATTAATGGTTTGAGAAATATAAAACTTACATGAGCTTATAGGCGATGGAATTCCCTACAAAATCTTTTTTTTTATCTCTCTAGTCCAAAATGGATCCGAGAAAACCTAAAAAAACCAAACTTCACGTCTTCACGCCATAAAATAAGCTGCAAGTTCTGCTCTTAATCGTTTACCAACACTTGGCGGTACATTTTTTCTATGTCTCCTGTTAGAACATAATTATGTTGGCGACATCTGAGGAGAATAAAAAATAGAGGATCCTGCAGTGTGGATCCTACCATTTATGGAAACACCGAAGGAGGATGGAGCAGATCCGTCGAAACCAACACGGAGTTTTGTTGATTCGCTACTCTCCTTAAATACAGCGTGATGACAAAGAAAGAAGCAAGGCGTTGGTATAAAAGTCGATAACTCAGTCATAGCAATGACCTAGTGTTAATCAACATGTGCTAAAATTGGCACAAATAAAGATGAAACACGGTTTCGGTTGGCCTGGTTTCTGCGTGATTGATGGTAACAGGTGTACACCCGGGAAGTTTCTTGTCACTTCTTCTTCCCTTAGGCTTGTTTCCGAAGTGACAGTACGTTAAATGGTGTGCATTTGTTGCCGGACTGTCGTGTGGGAGCTGGGCTACTTCATGATATACAACGTCTGTGAGTATGTGTATGCATATGGGTATGTGTGCACGTTTGTGTGATGCGCCCTCTCTCATTTGGAACCTCTCTGGCGCTGGGCGGCCGATGGTGGATTGCAGCGGGTTATTAATATTATATTTAATATATTATTATACTTGTACCTATGTAAGTTTATACATGTATGTATGTAATTTTTGTCTAGTAGTATCAATTTTGATACACCGTGTTTTAATATAAATAAGTTTTAAGTTCTGTTAAAGTAATGTTAAATGTAAACTTGTGTGTGTAAATCTCCATATGAATCGGATTTATATTTTGTTCCTTTACTACACAGTTACAATAAACTAATACAATCAAATTTTTATTGGAGTTGCTTGAGTGTGTCATGCTCTCTTAAAGTCTCTGCGGTGGTGGCATGTGCGTCGGGTCGTTACGTTCCCTAAAACATGGTTGAGTGAAGCGATGGCTGATTCATGTGTCATACTTATGAACGGTCGCCGCTGTGGAGGCTGGTCTGCTCTTGCAAACTTCTTTGTATTCTTAGTATTCGGTCATCGGTGTAAAATTTCAACGGCAACTCCTCAATTACTAAACAATTTATACTTGACGTTTTCAAGTAGCTTATGACCTTTTTCGGGACTCAAAACTATCTGCATGCCAAATTTCATCTTAATCGGTACAGTGGTTTCACCGTGAAAAGGTAACAGACAGATTTACTTTCGCATTTATAATATTTATTATTATATTATATTCATGGATAGTATAGATAATTTTAAGTATATGTAAATATATGTATGTACATATGATTGTGCAAAATATAATTTTGATGGCGCTAATGCCACTAGTACTATTACATATCGGAATTCTCTTAAATATCTAAATTTCTTCACTCGATATTTGAAATTCACATGCTACATAAAAACAAAAAAAAATTGACATGTTTGACTTTGTTTTTGGTAGCTTACTTACTTTTTTTTATTACCTATTGTATTGGTACATATTGTATACTCTTTAGCTAATTATCAAAGTATTGTATTACTACTTTAGATGGAACTTCTTTCCAGTTCTTTTTGGCAGAAATAAACATTGTTTACATTGTATTGACGATTCAAAAGTGTTCTAAGAAACCTACTTGAATAAAGTTTGATTTGAATTTGAGTTTGAGTTTGATCAACTTCTTATACATTGATTTTTATTACAAAGTACAATAATCTAACACTTTGTAACGTTGTAAACGGTTTTGTTAGTTTGTTTTCGTATATTGGATCGTATTACAAATTATTTCAAATTTACGGTTAGTTTGTTATCGTCGGATTTACAATAAATAAATTCATAAATCGTGACTTCGGGGTCACGTCGCTTAGGCAGGTAAGGTCTCGTTATTTAATCGTTCGTCGGACATAATAATATTAGCTTATGACCCACCTTTGTGTTAATGTGGTAAAAATAGATCGGAATAAATAGGTTTTTAATATTGCTGTTTTGTTAGGATTACGATAACGTATTTATTCGTGTAAATTGTAGTTGCGGGTTTTTTTTGGGGTTCCTATCTATATATTGTTATAGTTATTACGCTATCAAATTGGTTGCTTTAACAAACCGTATATATAAACAGAGTAATTTTTTTGTGTGTCTGGTTTAGTCTTTGGATTTTTTGTGTTAATATAGTTATAAAATATGATGTCATCGGTCAAGGATTTCAGGGCTATCTTGACGAATTTAGTATGATGGTTTTCATGTGTTGTAGGGATCGTTAAACGGGAGGATCGGATTTTTGCATTAAAGCAAAGAGCTACACAGTTTCCTACAAGAGTCAGTGAGCTGGATCAAGCATACAAGGGCATTTTATTGTTAACAGATGAGAAACTATCCTTAAGGCGGCAAATTCTGACTATGACTTTTGTATGTCAGTAGTGGACGAGGTTAACGAGGCTGTGTCGACATTAGGAACTAGCCCGCAGCCGGCAAGTAGGAAGGTTTCGGAACAAAAATGCAACGAACGGTTGCCAACTTTGGATATTCCTCATTTTAGCTGATCATTGCATGAGTGGACTAATTTTATCACACTTTTTGATAGCATTGTGCACCGACGGACTGACTTATCTGACTCACAAAAATTAAGTTACCTTTTAACGTCTATCAGGGATGAGCCTCTCTGTTTAGTGAAACATTTGGATTTCACCGATGTCCATTATAATATAGCTAGGGAGTTATTAGTGAAGCGATACCAAAATGACCGTCGCATTGCGGATACTCATGTAGCTGCCATTTTAGGTATTCCACAACTGTCATCGGTTAACCAGCTGCGGTCGGATTTGCTTAACGCTATTTTGGTGGCGACAAATGCGTTGAGGGGCCTAAAATTCCCTGTAACTGAGTGGTCATTGTTTTAAACAACTTGCCCAATGACGTCAGGGCTCGTTTCGAACAATTGCACGGAGGTGACTCGGCGTCACAAATACCTACGTTTGACACTTTAGTGTCGTTTTTGGAGGATCAGAGTAGGAAGCTCGAGAATTTACCCGCCGAGCCACAATCGGGACCGTCATGATTTTTGGCCCCGTCTGGACCCCGTCAATAACCCCAGTCTGGACCCCGTCAACAACCTCGTCCCGGGACGTCGCGAGGTACTGGGTCGCTTCGGCCCCCCAGAAATTTGACAATTGAACGGACTGAACGGTGTGGGGTGTGTTATGAACCGGGATACACCATTCTGGATTGCCACCAGTTCAGAAAATCTGGGGTGGCCCGAAAACGATTTCTTCTGACCCGTAGGCTAGGCCTATGTTACTATTGTTTGGGGGAGCACCTAGCCAAGGACTGTCGTCAGCCGCGACCTTGTATAAAGTGTGGTGTGGGGTCACCACCCCGACTTTTTTTTTTTTTTAATTTATTTTATCCTTACACAAATCAATATATACATGTATTATTATGTGCCAAACTGTTTAAACAGTTTGTCGGCAGCGGTTCTCGTTTACATAAATATTATAAACAATCATGCATAAGTGTTCACAAATATTATTACTTATATCGAATATAATTTAAGATAGTAATAATGAAAGCATTCATATTTACTAACAATTTAGGTACTAGTACATTATTATCTGTAATAATATGGTACTAAATTGCGTATTTATGCATTATACATCATAATATGGTAGTATATAATATGAAACTAAACTTTAATTAAATATAACAAAAAATAATGGTGTCTATTTATTTAATAATTTGAAGTACATTTCGAGATATATTATTTCCATAGTATAATTTTAAAATGAATCTTAGATTCTACATTTTTTAAAATATCTGCACTTATGTATGCCCGTCCGAGAGGATGGTCTTCGGATGGCACACGGACATAGGCACATAGGCACACCGTCTACGGCTCGCACGGGACCCCGCCCGTCCCCGAACCCCCGTTCGTCGCCGCTGAATCGAACCCAATCGCCCCCGTCCCCAGTGCGACATCGACCTTCCCCGCCCCGTCCACCGCGGGCGAGCCAACGGAATGGTCGTCGGTCACCACCCTCACGTGCCCCTTCCGCTCAGATTGGTATTGCGGAACGGGCACATTACGCGGAGTATGAGCCTCTGCCCTTCCCTATCGCGGAGCGTCCTCGCGTTACTCGCGGGTTGAGGGTGGGATCGGGTGGCTGTCGAGCGCCGCCGATGGCACGCGCGTCTCGGCAGCCTGCCGTCTTATGCCTGCGTGGGACCCGTATGCTTATACGGGAGCCCCGGGGCCAAGTACGGCGCTCGGGTCGGGCCAACGCCCGTTGACTCGTGGCAGCCGTTTCACCAGCCTCTCCACCACCTGTCACAACTGTTTTGCCCACCGAGCAGGTTCTAGTACATTCACCGCGCGGACCTGGTGTACTTGTGCGCGCCATTTTGGACTCAGAATCCTGAAAATCCTGACTCTATCGCGGTTCTCTAAAAAAGCGGTGGACTAAAAGGCTGGTTCTGTCCACAGTAGCGCGTGTCTTTGATCCCAATGGTTGGGTGGCTCCTGTAGTTTTTTTAGCCAAATGTTTCCTACAGGAGTTTGGATTTCTGGTCTTGACTGGGATCCCCCGTTGACCGCTACGCTTTTTTGAGACACTTTCGAAACTTTAACATGTCTTCGTCCCTCGGTCGATCTTACCCCCAGGTCGTTGTCGGTCCAGTCTTCACGGCTTCTCTGACGCGTCGGAATCCGGTTTTGCGGCTGTCGTTTATCTCCGCATCGTTGACTGCAATGGTCATGTACGCGTCAGTCTGGTGGTCGTAAAGAGCAAGGTTGCACCTTTGCGGACCAAACTGACAATCCCCAAGCTGGAGTTGTCTGGAGCTACATTGTTGACTCGACTCCTCAACCATGTCTTCTCCACCTTGGGTCAATGGGTGCAATGGCATGGACAGACAGCCAAATCGTGTTGTCTTGGCTCAAGGCGTCCCTTCATGCCCTAGAGACCTTCGTGGCCAATCGTGCCTCCCAAATCCAGTCTTCTGCGGTGTCTCTGGATTGGCGTCACGTGCCAGGGTCCTTGAATCCCTCAGATTGCGTTTCACGGGGCCTGATTGCCTCGCAAGTCATAAATCACTTGCTCTGGGTTGTGGTACACAGTTGTGGAGTTTGTTGACCCTCTGCTGGGGTTAAAGGTCTTTGCTATTGAGCAGACTTTGGACACTTCACCGAACTTCTTGCTTAATCGGTTCAGTTCTCTCAACAAGCTCGTTGGTGTCACCGGTTCGATTAAGAGGTTTCTCCACAACTAAGGAACAGGTCACAGCCAAGGACGTCTTCAGTTTTGTCTCCTGAAGAGCGTCATGATGCGCTCCTCACCTGTGTTCGACTGGTACAGGCCCAGTGGTTTGGGAAGGAAATTCGTCTTCTCCGTTCACAGAACGGAAAATTGCGGGGAAGTCTTGCTCGTCTCAATTTGTTCCTAGACGAGTCGGAGTTTTTGCGAGTGGGTGGTAGGCTTCGCAAGTGCGTTGGAAGATGTCTTTGAGCTTCTGGACTGGGACGGTTTTGGCATCAATGTTAATGGCGAGAACATTACACACCTTCGGTTTGCCGACGATATTGTGGTCATGGCAGAATCGATGGAGGACCTTAGCACAATGCCCGAAAGCCTCAGTAGAGCTTCCCAACGAGTGGGCCTCAAGATGAATATGGACAAGACGAAAATCATGTCGAATGGCCTTGTAGCATTGACGAATACGTATACCTGGGACAAACTGTTCGATTAGGTAGGTCCAATTTCGAGAAAGAGGTTAATCACCGAATCCAACTCGGTTGGGCAGCGTTCGGAAAACTGCGTACTATTTTCTCGTGCCAATTACCCCAGTGCTTGAAGACAAAAGTCTTCAACCAGTGTGTGTTGCCAGTGATGACTTACGGCACTGAGACGTGGCCGCTAACTATGGGCCTTATACGAAAGCTCAAGGTCGCTCAGCGAGCGATGGAAAGAGCTATGCCCGGAGTTTCCCTACGTGATCGAATCAGGAATGAGGAAATCCGTAAGAGAACTAAAGTCGCCGACATAGCTCACCGAATCGCAAAGCTGAAGTGGCAATGGGCAGGGCACATAGCTCGAAGAACCGATGGCCGATGGTGGAAGAAGGTTCTCGAGTGGCGGCCACGAACCGGAAAGCGCAGCGTGGGACGGCCCCCCGCTAGATGGACAGATGACCTCGAAAAGGTAGCGGGGGCGCCGTTAAAGGCGGCACAGAGTCGCACGCTGTGGAATAAGTTAGGTAAGGCCTAAGTCCAGCGTTGGACGTCAATGGGCTTATATGATGATGATGATGATGAAATCTTGATATGAAGCAAATGTTTCTGCAGATTTTTGCTGTAACTTCCTTGATAAAACTTAATTAAATAATAACCCTTGATATTGTTTTCTTGAGGCAGGTTGGAGAAAATCAAACACGGAGTATTTAGAACTATTTATTAAAGTATTAGCACGCACGCCATACTTGACAGCGGTGAAACGGAAAAAGGAAGTACAAAAATAAAAAGGCAGTGTTGCCAGTACTGTCGGTTTCATTACATGTATTAACACTCCCCCTTAATGAAACGACAAGTAACAAAATACCACTAAATAAAAATAGTACACATCTCCCCTTAACAAAAATTTCAATACTTCCATTTGACCAAAATTATTACAATTAATTCCTCCCCCTTAAATTTTAATATAATAGTTTTAATGGTCATATAAAAAATTATAATAATTGGGCTATTGTCAGGTAAACTACATATGGTACAAGTATTTATAATCAATGTTTACAGCAAAACAAAACTAAACTAAACAATATATATCTTCATACCTACTTTTCCAATCCAGATTTTAAAAACAATTCTATACTACTTCTCAAATATTCAAATCTAACTCTTTTTAATGGTTTTGTCAGAAAATCTGCCAACTGGTTTTTACTGTATATATATTCTAATTTTTCATTGCCTTTACAAATTCGTTCTTGAATAAAATGATATCTGATGTCAATATGTTTTAAACGTTTAGGTTGTTCTCTACTATTTGCTGCACATATAGCTGACTGATTATCCTCAAAAACATGAACAATAATTTTATGACTTACAATTTTCATTTCTAACATGACATTTTTTAACCAACAAGTTTCAGCAATACATTGACTAAAGTAGTATCAATCCAAGAGTTACCGTTCCATGTTTTTAGCAGAATACGACCAGTGCCGAGAACATCCAGTGTGGAGCCATCACCAATCCTGACCTTTCGCTGCAAACAGTTTTCATCAAACGTTGCGAACAAGCTTCTGTCGTAGCACATATGTTCACTGGCACCGCTGCCAAAGATCCAATCACCTGTACATTCCGGCATGATGAAAGCTGATGATGTCACAAATGAATTATTGTTGTTATTATTATTTTCCTTCAGAAGTCGATGAAAACATTTTTCAATTTTGTGTTCTCTCTTGCGGCAGTAATGACAAATTAAATGTTGATTATTTGATGTGGATTGGCAGTTCCTTGCGAAGTGACCTACTTTCTGACATTTAAAACATTTAATTGACTGTGATTTAACGGCTAGGGCTTGAACTGAAGTTTCACTTTGTTGTAACCACGTTTCCTCTATGTATAATCTTGCTGATAGCTCGTTGATTGTCTGTGAAGCTGCGGGGACAGATTCCCAAGCAGATATGAAGTGTCTGTATTCTGGTGGCAAACTCATGAGCACTTTAGTTATGACCATACTGTCCGACATTTTTTCTCCTTGAGCAGTGAGTTTGGATGACAAATCTTCAATTTTAGATAGTAAGGAAGCTATATCATATTTGTCATATGACAAATTGTAAAATTGTTGATGCAATAAATGTTTACTAATACTAGAATCTTGTTCGTATATGGTGCGTAATTTTGACCAAATGTCACATGCAGTTTCACATGAAGTAAGGTTTGACATTACCAAGTCCTCCATCCTTGAAATTAAAAGAGCCTGAGCTTTGGCATCTAGATCCATTTGGCTTTTATCTTTGACTTCCGGTTTGCGAGTTAATAAATCATAGCAACCTTAACTTTTGATGAGAATAATAATTTGAAATTTCCATATGTTCCAATTTTTGACTCCCCTGAGTCGTACATCTACTCCATGACTACAATTGCGTGACTCCATCTCCATCGTGGTATTCAAAGCCGCTGCCTCCGTTCCAAACACCAACCACACCAGCAAACTTTTCTCAAACGATACGGAAAGACACGGGACAAAAATGGCCGGCCGACGCTTTCAGTTCTTCCGCTGTATTTTCTTCAAACCTCCAAAAATATCTCCACCTGCAACAGATCAGAGCGAAGCTGGGCCCATAACCTGTTTTCTTGAGGCAGGTTGGAGGAAATCAAACACGGAGTATTTACAACTATTTATTAAAGTATTAGCACGCACGCCATACTTGACAGCGGTGAAACGGAAAAAAGGAAATACAAAAATAAAAAGGCAGTGTTGCCAGTACTGTCGGTTTCATTACATCTATTAACAGATATGATGATAACTCCTAATACAATGATAACTATTGATATGAGTAGGGTATTATTGGGAAGTCTAAATCAATAAACAAGGTGTAGTGAACGAAGCGAACGGAGTGCAAAGATGCAAACTGAAAATGATAAAGTTCTGAAACCTGTTTTTAAACCTTTGACCGACTCACTGCATAAAATGGTATCAAAAATTGTAACACAAACTTTCAATATCAAGGAAGATGTAATCCCAAAGAAAAAACTAAAATATATAGTAACAAAATCTGAGTCAGATCTTTAGGATGAAAGTGAATTTGAAACTGATTCAGAGGAAAACAGTGAAAAAAATAATAAAACCATCAAGAATATTGAAGATCATGAAGATGACATGTATGAAAATAATTCTTAAAGCGTGAGTGATACAAATAATACAGAAATCAATGTTTCAAGTGATGCCTCGTTCAAAATACTTGAATCTGTACCCAGACTTCAGAAACATAACTGGTCATCATTCCATTTGGTGTTAGGAATGATCGTGGTAAATTAATGATAGGCAATTCCCGAATTACCCAAACAGAAAAATCAATAACAATATCAGGCAAAACTTATAAAAAAACAGGTCTTTTTGAATTATTATTTAAAAAAATACCTTATTTAAAAACCAACAATAATAGTGATTTAAACAATTACAAACAGAGTTTAACGGTTACTAATGCACATAGACGCGATTTAAACTCTAAAAAACCTATTAAAAGTAACGAAGGAAGCAAGCATCTAAATATTATTAAACTACTTTTCAAGTTTTCTAAAAAATGTTCAAGCACTGAAAAGCTCATTCAAGGGTTTGGGTTACCATTATTGAAAAACTATAACAAAAATGTTGATTATATGTATTGGGACGATCTTTATGAATTAGGTGATAGATAGAACTTTTAATAGCTTCTCTTGAAGCTGGAAACAGTGGATTATATAATGAAATTATATCAATCGTGGAGGAGTTGCGTGAAGCTGGTGTAATAAATAATTAAAACGAGTAAAATTACGTCTTTTGCTGAATATAATGTCATGTAATTTATAATTGCATTCAGTTGACTATAAACTATTTAAGAAATACATTTACTATACAATGAACGTTGACAAGTTCGGTCAGCGCGTGCATAAAAGATTGCGTTTGTCGGAAGTTTTCGACATTTTTGACAAAACGTTCCATAAATCTATTGATGGAGATTTAGAATTAATGTCAGCCAGAATAAAAGGATTAAAAATTGCTCAGTTACCTGATGAAGCAGTATGTAGATAATATGATCTAAAAATGTTGTGATAAACAAACTTTAATACTAGAAGTAAATGGTATAAAAAGCTTCAAACTTTAAAGAATCAGTTGCTCGATGTCAAATCAGAATTGAAAAAGGTTGCATCACAAATAACTGCATTAAAACAAATATGAGTAAAAAAGATATATTCGATGAACTCCACAAACCGGCTAGAAAAAACTTTATTCGTCGGGCAGTGATATTAAAAGGGATTGACGATTTATGGCAAGCTGATTTGATTGAAATGCAGAAAATAGAAGAAATAAACAAAGGTTTTAAATACAGAAGTTGTAATAGACTGTTTTTCAAAAAAAATTTGCTTGGGGAGTTCCTCTAAGAACAAAATAAAACATGACGTAGCAAACGCTTTCCAAAAAAATTTGAATTGCGGTTGCATTCCGATTAACCTTCAGACAGATATGGGGACTGAGTTTTACAACGAAATGTTCAAGAAAATCATAACAACCTATAAGATTAATCACTATTCTGAATATTCTGTAATAAAGGCGTCAATAATTGAAAGATATATAACAAACACTTAAATCTAAATTGTTTAAATATTTTACGTTCATTGGTAATAACAAATGTTTCGGATCACCTAGATGGTGTGTTGTTATCATATAATAGTACTGTACATCAAACCATAAAATTAAAACCTATGTCAACCAAGCTATAGTTATGAATAACATAAAAAGAAATCAAACACCTCAAGAGCTAAAAAAATCTAAATTAAAAGTAGGTGACTGTGTTCGGATCAGCAAATATAAAGAAAAATTTAAAAAAGGATATACACCTAACTGGTCTTCTAAACTTTTGACCATAATTAAAGTTAATAATACTCACCCAGTAACTAATCTCCTTCAAGATCAAATAAATCAATCAATAGTTGGAACCTTTTACGAACAAGAGTTACAAAAAACTAAACATCCAAACATTTATTTAATTGAAAGGGCATTAGAAAAAAAGGAGATAAGTTGTTTGTAAAATGGTTAGGACTCAGCGCAACAGAAAATAGTTGGATTAACAAAATGTCTATTGTATAACGTTTACTTTTATCCTTAGGACATTTATAATAGCACGATACCTAACCATGAATTCATTATTGAATTAGTAATGAATGGCGGAGGACTTGTTTATAATATGATAAACAATTTACCATTTGAACTTCATCTACCAGGATATAATTATTGTGGTTCTGGTACGAGACTACAAAAAAGGTTAGCTAGAGGTGACAAAGGGATAAATGCATTAGACTAGATAAGCCTATTCAGAACATAGTAATTTGGGAGATCGACACAAAGCTGACCTCGCGCTTTTGAATATGGCGAAACAAATAATGAAGTCAAAAAATGCTAAAACTGGGGAAAAGTTAGCATCTTGGCTCGTAAGCAAAGTTATGAAAACCAAATTAAAAAGTGTAATCTTTTTAAGTTGTCTCTAAAGTTCATGATTCGATAAAAAAAGGCAAGCCAAAAAATAATAACTCTGCAAAAAAATAAAAATATTCGGTTACCCCGCTTAATACCGATCCCAAAAACTGGAGGCATTTTACCACTTATACCAATCTTTGTTGGTTTATCTGCATTAGGATCTTTAGCTGGAGGAGCCGCAGGTATTGCTAAAGCGGTAAATAGTTATAAATCAGCAAAACAAAACCTTGAAGAGTCACAACGTCATAACAAAATGATAGAATCAATTGCGTTAGGAAAAAGACTGTACATAAAACCATATAAAGGAAATGGATTATGTTTAAAATCATCAAAAAACGAAGTTAAAGGCTACCTAGACGTGCTTTAACAAATTTAGATATTTTAAAACACATTTATGACATACCATACTTTCGTGGAGTTTTTATGAAAGATGCTTTACCAAAAAAATGCTTTGTCGAAAGCAGAAATAATAAATTTCATTATGGTGATAATGAAGTAATAGAAATTCCTGAAGGCTCTTATGAACTTTAGGCCATTTGCGACTATATAAAGAAAAACACTATGGGCAGTACATTTAGTTTGACTTGTAACAATAATACTTTAAAATTAAAATTCATTTATTTCAACCATCAGGGATCATAATACATAAATTATTTCATTCTTTTACAATAATAGGTATACAATAAAATAAAATAAAATAAAAATGTCACGTTAATTCCAAATTTCAATTAATATTAATTATTTAGTCAGTACATGAACCATCGCAGCATGTTTCATATACTGACAGTCAAATCTCTCAGCAAATACTTTCAGGATACTGCTCTGGCCGCCACGAATCCTGCGCAATAGGGATGAACACCGCTTACGCATGGTTGTATAAAAACAATCCACGCGGAATTCGGCAAACATCCCTGATGCACTGCAAAATCGAGGCAACCCCAGCAGCACCCTGAAAGCATTATTATATTCCACTCTTAAGGCGCTGTACTGTTTTTTCGTATAGTCGGCCCACAGGCTACTCGTGTAGAAGGAAGTACAAAATGCTCTAAATAGTGTAATTTTGACCTCCTCCGAACAACGAGCAAACCTGCGAGCAACCATATTTGCCCTTACAGAGAGTGCCCTCCGTTCCCTTTCTATGTTATCGTCATCCTTTAGGTTAGCAGTAACTAGGTGTCCAAGATATTTAAATTTTTCGACCCTCTTTAGAGGCATAACGTTAAGCTTAATTGATGGTATACGGTCTAGACATTTTCCAGCGACCCGAAAGACCATGCACTCACTTTTTTTCGGGTTGTACGATAGTCCATGTGTTGCAGCCTAAGCGTAACACTTCTCTCTCACTCAATCGTTCAATGTTGCCACGTTCGCAAGGAGCAGTCGTGCGCCTATATTGTAAATCTATTGCATACAATTATATCTTTATAAAAATATTGTTCTTGTCTTTCCTGCGAAAAGACCCGTAAATGTTCCTGCGGGAACATAAATTGGTGACCCCGACGTAATTGTAGCGTCTGAAGCTGCAGTTACCTAGATTTTTGCCAACATCCTTGAACCACGTGGAACGATTTCAAGACTTCAGCGCACTAGTCTACAAGGAGGGATCTAGAAGTTACAAGGAGTTTCGTCCCTTTGTGTTGAAGACGTGGATCGTTCAGGCCCGTTCAGTGAGCAGCGAAAACATCACACCGCAAGTGCCGCCACGTGTGCTGTCCGGAGCAGGCTACCTGCCAGAACCTGGAGAAAAGGTGGATCACGGCAGCTGTGGAGGCGAAACATCACTAATTTGCATCGTTACCTCACAGCGCTGCCACGTGGACTCACACGAGCTAAGTGCCACCCTTTGTTCTCCCTAAAGGCCAAAGAACCTGTAAGTACAAATTCCCTGATTCTGTTCCAAATCAATCTTCCTATAGAATTAACCATTTTTTACCTAAATTCAGATTAATATAATTGCTTCAGTTGGATGAATTAAAGTTGTTATATCTATACTTACCTACCAATATACGAAAATATATAGTGATCTACTTCAAACAAAGTCAATTTCATGCAGCTAGTGTATGTCTAGTATCTTTAAACAGTGATACAAAGTTTTTAAACCTAACAATAAACTAGTTTTAATGATCGAGACCATACCTACCAACAGTAGATTTCGTAAATATAATAGTAGAATTAAATTAACTCTAAAGTGCTAAAAGGATATAAATTTTTGTAAATCAAAATAGATTAAAATTAATTTAACCTTACGATACTAATAAACATAGTTTATTTTATATACATCATAGTTATACGTTTGTCAAACATTCCAGTGCTATGACGATGCAACACAGCTGAGCCTGCATTCTTTTCTTATCACCGTGCACCAGCTGTATCGAGCCGCCGGTTTGTCTTCCTGCTTGTGGTGTCTAAGCGAGGAGCGTGAGCAATTTACCCTTTTCTATTCTGTTTATGTATTTCGAATTTACTTAGTTTATTTTGTTATTTGTCTGTTCTGTTTGTCTGTCTGTTTTTAAATTATTATCTTTTAAAAAATGGATTCTAAGTTAGCTGAAAACTTAAAGACTGCCAATGCTAAACAAAGTTCAATTAAAGGACAAATTACAAGATTTAAAAATTATTTAGAATAAATTACTAGGGAATCGAACATAGAAAGTCATGATATAGCAGAACTTAAACTTAAGCTTTATAAATTCGAGGTTATATCACAAAGATACGACGAGCTTTTTTTTTTTTTTTTATACCACTAAGGTGGCAAACAAGCTTACGGCCCGCCTGATGGTAAGCGGTCACCGTAGCCTATGGACGCTTGCAACACCAGGGGTATCACTTGCGCGTTGCCAACCCTTCAGAAATCCAATAACTTCTTTCTTGAAGAACTCCATACTGTAGTCCTTGCAGAAAACCTTGGCAGGGAGCTCATTCCACAACTTAAGCGTTCGCGGGAGGAAGTTTCTCTGAAACCGTACTGTACGCGACCATTTAGGTTCTAAAGTGTGAGAATGAATTCCCTGCCGATGGCGAGCGGTGCGATGGTAGAAAGTAGCCGTGGGCATCATTTCGAACAATTCCTCAGAACACAACCCATTGTACAAGCGGTAGAACACACACAGTGAGGCAAAGTCTCTCCTCAGACTTAAGGGCTCGATACCGCAAGTGAGTTTGGAATCGTCGACAATTCTCACAGCCCGTCGTTGAACCGAGTCAAAAGGGCCAAGCTGGTATCCGGGTGCACCTGCCCAGAGATGACAGCAGTACTCCATATGGGGCCTAACTTGCGACTTGTAAAGTAACAACCTTTGCCCCGACGTGAAGTACTGCTTCGCTCTGTTGAGTACACCAAGTTTTTTGGACGCCAGCTTTACCTTATCTTGTAAATGATCTCGGAATTGAACATCGCTGGAGATGTCGACACCAAGGATCCCAATGCTCTTGGAGATGGAGAGGGGAGTGTTCTGGAATTGTGGGACCACAGTGAATGGAGTTTTCTTAGCGGTGAACGCGCACACTTGTGTCTTTGTAGGGTTGAATCGGACCAAGTTTACCCGTCCCCAGTCAGAGACCTGGGACAGTGTGGTCTCGATTTGAGACACAAGTTCTCCGCGGTTTTCCTCCACAACGGAACGAGGGATGTTTGCACGACCCGTGTAAAAAGCGTCTCCAGTACTGTCATCTGCATAGCAATGTATGTTGTTGATGTCCAACATGTCATTGATATGCAGTAGAAACAGCGTAGGAGACAGCACAGAGCCTTGCGGGACACCAGCATTAATGTCCATGCTATCAGAGCAACTACCGTCAACTACAGTTCGTATGCGTCTGCCGGACAAAAAGCTAGCCACCCATTTGCACAAACCCTCGGGCACTCCGTAAGATGGCAACTTCGATAGAAGACCGCGGTGCCAGACCCGATCGAACGCCTTCGCTATGTCCAGGCTACATGCCAATGCCTCCCCCTGACTCTCAATGGCTAGTGCCCATCGGTGTGTGAGATACACTAGAAGGTCACCAGTCGAGCGACCGTGGCGAAAGCCATATTGACGGTCACTGACCAGATCGTGTACTTCTAGGTATCTTAGAAGCTGTGTGTTGATCACACGCTCCATCACCTTAGAGAGGAGAGAGGTAATAGCGATAGGCCTGTAATTCGATGGATCTGATCTATCGCCCTTTTTGGGCACCGGGTGCACATTCGCAGTCTTCCATGTAGACGGAAATTGCCTAGTGTGGTAGGAAAGCGCGAAGAGGCGCGTGAGTACAGGACATAACTCAGGAGCACACTGCTTAAGCACCACTGCTGGTATACCGTCTGGCCCACTCGACTTATGAACGTCTAGAGAAAGCAACGCCCGCCTGACCTCCCGCTGCGTTATGGAGATTTCCGGCATGGACTTACCGCACCACGGTATAGTAGGTGGTACAGCGCCTTCATCGCTCATATTCGAGTTCGAGGCAAAGAGACTGCCCAGTAGATCGGCTTTCTCTTTAGCACTATGGGCCAAGTCACCATCGGTCTTTCGCAGTGGTGGTAACGACGACTGGCAGAAGTTCCCTTCGGCAGCTTTGGCAAGCGACCAGAAAGCGCGACTCCCAGAAGGATAGCTCGCAAGTCGCCCACCTATTTTGCCGATGAATTGGAATTTTGCTCTGGCAGTTGCTTTCTTACTGAACCTCGAGGCAGCATTTAATTTGCGTTTTAACTCAGAAATATTCGGATCCTTATTATAACGAGCCGTGGTCCAAGCCTCATATGCATTTTGCTTAAGAATTTTAGCTTTTCTGCAAGACCTATTAAACCACGGTCGTTTTTTGACGCCGGCAGCTACTCGCGGGTTAGGAATATAGCATTCCATACCAGCAAGGATTGTCTCAGTGACTGCGGCTGCGCAGACGTCAGGATCTTCTGAGTTAAAGCAGATCTGCCTCCACGGGTACGATGCGTAAAATTCACGCAATCCATCCCAGTCTGCCGACTTATAGTGCCACACACGACGCCAGTTAGTTGGCCCAGAAGGATCAGGTTGTGTGCATGACACTTGAGTCCGAACGAGACAGTGGTCTGAGGAGCCAAGAGGCGCATCCACTGAGACGGAGTACCCGTCCGGACGAGTAGTCAGCAGAAGGTCCAGTAAGGAGCTCGTATGTTCCTCTATATCTGGTATTCTCGTTGGAGAAAGTACCAGCTGAGAGAATCCATAGGTCAGAGCAAATTCATGAGCAGATATCCCAGCATAGTTATTGGTTCGAGAACTGAGCCACTCGCGATGGTGGGCGTTAAAGTCTCCCAAAATAACTAGTTCTGCTGTGGGATATTGCTCTAGAACTTTGTCAGTCGTCAAACTCAGGTGTGTGAAGAGTCGAGTGACGTCCGTGTCACCGCTATGAGACCTGTATAGGCACGCATAGATACGAGTGTGGCTGCCATGATCTACGCGCACCCACAATATCGACAGGTCCCTGTCTTCAAGGCTATGAAGTCGGCGACAGCAGATATCCTCCCGGACGAACATACATACACCGGCACGACTCAAAAAATTGTGCTCGAGTTTGTAGCCGGGATAATGAAGGTATGATGTGTTGGCCGGGCAGGATATCTGCGTCTCCGTTAGAAAGAGGATGGTCGGCTGCGCAGTCTCGAGATGATGGTGGACTGCGTTAAGATTTGCGTGAATACCCCTGATGTTGCAAAAATCCACATTATATGTGGATGGAGTAGCCGCTGTGCAAACTCTTTTCTTTTTCTGTCTTCTGGCCATAATATATATAAAAAAAAAGTTACTAAGACTAAGGATGAGGATTCACTGCACAGACAGCATAGAGGACAAAGGGTGCGGTTCTAAGACTGCCGAAGCTCGCCACAGATGATACGGTTGCTGGCACGGCGGGCGGAAGGGCCCCTGATCCCCCTCTGTTGTAGTAGCCGGGTCCACTCCGGTCTCTTTCTCCGGCACGACTACCACTTCAGATACTTTACACAGGCTGGCGAATCAGCCTCCCAGGGCGGAGATTAAGTGATCCCTGGGTTCGGGATCCCGTTTAACCTGCGGGCGGCCAGCGGTCAGCCGTTTCATCAGGTCTCCCTGACCGCCGAACCAGCACGCCGCGTCTACGCCGAGTATGACAGCAACAAGCACCGCCGGTCCTCCGCTGTCCGCGCAGCGAATCCTCAAAGAGCTCTGGCAACCTTACTCACCGCCAGGAACACAACACTAATCAATGTTAGTGTTATTATGGCCGCGGTTTTCTGTAAGGTGGAGGTACTTCCCCAGTTCGGGCCGCTCCTTCGAGCAAGTACTCACTATGCCCTGCTTAGTTGTTCGGGTGGCTTATTCGAGCGAGTACTTGCAGTGCCCTACCTCTCTTACAACAACACATAGACAACAACACAGACTGAAATAGAGATTTTAAATTCAGAAAACCTTGAAGCTGAGGTTGATCAACGAGAGATCATAGAACAGGACATCATTAGTGCTATCTCCATTGCTGAAACCGTAATTGACAAGAATAGTCAAGTTCTATGTTCTCATGATCATGGTCAACCCGATTTAGGGGTCAAGGTGCCGCAAATTCAAATAGCTAAATTCAATGGTTCATATTTTCGGTGGCTAGAATTCCGTGATACATTTCTAAGTTTAATCCACGATAGAAGCAAAATAGCACCTATACAAAAATTACACTATTTAAATTCTTATTTGGAAGGGGACGCAGCTAGAGTAATATCTAATTTAGAAATATCTTCTGAAAACTATCAGCAAGCATGGCAGCTTCTAAGGGTTCGCTACCACAATAAGCGTGCATTAATAGACCACCACTTAAGAGTCGTTAGGAAATATACAACCCATGACTCGCGAATCTGAGAGGTCCTTAAGGTTTTTAGTTGACCACGTCACAAAAAATTTACGTGCCTTAACTTCTTTAGGCCTCCCTACTAAACATTGGGATGTTTTGCTTATCTTCCTCTTAACAAAAAAATTAGATACGCGAACTCTTTTAAAATGCGAGGAAGAAAGAAATACGCTAGATGATCTTCCGACTTTGGACGCATTTTGCAATTTTTTGATTAATCGCGCTAACGTACTGGAATCATTATACCGTAATAAACCGAATTCCAATATGTCCTTTTCTCAGGAAAAAAAATCGTCTAGTTAAAATTGTTATACAGACCACTACAAGGTCAAAGGCCAGTATACTTATGCTGATACTAGTCAACCAGTCGTAAATTACAATAAAGGTTGTGTAATTTGCAACGAAAATCATAGAATTTATGACTGCCCTATTTTAAAATTGAAAACTATTTCCGAACGGCTCGCAGATGCTACGAAACACAAACTGTGCTTTAATTGTTTGAGACAAGATCACCACACCAAAAATTGCAGAATGGGACCATGTCGAGAATGCAAAATGCGTCACAATACGTTATTGCATCAACCTCCGCAAAACATACAAAGCTCTATCCCTAATCAAGTTGTCAATTTTTCAGAACATAATGTTTCACAAATTTTATTGTCAACTGCTATTATTAACGTGACAAATCCTATTACGAACCAATCCGAACAAGTTCGAGCTTTGTTAGACAGCGGAAGTCAGTCATCGTTCATTTGTTAGACAGCGGAAGTCGGTCATCGTTCATTTGTTAGACAGCAGAAGTCGGTCATCGTTCATTTGTTAGACAGCGGAAGTCAGTCATCGTTCATTTGTTAGACAGCGGAAGTCGGTCATCGTTCATTTGTTAGACAGCGGAAGTCGGTCATCGTTCATTTGTTAGACAGCGGAAGTCAGTCATCGTTCATTTGTTAGACAGCGGAAGTCGGTCATCGTTCATTACCCAATCGTTAAAACAAAAAATATCGTTAAACTCAAATGATATAAAAACTGTTAACATAATCGGTATTGGCAACAACTCATCTAATCAAGTTCATGAAAGTTGTGTTGCCCAAATAAGTTCAGCAAACAAAAGTTATCACGTGACACTCGCGTGTCTAGTTTTAAAAGAGCTAACCGGTGAGCTGCCACGAGCTCCTATAGATATATCGCAACTACGCTTGCCTAGTGATATCCAGTTAGCAGACACTCCAGGGCCCATAAATGTTTTAATAGGTGCTGATCTGTTTTGGGACATACTTAAAAGCGAGCGATATTCTTTAGGTCCAAATCGCCCAAAATTACAAAATTCTCAATTTGGGTGGATAATAGCAGGTCCTATTAATTTGGATTCGAAGTTTATAAGTAGAGAAAAAAAATTTTTGCAATCATGCAACTATTTCTAATGATGAAGAGTCTTTAATTAACAAGTTTTTACCCAAATTTTGGGAGTTAGAAGAACTCCCTCACAAAACAATTCTAAGTGAAAACGACAAATTATGCGAAAGGTATTTTTTGACACACACTGTACGCAAAGATACAGGGATTTTGTGTTTAATTACCCCTTCGCGAGTCTTCTGATTGTTTGGGAGATTCCTATTTTATGGCCAAAAGACGGTTTCTCAACTTAGAAAAAAGATTTAGAAAAAATCCTACCCTAAAATCACAATATGTGCAATTTATTCAAGAATATGCAAAATTGGGCCACCTTTCCAAGGCTCCTATTGAAAAACCGCTTTCCGCTTATTTTCTTTGCCATCATGCCGTCTTCAAAGAAGCGAATCAACAAAAATAAGAGTTGTATTTGACGGTTCAAATCCCACTACATCCGGCTACTCATTAAATGATATATTATTAGTAGGGCCGACTGTACAAGATCCTCTTTTTTCTATATTAATCAGAGCGAGACAGTACAAATTTTTACTATGCGGGGAAATGTACCGCCAAGTACAGGTAAACAAAGGTGACCGTGACCTTCCGTTAATATTGTGGAGGGACGATGAGTCATTGCCCATCAAAACAATGCAACTAAATACGCTTACGTACGGAACGGCTAGCGCTAGTTATTTGAGTACTCGGTGCATCTGGCAGGTAGGAGAGGAATGTACAGACAAAACAATTAAAACTATAATACAAAGGGGTTTTTATGTTGATGACCTCATAACAGGGACGGATACTATATTAAAAACTCAGTGTCAACGGCACTAAGTTCAGCTTGTTTTAAATTACGGAAATTTAAAAGTAATTTACCTAGTGTTTTAGAAAGCGTCGAAGGGGGATCCCCACAATACAGTCACCCTGAGTGAGTCATCAAACACTCTGGGCCTAGGATGGAACGCTTCCGATGACTACTTATATTTTCCACTCGATCTCCCAAACCAAAATAAAATTATTACAAAACGGAGAATAAAGTCGGATGCTTTCAGAATTTTCGATCCTCTTGGAATGTTAAGTCCAATAATTATTAAGGCTAAAATGTTACTGCAAAGGTTATGGTCCGTAAAAATTGAATGGAACCATCCTGTGTCTCAAGAAATAAAGGCAATTTGGTTTGAATTTGCAGAAAATTTACATTATATTAGTGACCTAAAAATTTCTAGACGAGTAATTGGTAACTGTCCTAAATTAATCGAAATGCATTGCTTTTGTGACGCGTCCCAGCGCGCTTACGGGGCATGTGTTTATGTTCGCTCCGTAGACAACAATGATGACGTCACCGTCAAGTTGTTATGCGCTAAGTCCAAGGTGTCTAGCCTAAAACCAGTAACGATCCCGCGCCTGGAGCTCTGCGCTGCTTTAGGTACTTGGCGCCAGATTGTCTACTGATGTACTGGATTTCATTCGCTATCAGCCCTCGCGAATTTTATTTATTTTATTTTTATTCCAGTGTGGTACTTGAGTGGCTGAAAACAAATCCAAATAAATTAAAAACTTTCGTAGCTAACCTACAGTGAAATACTTGAGTTGACGTCCCCATTGTCTTGGCGATATTGTCCCACATCCTGTAACCCGTCAGACCTTATTTCTCGCGGAGTAAATGCAAGCGAGCTGAAAGGTGGGCTGGTCCTAGTTTTTTGACCAGTCAGGAATCGGACTGGCCTAAACTTAAGATTAATCCTGCAAACGGAAGCTTACCTGAAATTTAAAACTTACAAACTAAAACTAACATAAATAAAACTAATAACTTACCTGACTTAAAAACTAGTTTATACGCAATCATTTCTGAACCAATAATTAATATTGAAAATTATTCTAATCTTAACAGATTGCAAATATCTTTTGCGTATGTGCAAAGATTTATTTTTAATTTAAAAAATCCAAAATCAAAAAATACTGGATTTTTGACAGTCGAAGAGCTTAATGATTCTTTTCATTACCTATGCTATCTGTCACAAAAACAATCCTTTTTCAATGAATTTCAAACTCTGGCAAAGGGTGATCCATTAAAACCAAAACCTAAAATTTTGGCATTGTCACCTTTTTTAGATAATAATTTAATCAGAGTAGGTGGCCGCATAAGCACATCTGACTGTACATACGACAAAAAACACCCTATATTGTTAGATTCAGCGCATTACCTTACTAAGATTTTGTTTAAACGCGAACATATGCGGAACCTTCACGCTGGCCCGCAGTTGTTATTAGCCATAGTTCGTGAAATGGTCTGGCCAATAAATGGAAGGCGGTTAGCTAGACGCACAGTTAACAACTGTGTACGATGTAGACGCATCCAAGGTAAAACCTTATGTTCAAAAATGGGCGACCTGCCCGTTCAGCGCGTAACTACAAGTTATCCTTTTATTTCAGTCGGATTGGATTTTGCGGGGCCATTTCAAATTTTAAGCAAAAAGGGTCGTGGTGCTAAGGTATCAAAATGTTACATGTGCCTATTTGTTTGTCTGAGGTACAAATGTTTACATCTAGAGCTTGTGTCTGATTTATCTAAGGAGGCCTTTATTATGACCTTGCGAAGATTAATAACTGGAAATATTTTGTGATAATGGTCGTAACTTCGTAGCTACTGCCAAGAAATTGGCCATGTTTCTGAAGGTCAACAATAAAACTCTATCAGAGTATGCAGCTCATGAAAACTTAAAATTTAATTTTATACCTACTTACGCTCCTCACTTCGGCGGCATTTGGAAGGCCGGTGTCAAATCGGCCAAGTATCACTTAACACGTGTTATAGGAAATAGTAACTTAACTTTCGAAGAGTTAACTACGTTATTCACGCAAGTGGAAGCAATATTGAATAGTCGTCCATTATGTCCATTATCCAGTTCTCCCGACGATTTCCTATTTCTTTCCCCATGGCACTTTCTCGTGGGGAGACCACTGACAACGCTGCTAACGCCAGACTTGGAAACCCACGCTGAAAGCTCGTTATCGCGATATAAACGAGTAGAACAAATCCGCCAATCTGCCATCTGCACAAATATGTTGAAGTTTATTTGGTACTCATACAAGAAGACAACGTGCCACCTCTTTGTTGGCGCCTTGGCCGAGTTAGCAAATTGTTTTCGGGTTCCGACGGAATTTGCAGAGTTGCTGATGTGAAGACTACCAGAGGATGCGTGCGGGGGCCACTCGTTCGTCTCTGCCCCTTGTTCCCAGAAGAGCTACCAACCTGAAAGGTGGACCCGCAGGAACATTTACGGGTCTTTTCGCAGGAAAGCCAAAAACAATATTTTTATAAACATATATAATTGTGCACGACTGCTCCGTGCGAACGTGGCAACATTGAACGATTGAGTGAGAGAGAAGTGTTACGCTTAGGCTGCAACACCATGACTAGCAGCATAGCGCTCACAAATAGCTATCAACTTAGACAACCCGCATGCAGACGCACTTAGCAGCACCATGTCGTCCGCGTAGCTAATGTTATTCAGACATACGCCATCAATATGACAACCGACATGAGTGCTGCTGAGCCACTCCAATAATGCGTTTACATATAGATTGAAGAGCTTGGGCGAGGTCAGCCCCCCCCCCCCCCCCCGTCTCACCCCGCACTCCATTCTATATGGGTCCGAAAAAACATTTGACCAACGAACGACGTTGATCTGGTTTTCATACCAATATTTAAACAACTTGATAAGTTCAGTTGGCATAGAGGTGTTGCTTAGTTTTTTCCACAAGATGTTAAAGGCAAACACAGGCGTTTTACGGTCTGTGTAGTACTTAATGGTTTGCTTTAAACATAATATTGCTGTCTCCGTTGAGAATCCGGATTTGAAACCAAATTGGTTGTCATGGATATTTAGGTGTTTATCAAGCTCAGAATTAAGCAAACCATCGAGTACCTTAGCCAGGACAGTAGCTAACGAAATCGGCCTGTAATTATTTTTATCACTTATGTCACCAGTTTTACACTTTACAATTGGCACCAACACAGTCTTCATCATATCTGCTGGTAGGTAAGAGTGTCGCACACATAATGTGTAAAACGTCGCCATTACTTCAGGCAGATGAGGTCCAGCATGTTTCAGGTGCTCAATGCTCAGTTCATCATACCCTGGAGATTTACCACGAGACATCGAATTTCCAACATTCCTGACCTCATCGGCCGTAAACTTGACACCTAGCTCACGTCCATATTGACCCGTCCCGCACTGCGACTCAGACTGTGACGGCCCCAACGGTGATTTCACTGCAAAGTGATCCTTGAACATATCCGCTTTGCGCTTTGGATCGCTGACGTCATTAACACTCACAGGGATACTTGGCTTGTGCTTAAACTTATTAGTATGCTTCCAAAAATTTTTGAAATCGTGCTCAACATGATATTTCGCGAGCTTGTCCATTTTTAGTTGCTCTTTATTATTTTGACACCACTTTAGTCGTGATTTAAAAATCTTACGGTTTTCTTGCATCTCATGCCAGATACGACCCGATTTTGGTTTGCCATAAAGTGCCCATAATTTAAAGTTATTCCTAGCATCTGTGTGAGCCTCACTGACATACCTATTCCAACCAATAACAGGTTTATATTTATTTTTATGACGGCTTCCTGAGTGACTCTCGGAAGCTGCATAAGCTAACGCACATACAATATCGTTATACAACTTGTTAATAAAATATCTGTGGTTTAAATCATAACAGTTATCACTACAAGCACTTTGTTCATTTGGAAATTTAATTAGTCCTAATTTTTGCTGACACAACATATTATATGATTTTAACTGATCGGGTTTTCTTTCTCCCCATCTTACTTTAATACCTACTTCTTTATGACCATACACAACTTTTGGTTGTAAGGTATCCAACTTACATTGTATTATTAGAGGAAAATGATCAGACCACAGAACGTCATACATAATATTTACACTACTAATAGTCTGCATGGCAGACTTAGTCACAATGCAATGGTGTAGCCATCGCCTAGATCCATTAGCTTCACGTATAAAACTATATGTGCCTGACAATAATCCTAACATATCAATATCTGCACAAATCAGCTCATATTCAGTACAAAAACTATTTAGCTCTTTATAAAAGGGCTCAGATGGATGGGCATTATAGTCCCCGAGTAAAAAAACAGATTCTATATTGTCATTATTAATAATAGCGCTCACCAAATCAAGACAGTCCGTGAAATCCGGCAGGTTTATTGTAGTATCCGTGGGCATATAAATAGAACACACTATGAATGCACTTTGTTTTAGTGTTACTTTTATTGCACTCGTGGGCTATTACACTGGATTATAGACACATTCTGGAAGACACTTTTGTTCCATAACAATGCCACACCCCCGTATGGTCGCCCTCTGAGCATCCCGGCTCCCGTGTCAACCGCCGACGTTGCAGTGTATCCAAATCGTTTATCAATACAATCCAAGAAATCAATATCATCTGGAAGTAGCCATGTTTCTTGCAGGGCAATTATGTCAGTTGTCAAACACAATTCTCTGATATACTCCACAGAGCGCTTAACACTCTTACAGTTAAAACTAACAAAGGTATGTATATTACACATGACGAGCAGAATTAGTGCCGAAGGCGGTAAACTTATCATTACCACTCGATATCTTCCGCTTGAAATTTACGAAACGCCTGAATATAATACCTTTAGGCCACAAATTATCATCCAAGAACATAGGTAATTTGTGTTCCGAAACATAGAACATGTATGCATGATAATCTCTTTCTTGTTTAAAGTTATTTTCTCGAGGCTTATTATTTCCTGCGTTTACTTGCAGATGTAATCGGTTATGCTGTCTCTATGGTTTCTTTGTGAACATTTGTTATAAAGATAGGCACCTTTTTCTCTGCGGCTTTGAATTTTCCCTCATTATCCCTGCTAATGCCGGTTATTCCTATGTAGCGGTATTTTGGCAAACTTTAATGCTTAGGTTTAGACACTTTTTGCCACCCTTCATTGTTGTCTACAGATTCATTAGTTGGTTGCATGGCGGCGAAACTCAGCTGCGCGCGCAAGGCTAGCTCAGACGGTGCGTGTGACGTCGACGCAGCCCGCTTAGAACAGGTTGCAATCGCGCACGGACTAGGCACGTGACGCTCGATCCTTGACGCGTTGCAGGCTGCGTTAGCCGTAGTGACTACGGTGATTGAGGTGGGAGTGCGCGCGGAAGAGCTGCGGTATAAGCGCGGGCTGCGGGGTGCTCGCGGGCTGCGAGGTACTCGCGGGCTTCGGGGTATGCACACGCTGCGGGCGGATGGAGTGCTATGACGGGTAGTTGGTGGCTCATTCGGCGACGACTGTTGATATTCGCATCTACCTTCAATTTCTCTTTGTATTTCTGGTCGTTTGAAATACATTCGAATGACTGTTGATTATCTTGCTCGGTGTTGTTTAGCGACGAGTTATGTATGTGTGGAATTCCCATAGGTCCACTATCAAGTAGCCATGCTTCTCGTCTTTGGTTCACATTGTAAGCAGATGCAGGCGGTAACGAATCATTTTTGAACAGTAATAGCTCCGATTTTATTTTACTCAATTCAGTTTGCGTAACATATGTCGACTTTATACCTTTTAATTCATTTTCTAACAGAAGAAGGTCCTTTAAGAGCTTAGTACAGTCGAGATGATCGAATAAGACGGGTGGAAGTTTCTCAAGGTCCCTCGCACAGAAAATAGGAATCATATCTGGTTCTGTTGATTTAAACACATTAACAATATCAGCCAGGTTCCTTTCGTCCTTTCCCTTATTTTAACGCTTTATTTTTATACTTTTAGTAGGGATCGATACGGCACCGTTATTTTTTGCTCTAAAGACATTCATTTCTAAAAAGAGAATTCTATTGGAAGCATTCTTGGATATGACAAAAGTAAATTACAAAAAAAATAATTTCATGAATCCAAGATCCCAGTAAGCATTCTATCAACTTCTGTAGTACGGGTTGAATGTGACAGTGTCTGTGGCTTCTTTATTGACGGAATTCCTAGCCACATAATTCATGAATTTGCACCTAATGTGCCTCCTGGATACAGAATTATTGAGGTACCAAAAAATATTATATATTGTCCTATTAATCAAAAAACAATTAGCTCTGTTAATTTTAAAATTTTGGATTCAAATAACGAGTTAGTTAATTTTCGGGAAAAAGAGTTACTACTGTACTAACATCTTAAGAAGAAATGATTTATTTTCAACGAATAAATAAATGCTCTTGTTCATCATCCAAACTGCTCAGAAAGTTAAGTAAATTCACAAAAAAGCACCTACTTCAAAAAATAAAAAAGTAAATAAATTAAGTGTTGAAAATAAAGAGTATTTAAAATTAATTGGAATACTAAACTGAGTGTGCTAAACGTAGCGCAACCTATTGTATTTGAAAATACTATTGAAAGCTTGGGGATTCATTCATATAAGCCTTACATCACTACTCTTAACAAAAATGATGAAATACGATAAAATACCTATTAATCAACAAGACTTGTACGTATTGCCATCAGCAAGTACATTATACCTAGAAGGGATGGTCATTGTTAAAAAAGGAGATGCAAAAGAACTTTGCAACTAGCGTTAGTTTTACTAACAATCCAATCTTATATCTATTACAAGGTATTTGCTATGAACATAATGGAGTAGAAATAGACAGAGTTAAGAATGCTGGTATATCAACAATAAAATCTTTTTTGTATATGAACGAAAATGAATCAAAAATTTCGAAGGCTTGGGGATGGGACATAGATGGAACAAATAATATAAGATCTGGCAATTTTTCAGTCTCTATACGACTAAACAAAGTGCTTGGGTTTACTGAAGATTACAATAAAATAATGATGAATTGTATGCATGAGCTTATACTTTTGCGGAGCAATATTAATCTAAATGCGATAAAACTAAACACTGGAGAAATAGTAGATATAATACTAAATAAAATCGTATGGCGTGTTCCACAAGTTAAAGTTGCTGATCGAGGAAAACTAAATTTATTAAAATATCTTGAAAAAGATCGATCAATCAACTTGTCATTTCGAAACTGGGACTTGTATGAATATCCTTTCCTACCTAAAACAACCAAACATACATTGGTTATTGAAATGTCATCTCAAATAGCAAAGCCAAGATATGCTGTGATTGCATTTCAAACAGATCGAAAAAATAAATATGAAAAAGATATGTCACAGTCTGATCACTGCAATTTAAGAGAGGTTAGAGTATTTTTGAATTCAGTGTATTTTCCATATGACTAAAATAGCTAAATGTACGCTTTGACGAGGATAAATTTTATTTATTATATGAACAATACACTAGATTCCAACAGTTTTACTACGGGCGGCGTCCCGAACCCTTGCTGAGTTATAAAGAATTTAGAGATGAAGTCCCTTTATTCGTTATAGATTGCTCAAGACAAAATGATACAATAAAAACTGGTCCGGTTGACGTTAGCGTCGAAATAGAGAGTGACAGAGATATACCAGATCTAACTTCTGCGTTTTGTTTGTTATTAAACGATTGCATATTTGAATATAAACCATTAACTGGTATAGTAAAATTAAATACCGTTCTGCTGTAAAGCCGGTCTCTGTGAGTAATAATAAGTCATTGACGCGACAAAGCATCAGCTGTTTAGATAACCGTTCATTTGTAGAAGTGGCGCAAACGGACGGAGATTGGAAAAAGCCTGAGAAATCGGATAAATAGATTAAGGTACAGTAAAAAACGATATAGAAACAGGTTTATTGGCCCAAAAGGCATAGCAATAAATAGACCAGAATGTAAGTTCAATGCGGCAGATATAAAACTCCCTTTGTTAATAAAAATGTTGACAAAAGGGCCTCCCCTGCAGACATAGCTGAATACATTAAAGTAAGAACTCAAACTTGTGTTACACTGGAGAAAATTGTCATGAAACAACAAAAAGAGTACAATGCCTACAAAATATTTGTACCTAGGCATAAGCTGCAGTTATTTATGACTGATCATATATGGCCTGAAGGTATATCTTTTCGCCGCTTCATAGACTTCAGATACAGAAAAAACAACCTAAAACCTCAAAATGAACTACAACCAAACGATAAATCTACCTCTCAACAGTTTTATTAGCTTCAACTGCAAGTCACTCACCCGCTCTCTGGACCACGTGAAGACCTTATGTTTTATGCAACCGCTGTTTTCTAATTTTCTCTGTGCCAGTTGACTCTACTGAGAACTTAATAGAATTTACAGACTGCCTGCTGAAATTAGTGCTATTATTGAAAACATTAATACTGCATCTGTTTTTGTTCTAGGTGACTTTAATGCTAGCCGTAGTCAATCATTTGGTAAAGAACTATTTAAATTATGTTACGATCAAAACTGGATCCGTGCAGATATCGAAAAGTTAAGCCGGTCATCTGGAACCTTTACATTTCTGAGCGAGGCACACGGAAGGCTAGACAATTGCTTAGTTACTGAGGCCTCCTAGGAATCGGTTGTACATGTGGGGGTACATTATGACTGTCACTGGTCGGATCATTATCCACTCGAAATAAAATGTCGACAATTAAGCCTCAGGTTATTTTACAGGATAGTACGCGTGTTAATCGTAATAAAATAGTATGGAACGACAGAGATTACCAACGAATTGAGTACCTACTATCATACAATTTGTAATGATAAGTTTAAAATGTTTGACTTCCCATCAGCGTTATCGGGATGTTGTGACAATATGTGTTAAAACATGGACCATAGATTAGCATTCGACTCTATGTATAAGAATATTATTGACGTTATGTGTGAAGCTGCTATCACTAGTTCGGGTATCAATAAATCTAAGTCATAACAGCGTTTTGTAGTAGGGTGGAATAAACATGTATGCACTGCTCAGAAAGAGGCGCGGCAGAATTTCAAAATATGGCTGCTACATGGTAAGCGATCCAAAGGACGTATAGACGAAAAAATGGTAATATCGAGAAAAAATTTAAAATCAAAATTGAAATGGTGTCAGGATAATTCTGAACAGATAAAATGGATATTCTCGCATCACTTCATTCAAATAAAGATTTTTAAGAATTTTTGGAAAGCAACAAGAGAATTAAAATCTAAACTTGCTGTTCCTATTAGTTATTGGTATTAATATTTACTGCAAAAAAGAAACTTATTTCCAGTCGCTTTAGTTTTAGTGAATGGGCAACCCCAGGTATTCATAAAAGTAGGCGTAAACTGTATGAATTATATAAAGAAAAAACATATAATAATAGCCAAATATTTAGGGAATACTTAAAAAAATACTCAAAAACCTTTAAAAAGTCTTGTTGCAAAAGCAATTCACCTCAGACATAAAGTAAAAAATTCAACAAATAAAATAAAAACTACATGGAACATAATAAATAATGAAACTGGTAAAGCTAGGAATTCTTGTCAGGACTTTGAGTTGATTGTAGATGATGCTAGTTTAAAAACAAATTCTGAAGTAGCAGTTGCCTTTGAACAGTTTTTTGAGAATATTCCATTCAAAACAACTGAACATCTAAACTCAAGTCCAATCTTAGCAGAAAAATTATTAAAAACTAGTGTTCCTGAATGTAACGTTCCCTTTGTATTTAAAAACCTACATTTAAATTAGTCCTACGGATATCATTAATACATTTAAAACATTAGAAATTAAAAACACCACAGACCTTTGGGGACTTTCTGTAAAAACTATAAATTCAATTATTCATGTTATAGCACAACCCTTAGCCATTATTTTTAATAGTTGTGTTGATAGTGGTCTGTTTCGTGATGAGATGAAACTTAGCAAAGTTATACCTCTTTTTAAATCAGGTAGTTCAACAGATCCTAATAATTTTCGGCCTATTTCAATACTACCTATACTCAGTAAAGTTTTTGAAAAAATCATACTTTGTCAAATGTTAAGCCATTTCTGTATTAATGAGCTACTTAGTAGTAAACAGTTTGGCTTTATGAAAGGCCATTCCACAACCGATGCAGGAGTGGCACTATTAAAAAATATATATAACGCCTGGGAGGATTCGCATGACGCCCTTGGAGTGTTTTGTGATTTATCTAAGGCATTTGACTGTGTTCAACATGAAAATCTCATCAGGAAGCTACATCACTATGGTATTAGAGGCAAAGCTCTCGACCTTTTGACATCCTATACGAGTAGGAGAGTACAGAAAATAGATGTCAACGGTGAAAGATCTCCGGGATCAGCAGTCACTATGGGAGTCCCTCAGGGCTCAATTTTAGGTCCTTTTCTATTTCTTATTTACATTAATGATCTCCCATATAATGTAAAAAACCATGACATTGTCTTATTTGCTGATGACACCTCTTTGCTTTTTAAAGTTAAGAGACGACAGACATATTATAATGAATTAAATAATGCCCTTTCTAAAATTATAAATTGGTTTAACGCTAATAATTTATTACTTAATGAAAAAAAAACCAAATGTGTTAAATTTACATTACCAAATGTTAGTCAGAGACAGACATGTATTAATATTAATGGCTAGCAATTAGAACTTGTTAATTCAACAGTCTTTCTTGGCATAACGCTGGACTCCAAACTTCAATGGGGTCCTCATATTCATAACCTAGCCAAAAAACTTAGCTCTGCTGTGTATGCGATCAAGAAAATAAGACAATTGACCGATGTCGACACTGCAAAAATAGTATATTTTAGCTATTTCCATAGTTTAATGACATATGGTATACTATTATGGGGTAGCGCTGCTGATGTAAATACAATATTTTTGTTACAAAAAAGGGCAATTCGTGCTATTTATAAATATGGAAGTAAAAATTTTAACTTTAGTGTCACAGTACATATATGAAAATCTTTTATATGTACATAAAAATATCAATAGTTTCAGCAATAAAAGTGACGTTCACAAAGTAAATACTAGAAGTAAAAATAAGCTGTTGGTGCATGATACACGTCTACACAAAATAAGTCACTCTTTTATGGGGCAATGTATACACTTTTACAACAAAGTTCCCAATAAAATTCAAAATCTATCAATAAGTAAATTTAAATTTTATATCAAGCAGGTACTTTGTAAAAAGGCATACTACAATATTTCAGACTATGTAAATGATAAAAATCCTTGGACTGATGATGCTCAATTACAGGATGCATAGGTAAACCAAATTAAAATGGAAAGAACATAAAATTGTACGACTAAAAAATTTTTTATTTAAAACATTAATGGTATTTTAGTTTCTTGTATTATTGATAGTGTTTTTAAAAGAGTAACTATCGAGTTTCTTGCCGGATTCTTCTCGGTAGAAATCAACAACATTGTGAACCGGCGGGAAGGTTGGAGGGTTCAAAAAATATTATTTCATAATTTTGACGATTCAAAAGTGATTGTAAAATCCTTATTTGAATAAACCATTTTGACTTTGACTTTGACTTTGACTTTAGTGTTGACAACGAGACTAAGCCGTTTGATTATTGGTACTGCAACCAAATTAACGTTGTAAGTTGGGCGGGAGCGATGTCAGATTCGTATGTGATGAGTTGTGGAGTGAGGCAAGGAAGACTGACCTCGCCACGGCCTTTTACCTTTTACATTAATGGGCTTATCGAGGAACTCAGCAACACTGGTGTTGGCTGCTCTACAGATGGTAATTTTATAAATAACATTAGTTACGCTGACGCTATGGTGCTATTGGGTCCCTCGATAAGTGCGATAAGAAAACTGCTCGAGAGGTGTGAGCTATACATTGGGGCCCATGGGCTCAAGTATAATGAGACGAAAAGCGAACTACTAGTGTTACAAGCGCGTGGTCAAAAACTCTCAACAGTTCCATATGTCTACTTAGATGGAGTCGCTTTAAACAGAGATTTTCGTTTCAAGTACTTGGGCCACTGGGTTTCGGACAGTCTTACAGATGATGAGGATATAGAAAGAGAGCGACGGGCGTTGGCTGTTAGAAGCAACATTCTGTCCCGCAGATTCGCGCCTTGCACAGAGGCAATAAAAGTTCTATTTTTAAGTCTTTTTGCCAGTCTTTTTATACGTGTTGTCTGTGGGTCAACCATACGCAGACAACAATCAACGCCTTACGCGTTCAGTATAATAACTCGTTCAGGATGTTGCTGGGGAGCTAAATTGAACATCGGGCTACTGGACCACGGACGTGCCTTTTATATGCGGTAGGGACCACTTTGTGGCTGAGTGTCCTAGATTTGGCGATTTGCGTCCCACAGGTCGACGCAACATTGTGCGCACGCGAAGATGATGCTATAGGTGCCTAGGTGCGGATCACGCGGTCGCTAAGTGTCCCTCCTTGGACACTGTGTATAGCGATGGTGGTGGTCCCCTATCCTTTGCTAAGGCTGTCCCCCCCCCGGTGAGTTGTTCAGATTCAGATTCTTTATTTGCTCTGACATCAAACTCAATAGTAATATAATTTATTTCTTATAAACAATATTATTCATTTTTTAAAATATTCTACAATAAAAACTAAAAATTAAAAAATTAATTAAATATCTAAAAGACCGTTACCAGTTGGTATATTTCCCAAAATGCTGGCCGCATTATTTGCTTCAAACACAGATCTGATGTTGGTACATATTTTTTTAGCACTGTGATTGACCACTAGTAATGGTGTGCAAAGTAATATTAAAGTTAATATAATAAATAACCATTCTTATAATTATTAACAAAACACAAGAAAAAGAACATTTACTTCATCACAACACTACCCTAAGAAAAGTATATACAATTATATTATGGGATTATATTCTTCTTATTCTATTTATTTCCGTAGTACATTATCGAAGACACGGAAACAGGATTTAATGGACACATTTTCGTTTTAAGAAATATGAAGCTATTGTGTAGAAATTTTTATTTTTGAGCCAGTTGCTTAATTCTATTTCTTTAGGAAGCGCGTTATAAATCGCTATGCACATTGGATATACGCTTGCCTTAAGAATGAGACCGTATTTGTGCTAATATCAAGAGCCAATTTGTTTAGATATCGACTATGTCTGAGGTGGACTTTGTAAGCTTTTTTAAATATGTCTTTATTGCAGTAAACAAAAACAGCAGCTTCAAGTATAAGCATATAAGGCAACGTAAGAATGTTCAGCTTTTTAAACAAAGGCTTACAAGGGAGCCCTCCATGGATGGCAGTTCAGGTGCGATCCCCATGGGCCTCGCTGCTATGCAGGTTACGGGCCTCGGAGCTTGTCACAGCCGGGGGAGCTTCTCCTCCCCATCGGAACTCCGATCGGACCAGGAGGGTAAATTTTACAGACGCAACTCCGGTACGGAGGGTGAGTGAGAGGATGTAGCCCCCATTGTTGAGTGGCCGCGATTGGAGCGACGTACTCCACCCTTCAGACGAAGGTGACTAGTGAATCCTCTCCAAGGTGAGGGAGCGTCACACACAGCTTCTAAGATACCTAGAAAAACACGACCTGGTCAGTGACCGTCAATATGGCTTTCGCCACGGTCGAACCCGATGGGCATTAGCCATTGAGAGTCAGGGGGAGGCATTGGCATGTAGCCTGGACATAGCGAAGGCGTTCGATCGGGGCTGGCACCGGGGTCTTCTATCGAAGTTGCCATCATACAGAGTTGCCGAGGGTGTGTGCAAATGGGTGGCTAGCTTTTTGTACGGCAGGCGCATACGAACCGTAGTTGACGGTAGTTGCTCTGATAGCATGGACATTACTGCTGGTGCAAGGCTCTGTGCTGTCTCCTACGCTGTTTCTACTGCATATCAATGACATGTTGGACATCAATTTAGTGCATTGCTTGTCTTAAGGAGGCAGCAGGCAACGAACTTCCAATGATAGAAGCGACATGTGACATCATCCCGAAAACCTTTGTCTTCGACAAATCGTACCGCATTAAGCTTCATGAGGAAGAAAAAAATATCACTGGTATGCATGAAGCTGGGATCTACACTGATGGCTCTAAAAAGAGTCTGGAACGGTCACGGAAGTGTTCTCTCATGACCTGAACATCAACATATCAACGACCTTGGGTGCACTCAACACAGTCTTTCAGGCAGAATGTGTCGGGCTGTAACAGCGGTCCTGTTTAGAGACATAAGCGATGCATCGATACGCATCATCTCCGATAGTACCGCCGTGCTTCAAGCTCTCAATAATAACCGCATCAACAGTGGACTAATCCTAGAGTGTCATTGTGAACTGCAAAAAATTTCATTGAAGAACCGGGTTACTCTTCAATGGATACGTGGTCATATTGGGTTTCTAGGCATTAATGCGGCAGATCAGTTGGCAAAGAGAGGATCGGGCACAAAATTTTGGGACACGAACCAATTGTACCGTTACCTTTTACACAACTCAAAACATAGTTACGTGACAGAACCTTACAACTACAAACAGTGGGCAGAGCAAACGAACTGCAGACAAACCAAGAATGTTCTTACATGCCCGCTAAACAAACAAAATAATTTAACTTTTTCTCAATAATTCTTCAATTTGCTCTGTTTTGAAATATTACATGATGGAGTTTCTACATTTGTTAGACTAAGTGGCAACTTTAATGCATAGTGCGCGAAGGGTTAAGGTCAAATGCACAGGGTGTTGATCAGATCTCCTTAGAAATGCTACTTATGACTATAGGAAATATTAACTGTTTTCACAGTCATAATAAATAAGTAAATAACATCTACATTTCCAGACCAGTGTAAATTTGCGAAAGTTAAGCCTATTACACAAATAAATTGTCTTAGCTCTGAAAAAGATCTTCGTCCAATAAACATATATTATCAGTGACAACAAAAAATTTGGAAAAAGTGGTCTCGATCCAGTTCACAATTATCTTGAGCAGAATAAAATACTTTCAAGCAAACAATCAGTTCTGACCCTTCTTGATTTTTCTCGAGCATTTGACACTATTAATATTAATATCTATCTTACTGTCAAAATTATCCTAGTATGGTGCTATGGTGTAGATAGAATAAACGATAAACTGGTTTGATAATTACCTAAAAATTAGGTTTTATATTGTGAGATTGATACCTTGCAGCCAGTTACAAGAGGGACTTCTCTTCTCTTGTCTCTTGGTCCTCTTCTTTTTGTTGTTTATGCGGCAGACATTATTTCTTGTATAAAACATTGCCAGTAGCACCTTTATGCTAATGATATACAAATTTATATGCCAGTCTATACATCAAGTATATCAGACTCTGTAAAATTAATAAATGAAGATCTTAAAAGAGTTGTTGACTTGGTTGATAAAAATTGCCTTGTCTTAAATCCTTCCAAAACAAAATGTAAACTCGCAAGCCGTATTGAACCCTTAAGTCTGAGGAAAGACTTTGCCTCCCTGTGTGTGTTCTACCGCCTGTATAATGGGATGTGTTCTAAATGATGCCCACGGCTACTTTCTTTCATCGCACCGCTCGTCATCGGCTGGGAATTCATCCTCACACCTTAGAACACACAATGGTCACGTACAGCGCGGTTTCATAAAAAAATTCTCGCGCGAACGCATGGTTGTGGAACGCGCTCTCTGCCAAGGTTTTCTCTAAGGACTACAGTATGAGGTTCCTGGAGAAAGAAGTAATTAGATTTGTAAAGGGTCGGCAACGCGCGAATGATGCCTCAGGTGTTGCAAGCGTCCATAGGCTGTGGTAACCGCTTACAATCAGGCGGACCGCAAGCTTGGTCGCCACCTGGTATTAAAAAAATAGATTGCTGATCGTAACGTTAAATTCTTAGTTGTACACAGCGAGAATATCTACCCCCGTATCTACTCTTTGTTGTCTTTTAGGACTTCCCAATCATGGGCGCCGTAAGGGGAGTGCGCTTCAGTAATACCTAAAAAGTTTACGTAAAAGTTTCGTAATCGGTTTCATTTTGACGTTTTTTCAAAAATAATTGCAGTACTTTTTGCAGAAATGTCGTTATACTTAATGTTTCACGTAGATTATTACATATAATAAAAAACATTAAAAACATTATTGATACTGATTATAAATCAAAAGTATTTATTTAATTGATATAATAATGTTGCATGATGCACTCCCCTGGAAATCATCCTGCCGGTGTCCACGAGTAGGATGCGTTTGACACAAGAAAATCAAAAATTACTAAGGCCTGTCAGACCACCAGGTGCGCCCGCGAGACACCGGTCGTCGACCGGCGCGGCCAACGTGCGCCGTCACGTGCGAGCGGTGTGCGGCGGGGACGGGGGGGACATCATGTGACTGTCCCGCCCGAGCCCCGCGCATCACTCAGCACTCGAGCAGGTCGGTCCAGCCGGCTGCCGGGGTATCCCGCCGCCGCCGCTACCGCCTTCATGACTAACGCGCATAGTACGCGGTACGTCATATTTCTCTGTTGTGTTTATTATCTGTTCAATTATCCACTAGTTGGGTGCTTCGTGTCAGAATCGAGTATCTTAGAGGCGGCGGTTGGTTCACGATCACATATACTTGAATTCTAGAGCCAAGCAAGAGTAAGCATTCTCCAAAATAATCCAGTGGATGCTTTGTTGCGACCTGTAGGAGTTGAACTTACGCCTTAAAAATATTTCAGTGGGAACTCTTGATAGGGATAAAAAGTAGATATATCCTATATCCTTTTCTGTCTCTTCAACTATCCTTGTGTTAAAATTCAGCCCATTTAGATGCTGCGTTGCGACCTGAAGGAGTAAAACACGCGGAAGAAAATATTTCCGTGGGAACTCTTAATCAGGATTAAAAGTATACCCTATGTCCTTCTCTGACTTCAACTATCCCTGTACTAAAATTCAGCTCAATTGGATGCTCTGTTTCGCCCTAAACGAAACTCGCGCTAAAAAAACTTGCGGAAAATGCCAATGAGATAAAACCGTGACTTAAATGGCCCTAAGTAAAAGTATCTGTACACTACAGTAACCACAAGCAGCGGTTTAATGCTGAACTCCTATAAAGGAAATACGGTGGTAAGCACTGACGATGCAGTAGGTAAATCATCTAGTAGAATTCTTTATGTAACACAACTGGTCTTCCATATCACAAAATTTTGCCTCGTTTACCTAAAATCAAACTGTTGTGAATTTTAAATTACAATTCAGATACCTCTAAGTATTAAACAAAAGGTGTAAGGTAGAAGGTGATTAAACAGTGAAGTGTTCAACAACTTTATACTTGTTAAGGTACTAGCTTATAAACAACATTTTTTGCCATGTTTAAAGGTGGTACCAATAGAACCAAACTTTGAGGTGAATTTATGTACATGAGAGCACGCCACATAAAACTGACCGTGGGAGAAACAGTCCCATCGTAGGTGTACTCCGGCAGATTTTGAGAGTTTGCCCCTGCGACTTATTTATGGTCATGGCGAAACTGACTGTTAGGGAAAACTGAAGCCTTTTGAATTCAAAGGAGATATCATTTAGTATTAATGGAATACGCGGTACAAACACTGTTTCTCCCTGAGAAGGTCTGCTCAAATATAGAAGCCTCTACTACGTTCCGATGCACAGCCTTGACTTGCATCCTAGTTCCGTTACAAAGTTTAGGTGGTTTTAAATTTCTAAATAATATAACAGGTGTACCCACACGTAGTAAAAGTCTGCGATATGGCAGATCCGGTGGATTCAAAGAGCTTAACAACTCACTGGATAAATAACGGCATCTTTGGTGTTAACCACAGTATCTATAGAGTTATAAACAATCTGTTGTCTTTCAAATGAGTTCAGTAATATGTAATTAATAACCGCTGCTTGGTCGTTCTTTGGGGTCAGTGTAGCTCTTTTGCATAAGCACTCTATTGATTTTTCCTGGATGAGCGCAACGTCTGGATAAATTTGTGAAATCAGGTTTTCACCTGTTGTTACTGTAGTGCACAGATCGGTAGGGACAGATATCATGTTGTCTTCTTCGGGGTAATTATCGTTACCCAGTTTTAGCAAAACGTGCGAAAATTGACCGGCAATATTTTTTGTCAATTTTAAAATTTTAACGATGATGATCTTTTTAGACACGCTTTTATCTTATCAGCGGGGGTTCCCCTTAGAACTACTGGAAGAGTTTGACGAAAGTCCCCTGCCATCAATACAGACAAACCACCCATCAAACTTTTGTTGCTGCGTATGTTTTGTAGACTCTTACTCAAAGCTTCTATAGCATTTTTATGGGCTATAGTACTTTTATGCCAAACAATAATTTTAGTTTTTCTCAATACTTCTGCAAATTTGGTCTGTTTTGAAATATTACATAATGGTGTTTCTACATAATATAACAGGTGTACCCACACGTAGTAAAAGAATTTGAATCTAAAAAAAAACTATAACTGTCAAATTGTGAAATTTTTTTACAATTTACTAAATAACAACTTATTACAACAACTTATTCTAGCTTAGAAAACAGTATTTATTGTTGCCTCTTCCTATGTGATTGAAGGTTTATCAGGAGAAGATGTAACGAACAGAAAGGAGCCCTAATCGCAAGTTGCTTTCATATGACATTTAATCGTTTATTTACTTTTTACCTGTTTGAAGTTACCAAGGCAACAATACAATCGTTTCAATCTTAGTTTTCAACAAAGATATTACATTGTTTACACAAAGAAACACTAAATTTATAAGACAATTATACAAGATCGTGAACCCTTACTGAACAGTATATAGAAGAAAAGCGTCTAGTTATTCACCGACGATTTTAAAATATTTTTCATAACAATTTTGACGGTTTATACCATAAAGGTGTCTACACCAGAAAAGCCAGCTTTTTTGAAGAACTCAAGATTTTTGTACAAGAGCATAAGTAATAGTAAGTAATAGGTAAAAATAGGTAAGCCTAATACCTTAAGATGGACTTGACATTTTGTGTTATTGTGATCAACTTTGATTCAGTTTAATTAGTTCTTTATATAATTTATTTATTTACTCTATTTATTTATTATTTTAGGAAGCACTGTACATTAAAAGGCATTGACTTTAAATAGTAATATTTTTTTGGGACAGGAAAAAACATACTCATTGTATTGTTTTTACGTCACTTGAGTTAGGAAAAGCGCAAAAAACGAAAAATTAGCGATTTTTGTTACAAATATTATAAACAAATACTGATGGAAAATAACTTTTATAATTTAAAGTTTTTGTATCACTTACTACTAAATTTTACATAGTAGTAGGTTTTTTACAAACAGTTTAACACTTCCTACGTGTTTATAATCTAAAACAAACACATAAATTCCAAAAAATAAGTAAAATGAACAAAGTTGTTTTTAAATAAATTAAAATCTAACAAAACCAAACAGTAATAAATAAAAAAAATACTAAACTATTTTTTTTTTATATTGTTGACAATGGATACAAGTCTTTTGAGTAATTCCTTAGAATAATCGAAAATTCATTTCTACCAAAAAACCAAGGTGAACACAATTTATTTATTGTAATGTAAAAATTAAAACAAGATTTGAAATACAGACTAATAATCGATCAATAATAAGAATTATAAGATCGATTGTTTAAATTTACGATGAATGATAATGGGTCGCCCTGACTACACTAAATAAGTACAGTTGGTCCTGGCGCTCGCCGACCGCTGCCGCGGCACGCTCCGCTCGGCTTCGCGCGCTAGTTTTCATGTGCTCCGCTTGGCTTTGCGCTATAGTTTTCATGTTCGCAAGTGGGTCGCCCTGACTACACTAAATAAGTACAGTTGATCCTGGCACTCGCCGGCCGCTGCCGCGGCACGCTCCGCTCGGCTTCGCGCGCTAGTTTTCATGTGCTCCGCTTGGCTTTGCGCTATAGTTTTCATGTTCGCAAGTGGGTCGCCCTGACTACACTAAATAAGTACAGTTGGTCCTGGCGCTCGCCGACCGCTGCCGCGGCACGCTCCGCTCGGCTTCGCGCGCTAGTTTTCATGTGCTCCGCTTGGCTTTGCGCTATAGTTTTCATGTTCGCAAGTGGGTCGCCCTGACTACACTAAATAAGTACAGTTGATCCTGGCACTCGCCGGCCGCTGCCGCGGCACGCTCCGCTCGGCTTCGCGCGCTAGTTTTCATGTGCTCCGCTTGGCTTTGCGCTATAGTTTTCATGTTCGCAAGTGGGTCGCCCTGACTACACTAAATAAGTACAGTTGATCCTGGCACTCGCCGGCCGCTGCCGCGGCACGCTCCGCTCGGCTTCGCGCGCTAGTTTTCATGTGCTCCGCTTGGCTTTGCGCTATAGTTTTCATGTTCGCAAGTGGGTCGCCCTGACTACACTAAATAAGTACAGTTGATCCTGGCACTCGCCGGCCGCTGCCGCGGCACGCTCCGCTCGGCTTCGCGCGCTAGTTTTCATGTGCTCCGCTTGGCTTTGCGCTATAGTTTTCATGTTCGCAAGTGGGTTGCCCTGACTACACTAAATAAGTACAGGTGGTCCTGGCGCTCGCCGGCCGCTGCCGCGGCACGCTCCGCTCGCCTTCGCGCGCTAGTTTTCATGTGCTCCGCTTGGCTTTGCGTTATAGTTTTCATGTTCGCAAGTGGGTCGCCCTGACTACACTAAATAAGTACAGTTGGTCCTGGCGCTCGCCGGCCGCTGCCGCGGCACGCTCCGCTCGCCTTCGCGCGCTAGTATTCATGTGCTCCGCTTGGCTTTGCGTTATAGTTTTCATGTTCGCAAGTGGGTCGCCCTGACTACACTAAATAAGTACAGTTGGTCCTGGCGCTCGCCGGCCGCTGCCGCGGCACGCTCCGCTCGGCTTCGCGCGCTAGTTTTTATGTGCTCCGCTTGGCTTTGCGTTATAGTTTTCATGTTCGCAAGTGGGTCGCACTGACTACACTAAATAAGTACTACGGTTGACTAAACGCTCAGAAATTGTTGTTGTTAAGTTTTGATTATACATAATGAAAAAGAGCTCTCTTATTTTCTGGTTTTAAAAGTTTATATTATAACTATATAATAAAAACAAGATTCGATTAATATAGTAGTCCATTCAAGCATTTGATCAAAATACTTTTATCCATGTTCTATCCACGAAAAAAAAAAAGATATGAAATGAACGAAATATTTATATATGTGCAATGTGCATACATAATAATGCATACATGCATGCATAAAATTACTGAAATATTACATTTATGGCTATTATTACCATGTAATGTTTAAAGATATTACAAATGATAAATTATGTAAACGGGGTATTCTTGTATGCACTATTACTTTCGTTGTTCTTTTATTATGTGAGGTAAAAGCAAAGTTATCCTACGACACTAAATTTTCGATATTTTATTTCTCTAAAACTATGAAGTTCCGCAAGATAAAAATTTATAGATAGATTAATGACAGTAAGTTCTATCCCCAAAAAAAATATGAAGTCGAAAAAAAATAGCTGATAAAGTACAGTGCAGCCTTATTTTAAATTTAACACGTAGATTTATTGTTTTGAATTTAGATTTTTAGTTTTGATATGAGTAATCCACATGATGCGTTGCTCGAGTGTCCCATTTGTATTGATAGTAAAAGGTACAAAGGGGCCAGAGGTCTTTCAATTCACTGCAGCCGCCAACACACTGTGCGTACTGATGTTGAAACTCCTTCCTTGACTTTTTCTAGGACTTCTTCAGACACCAGAAACACAAGTGATACACCAAGCTACGCATCATTAGGAGAAAAACTAGTAAAGCTTAAATATAGTAAAAAGGTTATAACAAGAATACCGAGAGGAGCACGCGTTTCAGTGGCCCGTTGTCTTACAGATTGCGTTTCTAGGGTAGTCAAAGAAAATTCTTTAGATTATTGGGATACTTTATTAACTTTTTCTTATTCCGTATTGCATGCCAAGTCTAATGACAAAAAAAAATCTCTAACATTGAAGATTAAAGAAAACACCTCATCCCTTACTGTCCCTCAGCAGTTTCTAATGGTTGCGTTCGCATTCAAAATTCTAAAATCAAAGTAATCGAAAATAAAATATCCGAAGGAGATGTAAGAGGTGCAGCAAAGTTATTGTTTTCTAGCGATACCTTAGCCACAAATTTTCCCGAAACTTTAGATGCGTTACGAGACAAACATCCTTCACCACGCTTACTAATAAATCTCCGAATTGCGTGACACGTCCAGAAGTCCTACTTATTTACAAAATCATTTTCAAGTAAGTGATAAAGAGTTATTGAACAGTATTCTGTCTTTCCCAAATGGTTCGGCAGGAGGTTTAGATGGTATGACACCACAGCATCTCAAAGATCTTACCGGACCATTATTGGGAGAAACAAGTAGGTACAGCTCTTATAAAAGAACTTACTTTGTTAGTAAATCTCATGTTAAGTGGAAACGTAGCAGATGAAATTATCCATATTCTATATGGTGCAAATTTAATTGCTCTTTCTAAAAAAGACGGTGGCATTCGTTCAATTGCCATAGGTAGCACATTTCGGCGATTAACGTCGAAACTATGCTGTCTAGAATATCGCCACAGGCTTACTGGAATTTTTGGAAGACGACAAATAGGTTTCGGCACAACAGGTGGTTGCGAGGCCGCAGTCTATGCAGCAAGGACTTTCTTGTTCTCTCAAAATTAAGAAGTTTTTGTGAAAATAGACATTAAAAATGCATTCAATTCAGTTGATCGCAGAACTATTCTAAGGGAAATTCAAAAACGTATTCCTGAAATTTTTGATTATCTTTATCAATGTTACGGAAAAAACCACTAAATTACTTTTCGGTCTAAATGAAATTCAATCTAGCATTGGATGCCAACAAGGTGATCCACTTGGACCAGCAATTTTCAGCCTCGCTATACAAGAGAGGAAGGGCACTGCAAGTACTCGCTCGAATAAGCTGCCCCAATAAATAAAGCGGGGCTTAGCGAGTACTTGCTCGAATGAGCGGCCCGAACTGGGGAAGTACCTCCACCTTACAGAAAACCGCGGCCACAATAACACTAACATTGAGTAGTGCTGTGTTCCTGGCGGTGAGTAAGGTTGCCAGAGCTCTCTTTGAGGATTCGCTGCGCAGTCAGCGGAGGACCGGCTGTGCTTATCGCTGTCATTGCTCGGCGTAGACGCGGCGTGCTGGTTCGGCGGTCAGGGAGACCTGATGAAACGGCTGACCGCTGGCCGCCCGCAGGTTGAACGGGTTCCCGAACCCAGGGATCACTTAATCTCCGCCCTGAGAGGCTGATCCGCCAGCCTGTGTAAAGTCTCTGAAGTGGTAGTCGTGCCGGAGAAGGAGACCGGAGTGGACCCGGCTACTACAACAGAAGGGGATCAGGTGCCCTTCCGCCCGCTGTGCCAGCAACCGTATCATCTGTGTTGAACTTCGGCAGTCTTAGTACCGCACCTTTTTATCTTCTAAGCTGTCTGTGCAGTGAATCCTCATCCCTAGTCTAAGTAAATTTATATAAAATGGCCAGAAATAGAAAAAGGAAAAGAGTTTTTACAGCGGCTACTCCATCCACATACAATGTGGATTTTTGCAACATCAGGGGTATTCACGCAAATCTTAATGCAGTCCACCATCATCTCGAGACTGCGCAGCCGACCATCCTCTTTCTAACGGAGACGCAGATATCCTGCCCGGCCAACACATCATACCTTCATTATCCCGGCTACAAACTCGAGCACAATTTTTTGAGTCGTGCCGGTGTATGTATGTTCGTCCGGGAGGATATCTGCTGTCGCCGACTTCATAGCCTTGAAGACAGGGACCTGTCGATATTGTGGGTGCGCGTAGATCATGGCAGCCACACTCGTATCTATGCGTGCCTATACAGGTCTCATAGCGGTGACACGGACGTCACTCGACTCTTCACACACCTGAGTTTGACGACTGACAAAGTTCTAGAGCAATATCCCACAGCGGAACTAGTTATTTTGGGAGATTTTAACGCCCACCATCGTGAGTAGCTCAGTTCTCGAACCAATAACTATGCAGGGATATCTGCTCATGAATTTGCTCTGACCTATGGATTCTCTCAGCTGGTAATTTCTCCAACGAGAATACCAGATAAAGAGGACCATACGAGCTCCTTACTGGACCTTCTGCTGACTACAGTCCGGACGGATACTCCGTCTCAGTGGATGCGCCTCTTGGCTCCTCGGACCACTGTCTCGTTCGGACTCAAAGGTCATGCACACAACCTGATCCTTCTGGGCCAACTAATTGGCGTCGTGTGTGGCACTATAAGTCGGCAGACTGGGACGGATTGCGAAAATTTTATGCATCGTACCCGTGGAGGCAGCTCTGCTTTAACTCAGATGATCCTGACGTCTGCGCAGCCGCAGTCACTGAGACAATCCTCGCTGGTATGGAATGTTTCTTTCCTAACCTGCGAGTAGCTGCCGGCGTCAAAAAACGACCGTGGTTTAATAGGTCTTGCAGAGAAGCTAAAATTCTTAAGCAAACTGCGTATGAGGCTTGGACCACGGCTCGTAATAATAATGATCCGAATATTTCTGAGTTAAAACGCAAATTAAATGCTGCCTCGAGGTTCAGTAAGAAAGCAACTGCCAGAGCAAAATTCCAATTCATCGGCAAAATAGGTGGGCGACTTGCGAGCTAAGCTTCTGGGAGTCGTGCTTTCTGGTCACTTGCTAAAGCTGCCGGGGAGAACTTCTGCCAGTCTTCGTAACCACCACTGCGAAAGACCGATGGTGACTTGGCCCATAGTGCAAAAGAGAAAGCCGATCTATTGGGCAGTCTCTTTGCCTCCAACTCGAATATGAACGACGAAGGCGCTGTACCGCCTACTTTACCGTGGTGCGGTAAGACCATGCCGGAAATCTCTATAACACAGCGAGAGGTCCGGCGGGAGTTGCTTTCCCTAGACGTTCATAAGTCGAGTGGGCCAGACGGTATACCAGCAGTGGTGCTTAAGCAGTGTGCTCCTGAGTTATGTCCTGTACTCACGCGCCTCTTCGCGCTTTCCTACCATACTAGGCAATTTCCGTCTTCATGGAAGACAGCGAATGTGCACCCGGTGCCGAAAAAGGGCGATAGATCAGATCCATCGAATTACAGGCCTATCGCTATAACCTCTCTCCTCTCCAAGGTGATGGAGCGTGTGATCAACACACAGCTTCTGAGCTACCTAGAAAAACACGACGACGATCAGCGACCGTCAATATGGCTTTCGCCATGGTCGCTCCACTGGTGACCTTCTAGTGTATCTCACACACCGATAGGCACTAGCCATTGAGAGTCAGGGGGAAGGCGTTTGATCGGGTCTGGTACCAGGGTCTTCTATCGAAGTTGCCATCTTACGGACTGCCCGAGGGTTTGTGCAAATGGGTGGCTAGCTTTTTGTCCGGCAGACGCATACGAGCCGTAGTTGACGGTAGTTGCTCTGATAGCATGGACATTTATGCTGGTGTCCCGCAAGGCTCTGTGCGGTCTCCTACGCTGTTTCTACTGCATATCAATGACATGTTGGACATCAACAACATACATTGCTATGCAGATGACAGTACTGGAGACGCTTATTACACGAGCCGTGCAAGCATCCCTCGTTCCGTTGTGGAGGAAAAACGTGAAGAACTTGTGTCTCAAATCGAGATCAGTCTGTCCAAGGTCTCTGATTGGGGACGGGAAAACTTGGTCCGATTCAACCCTTCAAAGACACAAGTCTGCGCGTTCACCGCTAAGAAAACCCCATTCACTGTAGTCCCATAATTCCAGAACACTCCCCTCTCCATCTCCAAGAGCATTGGGATTCTTGGTGTTCACATCTCCAGCGATGTTCAGTTCCGAGATCACTTGCTAGACAAGGTAAAGCTGGCGTCCAAAAAACTTGGTGTACTCAACAGAGCGAAGCAGTACTTCACGTCGGGGCAAAGGTTGCTGCTTTACAAGTCGCAAGTCCGGCCCCATATGGAGTACTGCTTCTATCTCTGGGCGGGTGCACCCGGATACCAGCTTGGCCCTTTTGACTCGGTTCAACGACGGGCTGTGAGAATTGTCGACGATCCCAAACTCACTTGCGGTATCGAGCCCTTAAGTCTGAGGAGAGACTTTGCCTCCCTGTGTGTGTTCTACCGCTTGTACAATGGATTGTGTTCTGAGGAATTGTTCGAAATGATGCCCACGGCTACTTTCTACCATCGCACCGCTCGCCATCGACAGGGAATTCATTCTCACACTTTGGAACCGAAATGGTCGCGTATAGTGCGGTTTCAGATAAACTTCCTCCCGCGAACGCTTGGGTTGTGGAATGAGCTCCCTGCCAAGGTTTTCTCTAAGGACAACAGTATGGGGTTCTTCAAAAAAGAAGTTATTAGATTTCTAAAGGGTCGGCAACGCGCGAGTGATGCCTCTGGTGTTGCAAGCGTCCATAGGCTACGGTGACCGCTTACCATCAGGCGTACCGTAGGCTTTTTTGCCACCTTAGTAGTATAAAAAAAAAACATCTAATAATATCAGAATTAACATCTAAATTCAACTTATGGTATCTAGATGACGGATGTCTAGCTGGAAATGCAGCAACAGTTCTTGAAGACTTGATGAAACTAATTGCCGAATTTGAGAAAAATGGTTTATTGTTCAATTTTGACAAATGTGAAATTTACATTTCGGAAAATATCACGAATATTGAAAGAACGTGTTTTTTTGAAAAAGTTAAATGCAAATCAGATTTGTCACTACTTGGCTCTCCAATATTTGAAGACGGTATTAAGCCAATAATAGATTTCAAATTACAGAAATTTCATGAAATATCACATGACCTTTTTGAAATAGAACCATACATGGCTATTTTCATGATTTGTTTTTGTCTTTTTACACCAAAATAATTGTACTTACTTCGTTCAAGCCCCATTTGGAAATTTCCGTCTTTGACACAGTCAATTGACAACACATTAAGGTCCAGTCTAATTCAAATTTTAAATTTACAGTTAGATGACCGTTCTTGGTTACAGGCCATCCTCCCATTTAAATACGGTGGGCTCGGCATAAGTACCTCTTCGAGTACATCTCTTCCCGCTTTCTTAGCTTCAACATATAGCACGCTAACCCTCATCGGTAACATACTAAGCAATCAAAGCTTAGCCGACATTGAGGTAGCATATTTGTCTGAGGCTAGACAAGCCTGGAGTGCTGAATGCCCTAATGAGAATGTTCCAATTGAACTAGACATTCAATGACACTGGGACTTGCCAAAGATTAAAATAGACTATACTAAATTGTTGCAAAAGTAGTGTAGTAATAATGAAAAGGCTCGGTTGTTAGCTGTCTCTGAAAAAGAGTCTGGCCATTGGTTACATTGGCTCTTCCTTCTAAGAATTTTGGGACCCTCCTCAATGCATGTACTTTTCGTGTTGCAGTTAGTCTTCGGTTAGGAGCCAAAGTATGCGAGCCCCATCAATGCCTGTGTTGTCAAAGCGTGGATCAGTTTGGTCACCACGGCCTTTCGTGCAGTAAGAGTGCTGGCCGCTTTTATCGCCATTCCGCTATTATTGAACTAATTCGTCGGTCTCTTGCTACTGTTTCTGTACCATCAATTCTCGAACCTGTCGGTTTGTGCAAAGACGATGGCAGGAGAGCTGATGGTGTGACTTTGGTACCTTGGCGATCAGGACGTATGTTGGTATGGGATGTGACTTGTGTTGACACGTTGGCTTCATCTTATACATCGGCAACATCTTTAAAAGCTGGTACAGCAGCTGAAATGGCTGAATTTCGCAAGCGCCGAAAATACTCAATCCTGAGAGCAAATTATGATTTGGTCGCGCTTGCGGTTGAAACCTTGGGACCGTGGTGCAATAGTACCAACGATCATTAACGAGCTGTCAAAAAAATTGATCTGCGCTTCAGGAGACATGAGAGCTGGAGCTTATCTCTTACAAGGTATTAGCTTGGCAATTCAGAGAGGTAATGCTGCCAGCGTGATGGGAACAATGCTGCAGAATAATATTTTAGAATCGGTATTCTTTTTATAACCTCTCACTAGTTTATTATGTAATTTTAGTTAAATATTGTAAATTATATTATAAAAGCTGTATATAATAGATTATTAACTCAATAAATTAAGTTTCTACATTTGATAGATTAAGTGGCAACTTGAAGACAGAGTGCGCGATCCGACCGCCTTGCAAAAGCGATGCGGCAGTTCCCAAAGAAGCCCCAGCTAATGTAAAATCGCGTGTGACCCTTATGTTTCCCAAAACAAATTTATTAGGTCAATAAATTGAATTGGTAGCACCCAAAAAGAAAACTTGGCCCTCACTTGCATTCGCACTTCTTACTTTTTGTTCGTATACTGACTATTGTTCATCTGTTAATGAATCATAGTTACTCCTCTAAAGCTATTGTATCATAGCTAATTTCTAACGTATTCCTGAGGATGCCAGGTTCGTTAGAAGAATTTATGTAGACTCATGGACACAGTTATACGTAAATTATTATTATGACAGACACAGTTTTAAAGTTGTTAAAGTAAAAATACTACAAGCAAAACGATGCCACGGACAACCCACGCTATATTGTGTTGCCAATATACACTGGCCTGCAAAAGAAGGTATAACAGTTTTTAAATAGAATTTTCTCCTAAACTATTAAACTTAGAGAAATAAAAACAACATTTAGAACAGTTAAAAATGATTTTTTGAACATTAGTTTATTTTACTTAACTTTATAAATAAAACATAAAAACAAAAAGAAGCCATTTTCACTGAGTGGCAAAAACTTAAAAAACCCTGAAAAAGTGTTTGTAGTCTTAAAATCACCTTTTTAATAACTGGTGTTGCCTCCTCTGGCTCTGATCACAGCTTCGAGTCTGTTTGGCATACCAAAGACCAGGTTTCGGAGACGATGTTAGGGGATATTCTCCCATTCTTCCATTAGGGCCTGTTTAAGATCATTGAGGGTGACAGGAGGTCGTCTGCGTCGTCTGACCAGCCTTCCGAGCTCATCCCAAGCGTGTTCGATTGGGTTCAGGTGAGGACTTCTTGATGGCCAGGCCATCAAGTCGATACCAAACTCCTGACAAGAGTACATACTCTTGTACGACGGCGTTATCTTGCATTAGAATTGATCCATCACCCATATTTACCAGATATGGTCCTTAAGGATCTCTTGAGCATATCTCACCCCGGTCAGAGTGCCAATTTCTATGGCCACTAACTGTGTGCGACCTTCCGAAGAGATGCCAGCCCAAAGGTGTACAGAGCCCCCGCCGCATTGGACTCTTTCTGCAAAGCAGGCTTGAGCGTATCGCTCACCAGGCCGCCTGTAGACTATTCGCCTTCCGTCATGAGTGAATATTGAGAAACGTGACTCATCCGTGAACAAGACTTTTACCCATTCTTCTTCACCCCACTGTACGTGGACACGAGCATACCTCAATTTGTTAACCCGATGCCCTGCCTCAAGTTTGGGACCATTTGCTGGCCTGTAGGGCTTCAGGTTTACCTAAGCAAGTCTTGTTCTGACCGTGTCTTCGCTATTGTAATCAAACCTCATCAGGAGAAGCTGCTGTTGGACTTGAACTGCATTGAGGTGACGATTTCTCAAAATAGTGCTGGCAATATATCGTTCTTCTCTAGCTTCTGAGATGGTTTCCGGTTTCTTCGTACCTTTGTTTCGCCTTAAAGACCGTTCTTAATGTCACACCCACCATTCTTGCAGTACGACTAGGGTTTCTGCTCGAGAATTCTCGAACTCGAGAAGACTCGAAAATCCGCCTTGGTTCGAGATGAGAAAAAAATCCCGTGCAATTCGAGGCACTAATTTCAAGTATTCGAGGTAGGTTTTTACGCGTAATATTTTCCGTGCTCACTGCGACTATTACGAGCAAGTTGTTTCAATCTCACACACACACAAACACGCCGCGCCTAGGATTTTTAACTAAGATCTCAATCAGTGTTAAAGCTACTTAAATAATTTTAAACGACTGATATTGAATTTGTTATAAACAGAATCAGATTCAAACTCTTAGTGATCTGTTACTTTCAGTTTTTTAAGATTTAATTATTGTAATGGTTATTTAAGGAGCTTTCTATGTTTAGATATCGATCAAAGATTAAGCTGTGAAATACCAGGCTGATTAAAGAATTACTAACTTAGTTACTTAATACTACAAATTAGTAGAGCCTAATTATTGTTCTTGTTATTTCTAGACGATTACTTATCATATGTAATCTACATATGACTCAAATTTTAAATAGAAACTCTTAGGGTTGTTGGTGTACCGTACCACATTTAGTTATCTGTTTTCATTAGTTATTTAAGATTTTATTATTGTGATGCTTCTGTAAGAAGATTTTTATATTTGATCTCAATGATTTAAAAGTTGGAGCTAATAAATACCAAAATTATATTATTAGTAAGATTATTAGTAGAGCAATAGCTTGATACTGAATTTTTATGTTTCTAGATGATTAAAACGCACGCAGATTTAACAAATACAACTATTATATTATTATTTAGATTATTAGTAGAGCAACAGCTTGATTGATGAGGAAATTTGCCGAAGAACTAAGGTTACCGGCATAGCTCACATCAACGGCATCAGTTAACAAGCTGAAGTGGCAATGGGCAGGCCACATCGAACGTCGAACCAATAACTGATGGGGAAGAAAGGTTCTCGAGTGGCGACCACGTATAAGAAGACGCAGCGTGAGTCGGCCTCCTACCTCCGCAGGAAGCGGATGGGTGCAGGCGGCTTAGGACCGGCCGTAGTAGAGAAATATGGGAGAGGTTCACGTTCAGCAGTCGACGTCTTTATACTTATAAAATTACAGCATTTGAAAAGGGAGCGTTTTTTTTTCAGGGAAAGCCCGCCTAGCCACGAAGATGTTTCTTCAATTTCTATCAGACATTTGTTGAACTGTCTATGTCACCTTCTACCTGCATTTCGATTTTTCGTTTAAAATCTTCTGGAAGATATACTTTAAATGCATCCCACAGGCTTAACGGATCAGGCACTTGACACAACACCAACATGATAGCAAAAAGCTCGCGTATCATCGTGATTGACAGAATGTGGCCTCACTCAATGCTGTATGCCAGTGCTCATCGTCTTCAAGCAAGCCTTAAAGCATTGCAAGCAGACTGAAACGTAGAGTGTATTTCATCATTTATTGTTTTTAAAGCTTTAAATAACAAAGGGCCTTGATTTTAATGGAATAGCATTCGAAGATGAAAACATTCCGTATTGTTATGGTGTATTGTATACACTCTGCCTAGAGCATGTTCTAGCAACGCAAAGCCATCTATCTACGTCCACTCCACGTTGCCCCCTTTCAAATCGTGAATTGGTCCAAACAAAATATGCTGATACCTGGTAATATAACGTACTAGCAGCCCCTGACGACGGGTTCAAGGCTCACGCTGGTCGAAGGGACGACCCTAAGTGCGACAACCCCAGCCGAGACTCCCCCCGCGAGGAGTCCTTGACTGTTGGGTGCCATATGAACTGTCATATAGAAAAAAAACTATGTTCTTCTATACTATAATATTATAAATGCGAAAGTGTGTTTGTTTATTTGTCCTACCTTCATGACGTCGGCGCCAGGACGGAGCATCCAGCTGCAGCATTTAATTTGCATTTTACCTCAAAAATATTCGGATCCTTATTATTAGGAGCCGTGGTCCAAGCCTCATATGCAGTTTGCTTAAGAATTTTAGCTTCTCTGCAAGACCTACTAAACCAAGGTCGTTTTTTGACGCCGGCAGCTACTCGCGGGTTAGGAATATAACATTCCATACCAGCGAGAATCGTCTCAGTGGCTGCGGCTGCGCAGACGTCAGGATCTTCTGAGCTAAAGCAGATCTGCCTCCAGGGGACGATGCATAAAATTCTCGCAATCCATCCCAATCTGCTGACTTATAATGCCACACACGACGCCAATTAATTGACCCAGATGGATCGGGTTGTTGGGTTGACAGTGGTTCAAGGAGCCTAGAGGCACATCCACTGAGACATATCCGTCCTGGTAGTCAGCTGAAGGTCCAGTAAGGAGCTAATTAAGTGAACGACACTGAAGTATTTTTATAAAAAATGTATTTATTTGGACAGAGTAACTACTTAGATTAATTACAACAATGATATACACTATTCTAAGTTTTTACAGAGATTTATATATTAAACATTTTACTTAGTTTGCTATTTCGTATTGACGCACGTCCTAGATTTGGCTGCTGATGCTGCCGTGCTGACAAAGGAGATTTGGCAGGGTTGCTCAACCTTAACTCCTCCCTCCCCAAGAGAGAAATTATCCTGAGACGGTGTAGGCGGTTCAGGGTAATTCCGATAATTAATTTAAATTTAATTACAAAGAAAACAATACAAATAAAAAATATAACATAAAGGCTTAAAGTCCATACACTGACACTATTAACTGCTATGTACTCAGATTTTGTTTCTCTAGCACTATATCTTAATCTATTCAGTTAGTCTTTTAAGGTCACATAGGTCCACGTCCCTCAGATCCAGTTGTTTGTCTTCCATTTCATGATCTGACGTTGTTCTGGCATCGTTGCTACTGGCCACTGTACGTTGATGTCTGATGCGTTGGTAGATCCTTCGATAGGGACTTTTTGGGCCTGAGTTTGCACTTATGGTTTGGTAATACGATTTATGTGCCTTTCACGTTGTATTTTCGAGTTTCTTCCCCACATTGTTCGTTGATGATGAGGTTATCTTCAGAATATATAAGCCAATGGTGATTTCTTATCTTCTGTATTTTGAGCTTTTCAATCATGAAGTATATTTGTTGACAGTGAGTGTGATTTTTAACAGCATTATTTCTTCAATACAGATTTCGACTGATTGTTGTGCTAGGTTATCTCTAAAGCAAAAGAACGTATAATTCTCTATCTCTTCACAAGGGCTGGTTACAGGTCTGTAATTCAATCGATTCACCAAGAGGAAAGGGTACTTGGAAATTATTGTTAGGTTTTTATGATTTTCAGGATTAAATATAGGAATAGGGATTAATTTATAGTATACATATGTGTCAGAGTCGATAAGCGGTATTTCTATAACGAATACTAATTTTCTACTATCTATAAATGATATATCACTCCATCTTAATTAAATTATATTTAGTAGCAGGATATATAATTTGTGCGTGTTTTTCTACCTCTTTTTAGATTATTAATAATTCTGTAGAGTTAATTATTGATTGGTGTAACGTTTGTAGTTTACTAAAAGCTATAGCAGTTTCTGTTTCTTGTATAGTATCTAAGATAGTATGAAAGTTATTCAGAATGTGATATAATCTGTTTATTAATGAAACAATTTTACTCAACTTTACTTCAGACCTTAGGGTATATTCGATTTCTTTTGTTTTATTTCCGATGTTTCTTATGTTGTAATCTAAGCTATCTGATGCGTTAACTAGTTTGTCAAAAGTTTTTTGCATAAGTGATATTTTACGTTCAGTGAAGTGTTCTTCGTTTTGTAAATGAAGCATTTCCGCGTTGTATTTTTTTGCATCCTCTTCGTCTAAATTACCTGATATTACTTTAATTAGTGATCCTAATGGGCAAAACATTGCTCTTTTAGTCATTCCCGATGGGAAAATTTGATACAATCTATCTGTAACTAATTTAGAAAGTGTATTAATTTGATTTATTACTCCTAATAATTCTTGGTTTAATTCGGAATTTTTGATTACGTCAACTTACTTATAGTATTCATTGTTATTTAAAAATTTATAAAACTAACGTATCTAAATCTAGTGTCTTAAATATAGTCCAATAATCATTCGTCAGAGCTCTTATTTCCGAATTCTGCTTCAAGTCGTGAAGGTCCAGGCATTTCGTTGGGATTGTTAGCGTTAGAAGTCCCAGACACAATCTGAGGAGGACGTTTAATGTTCTTAATGGCAACTCTCGTTTTCCTATTTTTTTATTCTACTGGTAATATATTTCTACAAGGCTTATCTATATCTCGAAGCGAGGTTAATGTTTCGATTTCCTAGTTCTGGTATCTTTCATGAAAATCTCATCTCCTACATTTATGGCTCTTCTCCGCCCTTCTTTTCTCTTACTTTAATTTTTTTCTTTTTGTAATTTATCTGTAACGTATTCTTTTAAAACTTTTAATCGTTTCCTGTGGTCTTGAAGTAGTTTTTGCATTAGATTTCGTTCACTATCGATATTGAAAGTGTTGCCCGAATCGGTATTCCCAAAAACTTTTTCAAATGGTGTAAAATCTGTCGCGGAATGTATAGTGTTATTATATGCCATGATGGCGTATGTCATAATGGAAGCGGTGTCAAGTTCACTTTTGTCATGTTTCGCTAAGCGGAATATTTCGTTAATTGTTGAATGAAACCGTTCGACTAAGGACATTGTGCTAGGATTATTTGGAGTCCCGATATGCAGTTCTATTTTGTAAAGATTTAAAAATTCTTTCATTAAATGTACACTGTTTATTTTTTTTAGTGCCCTGACTACTTCTGGCGTACTTCTATTTGGGATATGAATAGCTTGACCTAATTTGCTAAAAGCGTCTATTATTGTAAGATAGTATTTATTTTCTATATATAGTAAGTCCATGAAGACTTCCTGGAATGGTGAATTATGGTTTTGGGTTAGTTGTAAACAAGGTTTAATTGGTTTTCTCCCGTACTTCATTTTTTTGCACTGTTCACATGCATTGATAATAGCTGTAACCGTCTCTTTCATATTTTGCCACCAGTATTCACGTTCAATATTTGTAAGGGTTTCTCTTATGCCTCTGTGGCATGTTTTACCTTCGTGATATTTTTGTACCACATGTTTTGATCGATTTCGGAGTCTGTTAAGTTTATAATGCGTTCTGTACATTCAACTAGGTTCAAAGCTCCTTTTTTATATAACTTTGTTGCTAAATTCGAGAAAGTTTTTCTTAAGGACTTATTGTCATAATATATAAAATATTTGTTTTTTAAATCTGGCGACGCGTTAGTGGACTGTATTTGCTTTCAAATGATGTTTGACAAGATGGTGTATGGAAGCGTGGTATTTATTATTTTTCAGGCGTGGCGTTAATCCTGGAATAGAATCTTAGAATCTAAGAACACAGAAGGAAAATTTAGGCAGGTCTTACCACTTTATAGCTTATTCAGATGCCGAAGTAGAATACTTATTTATATAACAATAGTTCGTAGTTAGTGTACACACATAAGTCTATCCAAAGGTTCACTCTTTTTCGTTTTCGTAAACAAACTTACGCGTATGAATAAACAATATTATAACTAATTATTATTAGTCTTCAAATTAAATGACAGATATATAAGCAATGGCGGCGCGGTGCGTTCGATGCTTCTTATTTGAGCTTTGCCAAACCACTGGTTGCAGAGGGCACTGGTGCGGTGATCTTTTTCTTCGTGGTAGGTAGGTATATAGGAACATATATATGGATGATAATTAGGATTGGGTAGGAAATTCAAAGAAACCATTACAAGACTACGCCAGAATTATTTATAAATACACGCCCAACCAAAATCTATATATTTTTTCATAAAATCTTTAACTGATTCATCGTTTTCTGTGGGTAAATGTAGTTCTAGAATTCGCTGTTTTTTATTTGATGTGTCTTTAACTAAGATTTTGTCTGTAAACCATAAGTACACTAGGACTTGTCTAGGTTTCGTGTCTGGCTTCCTATAATATAGGTATACCTTCACGTTCGCTATTTGACACTGAGTAAGCTGTTATGCCGTCTTCCGATTCTGATGTTTCGCCGGCTTCATGTTCTCTTTCAGTCTCTAGGTTGCATATTTCCATAGGCTCTCCTTCATCTTGTTTTTTTGTTTTGAAGTTATGTCGCTTTCTTATTCCTGGACTATTTTCTGGACTCGTTTATCATCGTCGCCTATGTTGAATAATATAGAATCTATGTCATTGTCAATTGCGTTTATTCTTATACGGGACAAGGCATCCGCGTTAGTATTCTGTTGTCCTTTTTATAGCGGATTACAAAATCATACTCCTCTAAACGTAAACGCTAACGAGTCAATTTGCTATTTAGTTCTTTTAGGGAAAAGAGCCAAGCTAGTGGTCGGTGATCTGTATAAATTATGAATTTTTTGCCATAAAGATACGGTCTAAAATGCTTTAACACCCAAATGACAGCTAAAAGCTCTTTTTCAATCGCTTAACGTTCTGCTTGTGTACGCAACCGGTTTATCTGAACCTAACGTTCCATGTGATAATACTGCTCCGATCGCAAAATTTGATGCGTCGGTGGTTAAAATAAACGGCTTATCGAAGTCTGGATATTGTAATAATGGTGCATTAGTTAAAAGTTTTTACATGTTTCTAAACAGTCTTTATATTCGTCATTTATAACTATTTTGGTTCCTTTTTTAAGGCATGCCGTCGTTGGCCTGTTGATTTTAGCAAAATCTTTAGTAAATTTTCTATAGTATCCTATTAGTCCCAAAAAACTTTTGATTTCAGTGATTGTCTTAGGCAAAGGATAATTAAGAACATGTTCTATTTTATCATTATTAGGCTTAAGTCCTTCTCTAATTATGGTGTGACCTAAATATAGAAACTTTCCTTAAAAAGTGTGACTTATCTAACTGTATTATCAGGTTTGTTTCGCTGAATCTGTCAAAACTGCTTGGAGCTTTTCTATATGTTCTGGGAGACTTTTGGAGAAGATGATGACGTCATCTAAGTAAATAAGACAGTGGATTCCTCGTAGACCTCTTAGGACGTTATCCATAATTCTCTGGAATGTTGCAGGAGCTGTCTTCAAACCAAAGGGCATCCTGTTAAATTCATAATGACTGTACGTTGTGTACGCTGTCTTAGGTCTATCTTCTTCTTCTATTTCAATTTGATGGTACCCACTTGCTAGATCTAATGTTGTAAAGTAGATACATAGTAAGTCAAAGAGAACGTTTATGTTTGGTAGTGGATATTTGTCATTTATTGTCTAACCATTTACACAGTTAACCCACGATGTTGGCATTCTTACTCGTTCTCCAAATTGTTTAAATTGCAAAACAGCTTCCCCATTGGTTAAGTTGACGAGTAATAAGTTTCACCCTTAAATCGCAACGAGGAGGCAGATTATATGTTTCTCTCATGGGCTGAGAATATATTATAGGAATACAAGTATTTTTCGTAAATAATATTTGAGATCCCATATCTATTTTAGCCCCTAATTGTTTTAATATATCACTTCCTATAAGTCCGTCATATCTATTGTCTATGCTATACATATAAAACTTATGTTTTTCCTTAGACTTAAAAATATTTGGTAGTGTAATAAAAATTACTTCGTAATGTTTACTTGTCACATGTGTGCTTACGACTTCAAACGGTTCGTAGTGTTTAAAATTACTGAAATACGTATCATCTATTCTCGGGCTGACAAATGAGCGTGTGCTACCCGTATCTAGCATAAAGACACCTGGAATTTCCATCCCCACCATTCTGGAATTAATATGTGGCAGGTTGAGACGTTGGTTGCAATTTAATTTAATTTTTTCTTCATATTTGAGGCTAGTAGGAAAAAAATTTCAACTTGCGCCTGTTCGCAACGGCTATAATAGTTTTTGTGTAATTCACTCGTCGTGAACTGGTTGTCCGCATAGTGACGTCCGTATTTGACCCGGATTACATTACCGGCGGCGGCGGGCTGTTGTGCTGACGGTGCGTCTCGAAGCGCGGCGGGTTATTGACTACGTACTGAGTATGTATCGGCGTTGGTGACCTATTTAAGTTTTGTCGTTGATAATTGTAAGAATTAATGTTCGACGAAACGTTTGAATTAAAATTTCTATTCTGGAATCGACTATTCCTTTGATGAAACGTACTGTTCGGTCTGTTAAATGGTGTAAATGTATTGAATTGATTTTGTAAAAACTAGGTTTTATTATTTTAGGGTTATTTTGGTTATAATTTCGGTTTAGAGAGTGAGGATTGGTTTTATTATCGTAAACGGTTTTAAAATTTTGTTCTTCCAGAACAGCTTTTAAAGCATCCTTGAGAGAACATGTTTATTAACCGGACTAGTCTAACTAAATCTACTGGTAAATTATAGAAGTGGCAAAAGCCAAGTATCTCCCTCAAAAACTGGAATAATTTTAACCATTTCTATGGGTACACGTATAATACTCTCCATTTTATCTGTATAAAAAAATGTGGGCGAGGAAAAGGAAGAAAAACGCACACAAAAGTAACAGAGAAACAAAAAAAATTACACTTTTTTTTAATTACATTAATTACAATTACAATAATTACAATTTTTAATACACAGTAAAATGCATATATATAAGTAAGTAAGTAATATGTAAGTATCAAAGTATTAAAAATTGTTTATTTTTTTCTGCTCACAAGAATTTTATTGCGTACAGAACCCTAAATATATTTATTTGCGAAAGAATAATATAGAGAATAGAATAGAAGAATATTGTGACTAAGTAAAAATATAAGTATCAGATATTAATGGATATTAGAGATATTTAATTCTGTTCACAAAAGTTTTATTGCATCCTTTATTATTTTTCCTACGAGAGTAATATCGTAAAAAATAAAGAGAGAGAAAAAAATCCTATATTGCTATGGCGTTTTCTAAGCCTTAACAATACAGACACATATGTACGGTCAGTTGCAAAACTGCATATAGAATTTCAAAACAAAATAGAATGGCAAGGCGTAGTCACAGTTAAAGAAATAAAGTAATATGTCTTGTAGAACCTGAGTAATATTAGTTTCATTTAATATTGAGTATAATCATTTCATTAAGAAAATCATCGTATTAGTAGCCTAGTGGATAGACGTATCAGATCTTAATACGTGTACTCAGTGCAATGCAGGTTGTGGATTCGAATCTCAGCTTATGTCTTTCTTTTTGTTTTTGTTACATTTTACGAATTATGAATATTTTCTTCAGTTAAACAGCTTAGACCAATTTTCTAATAGCTATTAAGTTAGATGCGAACACTACGTGGGTAGACATTTTATTTTTGTCGTTGCCGATTTGTTTCTGGGGGTGCTTGTGCTGACAAGGTTGTTTGGTGTTTTTATTAAATTTCTTTGCTGAAAATAAGATGCAGGCCAATATTAATATTCAAGAGAGGATGCGTATTATAGAAATATATAATGTGGGTTACAATATATCTCAAATTTGTAATGAGACTGGTTTTACCGTAAGTATTTGGTTTGATGTTAGTGTTATATCATATTTTTTTAATACCACAATTTTTGTAAGTAAATATTTAAAAAAAAATTGAAAGTATAATTCAGTAGTTTGAAAAATGTTTATTTTAATCTGGCTATTTGGTTTTTAGTTAAAAAACCGTTTTTAACTAATACCCATAAACAAAATAGATTGTTGTTTGCAAGGGAGTATTTAGATTTTGACTGGGAGCACACCTTATTCACCGATGAGAAGTCGTTTGAATCATCTGAAAACGGGAGGGTTTATTTGTGGCGCAGAAATGGAACCCGTTATGCAGAACAAAATGTTGTACCAAATATGGAATCTGGACGGATATCACTTAATATGTGGGGGTGGATGACTGCGGCTGGTCCATAGAAAACCAATGGGGTTTGATGGTGTAAAGATGGCACATGCGAAATGAAAGAACTACAGAGTCATTAGAGGCTCACTGTGTAGAAATTTGGGACAATATTAGAGGAACAGATCTGTTCTGATATTATTATTCTATGCGGCGGCGCTTGCTTGCTGTAATTGAAAATAATGGAGGTTATATTAAATAGGCGATTCGGACTCGCGCACGAAGGGTTCCGTACCATTATCTTTAAAAACGGCAAAAAATCACTTTTGTTGTATCGGAGCCCCCCTTAAATGTTTGTTTTATTTTAATTTAATTATTTATTTTTAAAGTAACTATATAACTAAATATTCTGTAAATATCTGTAATATTTTTCTTACAGATATTATTGTACATTTCAATATATTTAAGACATAAAATATATTTTTTACTTTGTTGTTTTTCAAAATATAGCAGCGTTACCGAATGAATGGTGACTTTTTTTTTATTCTTATGGTTAAGTTTAAATTTTCTTTTCATTACGAAAACGAATACTTAAGCTATAACCATAGGAAATTTATATATAGAAAAAAGAGACATTTATCAAAAACATTATTTATGATTTATAAAATTTAAATAAAAACCATTTTTATTTGATTGCATTTGTTTTAATTCTTGTCATCTAAACAAAAAGTTCTCATATCAACTGGTCCTTTTCAGAGAGAACTAGATGTCAAAACATAAAAAAAGGAAATTCCTAACAAAAATACTCAACACGAAAATACCGTGATTTGAACCATAGGCTCGCTGATTTAAGTCGCAGCACCTATGGATCACACCACCGGGAAGATAACTTTTAATGCGAAATAAACAATACGTATGTAGAACAACCATTAATTTTTAGGTTAAGAAACCAAAAGATATAAGAACGGTTTAAATAAACTGGTTAGTATAAAGAAAACTAAACCTAATTTTGTCGATTTAAGGTTAATATTATTGACAGTTCTGATAATGTTAATGTGTGAGTGCGAGATTCACAGAATGGCTCCACGCAATTGTAACCTTTACACTATGTATGGACTATTGCAAATGACCGTACATAGGAAATAGGTAGTTAAAGGATTGGTGAAAAGATTTACTCACAGTTCCTCAGCTACTCTCATCCTTGAAATATCCTTGTTATCCTTGGAGTCCTCTGGTCGCTACGGTCCGTTTCCTTAATAAATATGTTTGTTCGGTGATCCCTGTTGAAGCGTTGAAACGCACGTTGTCCCGTTGTAGAGTCGCGAGCTGAGATTTTTATCAACTTTGGACAGCCACCCTACGGATTCACAACTACAGGGATCCTATCGGCTGTGCCAATTAAGTGAACGACACTGAAGTATTTATAAAAAATATATTTATTTGGACAGAGTAACTACTTAGATTAATTACAACAATGATATCCACTATTATTAGTTTCTACAGAGATTTATATATTAAACATTTTACTTAGTTTGCTGTTTCATATTGACGCACGTCCTAGATTTGGCTGCTGACAAAGGAGATTTGGCAGAGTTGCTCAACCTTAATTAGCTCGTATGGTCCTCTATATCTGGTAATCTCGTTGGAGAAAGTACCAGCTGTATCCATAGGCCAGAGCAAATTCATGAGCAGAAGTGCGTAGTTATTGGTTTGAGAGCTGAGCCACTCACGATGGTGGGCGTTAAAGTCTCCTAATATAACTAGTTCTGCTGTGGGATATTGCTCTAGAACTGTGACAGTCGTCAAACGCAGGTGCGTGAAGAGTCGAGCTACGTCCGTGTTACCGCTGTTTACGCACGCATAGATACTAGTGTGGCCGCCGTGATCTACGCGCACCAACAATATCGACAGGGCCCTGTCTTCAAGGCTATCAAGGCAGCGACAGCAGATATCCTCCCGGACTAACATACATAAATCGGCACGACTCACAAAATTGTGCTCGAGTTTGTAGCCGTGATAATGAAGGTATGATGTATCGGCTGCGCAGGATATCTGCGTCTCCGTTAGAGAAGACTGGTCGACTGCACAGTCTCCAGATGGTGCTGGACTGCGTTAAAATTTGCGTGAATAGCCTAAAGTTACAAAAGTTCACATTAAATGTGGATGGAGTGGCCACTGAAAAGATTTCTGGAAGTCAAAGAGCTCTGGCAACCTTACTTATTGCCAGGAACACAACACTTCTGAATGTTAGCGTTATTATGGTACTCACCAGTTCAGGCTGCTCATTCGAGCAAGTATTCGCATGCCCCGCTTTACTTATTCGGGCGGCTTGTTCGAGCGAGTACTTGCTGTGCCCTACCTCTCTTAAAAAATTAGCCGAAACCAACCAAAGTGGGGCGCGTGCAATGTGCCTCTAAGCGGATGATTGCTTTTTTTTAAATAAAACTGGACAGGTGGCTAGTGTTCCTTTCGAGAATCGTCGTAACGTGTATAGTGAAAAAACGTTGACCTTATGAGCCATCCTGCATACAGTACCGACCTTGCGCCTTCTGACTTTTTTACGATTTTCATCACGAGTTTTAACCCAAGTTTTTAGGCCTTTCGACCTTCCTGAAATCGCCGTGTGCTTATTAGCACAACACGCGATTAAGAGCGTAAAGAGTGTTTTGCGCTTACATTGCCGATTTTTTATATATATTGTTATATTTGAGAAAGGGTCACTAAGTCGATACAACTTCGATTGAAGTCTAAGAATCTTCGGCGTCTTTCCAAGACCTATAGCTGACTCTGTTACGACAGTGGTAACAAGAAAGTCCACATACATAATGAGAATAAAATTGGCTTCTTTATATTTCGTCTATTAAATTCAAATTTCAGCATCATAATGTGTTAACCCCTTGCTGATTGCCGCATGCCGGTCAGTTTCAGTACCTCGTGTTGATTTACAGCTACCATTTTTTTTCTTTCTGTCTGCATTTTCCAACTTAGAAAGCATTTCCTATTAGAGGTTTTTCCCAAAAACTCTCAACGAAACCTAATTCAGAGCATAAATAACTACAGATAAGTAATTAGGTAAAACCCAGAGCACTTCAAAACTGCTACTTTATCTCACCTTACTACCAGGCCAAGGAAAAGATTTAGCTATGTCTCGGCATATACACTATCTATTATTTTTTAATAACTCTATAATATTAGAAAAGTCATTGGAAACATTTTGGGGCAGGGTATGTACTCAGCCGTCTGCGCCGGTATCTGATCAAGGTTGTGTAGATGATTTTGGGGGGATGACCCCCACGACCCCCCTCTCGGACCGCCACTGCCGCTTGTGCAACTTATCTGTTAGGTAGGTATTTGACGTCCTTATAACTGTACATTAATAGCTTAATCTTTTGCTTAGCCTGGTAGTTAAGTGTCTTTTTCACACTTATTATTCCATTTTTGTTGTTTGTAGTAGGATTTAGTTAGTTAGTTAAGTTATTTAAAAGTAAACGTGTAAGTAAACAATGGACATCGAAACTATTTGTATCGATGGACAGATGGTTTGTCAAACCATCGTGCTAATTAAAAGGGACGGCTCTTGCTTTTTTATATCCCTTTCTTATTTGATGTTTGGCAAAAAAGGAATGGCATTTACCGTTCGTGAACAAATTGTCAATTTTGTACCAGAGAGTTTTCTTCTAACCATAATCGATAAGAATAAAAACTTGCTGCAGAAACTGTTTTTTTTTTTGAGGTACTTGGGGAATATAAATAGAGTAATCCGTAAGAGCATTCTTTTCAATGTGTTATTATGGCTTTCTATAATTATGTACCGATGTTACAAGTTACGCAATTTCATTGGTAGTGTAGAGGTTACGACCTCTTGTTAATTATAAAGGAAGTAAATATGCTAGCGAACGCTTTTACGCAGCAAATACTTCGTAGTGTTTTTATGAAAATATAATAGATGGTGTCAGTGTGTTTTTAAATAAAAACAATCGGAATTTAGAGTTTGTCATTATTTTTATATTGATTGACATTCTAGTGAAAAATATAGATCGTACAAGTCTATGTGAATTTGGAGGGTCGATTCCTGTCTCTATCAGGGAGCCCTACAATATTTAGCATGGTTTAATATTGCCAGTAGACTTAGGAATAGATACTCCTGTATCCAATATATAATACGCATCGCCACCAATGCGACTTAATGTGGAAGTTACCAATTGTAATGGAAAGACGACCCGAGGTCTATGGAAGGATGACCTAATGATCGAAGAAGTACATCAGCTAAGTTATTTTTGTATACTAATTCTCCTAGATAAAAGTTGTGTCTGAATGATGTTTATTCTTGTGGCGATAGAAAAGAGCATTGATTAAATAGAAAAGATCTCCCGATACCGTGTTATCATTAGCAGATTTCCCGATACCTATTAAGTAAAAAGGTAGAAGCAGCTTCTTTATGCCCCCTCACGCTGCATATGATGGATTACGCCGTTGTCTGCTAAAACAGGTGACAAAGGAATAGATAAAGGTAAAATTTAATTAGCAATAATGTCTCTAAATATCCAAGAGCTGTCTAGGAGAATGTCAGGTGATGGGTCGGAGGTATTGAAAGTCGTCAACGACATTGAGGCGCACGTTATTTAGACGGGGTTAGACAAAGCAACGAAGGGTCGGCAGGTTCTGGAACTGTTGTTGCCAGATCACTGGCGCAATTATCTGTCCGTGGAGAAGAAATTAGAATCTAGCACGACATACAAAGAGATTGTAAAAGGTATTAAGTCTAAAGTAGAACCTAAGGATCCGATGCAAGTATTCTACGAAATGGCACAGCATCCACAGGAAGGTGTAGAGCCATACTTGTATAGACTTTTGGCACAGGCAGCGAAGTGCAATGTCACAAATGAGGACATTATAATCCGAAGATTTGAATACGTACTATACCAGTGGCAAGAAAAAATAATACCGCTGTACACATTTAAATTAAAGAATCTCATAAGGGATGTAGTATAGTATAGTATAGATATAGTTCTAGAAAGGTAAATAATATTGTCCAAAATGTAATGCATCATATTAATTCTAGCCACCCGCGGAAAGCTGGTTATCCATGGAATAAGTCGGCAAGGCCATCGCCCTGGAAAAAAATATAATCATGTTTATGAAAATAAGACTTACGGAAAAGGACAAAAGAGAGGTGTAAATAAATGCCGGGATTACTACCAACGAAACAATTTCAGTAAGTCAAAATTTTATAATAGTAGAAAGTCTGTAAAGAGGGAGCATGGGCAGATGTGGTCGTGTACAGAACCAGCAGGGGGCTTAGGCAACAATTATGATAATGAGAATCGAGATCGTGTGGTAAATTTTTATGCAATTAGACAAACACCTAATCTAGTAAAAATTCCGATTACTCTACGCGGAAATAGGATGCCGTGTATCATGAACACAGGATCAGAGATATCCAATTTGCCAGAAAGTATTTTCTACAAATTATTCGCAGAGGAAGATGTACGTGAAGAAGAAGTGCGAATGACTTCGGCTAACGGTACAATGAGCCAAGGATATCGATTGCATAGTATCGATATCAAAATTACAGAAAAAGTCTTTGAAGTAGACTTTATTGTTCTGGAGGGATGCAAAATTTCCAATTTTAGATCTTGACTTTTTGCATAGGTATAATTGCCATATTGACTTAATGAAGCAAAATGTATATATCGGCGACAAGGTAATGGTATCGTTTCCTCAATTAAAGCCATATGTCATGGAACCAAAGTCGGAGAATGTTTACAATGTTTTTGCTACAAATGTAGTGAAAGACAATGTAGATGGTGTAGGAATGGTGAAAAATAGGGAGATGATTAACCTTTCAAAAGATTTTTATAGGGCCGAACAAGGAGAGTTGGACTCTAAGGTTAAGTAATCCTGCGCGCAAGCATCGAGCAGAAAGATTAGACAAAGGTCGTAGAAAAACGAAGACGAAGCCGGGCAAAGCTACATAGAATTTATGTATCTACTTTTGTTGTTGGTTATTTCCTTCTATGGTAAGATTAGGCAACAACAAAAGGTAAAAACTAATGGTCGCATGAAGTCGTTGAGGGTAATTAGCAAGCACGTAATGGTGCCATTTATATATTTTATCATGTGTGTTAATTTTTGCTATATGGTAAGGAAGAGTTATGAAAACTTCCACCAAATATGTAAGTTAAGGAAATATGGTGATAATTTAGTAGAAAAAGTTAGGCAAAGGATAATGCGAGCGCAACAGCAACAAAAAGTTGTATGTGGTCGTCGGGCAAGACCGAAAAATTTAGTTGTAGGAGATATAGATTGTTACATCATGATAAACGACCAACAGGGTTCTCATACAAATTAAAGAAAATTTATAAGGGTTCGTATAATATTGTTAGATTAGTGAGGCATAATAATGGGCTATTAAGAAATGTACGTACGGATAGACAGGTAGGTCCTGTAAATTTTAGTAGATTAAAAGTATTTCGTCCGAGATTAACCTTATAAAAAGGTTATTTCAACTAATTTACTTGATAAAATAAATAAACGAACAGATAGATTTATTTATATAGAGATAAGGAAGTCAGGGTATAAAGCTAGTCAAGCTAGTTTTAGTAGTTTTTTTTTGACTAAATGTATTTTTCAAAATTCAGAAAGTTTAGTAGCGGACATTGCTATTATTTGAGTTGTAATTTAGGCATATAGATTCGTTAGTTTTAGGCAGGTTTAGGTATACTAGATACGGACTGTCCGGGTAAAAGTTTCGTGTTTGTTTGATAGTTTAAAAGAAAGAAAAAACGTATATTGATTGATATAAAGACAACAAACATAAATAATTTACAATTTAAACACAAATTCAAAATAACATAACACTATACATAAAAAGTAAACAAAAATGGAGGATGTCTCCGTACCAATGAATTGACTCAGCATTTATGCGAGCCTTTAACTCATAAACTGATTTTCAGTCAGGGCCACATTCTAAATGTATGTATACCAATCCCACGAGCATAACACAGGAGTATCACATAAAATATATTTTATAAAAAACAAAAAGGGGAAAAAAAGGTGAAAAGCGTAGTTAAAACATACATTTTCATCCACAAATTGTAAGAATTAATAATAAAAATAAATTATATAAGAATAAAAATATAAAGATTTTTTAATAAAACAGAGATTTAAATAAAAAAATTTAGAATAAAACTACCATATTTCTACCATCCCTACAGACACAATGTGCTGGATATCTATCATATATTTTGCAATGACAGCCAATAAGCGCTAAACTTGCGCGTAAAAATAACTTTACTAGCTGCATTACGAATCGGAGGAGGGAGGTAATTCCAGCACTTGGACGCAGCAAACTTGAAACTTCGCCTAAACAAAGCGGTACTAACATAGTTAATGGTTTGGATAAATTTTACAATTTCTGCACTGTTAATTATTTTTTTTATTTATTTGGGTCAACCAACAGTGTTCACAATGAGTGGTTGCGCTCCTAATGAGGTGAGTCGAGCCATCTAGGTGCATCATATGTATTTGAAGTCTCTCAGACTTTTGCTAGTGGCGTTGCTTAATATGTGAGAAAACGAGTTGCTTTTCGCCATCTTAACTCATAACCGACGCCGCCGTTACTCGCATTTATAAAATTCGCAAAACTATATTTTTCGCATCAGTTTGATATATAGCGTATATATACGTCGCCTGATTATATACTTACGCAAATGTTTGATATATAATACCTACATACCGCAACCGAATTGCGCTGTAAGACTATATACGTGTCAGTGAAACTGGATCACCAAAGGTGTCGTCAGGAGGCGCCTCCAGAAGGTCCAGAAGAAGCTACCCGTGGACCAACAAGGAGTCACGCTGCACCCACCCATGTTCCTACAGAACTGCCGCTTCATTACATTTGGTGAGTCCCTTGATGTCCACTTATCCTCTGTGTCAGACGCGACTATTTGTAACCGCCTATAGGATAATCCCCAAATAATAGGTATCAGTTGATATTTCGCAACTTCGCAAATTTCGCCCCATCGCCCTTTCGCATTCCGCACCAATGGGTCTCACAAAATAAATAGTTATACAATGATTTTATTATTGTGCCAATTGAAAATAACATGGGAAGTAAGAAAATTAGAAGTGGTTGTAAAACAGATCTCTTTTATATGATATGTAGGTACTTATCATAAAATTAAGATTAATTAGCAACATTCAGACTTGAGGGTGTGAAAAAAATTCAGAATTAGTAAAAATTAAAAAGGCAATGTGTGTAATGTTGTGTTATGTTATGTATTATATTATATTATATTGTAATATAAGTTTTTAAATTTACGCGTTCCATTACTAATTTAAAAATAATAAAACGGGATTAAACGCGTCATTTGGCAAAATACCTTTTTCCCGACGTTTCGGCTGGGTTACATGAATGATGAGATGTGGTGTGGTGAACGATGACGCGTTTAATCCCGTTTTATTATTTTTAAATTATATTATATTGTAGTTTACTATATATTATATATTATTTATTTACATGACATAACGTTGTGTTATATTATAAATTTAGAATATTATAGATAATATATTTTAAGTAACAAAGGAAAAAGGGAGAAAAATAACAGAAAAAAATTACAAATTCAAGTGAATCCTTATATTTATTATAATACGGATTCCATATGGGCACTGCAATTTCAATTTGGGAAGGAATCAAAGACTTATAAATGTAAAGAAAAGTAGAAGGTTTAGTGAAGTTAGTGCCAGACCGATAAACAAAACCATATAGTTTGTAAGCCTTATTGACTATATTTTGTATGTGAGTGTCAAGATGTAGTTTGCTATCCATCGTGACTCCGAGGTATATAATAGATTGAACCGAAGTAAGACGTACACCACATAGATCATAAACATGGCAACTTATTGTTTTTTTTTTTGCAAAAGTAATTGACTTGCATTTGTTTAACTTGGATTTAATTTATTAACAGTGCAATAGTTTGAGAATCGGTATAAGTCCTGTTGAAATTGGGTTACTGATGACCTGAGAGATGATGTGGATATGGAAAGAGAGCGCAGGGCCCTAGCAGTCCGGGCGAACATGCTGGCACGAAGATTCTCACGATGTACAGACACGGTTAAAATAGTGCTTTTCAAGGCATTCTGTACTTTATTGTACTCGGAGAGTCTTTGGTTTAGCTATACCCAGAGGGTAGCTAATGCACTGAGGGTTCAGTACAATAATGCGTTCAGGGCACTGCTGTGGCTCCTCCGCTTCTGCAGTGCGTCTACAATGTTCGCAGTGGCGCGCACAGATGGGTGTCACGCTGTATGGCGAAAAAAATCTGCCTCTCTGCTTAATAGAGTGCGTAGGAGTGGTAACGGGGTCCTGAGTCTCATCCTTTGACAGTCCACTGATGTGGAAACTAATACAAAAAACTAAATTTGTAAGTTGTATAAAATATTAAATTTGTATTAGCTACTAAGTACTAACATAGTTTTTAAGATAAATTGTTACTAACAAAAATTTGGATCGATGTTGTTCCAAAAATAAAAATGAATTGAATTGAATTGAATTGAATTAAAATCTATTGTGGTCTTCAAAATTATCTATGGTATGAAAAATTTTTAGGTCATCGGCGTAAAGTAAGTACTTACAGAATTTAAAGCAGTTATGTATGTCATCAATGAAGACTACAAATAAAAGAGGACCTAGGATTGAGCCTTTGGGAACACCAGAACTTACAGAAACATATTCAGAACGCGCATAGCTGTTGATCATGACTTTTTATGCACGGTTTGATATGTATGATTTAAATTACCGCGGATACCGTTAAAAGCCAGCTTTTTTAACAATATTTTGTGGTCCACTCCGTCGAAGGCTTTCTGAAATATACTCTGTTTGCTTAAGGGCCTCTAGGCCTTCAAAGAGGTAAGTAAAGTATAATAATAAATTTGTAGTTGTAGAGCGGCACTTCACGAAACCATGTTGTTGATCAGTTATTTTACTGTGTAACAAAGGGTAGATGATGTTATGAACTAACCTTTCAAAAAGCTTTGACAAACAGGACAATACTGATATAGCACGATACTTTTCTATGTCATTCTTAGACCTGACTTTGTGAACCGGCACGATACGCGCAGCTTTTCAGATGGATGGAAATACTCCTTCTTGTAAGCAGAGGTTGAAGATATAATGTAAAGGCTGACAGAGTGCTAAAGAAGTACCCCGGAGAAATATTGGGGGTATTCCGTCAGTACCTACACCCTTAGATGTATCAAGCATACGTAGTTCTTTAAGTATTGCATCTCTAGTAATTATTATACTACTAATATTTAGGTCAGAAGTATAGTTAGTATCACTAATATAATTTATGTCTAAATCGTCACTTACATTAGAGGGCTCAAAAATTGATTAGGAAAAATTACAGAAGAGTTTACATATGTCAATAGGATTATTAGCAGTTATATTTTTAGACACAATCTGATATGTTGTTTTCAGTTTTACGATTTTTGGTATATGTTCAGAAGTATTTAATATTGTCACATACACTTTCTTCAACGTTGGACATATATTCCTTGTAACATTTTTTAGATAGCCTTTTAAATCTGTCCTTGTAAATGCAAAAAAGATTATATTCGGATTTAGTTTTATAATTTTTCTAATTAATCCAACTTTGACTTTTATTTTTAAAAATATGTATAAGGGCAGGAAAGAACCATTGCTGATGATTAATTAAATAGTAGTGGACCTAAAATGGATCCCTGCGTTACACTCATTATTAACCGCCTCTGAGAAGACAGCACAGTTTCAAGTGCTCCAGGTAGCCCAACAGCCTGTGTTAGGTCATAAAGATAGCTGTCAAACCACCGAACCGTTGCATTATCAAGTTCATAATATGACATCTTGGATAATAACAAGGGTAGGTTTATACAGTCGAAAGCTCTTGTAAAATCCAGCATCACCAAGACAGTGCTTTTTCCAGAATCCTGCGCATGCAGAATATTATCAACCACATCGAGTAGTGTTGCACCAGTTGAACGGCCTTTGCGAAAACCCGATTGTTGATCTGGCTAAATTTTGTTATTTTCAAGATATTCCGACATCTGATCATACACGACCCTCTCTATTATCTTCGATGAGTACGGAAGGATACCTGCAGCTCGAAGATCGGATATTTGAGTAGGATTAGGTTTTTTTGGTAAACGAGTAACTTTTGCAGTTTTCTAGTCAGTAGGGAAGTTATGAGTCGACTCTGCTTCTGTTAACAATAAGTTTTATTATGTCCAAAGTTGTCAGCATGGTCAAAAATATGAAGTCAATGCCAATCATGTCCATTCTTTTGGCCTTAGTCTTTATTTTCATTAAAGCGCGTATAACTGTGTCAGTAGTCACTCGTTTGATTTTAAGATCGTTTGTATATTAATATATTATTCATAAAAAGTTAAGTAAGAAATTGTTACGTCAGAGTTGCCAGGTATGTCAAGAAATTGTCTATTTATCTCATGCGCGTCTTTAAAATATGCCAGTTACTTCTGTTGGAAGCTTGTAGTTGGACTGAAGGTTGGTGGTTTGAATAAAATACAAGTTGAATGCAGCGATTTTAAATATAATTAATTGTAACACAATTTTTAGCAGCAAAGATGTTTTGTACATAATCTGATACACGTTACAACCATAAAGGAAACGGAAATAGTATATAGATTATATAATCTACATAGGTAAAAACTGTGTTGCTAGCAACATGCTGCAGGCCAGGAAAGAAGACCAGGCACGAAATTAAGTTTCAATATCATCAATTTAATTTAAACAAAACAAATTGTTATACTTAGTTTAATAGGTAGTTATTTTTCAATACTAATAACTGATAGCTAACCAATGACAAAAAGGTCTATTAGGTATATAACTTATTGTTTTATTTTTTACGCCAGCTAACTAATATATTATTATTCAACTATCAAAGAGGGAAAAACAAAAGTGAACAACTATATTTTAGACTAGCATATAGCTTGCCTTAGAAATTTTATTACAAAAGTACATAAGAGCTTAGTACAATTGATGTTCATATCTTTAACAAAACTGTCTTATGTCTAGAAATTAAAGTCTTTATCTTAAGATTCTACACATATTTTAATTAATTGTTATAAAGGACTACAGTATGGAGTTCTTCAAGAAAGAAGTTATTAGATTTCTGAAGGGTCGGCAACGCGCAAGTGATACCCCTGGTGTTGCAAGCGTCCATAGGCTACGGTGACCGCTTACCATCAGGCGGGCCGTAAGCTTGTTTGCCACCTTAGTGGTATAAAAAAAAAAAAAAAAAAAAAAAATAGGTAATTCTATGAACCGTAGTTGCCGGTAAATTAAGGCAATTGAAAAACTTATCCTAAAGAAATATAAGTTTTAAACAATTATGCTAATGAATTGATAATGTTACAAACAACGATAAAAGAAAAAACTTATCCTAACGATATATCAATAATTAGTAATAAAAGATAATTAGTTTTCAATAGGTAATACACTTACGCTCTGCAATGACCTATTGTATAATTTGCCATCAGCTGTTTTTAGCTGAAATGCCCTAACTTTTCCGTCTTGACCAGGAAAAACCTTCACGACTCGTGCCATGGGCCACGCCAAAAGTGAACTTTTTGCTCCCTCATGAGAACCAAAGTACCTACACTTAAATTAGGCATTGATTTACACCATTTATTCCTATTTTGTAAAGTATTCAAATAATACTTGTACCACGCTTTCCAAAACCTTTGTTTTAACTGAGTACATTGTTGCCAGAAATCAATTCTATTTTTTCTAGTCTCTGAAATATCAGGCTCAGGATACATTGTTAAAGCTAACCCTATCAAGAAGTGCCCTGGAGTAAGGTAGCAGTAGTCATTTATGTCCTCCGATAATGGCAGAATAGGACGCGAGTTGAGGACGGCCTCAATTTGACACAATACAGTACTTAATTGTTCGTATGTTAATTGAGCGTCTAATATTATTCGTTTTAAATGAAATTTCATACTCTTCACCGACGCCTCTGCAAGGCTTGCAAAAACAGGCGCGAAATGAAAATGTATGCCTTCCTTTGCTGCATAGGCTTGCACAGGTGTCTGGTGTTCAGCAGAATTAAACAACTTGTACAGTTCAGCAAGCTGGTTCCTTGCCCCACGGAAACATCCACCGTAGTCACAATAGACGTCACTGAGCAAGCCTCGTCTACTTCTAAATCTCTTAAAGCTCGCTAGAAAGGCTTCTGTGGTAAGATCTGAAGTTAATTCCAAATGAATTGCTTCGGTGACAAAGCAAAAATATACACACACATAACCCTTTGATATTAGAGATCTTCTAACTCTTGAATTTTTTACTTGGATTGGCCCTGCAAAGTCTATGGCTACTTTTTAAAACGGTCGGCATGATGTGACTTGTTCTTGAGGCAAGGACCCCATTAGCTGCTTCGCTGCACCAGCTTTGAGACTAAAACATACCAAGCATTTGTGAGTTACTTTTTCAACTTGCCGTATTCCGTTGATCAACCAATATTTTTGATTTAAATTAGCTTAAAGCGACTTGGGCCCTGAGTGAACCAATCTAATGTGTTCATTTAATATTATAAGTTCAGTTATTCGAAATTTCTTGGGTAATAAAAGGATGCTTTAGTGATAGTGGTATATCTGAGTTATCTTATCGTCCACCTACTCTGAGCAGTCCTTATTGGTTTTAAAAGGATGCAAAGATTTCAGCGGGCCCCCACGCAGTTGCCAGTTCATTAAAATGAACAGACTGCTCATTTTTTATTATCATATGCAATGCCCTCCTAACTCGACAGGACTAAGGCTGTTTTTTTTGTAGCATCTTTTATATTACCACAGAACCTAAGAATGTCACCTAACACCCGTGTCATTTTACCTATATCAGAATACCTATTGAGGATCTGAAATAAATCGTTGGGCAAGACAGTCGTAAGTACCACTTTGCTGTGATCTGTTTCTAAAGCTTTTCTGTCGCGGAACTCTACAGGCAAGTCTAAATTTAAGCCGTATTGATTTTGTAGGAACTTTGACCCCTTCCACCACAGGTCACAATTTGGCAGAACCTATGGAGCGATACCCCTGCTTATAAGATCTGCAGGGTTTTCAGACGATGGTACATATAACCATGTCCACATACGAGTTTTTTGCTGAATTACACTGACTCTGTTTGATACAAAAGCTCTTAGTTTTATTACTTTACTGTTTATCCAAGCTACAGTGATTTTTAAATCTTTTTTTTTAAATCCACTAAGGTGTCAAACAAGCCTACGCTCCGCCTGATGGTAAGCGGTCACCGTAGCCTATGGACGCTTGCTACACCAGAGGCATCACTCGCGCGTTGCCTACCCTTTAGAAATCTAATAACTTCTTTTCTGAAGAACCCCATACTGTTGTCCTTAGAGAAAACTTTGGCAGGGAGCTCATTCCACAACCCAAGCGTTCGCGGGAGGAAGTTTATCTGAAACCGCACTGTACGCGACCATTTCGGTTCCAAAGTGTGAGAATAAATTCCCTGTCGATGGCGAGCGGTGCGATGGAAGAAAGTAGCCGTGGGCATCATTTCGAACAATTCCTCAGAACACAATCCATTGTACAAGCGGTAGAACCCACACAGGGAGGTAAAGTCTATCCTCAGACTTAAGGGCTCGATACCGCAAGTGAGTTTGGGATTGTCGACAATTCTCACAGCCCGTCGATGAACCGAGTCAAAAGGGCCAAGCTAGTATCCGAGTGCACCCGCCCAGAGATGGCAGCAGTACTCCATATGGGGCCGGACTTGCGACTTGTAAAGTAGCAACCTTTGCCCCCACGTGAAGTACTGCTTCGCTCTGTTGCGTACACCAAGTTTTTTGGACGCCAGCTTCACCTTGTCTAGCAAATGATCTCGGAACTGAACATCGCTGGAGATGTCAACGCCAAGGATCCCAATGCTCTTGGAGATGGAGAGGGGAGTGTTCTGGAATTGTGGGACTACAGTGAATGGGGTTTTCTTAGCGGTGAACGCGCAGACTTGTGTCTTTGAAGGGTTCAATCGGACCAAGTTTTACCGCCCCCAGTCAGAGACCTTGGACAGACCGATCTCGATTTGAGACACAAGTTCTTCACGCTTTTCCTCCACAACGGAACGTGGGATGCTTGCACGGCCTGTGTAATAAGCGTCTCCAGTACTGTCATCTGCATAGCAATGTATGTTGTTGATGTCCAACATATCATTGATGTGCAGTAGAAACAGCGTAGGAGACAGCACAGAGCCTTAATGTCCATGCTATCAGAGCAACTACCGTCAACTACGGCTCGTATGCTTCTGCCGGACAAAAAGCTAGCCACCCATTTGCTCTAACCCTCGGGCACTCCGTAAGATGGCAACTTCGATAGAAGATCGCGGTGCCAGACCCGATCGAACGCCTTCGCTATGTCTAGGCTACATGCCAATGCCTCCCCTTGACTCTCAATGGCTAGTGCCCATCGGTGTGTGAGATACACTAGAAGGTCACCAGTTGAGCGACCGTGGCGAAAGCCATATTGACGGTCACTGATCAGGTCGTGTTTTTCTAGGTATCTCAAAAGCTGTGTGTTGATCACACGCTCAATCACCTTGGAGAGGAGAGAGTTTATAGCGATAGGCCTGTAATTCGATGGATCTGATCTATCGCCCTTTTTGGGCACCGGGTGCACATTCGCAGTCTTCCATGAAGACGGAAATTGCCTAGTGCGGTAGGAAAGCGTGAAGAGGCGCGTGAGTACAGGACATAACTCAGGAGCACACTGCTTAAGCACTACTGCTGGTATGCCGTCTGGCCCACTCGACTTACGAACGTCTAGGAAAAGCAACGCCCGCCGGACTTCGCGCTGTGTTATAGAGATTTCCGGCATGGTCTTACCCCACCACGGTAAATTAGGTGGTACAGCGCCAGAGGAGCCAAGAGGCGCATCCACTGAGACGGAGTATCCATCCGGACGTGTAGTCAGCAGAAGGTCCATTAAGGAGCTCGTATGGTCCTCTATATCTGGTATTCTCGTTAGAGAAAGTACCAGCTGAGAGAATCCATAGGTCAAAGCAAATTCATGAGCAGATATCCCTGCATAGTTATTGGTTCGAGAACTGAGCCACTCACGATGGTGGGCGTTAAAGTCTCCCAAAATAACTAGTTCTGCTGTGGGATATTGCTCTAGAACTTTGTCAGTCGTCAAACTCAGGTGCGTGAAGAGTCGAGTTACGTCCGTGTCACCGCTATGAGACCTGTATAGGCACGCATAGATACGAGTGTGGCCGCCGTAATCTACGCGCACCCACAATATCGACAGGTCCCTGTCTTTAAGGCTATGAATTAGGTGACACCAGATATCCTCCCGGACGAACATACATACACCGGCACGACTCAAAAAATTGTGCTCGAGTTTATAGCCGGGATAACGAAGATATGATGTGTCGGCCGGGCAGGATATCTGCGTCTCCGTTAGAAAAAGAATGGTTGGCTGCGCAGTCTCGAGATGGTGATGGACTGCGTTAAGATTTGCGTGAATACCCCTTATGTTGCAAAAATCCACATTATATGTGGATGGAGTAGCCGCGGTAAAAACTCTTTTCTTTCCGGGTCCACTCCGATCTCCTTCTCCGGCACGACTTCTACTTCAGAGACTTTACACAGGTTGGCGGATCAGCCTCCCAGGGCGGAGATTAAGTCATCCCTGGGTTCGGGAACCCGTTCAACCTGCGGGCGGCCAGCGGTCAGCCGTTTCATCAGGTCTCCCTGACCGCCGAACCAGCACGACGCGTCTACGCCGAGCAATGACAGCAACAAGCACCGTCGGTCCTCCGCTGTCCGCGCAGCGAATCCTCAAAAAGAGCTCTGGCAACCTTACTCACCGCCAGGAACACAATCAATTTTAAGATTTTTAGATAGGGTGTCATGTAGTCTTAATTAATTAATTAATTTATTTGGCTAAAGGCAATGCAGCGTTGAGCTCTAATTTAGGAATGGTTAATGGGTTTGCACGTGGATTAACTCGCGACTTCGAACAGAGTTTTTTAATTATTTTAACATCCATAAACTGCTACACAGTCAACAGTTCGGATTTACGAAAGGTATATCCACTACCAACGCGGGTGTTGACCTAGTAAAACATATTTTTGGCGCATGGGAAAGGTCGCAGAATGCTCACAGAAAACTCTTATTCGAAAGCTGAATCATTATGGTGTTGTAGATATGGCTCTTATACTTATATTCTAATATTTAAGTGATAGAACTCAGAAATTTCAAATCAATGGAGTGAAATTTTCTGCATCACCTGTTGTGATGGGAGTACCCCAGGGTTCAATACTAGGTCCCTTTTCATTCTTAGTGAATATTAACGATCTGCCTTTTTATGTGGAAAGCCTGTGCAAAATTGTATTGTTTGCAGATGATACGTCTTTGATATTTAATGTTGATAGAAACAAAGATACATATGACGATATAAATCATACACTTTCGCAAGTTCTAGTTGGTTCACATCAAATAATCTTTACTAAATGCACGGAAAATAAAATGTTTAAAGTTTTCTTTACCAAATGTCAAAGACACTCCAAGAAAATTATTTATAAATGGTGAAGCACTTAAACTAGTTGAGTCAACAGTCTTCTTGGGCATCACTTTAGATGCTAAATTGCAATGGCACTCACATATTTGTGTCTTAGCTCGAAAACTCAGCTCCGCTGCTTATGCTGTCAGAAAAGTTGCTCACTAATATAGAAACTGCTCGGTTAGTATACTTTTGTTATTTTCATTCCCTTCTGTCATATGGTATTTTATTGTGGGGAAGGGCGATTGATATAGAAACAATTTTTATACTTCAAAAAAGAGCAATAAGATCAATGTATAACTTATCACGTCAAGGTTCTCTTCGTGACCTCTTTAAAAAAAAAATATACTTACTGTAGCTTCTCAGTATATTTACGCGTGCTTACTGTATGTACGTAAAAACCTAAGTTTATTTGTTAAAAATTGTGACATACACAACATTAATACTAGAAATAAAAATAAACTTGCGATTCTAAAATGTCGCCTTCAGAAGGTGCGTGACTCTCTCATAATTCAGAGCATTTGCTTTTTTAATACAATTTCTGAGAATATTGTTAACCTACCTGTACATACTTTTGAAACTTATATTAAAAAAGTTCTTATTTACAAGGGATACTATACTGTGGACAAAATTCAATAAAGATAATAATGTCTGGAATTAAAGGTATGGGCCCAATACTGGACATCCATCTATGACTGATGTAGTTGATAATTAATGACACACTACGATCAAGGGATGCACCTTGGATAGTCGTCCACAGGGTTACTTGGTGTTTGGGGGTTCTGGATAGGGGTTACTGTGGCGCATAGATGTGTACATGTATGCGTGTTAACACATATTTGCATAGATTTTGAGTGTTTGGTGGCCTAGTTCCGGCGTGATTGATGGTAACAGGTACTCCGGGGAAGTTTCTTGTCACTTCTTCTTGCCTTAGGCTTGTTTCCGAAGTGACAGTACGTTAAATGGTGGGCATTTGTTGCCGGGCTGTTGTGTGGGAGCTGGGCTACTTCATGATATACAACGTCTGTGAGTATGTGTATGCATATGGGTATGTGTGAACGTTTGTGTGATGCACCCTCTCGCATTTGGAACCTCTCTGGCGCTGGGCGGCCGATGGTGGATTGCAGCGGGTTATTAATACTATATTTATTATATTATTATACTTATGTAAGTTTATACTTGTATAGTTTTTTTTTCTAGTAGTATCAATTTTTGATTATTATGTGTGTATTATTTATGTGTGTCCTTGAGTATTTATTTATATATTTATTTAGTAATATTATTGTAAGAAATTTGATAATTTAGTAAATGCTTTTGACCTTCCAATGTTCTCTTATCTAAATATTTTTTAAATTAACTATAAATAAGTTTTAAGTTCAGAGTTCGTGTCTTCGTGTCCGTGTGATGTTAAATGTAAACTTGTGTGTGTTAATCTCAATATGAATCGGATTTATATTTTGATCCTTTACTACACACATTGTAACTAGTACAATCGAAGTGTTTTATTGGAGTTGCTTGAGTGTGTCATGCTCTTTCAAAGTGTCTCTGCGGTGGTGGTATGTGCGTCGGGTCGTTACGTTCCCTCAAACATAGTTGAGCGAAGTGATGGCTGATTCATGTGTCATACTTGTGAACGGGTGCCGCTGTGGAGACTGGTCTGCTCTTGCAAACTTCTTTGTATTCTTAGTATTCGGTCATCAGTTAAGGATTTCAACGGCAACACCACAATTATGGGGGAAGAAACGAACGGATAAAACTCGACGTTTTCAAGTAGCTTATGTCCTTTTCCGGGACTCAAACTATCTGCATGCCGAATTTCATCTTGATCGGTACGGCGGTATCAGCATGAAGAGGTAACAGACAGATTTACTTTCGGATTTATAATATTTATTATTATATTATATTCATGGATAGTATGGATTATTTTAAGTATATGTAGGTACATATGATTGTGTGCGAGACGTGACCGTGCGCGAAGCAGTATCAATGTTAGATAATGGGCGCTGGCGGTATTCTCGTAGGACGTGCGCTGGTTCACTGCTGACTATACGTGGACTGTATGTCTTGTAGCTATGCCGAACCCCGATGTACAAGTGCACGTTCGTCCCACCTCGAGTCCCGTAGTGGTGAAAATAAAATTCAATTTTGCTGTATGCTATGGCGAACGATGAGAGTAGGTATTGCAGAGCCATGGAGTAGTATACAGCCAGTTCACTTTCGGAATGAATCTATACGGAAATCTCGTTCTATTTTATACTATTCTTGGCTACCTACCCTTCCGTACCCCACCGATGCCCCGCTCCGTACGCTCGCCACAAACTTTTATTATTATTTTTTTTACAATTAATTATTTACATCCTTATACCTAATTACATACTACTAAACTATAATTTTTTTTTTTTTTTTTATTACGTAAAAAACCTTAAAACATTAAATACATGACTATAACTATTAAAAAATCAACTAAAATTGGTCGGTAGGTCTGTATATTTCTATATGTTTCGTACGTCGGGCAGTGAAAAACGGCTATTTTAATGGTTTATTGTCACATAATCTTTACAAACTATATATATTTTAAAACTATAACGTAGAGGTTAGCTATCATACAATTTTCATACTAATATATTACAAATTAGCCATTAGTCATTTGATTTCAGAAGTTTTCGACATAAAACAGATTCTGATAAACTATGCACAAAGTTGGCGCGGTGCGCCAGTCGCTCTTTGACGTATTGCTTTTACGATCAAAAATTCACATCGCTTCAACCAATCAGTTGCGATCACTTTGCTGTCTAACCTAGCTAAGCTGTTCGAACGCCTACTAATACATAGGATATCTCCCCATATCCAGCTTAGGCCTGAACAGTTTGGCTTTAGGGACAGTCATAGCACTACCCTGCAGCTTGTGCGCGTGCTCCATCACATGGCCTTCGAGCTAAACAAGGGCAGGCGCACGGTCGGTGTATTTCTCGATATGGAGAAAGCCTTCGACCGGGTTTGGCACGAAGGACTACTGTACAAGCTGCTGGAAACGGATCTCCCGCCTATGCTCGGTCGAGTAATAGCTTCGTTTCTGGACAAACGGAGCTTCTATGTCTCGGTCGAGAACAAACACTCAGCAAACAAACCCATTAAAGCAGGGGTACCACAAGGCAGCTGCCTATCGCCTCTGCTCTACGCGCTCTTCACTAACGACATCCCCACTCTCAGTGATTCCGGTTTAGCTGAAGGTGTTGAAGACGTACCCATAGCGCTCTACGCGGACGACAGCGCCTACATGTCCTCCTCTCGCAAAGCAAAATTAGCAGCCAAGAAAATGCAGCGTCTATTGGACACTTTGCCCGGCTGGCTCGACAAGTGGAGAATAGCCGTAAACGCCAGCAAAACAACTGCAATTTTGACCGGCCTACAAAGATTCCTCCCACCGAAACTTGTGTTTCGAGGCCAAGTCATTGAGTGGCAACCCAGTGTAAAGTACCTTGGTTGCGTTATAGACCGCCCCTTGCGCATGCGCAAAATGCTTGACCACGTGTCAGCACGCGCGGTCGCAGCACGGGCGGCGCTTAGACCGGTACTTTCCTCTGACTTGCCTCTCAAAACTAAAATTCGCCTGTACAAACTGTACATTCGGTCGAGACTGACCTACGCAGCCCCTGCTTGGTACGGACTTCTATCTTCAACCAGCAAATACAAGCTCCAGGTTGTCCAAAATAAGTCGCTGAGAATAATAACCGGCGCCGGCCGCTACGTCCGAAACTCCACCATCGCTAGAGACACCAAAACCGAATCACTCGCAGAGTTCATTTCTGGTTTGTCTAAACACCTCTTCGATTGCGCTGATAACAGCCACCATCAACACCTTAGGGGCATTGCCCCACTACACGCCCGCCCTCCTGAAGGACGTCCTCTCCCCCGAGAGCTCATTCCCAGAGGTGAATAATTTTATTTATTCACCCACTCACCCACTCACCCACCTCTTTCCTTTTCCTTACGACTTTTAGTGCATTTTTATTTTTATTTTTACTTTGCTTTTATTTTTATGTTGCTTTTTGCTTTGTTTTCTTTTTCGTCTTATTTTTATTTTGCTTTTATTTTATTTTCATTTTGTTTTGCTCGTGCTTCGTTTTTGTTTTTGTTTTTATTCTTTTGTTCTTTTGCTTTTATTTTATTGTATGCGCTTACCACGTTTCTATTTCTATTTTCATCCCATTTCCATTTTATTACTTTCATTTTTCACCTTCTCATTGTGAAAATCAAACCACCATAAAGGGGCCTGATAAGTAGGCCTCCTTTCAATTTCACCGGGGGTGTTTAGCACCCCTGAGCTTCTGCCCGGGTCATGGCGGGAGGTATATTCCCCTCCCCCGACACCCGCACCTCAACACCCAATAGGGTGATAGAAAAGAGACCACCACGCCACCAATCAGTGACCCCATACAGATTGACCGTTCGCTTTGGAGTTTCTTGTTTCTTTCTGTATTTGCTCCTAAGAACTGTTCATTCTGCCTTTTGTTTGTAGACGGTTTGCGTTTGTGTGCGTTTTGTGTGTTGTGGGTGCTCGTTCGAGCCGAAGCGTCTCTGCTCAGCGTGTGCGAGCAAGAAGGCTACAGACTGCTGTCTCGCTCTCCCTCGGTAGGCAATTTGGATTGAGTAAGTGTTTTTTCGTACTTGCTCTTGGTCCGGCCGCCTCCGTGCGTGCCTATTGAGGAATGTTAGCGTCGGCGTCTTCATCCCTTTAGATGCTACCCCCTCCGTTCCGCCATCCCCCCAATAGGGGTCGGGGAGTAAGGAAGCGACAGGTATGGTCGCGAACTCAGCCACCGGCAATAGTGGCCCGTAACCTTTTTACGGGACAGGTTACTGCCGCGGACGGCACTTTCGCCGCAGCTTTCCCACCGTCGCGCCCTCCGTCGGCTGCGTCTATGGCCTCAGCCCGCTCGGGCACCACGAGCTACGCCACTTCGGAGACAGGTGACGAGTACGAGTATTTTCAAGACGAGGAACTCCCCGCCATGCTGTCTCCCATCCAGGCCTCTCCTCCATCGGACGGCGTCTCGCCGCGTAAGGTAACAGCCGGCCCTGCGGCTAACTCAGAAATAGTTATACACGCCCCACCGGCGTCGGCACCCCGCTCGCCCCGCTCGCCCCGCTCGCCCCGCTCCCCGCTGTCGCCCCGCCCACCGTTGTGGCCGCCCCCCGCGCCCAATCCCAAGCCCCGCTTCCTACTCTGTTTAAACCCCCCCAACCCCCCATCCCCGCACGACCGCTTGTACCGCCCACCGCATTACACCGTAAGGTACATTTTTCAAATTTAACAAATTCTACAAATCTTGCTGCCACCACCGCGCCACCCCCCAGGGGTCGTGCACCTCCCGTTAGCGGCGCTATTTGCCCGCCGTTGTCACTCAACATAGCCAGAGCATCTATCGCTGCGCTTAACGCAGCTATTGAGGCCATCGCGGTCGGGCAAAACCCGTTGCCCGCTTTACTGCACGGCCTGCAGCAGCTTACCTACCTCCTGGTCCAGGAATTCTCTTCAATCTAAGAGTGATATACTGGAATCGGGGGGGGGGGGGGGGGGTAAGAGACAAGACCGCTGACCTCAGGTTGCTTGTCCAACAGCACGATATTCATATTGTGTTGTTGGGCGAAACCAAATTGCGCCCTGAGCATTCTCTTTGTTTGCCCAATTATGTCGTCTATAGGCGGGACGAAATAAACGCCACAAATAATATCGCTTGCGATTCGTAGAGACCTTGTCCACGAAAGTTTACCCCTGCCAAGCTTTACTTCAACTCGAGCGATAGGTATCAAACTAAGAGTCGGCAATACCGAACTCAAGGTTTACGCTGCCTACAAACCACCTAAGGTGCCTTTTATTTTCGGCGATATTACAAACATTATGTCCGACGACACACCCACACTCATACACCGACAATGGGGTTCAAGAATTTCATCCAAAGAAGGTAGAGATTTAAAAAATGATGCCGAGGCGCACAATTACGTCGTAATTGGTCCCGGCTCCCCCACTCATTATCCATCTCAGGACTTATTCCAACCGGACGTACTAGACATAGCACTAGCTCGTAATATTAATTGGCCCATCTCATTAGAAACCCTCCACGACATTGATTCGCAACACCTCCCCATTTTACTGGTCCTCGGAGTTTCTATTAGGGACAAACCTTTGCCACCAATGAAAAACGTCACGGACTGGACTAAATACCAAAAACTACAAGCTCATTTAAACTCCCCCCGGTGGCCTGTTCACTCCGCAGGAAGTGGAAACAGCCACCCAGGCGCTTACCGCAGCTATCTCTTCCGCACTTGTTCAGTGCACCACATCTGCCAAGACAGCCTCGGGGAAAAGTTTATTACCGGTACATCTCCGTAGTAAACTTAGCCAAAAACGAGAGCTTCGCAAACTGTGGTGCCGAACTCGTTGCCCGTCAATTAAAAAAGAGCTAAATAAATTAGGTAGCGACCTATCGCACCAAATTTCGCTTTATCGGAAATGGTCTTGGGATAATACAATCTCAAAGGCCAGCGACAATGATACCGCTCTGTATCGTTTAGCTCGCTGTATGACCAACACCCCTGCACCCATACACCCCCTCGTAGACACGCTAGGTAACCGTTTGTACTCAGCTGAGGAACGCGCGGGCTTACTGGCGGACCACTTCGAGGACCAATTTAAGCCCAATCCCATTGTCGACCACGCCCACACAACATTGGTTGAGGAGCGCATACAACAGTTCCTTTCTACCCCCACCGTCCTAGAAAAGGTCTTGTGGCCTTAACCCGTAGTTTTAATGGGATCCTGCGCACAGGTTTCTTTCCCACGACCTGGAAGACAGGCAAAATTATTGTCATACCGAAGCCTGGTAAGAGCCGCCAGAAACCAGAGCATTATCGGCCGATCACGTTACTTTCTAACGTAGCCAAACTGTTCGAACGTCTTTTATTGAAAAGGATATCACCTTTTATCAATTTTAGGCCAGAGCAGTTTGGCTTTAGAAGTAATCATAGCACCACTCTTCAGCTTACTCGTGTCTTACACCATATGGCCTTTGAGCTGAACTAAGGCAGGTACACTGTCGGGGTCTTTCTCGACATCGAGAAGGCCTTTGATCGTGTTTGGCACGCCGGCCTTTTGTTTAAGCTTTCTGAGACCGACTTAACCCCTATGTACGGGCGGATAATAGCCTCCTTTCTGGAGGGGCGGAGTTTCTTTGTTTCGGTTGACAATAAAAACTCCCCTACTAAGACCATCTCAGAGGGGGTCCCACAAGGTAGTTGCCTTTCCCCTCTGTTGTATGCGATTTTCACTAATGATATTCCCACGCTTAGCGATAGCGGTCTATCGCCAGGCATACAGGACGTCACCCTAGCATTGTATGCCGACGACAGCTCGTCCCGTAAGTCCCACTTAGCTGCCGCTAAAATGCAGCGATTATTAGACATTCTCCCGTGCTGGCTTGACAAGTGGAGGATAGCAGTAAACGCCTCAAAAACGGCAGCCATCTTAACCGGCCAACAGAGGCTATTACCTAAAGCGCTTGTATTCTGCGGGCAGGTAATTGAGTGGCAGAGCAGCGTAAAATACCTTGGCTGCTTTATCGACCGCAGACTGCGCATGTCCAAAATGGTTGAACATGCAGCGGCCAGGGCGGTTGGCGCCAGGGCGGCCTTACGGCCACTATTTTCTTCTGACCTGCCACTTAAAACCAAAATCCGGCTATACAAGCTCTACGTTAGGTCCCGTTTAACTTACGCCGCGCCGGCTTGGTACGCCTTGCTATCCCCCACTAAAAAGAAAAAGATTCAAGTCGTCCAAAACAAATCGCTAAGGACAATAACGGGTGCTCCGCGCTACGTCCGCAACGCCACAATTGCTAGGGACACAAAGGCATAGCCAATAGGTGAGCCCGTCCACCTGAAGGCCGGCCACTTCCAAGGGAGTTAATCCCGCCTAAAAACTAGCCTGCAATAAACGCTACCTAGTTTTTAGGTTCAAAATTACCTTTTCTCTATTTTTACTCTCCATTTTCTTATTCAGTTTCTTTTTATTCTTACACTGCATTTTATTTTTTTTTCGTTTGTTTTTGTTTTTGTTTTTATTTTATCTCCTTTTCGCCACCTCTATAAAGTGGCCACTATTAGGCCGACAGGGGGCCTGAAAAGTAGGCCCTCTCTTTAAAATCACCGTGGGTGCATTCACCCACGAGACTCGCCCGGGTAAAACGTCAGTCCTTACCCCGACCCCCTGTGCCTCTTTTTACCCGACAGGGGTAAAAGAAGATGTCCACACCAATCAGCGAGGCCGCCGCCACGCCATACGTTGGTAGTAAATCATTCTCCATAGTGCATATTATCTCCATAGTGAAAAATTGTGTATGTGCTTCAAGAGAATATTTTCTTTAGACGGCGGACGTGCTCGGACGAAATTGTATAGGGGCTTGTTTTGTTCAGCGTGCCTGCGCCTACGCTTGTGCAGCCTAAAGTTAGACGGTTGCCGCTTTTTCAGCGGCTTTTCGACGACTTTGGTAAGCGCATATATTTATTTTGCTCGGCAATTTTGTTTTGCCGCGGATCGCACAGGTCGTCAGTTGCTCAACACCTCTTTTTACCCGACAGGGGTAAAAGAAGACGTCCACACGTACCAATCAATGCCGGCCATTCGGTAAATCATTCTCCACAGTGTATATCAATTCCAAAGTGTAAAATTGTGTATGTGCTCCAAGAGAATATTTCCTGTAGACGGCGGACGTGCGTGCACAGACGAGACTAGGTGTTGTTCGTGTTCTGCGTGTTTGCGCCTACAAAAGCAGCGCTTGAAGGTAGACGGCTTCCGGTTTTTCAGCGGTTTTTAGGAGGATTTAGTGGTAAGCGATTCTTATTTTATTTGCTCGGCATTTGTTGCCACGGATCGGTTGTCGTTTGTCACTCTTCTAAGGGCGGCCCTTTTGGGCCACCCCTACAGACCCAGCTGCAGCCAGACTCGCATCAAGGGATGCTGGTAGCAGCTATCTAGCGGAATGCCGCCACCTCCAGGACCCCCACCACCGGTACGTAGAGGAGGCGTACGTAAACGGGGCGTATGGCTACGCTCTCAGCCCTCAGCCGCCGTCGTGGCGCGTAATTTGTTTACCGGCGAAATTTCCGCCGCGGACCGGCCCTTTTCGGTCGCGTTCCCACCCTCTCGGCCCCCATCTAGGACTTCTATGGCCTCGGCCATATCACAGTCGTCGGTGTACTCGGCCTCTGAGTCCGGTGACGAAATCTTTAGGGATGAGGACCTCCCTACCCTTCCGTCAATGCTCTCTCCCATCGAGGACACCCCGCCCCGGCCAGACCCAAACACATCCACCTCAAATAAGGACATTCGCACTAGCCAGACCAGTAAAATAACTCCCCTAATCTCGGCTCCAAGAAGTACCAACCCGCCATCAATCCCACTGCCGCGCAGAGACCCAAGGGTTTGCAATAGGGACGTTAGGCTTAGACGTTTCTCACTCAGCCCAACGAAGGACCCCGCTGAGCGAGCACGCCTCGAGGCAAGAGAGGCCATCGCCGATCGACAAAAATCATTGACAATCCAGGAGCTCCCCTCCCCACCTGAGGGTTTGGAAGTCTCTGAGACCTCCCCCCTCCAACCCGCTGCGCCATCTGCGCCTTCAACTTCAGTGCCACCGAACGGTCGTTCCTACGCGCAGGCAATTAGTGCGCCCCAAAACACTTCGCAGACTGAAAAAGCTCAGCCGCCACAAGCAGTAAGTGCCCAAACAGCCCCCAAAGAAAACAATAGTCACCCCCCTATAGTCGTCGAGTCCCTTTCCCAATGGTCGACGCACTTAAAGAAATTACACTCCATACTAAGCCACGCCGCTAACGCCCGCCCGTTCGGCAAAGGGGTTCGATTCTTTCCAAAGTCTCCTTTGGAGTATCGTCCGGTTGTGGCCTACATTGACTACAGCACAAGCATACTCTTGCCGAGCTGCAACAGCTGTATGCAGTTAACGATCTGCTCAGCATGCCTGGCATAACCGTAGAAGCTTGGCGTACACGCCCCGGCCCGGCGCAATGCCATAGGTGCCAGGCATTTGGTCATGCCTCCTCTAAGTGCCACCGACCAATTAAATGTGTGCGCTGCGGCGTCCGACTGCGATCGGCAATCGGTCCTACCTACTCACCTTCTTTCCTTATCTCATTCCGTTTTTAACGCTTATACTCGCTTTTATTTCTGTTTATTTTTCGTTTTATTTCGTTTTTATTTTGTTTTTATTTTCGTTTTTATTTTTGCTTTTATCTCGTTTTTATTTCGCTATTATTTTTTTGGTTATGCTTTGTTTTTGTTTTTATTTTATTTTTCATTTCTGTTCTTTTACCTTGTTTTTGTTTTCTTTTCTTGGCGCCTAATCTCGTATTATCACTTTCTGTTTTCGCTTCTGGCGATAAAATTATTACCCACAAGGGGGCCTGTAAAGTAGGCTTCCTTTTTAATATTTCACCGGGGGTGTTCAACACCCCTGAGCTTCTGCCCGGGTCATGGTGGGAGGTAAATTCCCCTCCCCCGACACCCGCACCTCAACACCCAGAAGGGTGTAAGAGAAGATACCCACGAGAATACCCACGAGACCAATCATTATCTCGTAAATATTCTCGGTAAATCATTCTCCATAGTGCATAATCCTTCCAAAGTTTAAAACAGTGTATGTGCTCCAAGAGAATATTTTCTGTAGACGGCGGACGTGCAGGGACGAAATTGTATAGGCGCTCGTTTTGTTCAGCGTGTCTGCGCCTACGAGTAAAGCGCTTGAAAGTTAGACGGGTGCCGCTTTTTCAGCGGCTTGTCGGACGATTTGGTAAGCGCTTTTATTTCTTTTTTGCTCGGCAATTTCACTTGCCGCGGATCGATAGGTCGTCAATTTCTCAAGGGCGGCCCCTCCGGGCCCCCCCCCCACTGCTGCCTGTTTCGACGTCGAGGTATGTTTTGTGTATTTTTATAACTTTTAAGTAATGCCGCCCCCCGTAGCAGCTCCCCCACCGGTACGCAGAGGTGGCGTACGCAAACGCTGCGTATGGCTACGCTCTCAGCCCTCTGCCGCCGTAGTGGCAAGAAATTTATTCACCGGCGAAGTATCAGCCGCGGACTGGCCCTTTTCGGTCGCGTTCCCACCCTCTCGGCCCCCTTCTAGGATTTCTATGGCCTCGGCCATATCACAGTCGTCGGTGTACTCGGCCTCTGAGTCCGGCGACGAAATCTTTAGGGATGAGGACCTCCCTACCCTCCCGTCAATGCTCTCCCCTATAGAGGACACCCCGCCCCGGCCAGACCCGAACTCCAACGTCAAAAAATGGCAGTACAGTAAAAATAACGCCCCCCATGTCAGCACCGCGGAACTTGAACCCGCCCTCAATTCCTCTACCGCAAAGGGACCCACGGGTACGCGGCAGAGACACACGGCCGAGACCATTTGCTCTCAGCCCATCTAAAGACCCCACCGAGCGTGCCCGACTTGAGGCAAGAGAGGTTATTGCCGATCGGCAAAAGGCCAATCAACCAATCAACCATCCACATCCAAAGCCGCTGTAGAGGTGCTTCATGACCCCACCCCTGTTGAAGGGATGGAAATCTCTGTAGTTTCCCCCCCCCAGCTTGCCGCACCCTCAACGATAGCGCCGCCTAGCGGTCGCTCTTATGCCGAGGCAATAAGCGCCCAAACCGCTAAAGCTCCGACATCGCAAATTGTTGTTCAGCCGGCTAGCGCTAATGCCAGTGCCAATGACAAAAAAGACAAAAACAGTCACCCTCCCATAGTCGTAGAGTCCCTCCCCCAGTGGTCGACGCATCTAAAAAAGTTGCACTCTATATTAGGCCACGCACCCAACGCCCGGCCGTTTGGCAAAGGGGTACGATTTTTCCCCAAGTCGCCATTGGAGTATCGTACGGTAGTGGCCTATATAGACGAGCTGTCTAAGTTGGACCACGCAGTATCCTGGTACTGCTACAGCTTAGACAGCGATCGACCACTTAAAATCGCCATTAAGGGGCTCCCTCAGGACACCTCACTTGACGAGCTTGCTGAGGACCTTGCCTTCGCCGGCTTCCCAGTGACGCACGTGCGGCAGATTCCTGCAGTTAGGGGTCGACCTAACTGCATTTACTACGCCCAGCTACATCACAGGCATACTCAAGCCGAGCTGCAACAGCTGTATGCAGTTAACAAGCTGCTCAGCATGCCTGGCATAACCGCTGAAGCTTGGCGTACACGCCCCGGCCCGGCGCAATGCCATAGGTGCCAGGCATTTGGTCATGCCTCCTCTAACTGCCACCGACCAATTAAATGTGTGCGCTGCGGCGGCGAGCACCCGGCGTCCGACTGCGATCGGTAATCGGCACACGGCCAACAGCCGCTCGTGTCCTGTATTCAGGCGCGAGGCGAGACGTAGGGGGGTGACAATCAACCCTCCGTTACCCCGTAATAAAGCCCAACGGGCTACAAATTTGCCCCCGCCATCACCCACTCCCCTGCAACAATTGCAGCCGCAGGAGTATGACCTGTCCTCGGGCGCAAATTTAATGCCCCCCGCCAACCCCCCCACCAACAGATCCCAAGCTCTCGGGAGAAAAAAGAGGCCACGTCGGAAAAAATCCGCCCCCCAACCCACAACAACGGTTTCGGCTAATATTCCGGTAGCGCCGGACACACAATTCGCCCCCTACATTTTTATGCCCCCTCCCTAATTTACGGACCCCCCGCAACCCCCTAAGCCATTGTCAAAGTCAAAGTCAAAATGCTTTATTCAAATAAGGATTTTACAATCACTTTTGAATCGTCAAAGTTATAAAATATTATTTTTTGAACCCTCCCACCGTCCCGCCGGTTCACAATGTTGTTGATTTCTACCGAGAAGAATCCGGCAAGAAACTCGATAGTTACTCTTTTAAAAACACTATCAATAATACAAATAAACTAAAATACAATTAATGTTTTATATAAAAAAATTTTAGTCGTACAATTTTATGTTTTTTCCATTTTAATTTGGTTTACCTATGCATCCTGTAATTGAGCATCATCAGTCCCAAGGATTTTTATCATTTACATAATCTGAAATATTGTAGTATGCCTTTTTACAAAGTACCTGCTTGATAAAAGATTTAAATTTACTTATTGATAGATTTTGAATTTTATTGGGAACTTTGTTGTAAAAGTGTATTGCCCCATAAAAGAGTTACTTATTTTGTGTAGACGTGTATCATGCACCAACAGCTTATTTTTATTTTTAGTATTTACTTTGTGAACGTCACTTTTCTTGCTGAAACTATTGATATTTTTATGTACATATAAAAGATTTTCATATATGTACTGCGACACTAAAGTTAAAATTTTTACTTCCCTAAACCTATCCCTCAGAGATATCCTAGATCCTAATTTATAAATAGCACGAATTGCCCTTTTTTGTAACAAAAATATTGTATTTACATCAGCAGCGCTACCCCACAATAGGATACCATATGTCATTAAACTATAGAAATAGCTAAAATATACTATTTTTGCAGTGTCGACATCGGTCAATTGTCTTATTTTCTTGATCGCATACACAGCAGAGCAAAGTTTTTTGGCTAGGTTATGAATATGAGGACCCCATTGAAGTTTGGAGTCCAGCGTTAAGCCAAGAAAGACTGTTGAATTAACAAGTTCTAATTGCTCGCCATTAATATTAATACATGTCTGTCTCTGACTAACATTTGGTAATGTAAATTTAACACATTTGGTTTTTTTTTCATTAAGTAACAAATTATTAGCGTTAAACCAATTTACAATTTTAGAAAGGGCATTTTTTAATTCATTATAATATGTCTGTCGTCTCTTAACTTTAAAAAGAGTCTTTAAGAGACTTTAAGAGGTGTCATCAGCAAATAAGACAATGTCATGGTTTTTTACATTATATGGGAGATCATTAATGTAAATAAGAAATAGAAAAAGACCTAAAATTGAGCCCTGAGGGACTCCCATAGTGACTGCTGATCCCGGAGATCTTTCACCGTTGACATCTACTTTCTGTACTCTCCTACTCATATAGGATGTCAAAAGGTCGAGAGCTTTGCCTCTAATACCATAGTGATGTAGCTTCCTGATGAGATTTTCATGTTGAACACAGTCAAATGCCTTAGATAAATCACAAAACACTCCAAGGGCGTCATGCGAATCCTCCCAGGCGTTATATATATTTTTTAATAGTGCCACTCCTGCATCGGTTGTGGAACGGCCTTTCATAAAGCCAAACTGTTTACTACTAAGTAGCTCATTAATACAGAAATGGCTTAACATTTGACAAAGTATGATTTTTTCAAAAACTTTACTGAGTATAGGTAGTATTGAAATAGGCCGAAAATTATAAGGATCTGTTGAACTACCTGATTTAAAAAGAGGTATAACTTTGCTAAGTTTCATCTCATCAGGAAACACACCACTATCAACACAACTATTAAAAATAATGGCTAAGGTTTGTGCTATAACATGAATAATTAAATTTATAGTTTTTACAGAAAGTCCCCAAAGGTCTGTGGTGTTTTTAATTTCTAATGTTTTAAATGTATTAATGATATCCGCACCGGACGTACTAGACATCGCCTTAGCCCATAAGATTAGCTGGTCAATGTCGCTAGATGTCCTCCACGACACTGACACTCAGCATCTGCCAATCTTATTGGTCCTTGGAGTGTCCGCAACTGGTAAACCGCTCCCCAATCCCCGTAGAACCACAGACTGGGCCATATTTCACCGAGCCATGCTGAGCTACCAACTCCCGACTGGTGGCATTTCTACTCCCTTAGAAGTCGAAGAGGCAGTTGACACCTTCACAACTGCCATTGCACAGGCTCTAAGGGAGTCTACTAAAATCTCAGCCACAGCTTCCGGTAAGCAGCTGCTACCGGCGCATCTCCATGCTAAACTTAAAACCAAGAGGGACCTCCGAAAACTCTGGTGCGACACCCGTTGCCCAGTGGTGAAGAGGGACCTCAATAAGATTAGCGCGGAACTATCTCTTGAAATTGCTAACTTTATACCAGGCAATATTTAAAGCAAGCGAGAACGACACGGCTCTCTATCGCCTGGCCCGTCAAATTACAAAAACACCTGCCCCTATCTGCCCACTTATCGACCCCGCTGGTATTCGCCACTATCACGCAGCGGAACTTTTTGCGGACCACTTTGAGGACCAATTTAAGCCGAACCCCATTACCGACCATGACCACACGCTAGGAGTTACAGAACGCGTAGAGCAGTTTCTCGCGGCCCCAGTCCCACCACTCAGAGGTGATTATTTTATCTCGCCTTAAGAGGTTAGGAAGGAGGCCTCTAAGCTTAACAAGCGCAAATCACCCGGTCCCGACGAGATTCCAAACACGATTATCATGCTGCCTAGGAAGGGTCTGGTGGCACTCACCCGTATCTTTAATGGGATACTACGCACTGGACATTTCCCATCTTCGTGGAAGATTGGCAAAATCATTGTTCTCCCGAAACCAGGGAAAGATCGTCATCGTCCAGAACATTACCGACCGATTACACTGCTGTCCAATTTAGCCAAGTTGTTCGAACACCTACTATTACTTAGGATATCCCCGCATATCCAGCTTAGGCCTGAACAGTTTGGTTTTAGAGACAGCCACAGTACCACTCTTCAGCTTGTACGAGTGCTCCACCACATGGCCTTCGAGCTAAACAAGGGCAGGCGCACAGTCGGAGTCTTTCTCGATATGGAGAAGGCTTTCGATCGAGTTTGGCACGAAGGCTTAATACACAAGCTGTTAGAGACGGACATCCCTCCGATGCTCGGGCGAGTAATAGCCTCGTTTCTGGACAAACGAAGCTTCTATGTCTCGGTCGAGAACAACCAGTCAGCATGTAAACCCATTAGAGCAGGGGTACCTCAAGGCAGCTGCCTATCGCCACTGCTCTACGCGTTATTCACCAACGACATCCCCACTCTCAGTGACTCCGGTCTAGCTGAAGGTGTTGAAGACGTCATCCTAGCCCTTTACGCGGATGACAGCGCCTATATGTCCTCCTCCCGCAAAGCTAGTTTAGCAGCCAAAAAAATGCAGCGACTATTGGACATTTTGCCTGGCTGGCTGGACAAGTGGAGAATAGCCGTTAATTCCAGCAAGACATCAGCAATACTCACCGGCCTGCAAAAGTTTCTCCCACCGAAACTTGTGTTTCGAGGTCAAGTTATTGAGTGGCAACCCTGCGTAAAGTACCTAGGTTGTATTATAGACCGCCCCTTGCGCATGCGCAAAATGCTAGACCATGTGTCAGCAGGCGCGGTCGCGTCACGGGCGTGCCTTAGACCGGTACTTTCCTCTGACTTGCCACTCAGAACCAAAATTCACCTGTACAAGTTGTACATACGGTCGAGACCGACCTATGCAGCCCCTGCTTGGTACGGTCTTCTATCTTCCACCAGCAAACGTAAGCTCCAGGTTGTCCAAAATAAGTCGCTGAGATTAATCACCGGCGCGGGACGCTACGTCCGCAACTCCACCATCGCTAGAGACACCAAAACCGAGCCACTCGCAGAGTTCATATCTGGTTTGTCGAAACGACTACTCACCCGCGCTTATAACAGCCACCATGTACACCTAAGGGGCATAGCGCCCTTACACGCCCGCCCGCCGGAAGGATGCAATTTTTTTTTATTTCGCTTTCATTTCAATTGATTTTGATTTTGATTTTGTTTTTACTTTTGTTTTGTTTTATTTTTGCTTCGTTTTTATTTTATCTTAATTTTATTTTTAATTTTGCTCTTTTGCTTTGTTTTTACTTTTGTTTTATTTTGTTTTCATTTCTGGCGCCTACTCTTGTATATAATTTTCTGTTTTCTGTATCGCTTATGGCGACAAAATTATTACTCATAAGGGGGCCTGAAAAGTAGGCCTCCTTTTTAATATTTCACCGGGGGTGTTCAGCACCCCTGAGCTTCTGCCCGGGTCATGGTGGGAGGTAAATTCCCCTCCCCCGACACCCGCACCTCAACACCCAGAAGGGTGAAAGAGAAGATACCCACGAGACCAATCAGCGATTCAGCTTGATTGTATGTTTGGAGTATCCTGTTTCTTTCGTTTCTTTCTGAATTGCTCCTAAGAACAAATCAATCTGCGTGAAAAACCTTTTGTTTGTAGACGGTGTGCGTAAGTGTGCGTTTTGTGTGTTGCGGGTGCTCGTTCGACCTGAAGCGTCATCGCTCATCGTGTGCGAGCAAAAAGGCAACAGACTGCTGTCTCCTTCACTCTCGGTAGGCAATTTGGAATAGGAGTACGTGTTTTTTCTTATTTGCTCTGGTTCCGGCCGCCTCTGTGCGTGCCCGTCAAGGGATGTCGGTGTAATCAGCGTCTTCAACCAAATAGATGCCACCCCCCCGTTCCGTCACCCGCCCCATAGGGGCCGGAGTGTACGGAAAAGACAGGTTTGGTCTAGGTCCCAACCACCAGCAATAGTGGCCCGTAACCTATTCACAGGCCAGGTTACAGCCGCGGACGGCACTTTTGCTGCAGCATTCCCACCGTCGCGCCCTCCGTCGGCTGCGTCTATGGCCTCAGCCCGCTCGGGCACTACAAGTTACGCCACCTCGGAGACAGGTGACGAATACGAATACTTCCAAGACGAGGAACTTCCCGCCATGCTGTCTCCCATTCAGGCCTCTCCTCCATCGAACATTGGCTCGCCGCAAAAGGTAATACCCGGCTCTGCGGCTAATTCTGACATTGTTATCCACGCCCCACCGGCGTCGGCCCGTTGCGACGCCTCAATTGTATCACCATCGACGCCGTTCAACCCACCACCGCGTGCCATCCCACCGTCGATCGCCTTCAAAACGAGCGACCCACGTAAGGCAAGGGGCCGCGAGATACGTCCTTTTTCATTGAGCCCGCTCCAAACCCCTGCTGAGCAAGCCCGCGCGGCAGCTAGGGAGACATCAACCGCTGAAAACCTAGACAGGCAGGTACCCGTCCCTTCTAAGACCCCGCCGCAAGCAGCAACGACAAATGATGCAGAGCAGATGGACACCAACTCTCCGCAAAATACAAGCCAGACCTACGCGCAGGTGTCGGCCATTCCTGCCTCGCCTACACAAATCCAGACTCAAAAGCCTAAGGAATCAAAAGCCAGGTACCCACCGATCATTGTCGAAAACCTGCCGCAATGGTCGGTGCATCTTAAAAAGCTGCACTCCCTCCTAAAGCACGTCCCGCACGCGAGACCGTTCGGCAAGGGCGTACGATTCTTACCTCAATCGCCGGTCGAATATAGGGTGGTGGCGGCCTATATCGATGAACTTTCAAAAGCTGACAATACCGTATCATGGTATTGTTATAGCCTAGACAACTAAAGACCGCAAAAAATTGCGATTAAAGGACTACCTCTCGACGCACCGTTGGAGGAGATAGCCGCTGAGCTGGAAGCACTTGGCTTCCCCCTGTCGCACATTCGGCAAATTCCGGGGGCGAGAGGTCGCCCCTATTGTATTTATTTCGGCCAGCTCGAAAAAAGGTACGACCTAAGAGAGCTCCAAAATATTTATAATATTACGGAGCTCCTCAGTATGACCGGCGTATCCGTCACTGCGTGGAAGGCAAAGCCCGGGCCGGCGCAGTGTCATCGTTGCCAAGCCTTCGGCCACTCATCGGCCAATTGTCACCGCCCGATTAGATGTGTGCGCTGCGGAGAGGGCCACACCACGGCTGACTGCAAACGCGACAGGGATGCAACGCCAACGTGTGCAAACTGCAAGAAAGAGCACACCGCCAACGACAAGGTATGTCCGATTTACAGGAGGGAGGCTCGAAAAATGGGGGTGAAAAATGCCCCCCCCCCGCCCCGAAACCGCCACCATCACGCAAAGATGCGCAACCGGCTCCGGCTCCAACTCCCTTGCCAGTAATAGAGCTGCAAGAGTATGACCGCACGCAGGGGCCTACACTTATGCCCCCCGCCAACATGCCGACAGACAGATTGCAGCCCCCTACAAAAAGGACGAAGAGAGGTCGTAAAGACAAGGGGAAAACACAACAGGCCAACACAGACGTGCCTACTCTGGTACCTGCGGTCGAAAAACAGATGGCGCCACCGATGCCCGCAGCCACGCCCACCGTCGTTGCCCCGCCTACGCAAGCACCATTGCTCACTTCGCTTAAACCCCCCCAACCCCTCACCCCCGCAATTGCGCAAGCCCCGCCCACCTCATCACAGCGAAAGGTAAATTTTAATTTTAATAGTTTGCCACCAGCTGCCACCCCCGCGCCACCCCCTAGGGGGTGCGCACTGTGTTTCGCCATTGTCACTCAGCATAGCCAGAGCGTTCATCGCTGCGCTTAACGCAGCTATAGAGGCCATCGCGGTCGGACGAAACCCGATGCCCGCATTACTGTACGGCCTTTGAGATGAACAAGGGCAGGTACACGGTCGGGGTCTTTCTCGATATAGAGAAGGCCTTTGATCGTGTTTGGCACGCCGGCTTATTGTTTAAGCTTTCTAAGACCAATTTACCCCCCCATGTTCGGGCGTGTAATAGCCTCCTTTCTGGAGGGGCGGAGTTTCTATGTTTCGGTTGACAATAAAAACTCCCCTATTAAGACCATTTCAGCGGGGGTCCCACAAGGTAGTTGCCTTTCCCCTCTGTTGTATGCACTTTTCACCAATGACATTCCTACGCTTAGCGATGTTGCTATGTTGCACATACGAAAAATCCCGGGGGCGAGAGGTCGCCCCTATTGTATTTACTTCGGCCAGCTCGAAAAAAGGTACGAGCAAAGTGAGCTCCAAAATATTTATTATATTACGAAGCTCCTCAGTATGACCGGCGTATCCATCTCTGCGTGGAAGGCAAAGCCCGGGCCGGCGCAGTGTCATCGATGCCAAGCCTTCGGCCACTCATCGGCCAATTGTCACCGCCCGATCAGATGTGTACGCTGCGGAGAGTGCCACACCACGGCTGACTGCACACGCGACAGGGACGCCACTCCAACGTGTGCAAACTGCTAGCGAGAGCACGCGGCCAACGATAAGGTATGTCCTACGTATAGGAGGGAGGCTCGACCCCCCGCCCCGAAACCGCCACCATCACGCAAAGACGCGCAATCGGCCCCAGTTCCCTTGCCAGTCATAGAAATGCAAGAATACAACCTCACGCAGGGGCCTACACTTATGCCCCCCGCCAACTTGCCGACAGGCAGATCGCAACCCGTCAAAAAAAGGACGAAGTGAGGTCGTAAAGGTAAGGGGAAAATACCACAGGACAATACAGACGTGCCTACTCTGGTCTCCACGGTCGAAAAATAGATGGCACCACCGTTACCCGTAGCCACGCCTACCGTTGTCGCCCCGCCCACCGTCGTCGCCGCGCCCCGCGTCCAACCACAAGCCCCATTGCCTACTCTTTTCAAGCCCCCCAACCCCTCATGCCCGTAAGATCGGAAGCTCCGCCCACCGCCTCACAGCACAAGGTAAACTTTAATTTTATTCCACCTATCGCCACCCCCGCGCCACCCCCTAGGGGTCGCGCATCCTTTGCTGGGGGTGCGTGCCGTGTTTCGCCGTTGTCAATCAACATAGCCAGAGCGTCTGTCGCCGCACTTAACGCGGCTATTGAGGCCATTGTGGTCGGGCAAAATCCGCTGCCCGCTTTACTGCACGGCTTACAGCAGCTTACTCACCTCCTGGTCCAGGAATTCTCTTCAATCTAAGGGTTGTATACTGGAATCCGGGGGGGGGGGGGGGGGGTAAGAGACAAGACCGCTGACTTTAGGTTGCTAGTCCAACAGCACGATATTCATATTGTGTTGTTGGGCGAAACCAAACTGCGTCCTGAGCATTCATTTTGTTTGCCCAATTATTTCGTCTATAGGCGGGACGAAATAAACGCCACAACTAACATCGCTTACACGGGCATAGCAGTGCTGATTCGTAGAGACCTTGTCCACGAAAGTTTACCCCTGACAAGCTCTGCTTCAACTCGAGCGATAGGTATCAAACTAAGAGTCGGTAACACCGAACTCAAGGTTTACGCTGCCTACAAACCACCTAAGGTGCCTTTTATTTCCGGCGATATTACAAACATTATGTCCGACGACACACCCACACTCATACTCGGTGATTTTAACGCCAAACACCGACAATGGGGCTCAAGAATTTCATGTAAAGAAGGTAGAGATCTAAAAATCGACGCCGTAGCGCACAATTACGTTGTAATTGGTCCCGGCTCCCCCACTCATTATCCCTCTCAGGACTCATTTCAACCGGACGTACTAGACATAGCACTAGCCCGTAACATTAATTGGTCCATCTCGTTAGAAACCCTCCATGACATATATTCGCAACACCTCCCAATTTTACTGGTCTTCGAAGTTTCTATTAGAGATAAACCTTTACCACCAATAAAAAACTTTACGGACTGCACTAAATATCAAAAACTACTGAGCTCATTTAAACTCCCCCCCGGTGGGCTGTCCACTCCTCAGGAAGTGGAAACAACCACCCAGGCGCTCACCTCAGCTATCTCTTCCGCACTTGTTTAGTGCACCACGTCTGCCAAGACAGCCGTGGGAAAAAGTTTATTACCGGTACATCTCCGTAGTAAACTTAGCCAGAAACGAGAGCTTCGCAAACTGTGGTGCCGAACTCGTTACCCGTCAATTAAAAAAGAGCTTAATAAATTAGGCAGTGACTTATCACATCAAATTTCACTTTATCGGAAATGGTCTTTGGATAATACAATACAGATAAGTATTCAGTCTACCGCCAGGCATACAGGACGTCACCTTAGCATTGTATGCTGACGACAGCGCGTACATGAGCTCGTCATGTAAGTCCAACTTAGCTGCCGCTAAGATGCAGCGATTATAGGACATCCTCCCGTGCTGGCTTGAAAAGTGGAGGATAGCTGTAAACGCCTCAAAAACGGCAGCCATCTTATCCGGCCAATAGAGGCTATTACCTAAGGAGCTTGTATCCCGCGGGCAGGTAATTGGGTGGCAGAGCAACGTAAAATACCTCGGCTGCGCATGTCCAAAATGGTTGAAAATGCAGTAGCCGGGGCGGTCCTAAGGCAATTATTTTCGTCTGACCTGCCGATCAAAACCAAAACCCAACTATACAAGCTCTACGTTAGGTCCCGTTTAACGCACGCCGCGCCGGCTTGGTACGCTTTGCTATCCGCCACCAAAAAGATTCAAGTCGTCGAAAATAAATCGCTAAGGATAATAACGGGTGCTCCGCGCTACGTCCGCAACCATACAATTGCTAGGGACACAAAAGCAGAGCTGATAGGTGAGTTTATCGCCAGACTGGCCGCCCGGTTGTTTGACACGGCGGACAATAGTACCCACCCACACCTAAGGGGCATAGCGCATTTACATGCCCGTCCACCAGAAGGCCGGCCACTTCCAAGGGAGTTAATACCTCCCAAAAACTAGCCTGGCTAAAATGCTAGTTTAGTTAGTTCTTTCTAAAATTACCTTTATTTATTTTTTATTCTACAATTTTGTTTTTCTCTTTCATTTTTCATTCTGATTCATCTCAGTTTTTATTATATTTTTCGTTTGTTCTTTTGTTTTTTGTTGTAATGTCCACTTTGTCTATAAGGGGGCCTGATAAGTAGGCCCTGTCTAAAAAATTACCGAGGGTGCGTCTACCCTCAAGACTCGCCCGGGTCATGGGGTAAAACGTTAGTATTTACCCCGACACCCGTACCTCTTTTGCCCGACAGGGGTAAGAAGATGTCCACAACCAATCAGAGCACGCGGCTATAAATGAAGTATTATTTTTAACTTACATAGCAAATTAACATAAACTCGAAACGTAAATGAACACATTTAGAAATACCTATTTTTACACTGTCACATTAGTTTGATACAATATACTATAAGAATTTACTATTTACCAAATGAAAACTATGAAATCAATCAATCAATCCGGAACAGATTGTGTTCCGGGTTTACTGAAATATTGCGAAACATCTTTCTAATGTCTGCGTTTAATGTGTGTTTGCCAACTCTAAATAATAACACAATATCAAATAACTCTTTTTGAACCATGGGTCCATTTAATAAAATATCGTTCAATGAGATTTTATTGCTACCCTTCATTGAAGCATCATACACCATTCTTGTTCGTGTAGTTTTGTTATGCTCATTTATTACTGATGCATGATGTGGCATGAAATAAATTGGGTCCTCATTGAAATTATATGAACTAAGATCTTTGTAGTGCCCATGGCCAAGCTCTAAATATTCATCTATTTTTTATGATCAGATAACAAGTTAACATTCTTTTTCAATCTTTTTCTAGGCTGAAAAATCTGTGTAAGGCAAGGTCAAAAGAATTTCCTAAAGCTTCATTTATTTTCTCTATTTCCAACTTTAATGGCAAATCTACTAGGAATTTTTATTTTTCAAGTTTGACAGTGTTATTAAAAATTTTCTCAGCCAACTGCTGCTCTGAATTCCCTTCTATCAATAGTTTCGGAACGCGTTCCACCTCCCAGATTTTTTTCATATTTTCACTAACATTGCTTTATGCGTTAAAGTTTTATGCGTATGATTATTTAGAAATATTTATACTTAATATCAAATAAATGCAATAGTGAGTTTTTTTGTCCTACCTTCACGTCGCAATGGAGCAATTTAGAACAGGGATAGTTGAAGAGATGGAGAAGGCCATAGGCTTTTTTTTTAGCCCGAAAAATTTCAAGTTTCCGCAAGACTTATAACAGAACTCCATGTTACCGTACTATAGCGACAGCCATTACAAACTTCTTAACAATAATTAAGGATTCGCCGTAGGATTCCCACACCGATATAACCGAATTTGTCACGGTCGGTATTAGTTTTTACAAACAAAATAAAAAACCGTGTATAAATTTACTTTTTTAAATGTACTTGGGCATTAGTTGCGACAAAAATCTGCAAACATAGTTGCAGTTAAAGCACAGACAAGCTCAACAAACAGTGTAACAAAAGCCAACTAAGCCTAAAACAAGATAATGAGTGTACGGTATCAGTAGGAGTGAAAGAGATAGTTCATTATTAGCTTTTACTATCGATTCTGACATCTACTCTCTCCAACTGACGAGATTCAAGCGAGCAATTGAGACAGTATGAGCTGATACACAGAAATGGTGTAATGATTTCCACGATAACGTCAGACTACACAAATGTTTTTCCACTCAGCAAAATTAAAAAATAAGAGCTTAGCTGGCAAGCGTCGGTACATCCATCCATCCCTGACCTAACTCTTTCAGTTTTATAAGCGAAGGTCTACAATCCACATCAATAGACAAAAACCAGTTGTTACATCTTTTAGCACAGGTTTTCTACACAAATTAATTCATGACACTACACTTATATCTAGTAAACAATAAAAAAACTATTTTCAGTGAATGTGATAAAATTTAAATTTGAAAATAAATCTTTAACTTGTACTGAAATTAAAATACAAAGAATATTTCTGATTGATTTAATCAAATTCTATCAACTAGCAAATAATTGAACAATTGAATCCAGCGACGAGTGGTGCCCAGTGCTGCCCAGTGCTGCCCAGTGCTGCCCAGTGCTGCCCAGTGCTGCCCAGTGCTGCCCATCGATGGTGCTGCCACCATGGCAAATCATCTTTTTTATTGTAATATTAGATCTATACTAGTTGTCAAATATATCTAATGGTTGTCATACAAGTTTTTCTTTCAAACCTTTAAGTTTTTATTTTAATACAATTCAAGCAATTGAACATGGTCTTCTTAAGCCGGATTACCAACAACAAGCAATCTTGGGTACATTTACTGCGAAATACCTCCCTAGGGCAAAAGGCAAAGGGCAAAGGCTTTCAGTTTGCTGTACATCTCAATCCAAGAACAATCATTGTCGTCGACCACTACGACACTTAAAGGAGAATAAGAGCACATTAAAGACAACGACTATGGAGTTCAACACGCCGTTGTGCCATCGGTTTCTCCAGAACAGCAATCGACGAAGCTGAGGAACAAACGTGGACTTGGACGGCCAATTGGGAAGTGAGCCACAAACTTATCACTCATATTTCATCCTACCATAATCCATACGTTACATTAATTATTCATTACTTTTCGTTTTTCTTACAAAATAATTGCTTAGTTTCAAGAAGCGTTTACACTACTTGCTTGCTACGAAGGAGCGTTCACATTTTACTTGCACGCGTAAACATAATTTGCATTCGTGCATAGTTCTAAGGGGTGTTTGGACTACTTGCCTAGTTTGAAGGAGCGTTTACACCTACTCGCCTAATCATTAACGTTGCTAAAGTAACAAACTTTATGTTTTAAATAAATGTAATCAATATTTTATTTACATTTGTTTATTAATTGATTAAATTTCGTCGAAACGTCAAGATGGTTGAGACCACTATAGGGAGTTTAGTTAAGAAACGCGGGGCTATCAAGGCTAAATTAACTAGACACGAGCAATTTCTAAGCAAGTTCAGTCTTAATATCGCAATTTATGATGAGGATAGAGTTCAAATTAAATTACGTTTAACAAAACTAGAACCATTGTACGATGATTTCGATAAAACCCAAGAAGAAATTGAATATTTAAGCGATAAGTCTGAGGATTGTGACAAGCGCGATTTATTTGAAACGCGATTTTTTAAGGCCGTTGCCTTTGCGCGTTCAATATTGCTATCTAAAAAAATTCAATTCGGTCTAGAACCTCGTCGAATGCTAGTACTGTCGAGTCAGTTGTAGATCGTAGCAATTGTGCTGCGAAGGAAAAGGTGTTTTCTGAACTTGAACACAAGGCTGATCAGAATTTGACCAATGTACTCAAGAGACCCTACAAGATCAATCTTCCTACTATTTCATCACAGAAATTCGATGGTTCTTATGGAAGTTGGCTTCAATTTAGGGAAACATTTATGTCGTTGGTGCACACACATGATACGAGTAAGTAAATTTTACTATCTTAGAGCAAGTCTGGAGGGTAATGCCGCTGTGTTGGTAGGTTCTTTAGAATTAACAGCTGACAACTACAGTGTTGCTTGGAGTTCGTTACTAGAGCGTTACGACAATAAACGAATATTAGTAAATAGTTGTGTTAGAGCTTTGTTTGAGACTTAACAACTTCAACCTAGCTCTAAAGGATTACGGGCGGTAATTGACATTTTTAACAAAAATCTACAATCTCTAAAAATTATGGGAGAAGCAGTTGATGGATGGAAAACATTACTAATTTACATTCTTGCTATGAAGCTAGACGCCGATACAAACAAAGAGTGGGAAGAACACCGAAACGAACTCAAGAATGTTACCTACGATGCTCTCGATCGTTTTTTAAAGAACAGAGCTGACGTGCTTGAGACAATCGAATTTCGTAATCAGGTGGATTACTGACGTTTACTGAAAAATCAAAAGCAAGCAGAGGTTTAGTCACATCTGATGTATTGCAAGCGTTTACCTATAAATGCTTTGTTTGTAAAGGTGATCATGCTATATATAACTGCGCAGAATTTCTAAAGGAATCGGTCTTAAAGCGCAATGAAGTGGCTCAAAACCTTAATCTATGTCTTAACTATCTCAAGGTTGGCCACAATGCTAAGAAATGTAGGCATGGCAGTTGCCGACTTTGCAAGAAAAGGCGCAATACTTTGTTACATGGAGATATTCCAGAGGAAGATGATAGCCAGGCTGTCGCTTTATCAGCCAACATCTCACAACAGGCATTACTATCTACTGCCTTAGTAAAAGTATGTGATCACGCTGGCAAGTATCACATAGCACGTGCTTTACTTGATTCTGGAAGCTCAGCGTGCTTTATTACAGAAGAATTTGCAGAGAAATTAGATGTTGACGTGTCTCATGTTACAAAAAAGGTAACGGGGATCAATAGCGCTGTATCATAAATTTCTAAGCGGTGTGAAATCCAGATACAATCTAAGATAAACAATTATGAAACACAAGTAAGTTGCTACATCATACCGCACATTACAGATCCATTACCTGCATACTTGATGTTTGCCAAGAATCTTAACTTACCAAACCATATACAACTTGCAGATCCAAGTTTTTGCTATGCGAAGGAAGTAAAGATTGATAAACTGATCGGTGCAGAACTGTTTTGGAATTTGCTAATGCCAGAAAGAATCAACCTTCAAAAAAATCAACCTATGCTACAAGAGACTAAATTGGGGTGGATACTAGTTGGCTCTGTCGGCTTCTACCATGGATATTCAAGATCAATTGCAAAACTTTTGGGAGCTAGAAAAAGTGTGTATTAGTAAACCAACGACAAAAGAACGACAACTCAGTGAAAAGATCTTTAAAGATTCTACTGAAAGACTTTCTGAAGGCAGATTCGTTATATAAATTCCATTAAAGGTACAAGACAGTGCTCTTGGTGATTCTTTTGAGCTAGCAAGAAAAAGAGGTTTTGCATTGAAACAAAAACTACAGAGGGATCCAAAATTATCAGCAGGCTATTAGGATTTTTTGGTTGAATACGAAAATTTGTCACATATGACAAGTGTGGATATAGCCGAGGATACAGTAAAGCACAGGTATTACTTACCACACCATGCTGTCATAAAGGAGGATAGTACAACTTCCAAACTTAGGGTTGTATACAACGCATCCGCAAAAACTTCTAGTGGGCTATCTTTAAATGACATACAAGTTGTTGGACCCACTATTCAAGATGACATTTTATCTATATTACTTCAATTTAGGCAACATGCAATAGTGGTACCTGGGGACATTGAGAAAATGTACCGACAGGTATTGGTCAAAGATGATCAAAGACATTTATAAAGCATACTGTGGGTAGATGACACAAATACTATTAAAACTTATCTATAACATATGGCACGGTTTCTGCTCCGTTCTTGGCCATACGCTGCCTCAAGCAACTTGCAATTGAATGCAAAGATCCTAGAATCGGCAACATTATCGAGCATGATTTTTACGTAGATGATCTTCTAACTGGAACCGAAACGGTAAATGAAGCTTCAAAAAATTGTCAAGCTATTAGCCAACAATTGGAATCTGGATGCTTTCACTTACGGAAATGGAAGTCAAACAGTCATGAACTATTTCAAAATTGAACGGACACAGCTCAAGACACTTAACATGCTTTTTACGAGGCAGTGTCTAAAACCCTAGGTTTGCTGTGGAACAGCCAAGAAGACAAACTGATTTACAATGTCGTCACTACCAAAGGAAATTATTACGAAACGTATGATACTTACAACCATATCACAGATCTTCGATCCACTTGGACTATTATCACCCGCAATCATTGAAGCTAAAGTATTACTTCAACAACTGTGGCTACAAAAGTTGGATTGGGATGATCGTATTCTACAAAGGGATATTGTGACAAAGTGGTTCAATATCATAAATTCCTTTCAACGTCTTAACTGTATTGAGATTCCAAGACATGCTGTTTGCATTACTCCGCAATACATTGAAAAAGCGTACGGAGCATGCGCTTACGTTCGATCAATTAATGACAATGATACAGTCCACATTCAATTACTTTGTGCGAAGGCTAAAGTGGCACCACTAAAAGCAAACACATTGCCACGTTTGGAACTAAACGGCGCTTTAGTTGCTTCCCGACTGTACAAAAAAATTAAAGAGTCACTACGATTGAATATAGATCGATTCGTGTTTTGGTGTGATTCTTCTATAGTTTTAGGTTAGCTTTGCATGGATCCAATTTATTTAAAAACTTATGTCAGAAATCGGGTAGCAGAAATTCAAGCAGCCCGTTCATGGAAATATGTCCCTACAGACATGAATCCTGCTGACATGCTTTCTCGAGGCGCGAAGGCAAACAATTTAACAGAAAACTGTCTATGGTGGCATGGACCTTCTTATTTATACAAAACGGAAGAGTATTGGCCGTTACATTAGTCCATAAAACAAGTTGAGCTACTTGAGCTAAAGGCGTTTGCTAATGTAACGGTCACTAATACTTATGAACTACTAACAGTTATCGATCCATGATCTACTCTTTCAAAACTTAAAAGAGTTTTAGCTTATGTGCAACGATTTTTACACAACATTAGAAAACCTATCGGATATTTGGAACCATTTCTTGTTATGAACTCAATTCTGCTTTAAACATGATTATAAAGGCTGTGCAAAGCAAACATTTTTCTCATGAAACAGAAGCACTGAAATCTAAAACCAATATAACAACTAAAAGTCCGTTGCTTAAATTGTAACCCTTCATTTGTTCAGAGGGATTTATACGAATAAGGGGAAGGCTTGATCATTCTGATTCCACCTATGATAGCAAGCATCCTATTATTCTACCAAAGAATGATCCATTTACGAGGTTAGTTCTAGAAGAAGAACACAATGCACGCAGGTCCTCAACTCGTATTAGCCAACGTTCGTGAAAAATATTGGCCATTTGATGGACGTAACTTAGCGCGGTCAGTTGTTCAAAAATGTGTTGTATGTACAAGGTGGTCAAATCGTGTAACTCAGCCAATAATGGGGAACTTACCAATACAACGTGTTTTACCTTCTAGTGCATTTACAATATCAGGAGTTGATTATGCTGGTCCAATTTTGATCAGTTCCAAAATGGGTCGTGGAGCTAAGCTACTTAAATCGTTTTCGTTTGCTTCAGCACCAAGGCTGTACATCTGGAACTGGCTACAGACATGACTGCATCAACTTTTCTCTTAGCTCTTAAAAGATTCATTGCTCGCAGGGGAAAACCAACTGACATATATTGTGACAATGGCACTAATTTTGTTGGCGGATGGAATGATCTTAAGGTTTCGATGTGCAATGCTTTTTCAAACGATGGAATTCAGTTTCATTTTATTCCACCACGCGCACCAAATTTCGGAGTTTATGGGAAGCAGGAGTCAAGTCAGTTAAGTGTCATTTGAGAAAGATATTAGGTTCAGCACACTTGACATACGAAGAACTGGGAACCACTTTGTGTCAAATAGATTCAATTCTAAATTCGCGTTCCAAGTGGACCAAGAATGTTGACAACATAAATATTGGCACAATGGTGGTGATCAAGGAAGATACCACCACTGAAATGGCTTCTTGGTCGTGTAATTGAAGTTATCCAGGCCAGGATGGAGTCGTGCGCGTCGTAACAGTTCGTACTGCCACAGGAGCTATTCGTCGGCCTCGATCTCGTCTCTGTATTCTACCTATTGGGTGCTGACGCTCCAAGGGGGCCGGAATGTTGCCTCCATGGCAAATCATCTTTTTTATTGTAATATTATATCTATACTAGTTGTTAAATGTATCTAATGGTTGTCATACAAGTTTTTTCTTCAAACCTTTTAGTTTTTCAGTTTAATACAATTCAAGCAATTGAACAACGAGTATAATTAAAAAAAAAACGAAACATAAACATGACAAATTATATAAGGTTATATATAACATGGGTATGTATATAAATAAAATATTTATTCCCTGTAATTTCTCCACTTTAACTTTAAACGTTTGACATGTGGTACAAAAAAGCGCTAGAACCTGATTTTTAATTATGCTGGAAGTCTATGCTCCAGCGATGACATCGCCAACCTTGGTATTTTAGATGCACGGAGTTGATGGTTGTAGGATTTTGTCATTGCAGGCTGGGTTAAAATTTGTTTCCTCAAGCGGCAGTAGCACCTGAAAAAATACATCAGCCCCAATGAGCATATTTATCTCTGAGGGTTTATCAAAGCTTGGATCAGCTAGTTTGAAGCCAGGAGGAATGTTCATGTTGCGGATGTTTATCGCAGTTTGTGGCAAATCACAAGTAATTATCTCAACCACGTGACAATTTACCAGCGTATTAAATGGTGCTGTGAGAGAGTAAATTTGCAATACAATAATTTTATTTTGACTCTTTTTTGAAAAAAAAATTGTTTTCTATATATCTATAAGTAAATAAAAGTAAACATTTTATTTAATAAAATTAATCTTAATAATAATGTACAACTTAAAGTTAATTAATTATGAAATATTTTTGTATCAATTTATGTATAACATATTCCTTATTATACATATTATTTTTTACATTAGGAGATAAATCTTCTAAAACTACAAAAGGACCTTTATAAATACAATCTAATTTATTACCTACTTGATTTTTTATTAAAACTAGGTCACCTGGTTTGTATACAACAATATTACATTTCCTATCGTAATTATATTTTCTTAAGTTCTTACTTTGTAAAAGATTTTGCTTAGCATCTAACTGTGCTTTCTGCAATCTATATTTCAACTCTTTGGGGTAGTTGTCGAAGTTATACAAAGGATCGACTCCTTTACATAAGTTAGATGGGAGGTTACAAAGTTTAACAAACACGAGTTCGTATGGAGTGTTTTTAGTTTCTGAATGAACACTAGTCTTAAACGAAAAACACCAAAATTGAACCCACTCGCTCCAATCACTACTATTGTTCTAAGGTAGGCGCCTAAATGTTTGTGCGTATTTCTAAACTTCCTAAGGGCTCGGGATGGTAAGCTGTAGAGCTTAATTTCTGAATACCTAGTAACCTACACACCTCAGTCATCACTGATGACATAAACTTGGTACCCTTGTCGGTCAGCATCTGCTTCGGGATACCATAGCGCAATAAAAAGTTGTTCACAAAAGCTTTGGCTACTGTCACGGCGTCTTTGCGCTCTAGTGGATAAGCCTCTACGTATTTAGTGAGATCGCACTGGATAGTAAGAATATATTTACAATTATAGTTTTCTATGTCTAGTGGACCCATAATATCTAAACTAACCCTCTCGAATGCTGAATTGGAGGTTATGGTCATCGGTTTTTTTGTATGTTTTTTAGAGTGTTTTTGAATTTGAAAACTCTTACATCGTCTTACGTAATCTATGACGTCATTGGTCATGCGTGGCCAAAAATAATATTTTTTGATATGATTTAGCATTCGATTTATACCTGCATGTCCACTTGTGGGTAAGAGATGAAAGTCATTTAAAATTGTCGTTATCTCGTCTCTATCTGAAATACGAATAACGTCTCTTGTAATCAGAAACTTCGGTGACGCAATTTTACAATTTTTGATACTGCGCAGTATACCTTTGATAAAACGAGCATTACTCTTATTTTTAAATGATAAGTAGCTCTTAAATATTTAATTTTTTGCACAACTTTTCGAGATCCCTCGCTAACGCCTCCTCAGACGATAACGATCGAGTATCAAGAAAGATCGCAGATTGCGATGGTACGTAAGTGCAACAGTTTGCGTCACTTGAAATATTGTCTGAATTTCTCAGTCGTTTGTCATTTAAATTTGTACTGAAAATTAGTTCTGTTATGTCATTTGGTCGTTTGAGTACTTCTACCACAGTAGGTTGATCAGGCCCACTGAGAGTCGAAGGCTCGGCACATGGGTCATAGTCACAGTCTCGTTCCTGACTCGCTAACTTCCTTTTCTGACCTCTAGTCAACACAGAAATTACATGTTCGTGTGTCTCTTTTAAGTCCTTAGAAGTTACCGGAAGACGGCTCAACGCGTCTGCAGCTGTATTGAGTCGGCCTGGAACGTACTCTACCTCAAAGTCATACTTCTCTAAATACAATCTAAACTTTGTCAGTCGGCTGGATGGGTCGGCAAATAACAGATAAATAAACAAGGGGCCTATGGTCGGTAAGGATTTTAAATTTTCTACCATATAAATACGGTCTGAAGTGACGTACGGCCCATACAATGGCTAGCAACTCAAGTCTGAGCTGATGTTAAACTCTTACTAGCATAAGCTACGACTTTGCCATTGCTATTTGATAAAATTGCACCTAGTCCTGTTTTTGAAGCATCGGTTTGTAAATGGAAGGTGTTGGTCTCGGAAAAATCTGGATAATCCAAAACTGGTGGGGTACATAAAGCTAATTTTAAATTTTGTTATGCGTTCTTGCAATCACTAGTCCATTCAAATATAGCATTTTTCTTGCATAAAGCGTTTAACGGAAATGAAGCGACGGTAGTAGTTTGCGAACGCAACCAATCGTTTTACTTCGTCTACATTATTTGGCCTTGGATAGCTGTTAATAATTTTGATTTTATCTGGATCTGGATATATACCTTGTGATGTAATCTGGTATTCTAAGTAAATAATTTCTTGTCTAAGGAACTCACACTTTATTGGGTTCAATTTAAGGTTGACATCACGTAATCGGTTAAGTACGCATATGAGATTTTATTTATTTATTATGATGTTCCATAGATTTTCCTATGACAACGCAATCATCTAAATAAATAAAACACTTGTCAAAATTAAGGCCTGCCATTGCAATGGTCATAAGTCTGTAAAAAACACTTGCACTTGTTTTGAGACCCATGGAACGGCGTTTCATTTGGTACTGTTTTCCTGCGGTGAACGCGGTACACTTACGAGAGTTCTTGTCTAAAGAAAGCTGATACATCTTGTTTAAACTAAAAGATCTATATTTACGCGATTCTGGATTTAAGGATAGCTGGTAGTAGCTCTGAGAAAGATCTAATTTAGAAAAATAAATGCTACCGGACAATGAGTCTAATATCTCGGTAATGTTAGGTAATGGAAATTTATCGTCTTGGATTTTATTATTTAACTGTATATAATCGACAACTAATCTCCACTTTTTCTCATTCGATTTATCAGCTTTCTTGGGTACTAACAAAACTGGGCTCGACCATTCTGATACAGTCTCCTCTATGCTAACATTTTTGAGCATGTCTTGTACCTGTCTCTCTATCTCACTTTTTAAAGCTTGGGGGACTCTGTAAGGCTTAACGTAAATGGGTGTTACGTTGTCCTTTAAAACAATGTAATGTTCCATCAAGTTAGTGACAGATAAATTGTCCCCTGGTGAATGAAATACATTAGCGTATTTCGCATAAATCTGTTGAATACCTAAACGCTCTTCCCTATTTAGGTAACCTAAATCAAGTATTTCGAACAGAGTCTTAACCCTATCCATTCCAATTGTTAATAGATTGAACCTGTAAATGAGATAAATCTATTTTGGCTTCTCGGTCTCTTGTGTTTAGAATTCTTACAGGAATGCGTCCTTGATAAGGTTTCGCGACTATTCCGGCAATAAAAATACCTTCTAAAATTTTGTGAGCTAAAACTACGCAATCTTAACTTGAAGAACAAGGAATTAGTTTTACAACTTCGCAACGAAGCGGTATTACGTGTACTTCCAGGTACCTTTCTGGACCGTTGCCTGTGGGCATACATACGGTTATCCCGTTTTTCGATAATCTAAATGTTTCCTGTTCGTAGTTAATCACGGCGTTATATTTTCAAAAAAAATTATCACCTAAAATACCGTTAGCTGAACCTGAGCACGATAGGTTCTTAAAAACATAAAAGGTTTCGCAAAATTGAACATCATTATAAACTAAATCTAAAATAACATAACCCTCTGAAAATAATTTACCGACTACGCCTTTAATTGTTATTGTATCATGTCGCATTTGTTTTAATAATTGTGGATGCTCGAGTAGCCACTCATATTTCAAAACACAAAGGCTCGCTCCGCTATCAACTAGTAAGCTTATACTGCTGTCTATCCTACCTATACCTATGTTTATTGTTACTACGCTGCCGGTTGTATTATAGTTTGAAACAAAATGCTCGGACTTGTTACTTATTATTGTAGGGACGAAAAATCGGTGCATTCTGAGTACACTCGGCATTCGCGGTATTTTGCGAATATTTTACGTGTGCTACATTACGCGAGTATAATTTTTGTGACCTCGATAATGTGTGGAGCCTCTTGTGGGCTTTCCACGATCACGAGATCCGAAAAATCCGGAACTGTTATGAAAAGTCCGCGGTTGGTTAACTTGCGAATTATACCTATTGTAGTTGGAACTTGCAACGGCTCTACCGCGGGAGCTATGTCTCATGCCGCGGTTGCTCTTAAAGTGCATGACCGGTTCTTCGCTAGGGGCTAACGAATGTTCGTCAAATGGGGCCCTAATAGCTTCCGGAAGGGATTGGAACGGACGGGAAGCGATAATGGTACTGAGACGGGACTTGCTAAGACTGTCTGCGAAACGCTTTATCGCTAGCTTTTCGTTCAGTGGACGGAGAACCTCATATTTGATTGTTCGTTTCCGTCTGCTTGGGCTAAGGTCAAGCTCATAAATGACTCTTCCAAATCTGAGCCAAACTTCTCTATAGACCTACGTCCTTGCCTAGTGGTCAACATTTGCGACTGAAGGGCAACAGCTGATTTTTTTTGAATAAGGTGTGTGCGCATCTCTTTCAACAGTGAATCTACAGTCTCCTAATAAGATTTAAGCCTAAGTTTGGCGCTAGCTGAGAGCCGTGTCTTAAAGACGAATTGTATTAATGGTTTTTGGGCGGCATCGTTGAGCATGGACCCGTATAACTGAATGCTATCTATCAGTTGGGTAGTTACCTGCCCCTGGCTTGTAATAATAGGCAACGGGGCGATAGCAGTTTTAATATCAAAATTTTCGGATGCCATTTTTTCGGTTTGTGTGTTATCTACACTTTCTGAAGTTTCTACCACTCTTGTGACATGCAAACTTAAAATAAAGTTATAGATTTCCTTAATATCCCCTATCAACTTATTTACTGAGTGAAGACTATCACTATCTAACTCATGTGATTCTGTTTTTATTTTAATTTCAGACAAAATACACATCAAACGAGGGTTAAATTCCTTGGCTTGCTGAAATTTTTGCTGAGGTGACTCAGAATTTAGCCTCCTTTGAGGCCCGATTTTAATGAGATAGGTTTTGATTTCCACTAACCGTTCATAAATAATTTCTAGCTCAGTTATTATACAAGACATTTGGGATATGCAAACAGAGTAATAAGTTAAAAAAAATTAAAAGGTACATATTAAAATTACTTAGCAATAGACATGTTATATTATAGATACCTAAAACTTACTTGTCTAGTTGTCCATACTAAAAATACGTATTGTCGATGCGGTGCAGAGCGTCGGTTGGCTCGGCGGCAGCGGCGCGGCAGCAGTAGAACATCGTACTTGAGCTAGCTGCTTTCGTCTGTGATGGGTGGGCCGGGCTATACCCTGGACTCCGTGGGCCGGTAAAAAACCCTGGACACCGCTCGTACGCTTGAATTCTTTTGTGTGTTTTTGGTGAAGTTCTCTTGTTTTATTGGCACGTTCTTGTCTACTATTCTTGAAAATTGGGCAGGATCTTCATAATGTATTCAAACTTGTTTGTTCTTTTAAAATTTTGTAAAACATTTGGTCTTCATTTTCGCAGTCTTTTGAAATTTTCTTTCTTCGTTTTTTCTGATAAAATGTGATTTTTGTTGGTTTTTTGGCAAAGGGTCGCCATGAGCAGCGCTGCCTAGGTGCTCTGATGGTGGAGACAAGTTGATGGTCGAATTAAGTAAAATACATGTTGTTCAGTTGACAATCGTATATTGATTGAATTTATATTATTACAAAAGTTACTGATTGTATCTTACTGACTAAGCATAACGTGATTTACGTTACTCGTGCGACCTAATTAGACGGTCCACGTGAGGAGGTGCATTTCGAAATGCCCACATGTTGCAACACAAGCTGTTGGGATTAAAACATTAGTACAAATGTTTTAGTGGAGCTACCAGTCTAAAGCACTACCGGGCTCGCACTGCAATCTTCTTCAGGATGCAGCATTGTGTTGTGGTTTTTTTTTACATTGCGCACACCTAAAATGAAATTTGCATTTGTCATTGTTAGGATTTAAACATGTTTTGTATAATTTTTTATTACTAGCAAAGTCAATCCTATTTTTGGACGGAAGCAATTTAAATTTTTTACACGCAAATATTTTATGATCTGAGTGCTTGTAACGTCCCCCATTACTTTCACATCAAAAATATAAATAAGATAATAAAATGTTCTAAGAAACCTCGCAAACCCCACACTATCATTTCAACGTGAGAAAGTAAATAAATCTATACAAATATTGGTGTGCCAAGCGTGAACGTTAAAAGTGGTAGGACCCGTAAACCATTGTATAAAACAAGTAGTAAACCCAGTTGTTTTAGAGTAATATAGTAAACAATAGTATACAAATAAGCGTAAAACAAAATAGTCAAGAAAATAAATATAGCTAAATCTACGATCATAAATAATGTCCACTTTGAATTTTTACCATTTCTAAAGTCAAAAACACCTAAACAAAGCAAATACTCGAATATCAGAACTAAAGGACACAGATACTAAAGAGTTATATGAATTTTTTTTTTATTTTATTCCACTAAGGTGGCAAACAAGCTTACGGCCCGCCTGATGGTAAGCGGTCACCGTAGCTTATGGACGCTTGCAACACCAGGGGTATCACTTGCGCGTTGCCGGCCCTTCAGAAATCTAATAACTTCTTTCTTGAAGAACTCCATACTGTAGTCCTTGCAGAAAACCTTGGCAGGGAGCTCATTCCACAACTTAAGCGTTTGCGGGAGGAAGTTTCTCTGAAACCACACTGTACGCGACCATTTAGGTTCTAAAGTGTGAGAATGAATTCCCTGCCGATGGCGAGCGGTGCGATGGTAGAAAGTAGCCGTGGGCATCATTTCGAACAATTCCTCAGAACACAACCCATTGTACAAGCGGTAGAACACACACAGTGAGTCAAAGTCTCTCCTCAGACTTAAGGGCTCGATACCGCAAGTGAGTTTGGAATCGTCGACAATTCTCACAGCCCGTCGTTGAACCGAGTCAAAAGGGCCAAGCTGGTATCCGGGTGCACCTGCCCAGAGATGGCAGCAGTACTCCATATGGGGCCGAACTTGCGACTTGTAAAGTAACAACCTTTGCCCCGACGTGAAGTACTGCTTCGCTCTGTTGAGTACACCAAGTTTTTTTGACGCCAGCTTCACCTTATCTTGTAAATGATCTCGGAACTGAACATCGCTGGAGATGTCGACACCAAGGATCCCAATGCTCTTGGAGATGGAGAGCGGAGTGTTCTAGAATTGTGGGACCACAGTGAATGGAGTTTTCTTAGCGGTGAACGCGCACACTTGTGTCTTTGTAGGGTTGAATCGGACCAAGTTTACCCGTCCCCAGTCAGAGACCTGGGTCAGTGTGGTCTCGATTTGAGACACAAGTTCTCCGCGGTTTTCCTCCACAACGGAACGAGGGATGTTTGCACGACCCGTGTAAAAAGCGTCTCCAGTACTGTCATCTGCATAGCAATGTATGTTGTTGATGTCCAACATGTCATTGACATGCAGTAGAAACAGCGTAGGAGACAGCACAGAGCCTTGCGGGACACCAGCATTAATGCCCATGCTATCAGAGCAACTACCGTCAACTACGGTTCGTATGCGTCTGCCGGACAAAAAGCTAGCCACCCATTTGCACAAACCCTCGGGCACTCCGTAAGATGGCAACTTCGATAGAAGACCGCGGTGCCAGACCCGATCGAACGCCTTCGCTATGTCCAGGCTACATGCCAATGCCTCCCCCTGACTCTCAATGGCTAGTGCCCATCGGTGTGTGAGATACACTAGAAGGTCACCAGTGGAGCGACCATGGCGAAAGCCATATTGACGGTCGCTGATCGTCGTCGTGTTTTTCTAGGTAGCTCAGAAGCTGTGTGTTGATCACACGCTCCATCACCTTGGAGAGGAGAGAGGTTATAGCGATAGGCCTGTAATTCGATGGATCTGATCTATCGCCCTTTTTCGGCACCGGGTGCACATTCGCTGTCTTCCATGAAGACGGAAATTGCCTAGTATGGTAGGAAAGCGCGAAGAGGCGCGTGAGTACAGGACATAACTCAGGAGCACACTGCTTAAGCACCACTGCTGGTATACCGTCTAGCCCACTCGACTTATGAACGTCTAAAGAGAGCAACGCCCGCCTGACCTCCCGCTGCGTTATGGAGATTTCCGGCATGGTCTTACCGCACCACGGTATAGTAGGTGGTACAGCGCCTTCATCGTTCATATTCGAGTTCGAGGCAATGAGACTGCTCAGTAGATCGGCTTTCTCTTTAGCACTATGGGCCAAGTCACCATCGGTCTTTCGCAGTGGTAACGACGACTGGCAGAAGTTCCCTTCGGCAGCTTTGGCAAGCGACCAGAAAGCACGACTCCCAGAAGGATAGCTCGCAAGTCGCCCACCTATTTTGCCGATGAATTGGAATTTTGCTCTGGCAGTTGCTTTCTTACTGAACCTCGAGGCAGCATTTAATTTGCGTTTTAACTCAGAAATATTCGGATCCTTATTAAAATGAGCCGTGGTCCAAGCATGCATATGAGCATTTTGCTTAAGAATTTTAGCTTTTCTGCAAGACCTATTAAACCACGGTCGTTTTTTGACGCCGGCAGCTACTCGCGGGTTAGGAATATAGCATTCCATACCAGCAAGGATTGTCTCAGTGACTGCGGCTGCGCAGACGTCAGGATCTTATGAGTTAAAGCAGATTTGCCTCCACGGGTACGATGCGTTAAATTCTCGCAATCCATCCCAGTCTGCCGACTTATAGTGCCACACACGACGCCAATTAGTTGGCCCAGAAGGATCGGGTTGTGTGCATGACACTTGAGTCCGAACGAGACAGTGGTCCGAGGAGCCAAGAGGCGCATCCACTGAGATGGAGTATCCGTCATCCCTACACAAAGGAACCCTAATTGATGCTACTTCCACATTTGAAAGTAAAATCCATACGAATGCTCAATCACTTCGTTTTGTAGAGTGGGAACCAGGTAGCTAAGCGTTCAGGACTTGCGACCTGAAAGTACGTTTAAGGGGCGTCCCCTTACGATGAACATCAGCGCTCACCTACACTAGCTAACCAGCCAAAATAGTAAAACCCTACTAACGCCGCTAAGGATGGACATGGATTACACACAGTAATTACTGTATCTCTTGGCAGACCTAGTTCTTTAGTGGGCTAAATAATTGTTATGGCTGGTATAATCTGTGTTTCCACTTCTACTTTTATAGAAGATTTATCTTTACCTAGCTGAAAATGTCCTAGATACAAGGTCCGTTAATATATTCCTTGCTACTGAGGTGATTGAGATTTCTTTCTACCATAAATTTCGAACCGGCAAAATGATGGGCCCTCATTTGGATGTTTCAACATTAACTTAGATATTTTTAAAACACAACCTAAAGATTCCACAACGAACACACAATATTTTCACTGTAACTTCTAATATAAAAGTATTTAATAACCAGTAATGGTGGCACGATCTAGCTTTAGTTTAACCCCACGTGGTTCCTAGTTTCTAGTGACCCACAAGTATAGACTATGGACTATTGGTCGGGCAGTGTTTCGACAATTTAAACGACGGCAATTGAATGTTCTGTATGTAGCAACTAGCTAGCAACCTACTCACCCCACATTTCAAACCCCCCAACCTATTTTTTTTATTCTGGACGGATGTCCGGCCTTAATTACTTGTAACAAAGAAAAAAGAATATCTTTTAAGTATAATTCTAGTTATGTTGGTACTATTATAGAGTCCTAGATTAATATGAACGGTCTAGATAAAACGGCCTAATTATCCTAATCTAATAGAATATTAATATTATGTTCTAAATGTTCATAAAGTTTTAACAAACCCAGGGTAAGTTCAAATAAACTAACACGTCATACCATTATACGGAATACGTGAAAACCAAAACAACTACCCTTTATCATTGTTAGAATATTTGTTGTACGAGGCTACCCTAATGGTTGTTAAATGACTCACTTAGGTAAGTTTTGCGGGTGTTTTCAATATTATAAAAGTTCTAATTAACTTAAACTTACGCTGTTATACTCAGCATTAATGAATTCCCAATAAGAGTAGCATTACTATTTAACTAAAGCAATAAAATTAATAAGAAAAGAAAACCACGGATAACTAAACTACTCCTATCTAGAGGGTCTTCGATTTATCCTACGTTTAATTTCCTGAATAAAATTTTATTCGCCATTCTAATTTAAAGATGCATTTTGCTTTACATGTTTTTTTCATTTTAAATTCTTTCATGGTTGGGCTTGTGTCCTGGTCCCTGTCCATTTGGTAAGAACAAGCACCATATGCAATCAGCCTACGGGTTAGGATGGCAACCAGTATTATAAGCATATGTAAGCAGCAAAGCTTTTATCATTATTAATAACAGATTTAAAAATTTTATAAATGTGACGTATTGTGAATATTGGCCTGAGAAGCTTGGTATGTTTATGTTAGGCAATTTTGTCCTATTAATACCACTATTACCTGCCTCCAGGGGTTTCTGTTCCTTACTGGAACTACCTAACAACTTTATATTGCTATTGAGTACAGTAAGACAATGAAAATATTTGGTTTCGGCGACACTCATTTTCATTTCAGAGTTATGGCTAAAATCTATTTGTTGTAGTCCTCGTATTTTAAAACTAGCTACCAACTTGTCTCGTTTCGTAATAAGCGCTTCTAATGAGCTTAACATCAATTTCGTCAGAAGCAAATGCATATAGTCTTGTGATCGTACCTTTGACATATCCTCGATTTACATTAAATATACTTGAAAAGCATTCGTTTAGAGTTGATACTTGTAAAGCATTTGTTTAGAATAGATACCCACCTGTAAAGCATTCGTTGAGAGTAGATAATTGTGAAGCGATCGTTGAGAGTAGACACTTGTTAAGCAATCGTTGAGAGTAGACACTTGGTAAGCAATCGTTGAGAGTAGACACTTGGTATGCAATCGTTGAGAGTAGACACTTGGTAAGCAATCGTTGAGAAAAGATACTTGTAAACAGAAGCAACTCTTCCTAAGGAGCGCTGGTGCAGCGCTGGTGCAGCGCTCTCCCACAAATAAATCTACTTAAGAAACAATATGTTTTAGATTTTACTTCAAATAAATAATTATTGTACTTCGATTTCGAATCAAATAAAATCAAACTTTATTAAAATAGGTTTCTAAGAACACGTTTGAATCGTCAGTACAATGTAAACAATGTTAATTTCTGCCAAAAAGAGCTGGCAAGCAGTTCCATTTAAAGTAATAATACAATACTTTTGGGCTGTACGCTATATGCATATTTCATTTTATTGTATGTAGGTATTTACTTATAAGATTAACACCAAACCAGTTGAAAATAAACTGTTGGCTAAGACGCGCGCATTGTTATCTTTTATTCCTATTTCCAATACTTTCCAGTGGCGCAGTCGTTTACTTTCCGCAAATATGTGAGTCGGGAAACAAAGTGAATTTAATCTAACATCGGGTTCATGGACCATGTATATTCAACAGTATTTTTTAGTGAACGAAGTGAAAACCTCGTTGTACGTGCCGACATTGATTGCTTGCGTCGGCGATCCTACCTACGAGTTAATGGTGGACTTGTGTTCTCCGAAGAAACCTTCTCAAGTATCATATGAAGAATTAGTGAATGCGATTAAAAATCATATTCAGCCAACTCCGTCGTTTCTAGATACAAATTCAGAAACCGGACACAGTGTCATAACGAATCTGTATCACAGTTTGCGGCAGCCTTGAAACATTTGGCAAGAACATGTGAATTTAAAACAAATTTACGTGACCAATTCGTATGTGGGCTGTTAAGTGAATCTACGCGTCAGCGACTTTTTTGTGAGGAGAATCTGGATTTTGAAACGTCGTTCAAAAAACCGGTTGCACTTGAAGCAGCGGTTGAAAACGCAACGGTCGTCGAGCGGCAGTTTAACGAAGAGCGAGCGGTGCATGCGGTGCACGCCGCGCAAGGACCGGGCCGCGCGGGACCGCGACGGGGGATCGGTGGATACGGTTGTTCGTGTTGCGGAAACAAGGATCACGTCAGATACGTGTGTAAATTTAAAGAATAAGAATGTATGCAGGATGTGTTTGAAGCCGGGTCATCTGAAGAAAGTATGTACAAGTCGAAGGAGCGACGGTGCGTGTAAAAGAGTACTACGTATGGATGTAACAAACACATCGGAAGGCGAAAGCGAGTATAGCCAAAATGAGCAAGATTGCGAAGATGGGCCGAGCGGCTTGTATCACGTCGGCTTGAGTGTTCTCATTCATCACATACATGTTTTGTATTTAACCTCGCAAAGCATTTTTTTGGGATCAAATATTGAATAGTTCTTTTACCGTACATACATTGTTATATTCGAGTTTTACGTAATAATTCAAATAGCTTAAATTTCTTAAATTTTTTGGACGCTTACGTCCTATTAGATATGTTTGTTCTTTGTTCTCGTCAAGTATTGCGAAGTTAAATTTCATACGTTCATAACATTACAATATTTGAATAAACCCTTAACATCGTCCTTATATTTATGTTTAATCCTATCTGGAACAATATTTTTTAATAATCTTATCTGTAATTTATAATGTCTTCTATACATGTTTTTTATGTCCTGCCATAGCTACTTAACCCATAACTAATGACAGAGTCTGCAAGCCTAAGAGTTTTGTACGGTAGTTTATGCTTGAGATTTCTTATTTTACTCATAATCGATTTTAGTTTGTTACATACCTGTTATCAATTATAAGACTTATGTACGGTCAGTTGCAAAACTGCATATAGAATTTGAAAACAAAGTAGAATGGCAAGGCGTAGTCACTCACACACTTAAAGGCATAAAGTAATATGTCTTGTAGAACCTGAGTAATAATGTTAATTAATGTTTCGTTGGCGCCACCGTCGAAATCAGCAGTTTGAAATTGCTCCATATTATAATAATTATTTAAATTATGTTGACGTGATATATTAAATTAAAAATCATTATTTTTAAACAAGTTTGTTATATTTGACATTGTGACATAAAAAAAATTGAATTATGGCACCTTCAAAAACCAAAACAAGTGGAAAAGAGGATCCGGACAAAAGGTTAGTTGACGTTATTTCAAATTTTGAGCACAATATGAAAGAAATGAAAGAGAAGTTGAACGGCTGCTACGACCTTATTGTTATGCAACAACGTCAAATCCAATTACAGAAGGAAGTACTTGACGAGCTTCTTAAAACAGTTCAAAACTCACCTGGATCACCGTGTATAACAACACCACACACATCTGTTGCAAATCACTTTCTTCCCAACTTGATTAGCAGTAATATGTCACTGAATGAGTCCGGTCCTCACGGTTTGGTGTTTCTAGACACCACCGACACCCAAACTGACCACCAGCAAAGCGTACCAAGAGAGGCTTCAGTACGGAACAAGAACCGCAGTGGTCCAGCGTCATCTGTGACAAAAGCAGGGGCCCCAGAGGCCACTGTTACCGTGGAAAAGCCGCGCAGAGGCCGCCCGCCGCGCCGAGTTGCTCCTTCAATCACCCCCTGTGAGGCAGGCGCCAGCAAGCAGCGCACAGCCCTCGGCGTCGAAACATTAACCGACCAAAATGCGGTGCCTGGTAACGTACTTCGGTCTTTAAATACGTCTGCTCCTGGCGGGACAAAACCTGGTCTCAGAGCCGCAGCTCCGCGCCTTGTCAGCCTGCATGTATTTAACCTGAGCGCGGACACCTCCGCGCAGGCCGTACTTCACCACGTCCGCACTGAGTTGAAGGTCGAAAATGCAGGCTGCGAGCAACTGGTAGTCACCCGAGGCAACTACTCGTCCTTCAAGCTTGACGTGCCCGCCGACAAGGTGACTTTAGTGAGGAATGAAAAGAACTGGCCCGATGGTGTTTCGATTAGGCGATTTAATGTTGTTAGTCCAAAAAACTTAAAAAATCCTGCCTCGAAAACACCACGCTAGACACAAAATCTCACTTTAAAATAATACATCAAAATGTTCGATCTATCTGTGGTAAAACTGCATTAATAGATATATTATTGAGTGTCGAGAGGCCAGACGTACTAGCATGCAGTGAAACTTGGTGCAAAAAATTCGAGATTGAACGAATTAGGTTATGTGGGTATGAACTGGCGGGTAGCTACTGCCGCACGCGCATCGCCCACGGCGGTGTTGCACTATTCACACGGGGTGATATTACTTACCGCCAGCGAAACGACCTACAGAGCCTGGCTGTACAATATCATTTCGAATTTGCTGCAATTGAAATTATTAATTTGAATTTAATTATTATTGTAATGTATCGCACTGGTAATGGAAATTTTGACATTTATTTAAATAATTTAGAATTGTTGCTAGATAGGCTTTCGGACGAAAATAAAAGATTTATTTTGGTCGGCGACCAAAATGTTGACTTTTTGTCTGAGAATAGTTTGAGGCAACGAGTTGATGATGTGTTACAATGTTACTCTTGTGTCAACTGTGTTCATTTTCCAACCCCTGTGTCTGCGCACAGCTCGACTTCTATTGACTGCGGAGTTGTACCTTGTGACCGCGGTGACGTCACAGCGGCGCCTTTGGACACGGTGGTGAGTGACCATAATGCACAGGTGTTTGTGTTAGCCATGGATCTGCCGACCCCCGCCCGCGCCCAACACAACTCTTTCATACAAAAAAGACTATTTAATATTGAATCGCTTTCAGCATTTTATATTGACATTGAAAATTATAATTGGAACATGGAAAATTATTATTTTTGACATTACAATAACTATAAATGACAAATGTACTAAATTATTTAATATTTTGACTTATTATATTGACATACACTTTCCTTTCAAAAATGTTTTAAAAAAAAAACGCAATCATGTACCATGGATAACAGATACTCTTTCTAGACTTATTTCAAAGTATAACGACTTAACCGAAATCAAACGCCAATACCCAGAGAATACAACATTGATGACATCTATTACCAATTACTGCAATATGATTAAAAATGAAAGTTTAATTGCTCACAAAAGTTACACAGAGAATCGTCTTCAAAATAGTAAAAACCCATCAAAAGAAATGTGGCGCATAGTCGACGAGGAAGTTTCCAACAAACCACGTCAACACACAATTTTACTAAAAGACCACGATAGGAAGAAGATTGAACCGAACTACGTACTCGAACACCTTAATCGACACTTCCTCACAGTAGCCTCGAAGTATGTAGTGCAAACAGACAAACACATATCTGTGTCATATGTTCAAAATGGTATAGGTGATGCAGATGTCCCAGACTTAGTGCTACCCAGAATCACACTCGCAGACCTCAACTGCACGCTGCGCTCACTGATAAAGTCGCGATCCACTCGCGATATTTACGACATCTCTGTAGACCTACTTATGTGCATCTGGCCGCTTCTATCCGGAATACTGGTTGAACTAATCAACTCAATTTTTTCATCCGGTATATACCCAGACGTACTTAAGAGCACACGAGTGTGTCCAGTCTACAAAGGAAAAGGGGAGAGGGATTCTGTAGACTTTTATAGACCTATAACAATAGTACCAAACATATCAAAAATTATTGAATCGATTTTATCAAATTGCTTAATGCAACATCTTGAAACTAACGACCGAGTACTGACTGACAGACAATTTGCCTACAGACAAAATAGGTCTACCACAGAAGCGGCGCATAAAATCTACGACTGCATTGCAACGGCTCTGGACGACAAGTACAAGGTGGCAGGGATATTCTGTGATCTCTCAAAAGCGTTTGACGTTATAAACTTTGAGTTGTTATTAGAAAAAATTAAACATTATGGCCTGAAAAACAAAACACAGGAACTGTTCAGGTCATTTTTAACTAATAGACATCAAACGGTTCAAATCGAAATAGACGGCAAAACCATAAAGTCAAATGCGGGCAAAGTGGAGATTGGTATACCACAGGGATCGGCCCTCGGAAACTCTCTATTTTCGCTCTTTATGAATGACCTCCCATCTTCAGTTACCGAAGGCCTGACGGTGCTGTTCGCCGATGACACAACAGTGGTGGTGAGTGCACCCACATACGAACAGCTCGAAAACAAGATAGCAAACGCGTGCGCTCAGCTCAACGCGTGGTTCTCGGCAAACGGCCTCGTCCTCAATGTCACAAAGTCCAATATTATAATATTCTCGACAGGAAACCCCACTTTAACTCCACAAGTACTGAGTCCGATGCCACAATGCGAGTCCTCGTTTCTCGGGTTTACCATAGACCATAGACTAAACTGGAAACACCATGTGTCAACGTTGTGTGAAAAGCTGAGTAGTGCAGTATTTGCACTACGAAAGCTGAAACCACTCGTGTCTGACGTTGCACTACTACAAATATATTTTGCCTTCTTTCATTCCCTTCTGTCATATGGCATTATTCTATGGGGCAACTCGACAGACTCCAATCGAGTGTTCATTATACAAAAGAGAGCTCTTCGCACACTGGCGGGTGTAAAACCTCGCCATTCATGCAGAGAACTATTTAAAAAATATGGTATAATGACACATTATTCTCAATATGTGTTTGATATTATAATGTACACTCGACGCAACATAAACACCTGTAAACGCATCAGTGTTCCAGGCAGAGTGACTCGTCAAACAGGGCGACTACAACGTGTGCCACGACGACTAGCGCTGCTGGATAAAAATCCGCGAGTCATAGGCCCAGCTTATTATGAGCACCTCCCCGTCGACCTAAAAAACGAACTCTCGGATCAGAAATTTGGTCGCCGGCTAAAAGAGCTTTTACTGACTCAATTCTTTGACAGAATACAGTGACCACGTTTGACATTTTTAATATTTGTTTGTTTTTGTTTTGACATTTTTATTGATTTTTATTTATTTTTGTTCTTGTTTTGACATTTTTATTGACTTTTAATTTTTATTTATGTTTGTTTTAAATTTTGACATTTTTAAATCTTTGACTGAATATTGATTCTATTTATATGTTTATTTTTAATTGTTGACGTTTTATCTTAGAATATTTCTAAGCCTTTATTTTTCATTGTGATTTAAATTTTTACACTTGACGATCTTTTTGTGAATTGGTTATGTATTATTATTTTAATGACATAATGTAATTTTCGATGAGAAATAAATTACCTACCTACCTACCTACCTATGAGTTTCATTTTATATTCTATATAATAATTTCACTCAGAAATATCGTATCCGTAGCCTAGTGGATAGATGTATCAGATCTTAATACGTGTACTCAGTGCAATGCAGGTTGTGGATTCGAATCTCACCTTATGCCTTTCTTTTTTTTTTGTTACATTTTACGAATAATTTTTTAATAGCTATTAAGTAGACATATTATTTTTGTCGTTGTCGATTTGTTTCTGGGCGTGCTTGTACTGACAAGGTAGTCAAATTTATGCAGGGCGCAAGGACTTTTTTTAAAAAGAATTAAAAATTAATATAAAATTTATTTACTCTACAATAGAGCGTGTTTCTTACATGGAATCTACAATAGAACTGTCTTAAAACTAAGAGCTCGAGAGGAGCCCGGCGAACGCCGTGCGTGTGGTCGTCTGAGCGTTAGTCAAAACAATCCGGCGCCCACGCGCTTTCGTGGAGGTTTAGTTTTGCTGACTGGGTATTTCTACGAACCTGACCGTAGGACCAGCAAGCGTAACTCCTCCCCCCTTAAGTTCGAAGTCATCAGAGGGATTATTTTCAGTCTGATGATTTCGACTCATTAAAATAAAAGATTTATATTTGTATAAAATAAGGGTTACAATGCTTACAACTATTATTATATATAATATTAATGTCCCGATGCTAATGCTATTCACTTTTATCACACTTTTACATTCACTATATTGACTTTCATTTTCACTGTTTCGCAGGTTACGTGCCAGTTGGTGCAGATTTGTTAATTCGGTATGATCCAAATTAATTAAGGTTTTTCTTAATGGTTTTTCGTCTTGAGTCGGCAACTCTGGAAAATGAATTATAGGAAGCTTCTCAAAAATAATTGCTTCGCCTAGGTACTGGTGTTTTTTCAGGGTCAAGTCTTTGATTTTAACTTCGCAGTTGTCATCCAGGGTTAGTATGTAAGTACCTTTAATTATTTCTATAGACTCTTCTGAATTACAAAATTTTGTCATCATTGTTTCGGTCTTACAATAAATTATCCAGCGATCTTTTTGTATTAACTCTATTTTTAAGTCTTTAATTTCAGTTAGAATTGGAGTGCACGTACTTAGATTTTTGGAAAAGGTCATAAGTGCTGTAATACAGTTGTCTTTTGTGGATGGCTGCAGTTCGGCCTCGTGGCACAGGTACGTAGCTTTGCTGATCTCTTTACACGGTTGTAGAGGAAAAAGTGCTTTCGACCCTTTCAATATCAGGTAGGGGTAGTTAGGTATGATTAGGGTAGTTTGGTTAAGGGAGTTGGTTATAGGTAATGGTATTACTTTGTAGTACGTGTACATATCCCTTTTGACAAGTGGAATATTAAAAATGAACGTTATCTGACTTTGTTTAGAATAGGCTTTTAACTCTATACATTGCTCTAACATTAATAAATTGTCGACATTTGCAGGGTACATAAGCTTATCTGTTTTTTCAATAGTTTTTAACATTTCTAACAGTTCATCTGGGTCTATTAAAGACTGATGCAATGTTTTTAATTTGCTAAAGGCTATGACATTTTCAATTTCATCCAATCTGATATAGAGCGTTTGGAAATTGTGAAAAAAGAGATTGTAGGTGTTTATTACTTTATTGATATTTATAGCTGTTTTAGTTTCATTAAAATGCTTTCTAATTTCCCAAATAGCTTTATCTAACTGAATGAAATTGTCTCTACTTGAACTAGAGATATTGACAAATGAATCCACCAATTCGGCAACTAGCGTGATCTTTTTACTAAACGCATTCTGTCGTATTTTTACATCATTTATCAGTTTATCGTACCTTATAGCGTCGTCATTATCTAAGTTACCAGTTAATACCTTTATAAGGGAACCCAGAGGGTTTAGAATTCCTCGTTTGAGTCGTTTAGGAGGGATTAATTGTAAAATCTTTTTAATGGTTGTATTCCTAAGATGGTCAGTCTGTGTCTTAATATCTGATATTTCATAATAAAATTTCCCTTTAAAGAAATTTGATACATGTTTGTTTAAATTAGCATATCGGTTAATATTAAATTCTAAATCTTCGTAAATTAAACTTAAATCTAATATCTTAATAATAGTCCAACTATCGTAATTAATAAAAGACTGTCCTTCTTTTATAGGCAGAATACCCGGATTCTTATCAATCCTTTGAAGTTGTAGGCTGCAGGTCTTGGTGGCTTGGGCTAGTAGCAGGAGTACGCATCTGGGAAGAACGTTTTATATCTTTAACTGGTACTCTTGTATCACGTTTTTTTATTAAAATAGGTACGGTATTTCTAATTATTTCACCGGTGACTTTAGCCTTTTCATATCGAGGTTTGTCTTTACTACGCCGGGTATTTACTCCTTTGATAAAGACGTCATCTCCTGTGTTAATGTTAAAATCTTTTTCGCCTCCCCGTTTTTCTATTATTTTTTCTTTACACTGTATAATTTTGTCCGTTAAATATTTATATAAGTATTTGGTTCGTTTGACATGGTCGCTAACTAATTTTTGTGTATACTGTCTGTTAAAATCTACGTCAAAAATACTAGTTGAGTCTGTGTGACCAAAAACTACTTCAAAAGGGGTAAGACCGGTAGTAGAGTGTATTGTTTGGTTATATGACATAATTGCGTAGGTCATTACGGCCGCAGCGTCACTAATTTTCTGTTCGTATTTTGCAATTCGGTAAATTTCTATAATGGTAGAGTGGAAGCGCTCTATTAGACCCATAGAGTTAGGGTTGTGTGGGGTGCCAATGTGAAGTTGGATTTTGTAAAAACTTAGGGTTTCTTTGAGAAGGGTATTATTAAACTCGGTTCCCGGGTCACAGCTTATTTTACTGGGTACACCATAGCACGAAAAATATTTAATTAAGGAACGTATTACTTCGGGAGTAGATCTATTGGGTATATCGTAAGCTTGTCCAAGTTTGCTGAACGCGTCTATAATTGTCAAAAAATATTGGCCTTCTATCGAAAACAGATCCATGAAAATTTCCTGAAAGGGTTTATTTTGTGTTTGTGTAAGTTGCAGTTCAGGTTTTAAGGGTTTTCTGTCATATTTCATCTTTTTACATGTGTCGCAGGCGTTAATAATGCTAGCAACTGTTAAGTCCATATTATTCCAAAAGTAAGTGCGTTTTAATTTCATAAGCGTTTCTTTAATGCCTCTGTGACAAGTCTTTCCCTGATGATAAGTGAGTACTATTAGTCTTTGCTCGTCCTCGTTTTCTACGTATATTACGCGTTTCCTACACTCGTATATTTTAACAGTATCCTTTTTATATAAACTAATAACTGTTTCCGTAAACTGTTTGCGGTGTATATCGTCTTCGAAATAAATAAAATATCTTATTTTAGGCTTAATATATTCTAATAAAAATTTCTTAACTAATTCAGGTTTATCTACTGGCATGTGTACTTCTAAAATCTTTTGCTCACTTCTTGATAGATTTTTTACTGATGTCTCGTTTCTGTTCCAAGTAAAAACAAGAATTTGGTTTGGCTTCGTATCTATTGCCTCGTCTAAGATAGGAATGCCTACCGTGTCTACATCTAAGGCAGAGTGTACTGTGTCTGTTTTGGAATGAGCTGATATAGTACTTGAGGATGGACTACGTACTAGTGGAAACTGTGAGCTCTCTGACTCCGAGTCTGAAATCACTATGGGATTGTCGTCACTCCTATTATCTTGGGATCGTTTCTCGTTTTTATCGATGTTAACTTGCATAGAATCACCGTCGTTTTCTAAAGCGTTGAGTTTAATACGTGAAAGGGCATCAGCATTACTATTTTGCTTTCCATTTTTGAAGATAATATCATAATCAAACTCAGCCAATCGCAACTTCCATCTCGTGAGCTTACTATTTGGTTCTTTAACAGAATTTAACCATGCGAGAGGTCTGTGGTCTGTGTATATTGTAAACCTTCGGCCATAGAGGTAGGGTCTGAAGTGTTTACATGCCCAGACTATAGCCAAAAGCTCCTTTTCGATGGTACTATACCGGGTTTCAGCGTCATTAAGGGTTCGGCTGGCATAAGCGATCGGCTTATCGCTGCCAATGGGGCCCTGGGAAAGAACAGCACCAAGTGCGAAATTTGAGGCATCCGTCGTCAGTACGAATGGTTTCGTGAAATTAGGAAATTGTAAGAGAGGGGCATTGACAAGGAGTTCTTTACATATTTGAAATGCGTTTCTAAATTCATCGGTAGCTTTAACTTTATTACCTTTCTTTAAGCAATACGTCAATGGCTGTGTGATTTTTGAAAAATCTTTAATAAACTTTCTATAGTATCCTATGAGACCTAAGAAACTTTTGATCTCTGTCGGTGTTTGAGGCAATGGGAAGTCGATTACGGCTTTTATTTTGTCATCATTAGGCATAAGGCCATCAGCTGTAATTCTATGACCTAGATATAGTACTTCTTTCCTAAAGAATTCGCACTTATCTAGCGTAACCTTCAAATTTGTTGCTCTAAGCCGGTCAAAGATTTTTCGGAGCTTGTCAAGGTGTTCCTGCAAGCTTGCAGAGTAGACAATTATGTCATCTAAGTAGACTAGGCAGTGTATGCCTTGGAGACCACGCAGGACGTTGTCCATAGTCCTTTGAAACGTCGCGGGGGCCGTCTTAAGGCCAAAAGGCATCCTAGAGAACTCGTAATGTCCAGTTTCTACCGAAAAAGCGGTCTTGTGTCTATCCGATTCTAACATCTCTATTTGGTGGTACCCACTGGCAAGATCTATGGTGCTAAAGTAAACAGATTTACCTAATTTATCAAACAAATCGGTGATATTGGGCAGCGGATACTTGTCATCGACCGTAATCTCATTGAGGCGCCTATAGTCTATTACCATCCGGAACCTTTTTTCACCGGATGAGTCAGTCTTTTTCGGAACAAGATGTACAGGGGCACTCCATGGTGAATGTGACTCGCGAATTACGTCATCTTTTAATAATTTATTAACTTGTTTTTCTATTTCGGCTTTCAGTAACGGTGGGTGTCTAAAAGGTCTAATGTATATAGGATCCTCGTTTTTTGTTCGAATTTCGTGTTTAACTTGATTGGTGAATGATAAAGGAAGCTCATCGCAATAAAAAATATCTCTGTATTCGTAACACAGATTTGTGATCGCTTTGCGCTCTTGTTCGTTAGTGTGTTCTAATCGTAATTTTGATAAATTTTGTTTTAGTAATTCGTCTATTTCGAAATCGTTACTGTATTCTGTGTAGTTAAGTTCAATTTCGTTTTCGTTAAACGCGTTAGATTTTAAAGGGCGACAAAAAGATATAGTTACTTTATCTTCAGAGGTATTTTGTATAACTGTATCTGCCAGGTAATTAGAACATTTAACTATTGCGCAGGGCATACGAACGCCAAGGCCAAAGTCCATAAAGTTCAATATTGATGTCCCATCTTTTAAGTCTACTGGGACTTTAACACGAGTTTCTGTACGTGGTTCTAAATTTATTTCATGCGGTGGGCTATATAAAATGGGTATATTTGTATCGCTGGTATGTAATATCTGGTCTTTCATATTGACAGTGGCATTTAATTTTTTCAATAAATCTGAACCGATTAAGCCATCGTAGCGTTTATCTACGTCGTATATATAAAATTTATGTTTAGCTGTGCTTTTGAAAGTTTTTAAAAGGGGTATGTAAATGACTTCGTTGTGGTTACTACGAGCATGGGTGCTAATAACTTCAAATGGCTCGTTGTACTTAAAGTATGAAAAAAAATCGTTAGCTTTTTCTGGACTTATGAATGATCGAGTGCTACCAGTGTCAATCATAAAACGTGAATTTATTTCGGGGATCTCTATATGGGGTAGTTTAAGAATACCGTTGCAATTTAGGTGTACTATTTCGGTAGTTTGGTTCTCGAGGCTATTGTGTGAAAATTTGTGTCGACGCTTTCACGGTTATTAGCGTCTTCGGCGGAGGTGACCTCTTCTGTAAGGTTATGGGTATCGTCCTCTTCTGAATAATTATAGTCAGGGGGGTAGTAATCGTCTATCTCCTCTAACTCGGGGTAGTACCCTTCGCAAGCTTCTACATCATTGTTATAAAATAAATTTTGGGGAACATAGACCATGTTTTGCTTTACAGGGGCCGCAGTGCGCATTGAAACGTCTGCGTCGTTAGAGTAGTTAGGTTTTTGTTGTTGTGCCCTAAATTGATTTTGTAGACCCATGTTGTTCGAGGCATGGGGCATAGCTTGTCTATTATAATTTGGATTAGCGTTAAATGTAGGGCGGTAACCTTGGTGAGGAATACCAAACTTGAATTGGCTTTGTTGGTTGGGCATGCCAAATTTAAAGTTGTTTTGGTGGGGAACACCGTATCTAAAATTACCTTGATTATTAGGTATGCCAAATTTGAAATTACTTTGATTTGGGATTCCGTATTTAAAATTTGGTTGGTTATTTTGATAACCTTGGATTCTGAAACCTTGATTATTTTGCAAGGGCATATTAAATTTGTTCTGGAATGGGGTTCTGATAATATTATTGTTGCGAGGAATTCCAAACGAAAAGTTTTGATGTGGGTTTTGGTATTGATTTAAAGTTGGTTGAAAGCTTTGTGAATTTTGAATGGGTTTGATATTTGGTCTATTTTTATTTTTAGCATTATACTGAAATAAGAAATTAACTTCTTCCATGACAACACTTAAGGCACTCTCTAACGTAGTACAATTTTTCAAACGAACAACACGAATCATGTCTTCTGGTAGGTTATATAAAAACACATTTAAGGATGTATTGTTGTAAATTATCATTTTAGCTGCCTTTACGCCTTCATCAATAAGTCTATTTACTTTGGAAAAGAGTGTACTGCGTACAGATTGTATGCGGTTACAAAAATCGGAATATGATTCGCCTTGTTTTAATTTTAAGGACTCTAACTCGATTGCTACACATTCTTCCGAACGTGGATCGCCAAAATGTTGAATCAATAAAGTCTTTAAGCCGTCCCAGGTTTGTATGTCTTCCCTTTCACCCAGCAGGGAAGCTGCTTTACCAGAAAGTCTGCTAGTTATAGAGTGAAAGACGTACAGCTCCTGAGCTCCATTATTTGGTGTAACAAAATGTCTTAATACATATTCACTCTTTTTAATAAACAAGTTAAGCAAGTTCTCATCCCCCTCAAATTTTGGGATAAGACACAAAAATTCTTTTGGTATTATTCTAACTGAATCCATTTTTATAATAAATCTAAAAACTTAATACAAAATTAGTTAAAACACAATAAATACAATGTCTGTTTCAAAAATGTAAATTAACTTTTCTTATTTTCTTCGTTTCATTTAATGCAAAAATGTTTAATGTATTCTTTAAATAACACAAAATCTTAAACTTAAGTAAAATATAATGCCTATTTTTGGTGCAAAATAATTAAAATCAGATAATGTTCAGCGATTGTGACCGAAAATTACTAAAATTGTATACAGCTACCGGAATAGAAAGGAACAAGACAGGAAGTGAAAAGGTCTACTCACATAAATCTGCTCGTTTCCATGTCCTCCAGATATAAGCTGTCGTCCTCAGGCCGCTACACAGGAGACTAATTTTTTGGTTCGAGGATTCCCGCACTTATACAGTCCACACAAAAACACGGACGATTTTGACCCGAAATTATCGCGCGTAAGACGGCAAAAGAAACTGGAATCCTACCGGCTGCGCCAGTCAAATTTATGCAGGGCGCAAGGACTTTTTTTAAAAAGAATTAAAAATTAATATAAAATTTATTTACTCTACAATAGAGCGTGTTTCTTACATGGAATCTACAATAGAACTGTCTTAAAACTAAGAGCTCGAGAGGAGCCCGGCGAACGCCGTGCGTGTGGTCGTCTGAGCGTTAGTCAAAACAATCCGGCGCCCACGCGCTTTCGTGGAGGTTTAGTTTTGCTGACTGGGTATTTCTACGAACCTGACCGTAGGACCAGCAAGCGTAACTAGGTTGTTTGGTGTTTTTATTTAGCTATGAAGTTAGATGCGCTCACTACATAGGTAGCCATTTTATTTTTGTCGTTGTGGATGTTACTGCTTGTGTTTTTTTTTGCTGAAAATAATAGGATAGATAGATAAAAACTATAAAATATGGGTTACAATATATCTCAAATTTGAAATGAGACTGGTTTTTCCGTAAGTATTTTATTTAATGTTAATGTTATATCATAATTCTTATATCAAAATATTATAATCTAAAAAAAAGTTAAATTATAATTCAGTAGTTTGAAAAATGTTTATTTTGATCTGGCTATTTGGTTTTTACTGGATTACCGTAAAGCATTTGATCTCACGCAACCAAGAGGAGGGGAATTTATCAGCCGACCTCGAAGTGGACGTCCGCGGCACATTGATGCGACTGAAAGAAGATTTATGGTGGAACATTGGTTTCATACCGAATGCTGTGTTTGGGAACATGTTTAATACACACTGTTCGTCAAGCTCTGCATATTGAAGGATTGCATCATAGAAAGCCAGCTAAAAAAACCCTTTTTAACTAATATCCATAAACAAAATAGATTGTTTTTTGCAAGGGAGTATTTAGATTTTGACTGGGAGCACACTATCGAAGTTGCCATCTTACGGAGTGCCCGAGGGTTTGTGAAAATGGGTGGCTAGCTCTTTGTCCGGCAGACGCATACGAGCCGTAGTTGACGGTAGTTGCTCTGTTAGCGTGGACATTAATGCTGGTGTCCCGCAAGGCTCTGTGCTGTCTCCTACGCTGTTTCTACTGCACATCAATGATATGTTGGAGATAAACAACATACATTGCTATGCAGATGACAGTACTGGAGACGCTTATTACACGGGCCGTGCAAGCATCCCTCGTTCCGTTGTGGAGGAAAAACGTGACGAAATTGTGTCTGAAATCGAGATCGGTCTGTTCAAGGTCTCTGACTGGGGACGGGAAAACGTGGTCCGATTCAACCCTTCAAAGACACAAGTCTGCGCGTTCATCGCTAAGAAAACCCCATTCACTGTGGTCCCACAATTCCAGAACACTCCCCTCTCCATCTCCAAGAGCATTGGGATCCTTGGTGTCGACATCTCCAGCGATGTTCAGTTCCGAGATAATTTACAAGATAAGGTAAAGCTGGCGTCCAAAAAACTTGGTGTACTCAACAGAGCGAAGCAGTACTTCACGTCGGGGCAAAGGTTGCTGCTTTACAAGTCGCAAGTCCGGCCGCATATGGAGTACTGCTGCTATCTCTGGGCGGGTGCACCCGAATACCAGCTTGGCCCTTTTGACTCGGTTCAACGACGGGCTGTGAGAATTGTCGACGATCCTAAACTACTGCGGTATCGAGCCCCTAAGTCTGAGGAGAGACTTTGCCTCCCTGTGTGTGTTCTACCGCTTGTACAATGGGTTGTGTTCCTGAGGAATTATTCGAAATGATGCCCACGGCTACTTTCAGGGCAGGGAATTCAATTTCATACATTAGAACCGAAATGGTCGCGTACAGTGCGGTTTCAGAGAAACTTCCTTCCGCGAACGCTTAGGTTATGGAATGAGCTCCCTGCCAATCTTTTCTCTAAGGACTACAGTATGGGGTTCTTCAAAAAAGAAGTTATTAGATTTCTGAAGGGACGGCAACGCGCGAGTGATGCCCTTGGTGTTGCAAGCATCCATAGGCTACGGTGTACGGTGAACGCTTACCATCAGGCGGACCGTAGGCTTGTTTGCCACCTTAGTCGTAAAAAAAAAAAAAAAAACCTTATTTACCGATGAGAAATCGTTTGTATCATCTGAAAACGGGGGGCTTTATTTGTGGCGCAGAAATGGAACCCGTTATGCAGAACAAAATGTTGTACCAAATATGGAATCAGGACGGATTTCACTTAATATGTGGGGGTGGATGACTGCGGCTGGTGCAAAGATGGGACATGCGACATGAAAGAACTAAAGTGTCATTAGGGCTGACTGTGTAGAAATTTGGGACAATATTAGAGGAACAGATCTGTTCTGATATTATTATTCTATGCGGCGGCGCTTGCTTGCTGTTATTATAGGGTTCCGTACCATTATCTATAAAAACGGCAAAAAAATCACGTTTGTTGTCGATGAGCCCCCCTTAAATTTTTGTTTTATTTTAATTTAATTATTTATTTTTAAAGTAACTTTTTTTTTACATTGCAATATATCTCAGACATAACATATTTTTTTACTTTGTTGTTTTTCAAAATATAGCAGCGTTACCGAATGAATGGTGACTTGTATTTTTTTATTCTTATGGTTAAGTTTCAATTTTCTTTTCATTACGAAAACGAATACTAAAGCTATAACCATAGGAAATTTATATATAGAAAAAAGAAACATTTATCAAAAACATTATTTATGATTTATAAAATATTAATTAAAACCATTTTTATTTGATTGCATGTGTTTTAATGGTATTCATTCTGAAATTCAGAGAGAACTAGATGACAAAACATAAAAAAAAGTAAATCCTAACAAAAATACTCAATACGGAAATAGCGTGATTTGAACCATAGGCTCGACGATTTAAGTCGCAGCGCCTATTTATCACACCACGGGGCAGATAACATATAATGCGAAATAAACAATACGTAGGTAGAACAACACTGCAGTTTACACCTAATTAATTTGTTACGTTAAGAAACCAAAAGCTATAAGAACGGTTTAAATAAACTGGTTAGTATAAAGAAAACTGAACCTATTTGTCGATTTAAGGTTAATATTATTGACAGTTCTGATAATGTTAATGTGTGAGTGCGAGATTCACAGAATGGCTCCACGCAATTTTAATTTTTACACTATGGATGGACTATTGCAAATGACCGTACATATGCTTATCAACAAGTTATAAAGGCGTGCACGAACACATTAAATTATCTCGATGTAAACATAGAGTGAGCAATAACAACTGGGACTACCTCAGGTTTATTATGAGAAGAGTGTATTTGAAAACTTTAGTTTTCTTCTCGTTTATTATTAAGCCAACATCATGAGCCCATTTGCAAAGCTGATTAAAGTCATATTGCAATATTCAGGCTTAGGCTTGCGTAGCGGTCGGACGCTTTTCGGGCTCTGTGTTAAAATTTTATTGAAAATATACTTTCAAAACTGTGATTGGTGCACTAATGAACTTTGTGATTCCTTGTCTAACATCGCGACAGTTTATGAGCTGACTCCTCCCAGTGGGTGTTGACAGAAAAAGACAACTGCAGATACTCAATCGCTTCGCTTGTGTTCTTGCTACGACCCAGGAGCAACGCTACGAGATTGTTACTAAGCTACGCAACTCGCTACGACTACAACGATGAAGTGTAACGGCTGCGGAAGATTTGTAGCTGCGAGCGAGCGGGTTATTTGTGCAGGATGTAATAGCGTGTATGACAGGCCTTGCTTAAAAATGCCTAAATCGCTAGCTATACCTACTAGCTGGCGGTGTCCTATGTGTGTGGCAAAAAAACCGCGAACTGATAACACTGACACACCGATCAAAGGCGCACAGCAGCTGGCAGTCTGTTCTAAGGAGGACCAGAGCGCCGATGATGATAAGGTAGACACTACTGAGCCTGAAAACGAAATAGTGCGAGAACTCCGCCTTTTCAGGTCTGAAGTGTCTGACATGCGTCAGCAGTTCATACATTTCGGTGCTCAGTTTGAGAAGTTATTATCATCTATGGATAGTCTCACAAAGCGAGTCGACGGCATTGAAAGTAGAATCGGAACATTAGAAGATCGAATAGCAGATGGTGTACCTAAGATCGTTACAGACTTAGTAGAAACAGTTGAAAAGCTCAAACTTGAACTAAATGACCGTGATCAAGAGCTTTTGGCTACTGATATAGAAATCACTGGTCTATCTGAAAAAAAAAGTGAAAACTCGTTACATCTAGTTTGTCTCGTAGCGAAAAAAATAGGCATCGAACTGGAGGAGAGAGACATTGTGAGTGCAGAACGCGTGGGACCTAGACGCGGACTGACGGAGGGTGCAGAACCAGAGAGGCCGCGGCCGCTAGCGGTGCGGCTCACGCGCCGCGCGCAGCGGGACAGCCTACTGCGGGCCGCGCGCGTTCGCCGCGGTGCTGACACTGACGGCCTCGATCTACCGGGCCCAACACGAAGGTTCTATGTAAACGAACGACTTACACGAAACAACCGGCAACTTTTCTATAGAACACGTCAGGAAAGTAGTCGACGCGATTGGAAGTTTGTATGGACCCGAAATGGTCGAATTTACGCCCGCAAACAACCGGACAGCGAAGCGTGCCGCATCAGATGCGAGGCAGACATAGACAAGTTTTTTGGTATGTCTCAGATTTGACAATAATTAATCTATCGTATTGTTACTGGCTATTTTTTACAAATATTTATTTGTGCTTTTATTTGCCATTTTTCTATATTTTTCGTTTTTTGTGCTTAAATTTTTCAATGCTTATTACTTTTGATTTGCCCCACTTTTATATTTTTAAATTGAATCGTAACCCACCATTTTACACTATTTTTTATGTGTGCTTTAGTTTTGCATTTTTTTATATTTTTAATTTGTGTTTTAGTTTACCATTTTTTACTATTTTTTATTTGTGCCGCAATTTAAAATTTTTTAGTATTGTATATTTGTGCTTTAATTTGCCATTCTCAAATATTTTTTATTGCTGCTTAATTTTGCCATTTTGTTACATTTTGTATTTGTGCTTTTGCTTATTATTTAATATTGTGTTTTTGAATAGCCACTGTATAAGCGTTGTGTTTTGTGGGTGTTGTAGTGCTTTGCGTATAATGCTTATAAAAACCAATGCCTTTTGTAATGTATATATAGCTAATAGCAAGTTTTTAGTTTTGTTACCTTTTTTCAAAAATAAACTAAGTTGCTTTATTGCAATTTACACAGAAATACACTCGCCACTAACCGTTTGCAGCAAAGTGTATAATCATAATAATTGCGATGGCGCCTAGCCGATCAAATATAAAAATTGGACTCCTAAACGCAGGATCATTAGGCACAAAGCATGATGAGTTCGTGGTAGCAATGCTTAATCACAATGTTGATATTTTAGCGGTAAACGAAACTTGGTTGCGCAACGGGGAGGAGGGGCGCGCGCCGACTGTGCCCGGGTACCGACTGCGACATGTGCCGAGACCAAACGATGTGCGCGCGCGCGGCGGAGGCGTCGGGTTCTACCTGCGGCGCGGACTCAGCGCACGCGCATGCTCGCACCCCCCCTCCCCGCCAGTGGAACAGATGTGGCTAAGCCTGTCCGTAAATGGCACACGGCTTATTATAGGCACCGCTTATCGACCACCGTGGTTAAATGTGGATCTATTTATAGATGCGCTTACTGATAGCATTGTTGCTTTTTCGTCTAAATATGATCAACTAATTCTAGTAGGCGACTTCAACGTAAATATGTTAACAAATTATTCCGGCTCAGAGAAAATAAAACAATTTTTAAATTATATGAATTTACATCAATATGTCAATATGCCCACTCACTTTACAGATAATAGTGCTACCCTAATTGATTTATTCTGCAGCAACTTAAATGTTACAAATTTGCATATAGATCACATTCCGACACTCAGTAGTCACGCTTTAATTTGCGGTGAGTTAAGTTTAAAAAAAAGAAAACCTACACCAATATGGTCCATGATTCGCCCGCTAAAAAGCGCCGATGACCTGTTTTGTACTTACGCTGATGCTATAGACTGGACCAGTTTATGTAGTGACCAGAACGTGAACAAAATGGTTGAAAAATTAAATAGCTGTATCTTATCACTGTTTGACATCGTCGCTCCCAAAAAACGCGTTCGTATTAAAGAGCACAGCTATCCCTGGATCACTTACACAGTAAGGGAAATGATTAAGCTGCGTAACGAGGCATTGCGTAGATATCGGAAATCAGGCTTGCAAACACATAAAAAATACTACAAGGATTTAAAAAGTTCTGTAAACTCTGCTTTGTTTTTTGAGAAGCGTGCATATTTTAGCCAACACATAAATAAATTCTCCAGTAGCTCTAAAACTCTTTGGAAAAACCTAAAAAAATGTATTGATATCTCAACAAGTAACTGCGACTCTGAGATTCCAGACCACTTAAGTCATCCCGACCTTATTAATACGCACTCTTTAAAGGTTCCAGGGGATACAGAAGTTGAAATGTCACGGCTTACTTATTACGAATATCATCGTTTCAATGACACTGAGTTTCAGCTTAAAACGGTTGATGAATGCACTGTTCTTAAAGTCATTCAGTCCCTCAAGTCAAATGCAACTGGCACAGACGATATATCCCTTGATATGCTGCTGCTAACCCTTCCTCAAACTCTAGGTATTATTACTTTAATTGTAAACGAATCCATTACGTCCGGTATTTTCCCTGATGCTTGGAAGTCGGCTCTAGTCACACCCTTACCAAAGACGGGTAATGTTACTGAGTTTAAGGATTTGCGACCAATCAATATTCTTCCATGTATCTCAAAAATATTGGAACGCATAGTTTGTATGCAATTGACAGAATACTTAGAAAATAAAAACATCTTACCAGTGCGGCAGTCAGGTTTTAGGAGAGGTCGTAGTACGTCTACGGCTCTTTTAGATATAGTGGACAACATCTTATTCGCTCGTGATCAGGGTAAGGGGTCTATTTTGGTGCTTCTCGATTTCTCGCGGGCTTTTGATGCAATTAACATTTCCTTGTTGCTATCTAAAATGACATATTACGGCTTCAAACCCTCGGCAGTCCAATGGTTTGCCAGCTATCTCAGTAATCGTACTCAGACTGTACAGCTAATGGATGGAAATGGCACCCCGTTACAGTCAAAACCTGCAAACGTTCGCAGAGGAATTCCGCAGGGATCTATTTTGGGACCAGTTCTGTTTATTTTATACACGGCTGATGTTTCTGACGTGATCAAGCACTGTCATTATCACATGTACGCAGATGATATACAACTGTACATCTCCTTCCATCCAAATAATGCTACTGATGCCGTAAACAAACTAAACAGTGATTTGCAGCGTATAACTGCGTGGTCCAATGATAACACCTTAGTGCTTAATGCTAGCAAAACAAAATATATGATCCTTGGATCGAAGCCACAAAGGGACAGAATCTTGGCCTTAGCACCTAATGTATCCATAATAGGTACTCAAATTGTTAAAGTGGAGAAAGCGCGCAATCTTGGGGTCTTGATGGACGAGGATCTGAATTTTGAAAGTCACATTGTCGAATTATGTCAGAGAGCTTTTTATCGACTTACAATTCTGTATCGCATACGTGACTGCCTCAGCGTAGATCATCGCGTTCGACTCTGTGACTCTTTAATACTTTCTTTGCTAGGATACGCAGACGTTGTTTATGGCCCTCGATTGTTAGCGCGCACGGAAAGAATTGTGCAAAGAGTTCAAAATGCCTGTGCACGGTTCTGCTACAAAATACCTCCAAGGACTCACATCACACCATATTTAAATAGCGGTAACACTCTTAAGATGACCCTGCGTAGACAGCTACATCTGGCCACATTACTGTTTGGAATTGTTCGCTCGGGTCATCCAGAGTACCTGTATGAGAAACTTAAGTGGCGAGCTGTTTCCAACAAACACAGAGCGATTCGATCAATAAGTGCACCCCTCAGTATGCCTCACCACCGTACATCCGCTTTCCGTGGTAGCTTTAGATATGCCGCTACCAAATGTTGGAATAACCTGCCACCCCCGCTTAGAAACACTTGTTTATCATTTGGTGTTTTTAATTTTAGATATAAAACAATGCTATTAAATTACCAAAAGGATATACCTGCTGGCGGCAGAGTTATTACAACATACCTATAGTCCCTAGCGTATTTGAAATAAATTTTAACCATAACATAAGGCAATATTAATTAAATATTTTATATAATATAATATTAATAATATATAACATGTAAATAAATTAAAATTTAAAAAAAAAATGAGTTATTTAAATTAGTAATAAGATAATTTAAACATAAGGCAATAAAAAAAAAAAAAAAAATTTAAACTTATATCACTGTAAAAACCTAAATAATATTTTTACGTCTATTTTACTTAGTGCTTTTAATTTTAATACAAATTATATACCTATCATAATATGAGAAATATTTCGACTGCGCCGCGAGCTAAGCCTCGCAATTGGGCTCCGCTGAAAATCAGCGCTGTGGCTAGTAAGCTGCAGCACATGCTGAGCGGCGTCCATTTTGCACATTGCACTACGACACCCATGATACAAAAACTCATATTTAATTGTGATATGTTTATGTGTTCTTGTTTTTATGTGCTTATTTTTTGTTATTTTTCTTTGTGTAATGTGAAATAAATAACTGTCTAACTGTCTAACAATAGCTTTTGGGCTTCCTCAATACTTTGATGAGCTACCAAAAGGCAGGTGTCGTCGGAAAATTGGTATACAGTGCTACTTTTTATAGTGTTAGGCATATCGTTAACATATATTAACATATATTCTGTATATTCTGTAGGACCGATTATAGATCCTTGTGCTGTTCCTCTCTCTGTATATTTATGTTTACTAAAATCGTTTCCTATTTTTATTGTTGTATACCGATTGTGGTGATATTTTTTAGCAATTTCATTAAAGGGCCTTGTATACCATTTTGTTTTAATTTTTCAAAAAGAGTCGAATATTCCAAAGTATCGAAAGCTTTGCTGAAATCTATAAAGACAACAAGCACATGTTTTTTATCATTTAGGTACTCGTTAACTTCATTTAAAAATTGATACAACAGCCGTGTAGTACTTTTATTTTTTTGAAATTCAAATTGTTTTTTATTTATAATATTATTTTTGGTAAGGTATGCATTGATTTTATTACCCAAAAACCTTACAATAACTTTATCTATGGAAGATAATAAATACTGCTGTTTTGTTATGTCACCATTATACAAACTGTTAACAAAAATATGAAGTGGGAATGGACGGATATACACATCAAAGCTTTTGAGCAATAAAATATTTGAGCTCATTATGACGCCGATTTACGGCTAATAGTGACGTGCGACGCGAGCGCATGCGGCGTCGGCGCCGTGCTCACGCACCACACGGCTGAGGGCGAGCGGCCGGTCTCGTACGCGTCGCGCACGATCAGCGCGGCTGAGGCTAACTACAGTCAGAAGAAGTAAGAAATTACGGGAGGCATTGGCGATCGTATTCGGAGTCAAAAAGATTCATTCTTACATTTATATAAGTTCGATAGGTGAAGCTGAGAACGCAGTTCGCACAGTAAAACGGGCACTTAAAAAAATAGATTTTGAAATCGTACATAGTACGACAGGTGAAACTCCTGCAAATCTTACGCTAGGCCGACGATTGGGATCACGTGTAGATTTACTAAAATCCGGTCTTGTCTAATCGGTATCTGACCGTTTACATATACGAGCCGAACTTAAGAGAGGTACGGACTGGCGCTGGGAAGAGGGTGATCTTGTTTGGGCGAGAGATTATCGTAAACTTAATAAATGGGTAAAATAAATCGAAAGCGAAAGTAAATCTGTCTGTTACCTTTTCACGCTGAAACCGCTGTACCAAATAAGAACTGTGCCGAACTTAAAAGAGGTACGGACTGGCGCTGGGAAGAGGGTGATCTTGTTTGGGCGAGAGATTACCGTAAACTTAATAAATGGGTAAAATAAATCGAAAGCGAAAGTAAATCTGTCTGTTACCTTTTCACGCTGAAACCGCTGTACCAACTAAGATAAAATTTGGCATGCAAATTTGGCCCGGAAAAGGCCATAAGCTACTTTTAAACGTCAAGTATTATCCTTCCCCCCCCCCATAATTTAGGAGTTGCCGTTGAAATCCTACACCGATGACCGAATCACAGAAGTTTGCAAGAGCAAATCAGCCTCCACAGGCGGCACCCGTTCACGAGTATAACATATGAATCAGCCAGCACTTCGCTCAACCATGTTTTAGGGAACGTAACGACCCGACGCACATGCCACCACCGCAGAGACTTTGGGAGAGCATGACACACTCAAGCAACTCCAATAAATCCAGAACCCCCCAACACCAAGCAGCCAACGGTGTTAACACGCATACATGTACACGTCTATGCGCCACAGTAACCCCTATCCAGAACCTCCAAACACCAAGTAACCCTGTGGACGACTATCCATGGTGCATCCCTTGATCGTAATGTGTCATTAACTATCAACTACATAAGTCATAGATGGATGTACAGTATTGGGCCCATACCTTTAATTCCAGACATTATTATCTTTATTGAATTTTTCCACAGTATAGTATCCCTTGTTAATAAGAACCCTTTTAATATAAGTTTCAAAAGTATGTACAGGTAGGTTAACAATATTCTCAGGAATTGTATTAAAAAAGCAAACGCCACCTATGTATGTATTAACATTGTGTATGTCACTGTTTTTAACAAATAAACTTAGGTTTTTACGTACATACAGTAAGCACGCGTAAATATACTGTTAGATTATTTTGCTTTGTGTGATTAATTTTAATAAAAATAAATGTATAAAAGGTTGATCAATTGATAAAATACATGAATAATGATTGGTAATTTTCATTTATTAATTGAGTGATGTGTGAAATCATATTGTATGTAGTTTTACACAATGTATTAAATATGTAATCATATCTGTAGTCTAAATGTGTATTTCAAAGATTAAAAACAGTTCTGTTATAATGTAAATATAAATGGCGTGTTTCTGGTGTGCTAACTGACCGCCCCACCCGATCGTGTTGTTTGTCACTACAAATAAAAAGGGTTGGCTCGAGAGAGCCGGCTCAGTTGTGAATTCGAATTGCAGCCTACTGGTTGTATTAACTGTGTTGCGCAATAAAATCAATGAAAGTATATAGTGTACTAAAAGGAATAAAGTGACGCTGCCGAAATTAATGAGTATACAGTTTGTGAATAGCTTACGAATCTTAGAAATGCTTAAAGGCTTATTTGTGTTTTCACTATACTTTATATCTCGTAAAAGTTGTGATATTTTTGTGATTCTAATAAAACATTGAAAAGAGCGTATGCTAGAGAGTTTCTTTCGCCGTTTCTTCTCGCTAGAACGCCACTTTGATTCCGAAACGGTTGTAGTTTATAGACATTTCATATCCATTTTTAAAACTTACTTCAGACTTTTATTTATATATCCTATCATCAGAATACCAACTTACATTTTCATATTTATTATATCCTAAAAGCTAAAAATACTAAGAAGCTACAGTAAGTATATTAATTTTTTTAATGAGGTCACGAAGAAAATCATGTCGTGATAAGGTATACTATCACGACATGATTTTCTTTATATTGATCTAATTGCTCTTTTTTGAAGTATAAAAATAGTTTCTATATCAGCCGCCCTTCCCCACAATAAAATACCATATGACATAAGGGAATGGAAATAACTAAAGTATATTAACCCCGCAGTTTCTATATTAGTAAATTTTCTGACAGCATAAGCGGCGGAGCTAAGTTTTCGAGTTAAGACAGAAATATGATTACTCTTTATGTTAAAATAGAATTTCACTTAAAACATTCTGTACACACGCAGCTTACTCAACACTTAGTATGGAACTGCACTGAGGAGACTGTGTCACTAAGTAGAGCGCTAGTTATTGCGCTCCTATGAAATGAATTTAGAACAAAGACTAGAGCTAAAATCAACGAGTGTGAAATTAAACCTTCGACACAGTCTCACACGTAAAACAGAAGATTTTGTATGAAAAATTAGCAAAATGTGGAGCGCCACTCCTGGGCTATGTTGCCAGCTTGCCCCTACCTTCGGTCCTAGTATTTTTTCGCTACGCCGACGGCGTGGCGCCGGAGCGCTGTTGTCGCTCTTATCACAACAAATGTTTTATTCGTGCGCGAGTTTTTAATTAACAAATTAAATAAGTACATACCTACATAAACAGTTTTTTTTATTGTCTAATAAGTGACTATACACCTATTCAAAATTGTCACGAGTCGCCTCTGCTTGCAAAGCGATCGTTGAGACTAGACACTTGTAAAGCGATCGTTGAGAGTAGATAGTTGTTAAGCAATCGTTGATAGTAGATACCTGTAAAGCGATCGTTGTAGTAGACACTTGTTTAGCAATCGTTGAGAGTAGATACTTGTAAAGCGATCGTTGAGAGTAGATACTTGTAAAGCTTTCTTTTAGAGTAGACACTTGTAAAGCATTTCCTTTTTGACTCGGTTCAACGACGGGCTGTGAGAATCGTCGACGATTCCAAACTCAATAAGTCTTAGAAAGACTATGCCTCTCTCTGTGTGTTCTACCGATTGTACAACAGCATGTGATCTGAGGAATTGTTTGAAATGATGCAAGGTAATTTAGGTATGGATAATGCCATAATATTACCTAATGGTAATACTGCAGGGCACTTCCTTTAGGTCTGGATAATACCCTAAGATTAACTAATGGTGATGCTGCAGGGCAATTATTTTAGGTATGGGTAATACCGTAAGATTAACTAATGGTATTACTGTAGGGCACTTCCTTTAGGTATGGGTAATACCGTAAGATTAACTAATGGTATTACTGTAGGGCACTTCCTTTAGGTATGGATAATACCATAAGATTAACTAACGGTAATACTGCAGCGCAATTCCTTTAGGTATGGTTAATACCATAAGATTAACTAATGGTAAAACTGCATGACACTTTCCTTGGGTATGGGTAATACCATAAGATTAACTGATGGTAATACTGCAAGACACTTCCTTTAGGTATGGGTAATACCATAAGATTAACTAGTGGTAAAACTGCATGACACTTCCCTTGTGTATGGGCAATATAATAAATAAATAAAATAAAAAGCCTTTCATTTCCAGTTTTACAAATTAAAAAAACAACTTATCTTTATCTATACTTTCATCTATATCTTTACTTTTATTATATAAAAAAATATTTACATTTTTAGATATTTTGTTGTTTCACTGGAACCCCTCTCAGGTAAAGACCTCCTCCAAAGTTTTCCATTTCTCCCGGTCTTGAGCTATTTTTTGCCATTATGGGCCGGCAATTTTTTTAATATCATCTTCCCATCTCGCAAAAGGTCTTCCTGTATAGCTTTGCCCGATGGGCCTTTCCACAAAGTAATTGTTTTTGTCCACCTACCGTTGACCGGCCCATTTCCACTTCAGTCTTTGGCTGTAGCTGAGAGCAGCTATTGCTTTTGTTTTTGATCTTATTTTAGTGTGTTTTATCTTCTGTATTTTCTAAATGTTTAACATGCTTCGTTTCAAACCTCGCTGAGATATTATTATTTTATTTTTTACTTTGTTGGTGAAGGTCCATGTCTGACGTGCATACGTCAGACAAGGAATGAGGCATGAGTCCAAAACCCTTTTCTTAAGTTTGATAGGCATTTTGCTTTTAAATATTTCCTTGTAACTCCAGTATTTATTCCAAGTATTTTTCACTCTTCTCTCTACTTCTAGTTCATTGCTATCTCTGTTGAATCCCATTTTTTTCCTAGATATACATATTTATATACATATTAAAATTTTTTGTTTCCGATTGTTTTTTTGGTTTTTTCAAGTTGGTCATGACTTTGGTCTTTGCGATATTCATTTCTAAGCCTACTTGTCTGCTTGCTTTATGTAGTGTCTAACATGTATTGTATTTGTAGGCAAAACCAAGTCGTCTGCAAATCTTAAGTGGTTTAGGTATTTGCCTTGGATATACAAACCTCGGTTTTTCCAGTCTAATTTGTTTATGATGGATTCTAGTACTGCAATAAAAAATTTTGGGGACAAGGGGTCGCCTTGTCTGACTCCTCTCTTGACTGAAGAGCTTGGGCCTGTAGTTTCTAATTTCACTATACTTGAGCTGTTCCTGTATAGATGTTTCAGTATGGTTATGTATTCTTGCTCTACATTTTGGGCTTTTAGAGTGTCCCATATACTTTCATGTGAAATCGTGTCGAAAGCTTTTTGGTAGTCAATAAATGTGATGTAGGGTCTCTGTTGTTCTTGGTATTTTTCAATTATCAACTCTAATGTATGGATGTGGTCTATTGTAGAAAAATTCTTTCTAAATCCCTCTTGTTCAATAGGTTGATGTTTTTCAAATGTTGGACTTATTCTTTGATTTATTATTGTAGAGAAACGTTTATATATACTTGGCAAAAGGCTGATCGGCCTGTAGTTGCTTATGTCCTTGGGGTCTCCTTTTTTGTATAGTAAAATAATATTGGATTCAGACCATTGAGATGGTGTGACACCGGTTTCTAATATCAAATTAAATAATTTTGCTAATGCAGCCGCTAGTATGAAGCATGCGGTTTTTATGGCATCGTTAGTGATATTATCTGATTCTGGACTTTTGTCTGGGTTCAATATTTTTATTGTTTCAATAATTTCTGTGCAATCTATTGGTTTTATGCAGGATCTCGGCATGTCAGGGCCGATGTCTTCATATACAATATGGTTAGTGTCTCTGGTTAGGTCTGGCGCACTATAAAGTTTTTTGTAAAAGTTTGTGGCGATGTTAATTATATCTGTGCGGTTATAAGAAATTTTGTCTAACTCTTTGAAACTATCAATCCATGCTTTATTTGTCCGTAGTTCTTTGTATACTTTTTTCAGACTTCCCTTTTGTTCTAGATGTTTCTGAATGATGTTTGTTCTATGGCTCTTATAATCTTTTATTTATTTATTTACTTCAATTTGTAATCTATTTCGTTTCTGTATTGACCATTCGGAGACTGCCATGTCCACTTTCTTTTCTCATTTTTCTTGTAGAAGGTGTTGATTATAGCTAGCTTTTATTTCCATGGCAAAGTCAATAAACCTTTGACCTCGTGCGTTTCTGATTCCATACCCATACTCTTTCATTATTAAGTATTAATCTTTTTGGGGTGTGCCAATTTTGGAATTGAAGTCTCCCATCAAAATAAGATCTTCGTATGCTTTATCCATTGCCTCGTAGACAGTATCATAGAAATTATTTACTTTCTCCTCTTCTGCGGTTTCTGTAAGGGCATATACTTGTATGATGGAGATCTTCTTTCCAGGTATTTTCAAATTGAGCAGAGCGACACGTTCAGAGAAATCAATGTAACATTCCACATATTGTTTTATGTATTTTTGTATTACAGAACCGACTCCATATTTACCCTGTGTTTGTCCTGTACTGCAGAGAATAAATTCATTGTATTCTTCTATGTTATTTCCGAGGCGCCGAACTTCTGACATGCCTATTATATCGCATTTTATATGTGCTAGTGCTGTTTCTAGTTCCATTATTCGTTCGTATGAAAGCAGAGTTCTAAAATTATAGGTTAAAATGTAGACTTGATATTTTTTTTCTTTTTACAAATTTTTCATGACCTCTTGGTGATGTCTTTGGAGGGTTTTGGTCATATTCTTCGACGATGACCAACCGGCTTGGAAGATGGGTTTGGTTTTTGTTACTGGTTTTTGTATGTGATTCATGTGAGAGGGGGCGGTGGTTGCTATGCGTTTAAATTTTTCTTTTCCTGCTGATTAGACACATCATTTAAGTGTTTCGTAGTTAAGAAATTAAGCATGCCTGGTTTTAAAACTCCTTCTGACAAACTGGAACTTTTATATGGTGCGGCAGTTTTATTCTTCTTGTTGCCTTGCGTTTCTTTTCCAGTTTGTGCGGGGTGGTTATTTTCTGGGGATATTGAGAGCAATCTCTTGTTGTTGTTTGTTGTGTTTGTATTTTTGCCTAATATTATAATTTTGTCGTACTTTATTATAGCTAAATTTCCTTTTTCTCTCTCTCTATCTTTATTTGATCTTGTAAATCTTTCCTTTTCTCAAGTACATAATGTGGATAGTCCTCTTTCATGTAGTATGCTGTATCATTTAGGGCTATTTTCTGCTTAAAAATATCTATTTTTATGCCTTATGTGGAAAAAGTAACGATTGTTGGTCGAGGTCTTTCTCCTTTCCTTCCTAGTCTCTTCACTTTCTGTATGTCCCTTGGTTCAAGTTCTGTAGAAAAGTATTTTTTTATAAATTCAATCATGTTTCTTTCCAAATTTGAATATGAAGTTTCTGTTTCTTCTATTCCGAAAAAAACAACATTTCTTTGCCTTGCATTTTTCTCTAGGTAGTATAATCTCTTCTCTGGTTTTCCATTTTTTCTTTTAGATTTTCGTAATTTTCTTCTGAAGCCTTGAACTTTTCTTCCAATATTTCGTTTATATTTAGCGTAACTTGTTCGGTGACCTATTCTCCGCTTTGCAAGATCGTAGTTCTTGCTCTGCGATCTCATTTTGAATTTTTCTGAGTTCTTTCATAATTTTTTGTTTTGGTACTAGTAATGCCCTCTAGTGGGTTTTCTCAAAACTATTTGTTTGATCGCCCTCTGGTAGCTTATTTTGAACCTACTAAGACTATGGTAGTCAGGTAAAACGACTTGGTTGTTTTGGTTCTCGCAGATGTTCACAGGTGGCGTTGTCTTGTGTTCACATACATATTTTGCTAATTCATCATGTAGAATTTTAGGTTATAAATATTTTTTTTCTTTTAGCACTGTCTTCTATTTCTCTGTTTAGCGCTGTTCTACTTTTTAGATAGAAAATCCGCATAGTATAGTGTTCATACTGCAGAATTGTTCGGTAGGTAACAAGAAAACTGTCCTTGCACGCAATTGTTTATCCCTGATTTTTGTACTCAACCACGCAATATATCACTGTTTCCACAATATATGTTGATATTCGGGTGTTTTTTTCTTCACTTTCACGTTTTTAGGGATTAGAAAACACTTATTTTTATTTAAAATCGTAAATAACCACAGAGTCGAAGTAGCGCCCTTCCATAAGATTAACTAATGGTAATGCTGCAAGGCACTTTCTTTAGGTATGGGTAATACCATAAGATTGACTAATGGTAATACTGCAAGAAAATTTCTTTAGGTATGGGTAATACCGTAAGCTTAACTAATGGTAATACTGCAAGGAAATTCCTTTAACCTCCTGACTATTCAAGGTACTTTTTTCTGAATTTTAACGTAAAACTTTGATATATTGAAAATGAAGACACTTGTATATGGGGAAAAATAGTAAAAAATCCTTAGTCAGAAAATCTAGTTTTCCTCTGTGTCATTTATATAGGACAAGAGCAGAGTTTGATGTTGTACTTTGTATAGGAGATAGCTTTCTGCACAGAAATAAAATAATATTGTGCCGATATATTCATAGTATGAGAAATGAAACTACTTTAGATTTGAGAAAACATATTTATTACTTTGAAATATAAAAAAAAAACAGTCTCAGAAACTGTAAAACAACAAAATAGCCTAATTCCTGGCAAACACTTATAAATCAACGTCAATTGACATAAATCGTGAATGAAAAAAAAAAACAGTTTCATAATATTTGGAAAATAACATCTATCAAATAAATTTAAACTTAAATCTAAATTCAGTCAGTGACTTATCTTTAAAAAGGCCATCTTAGTTAGCAAAAAACATAGGTTTACTATTTTAATGAACATCACGCTCATGAAAAACAGTGAAACACTTCCTATTCGGTACAAAACAAAGAATACAGCCTGAGTTACGGCAACGAGCTTGTTTTAGTCCATAATCGGGAAAGTGGGCTGCTTTTTGCTGTCTTCTTTGTACTGATGGTAAAGGCACTATAAATGCCTAATGTTTTTTATGTTGTGGCAGTAGTTCGTCGAGTTCTATGGATCACTCTCTCCATCACTGCATTCTTCTATCCATTTGCATCCTAAATTCAGCTTATATTCTCTCAATTGTTCAATTTTTATGTTTTTATCCACTGATCACTTTTTCTTTTTGTTACATAAACCAAGAGTTTACTACTGTCAAATCAAATAAATGAGAAACGACGCTAATGGCCCAGTTTTTGGTGCGATTTCTAGATGGGCAAACAGAAAGCATGCGATCTGTCAAATCAATGCCGCCCATATTCTTATTATACATGGACAACTTCGGGTCTTTGAACGCGTTTGTTAGATTAGATATAGTTATCACCTGTGAAATTTATGATAATAAGGTAATAAGTAAATAATAATATTATAATATGTTAATATTGTAATGGTCATTAATTTAAAATAGTGCAGACACGCTGACGCGTGACGCACGTGGTGTTCTTGTGAAATAAAAAAGGACTGAAACGACACCCGCGTTGCTGGTGATGGTTGGGATGGACAGATAAGTCACCTATATAACGCACTGTCTATCCCTCAAATGGCATTCTTGTTCATTCCGCCGCACTGGTCGCATCAGGTCGTTACGCTGCCGAAACTGAGTGAGAATTCAGTATTGAAAAACATTTCAGTGAAGTACAATTGATTGTGTAACTTGTTTGTAGAAGATTATATTTTATTGTGTGTTTAAAATTATGTATATTTGTTATAATATAAATTTTAAATTAATATTACGTAAGTATTACCTAGCTGAGAGTTTAAGCTCTTTGTGGCATTTGGCTGGACCAGTCAATAAGGTCCTTAAATAATTCTTCTTGCAGTTTGTGAATAGCTTACGAATCTTAGATACTTAAAGGCTTATTGTGTTTCTTCTCGAAACTTAGATTTAATAAGTAGATACTTTATATCCCATAAAATTATTATTTTATATATTATTATTATTTATATATCCTATCATCAAAATACCTACCTACATTATCATATCTATATACCTTGAAATCTAACACGTTCATAAGTTTTTCGTTGTTTCGACCACCGTCCGTACTCGTCTGTATTTTCATTACAGTACCGAGATGACAACATTAGTACGGCTGTATTATAAAGCCACATTGTGGCTGCAAATTTTTCATCACTGCGGATTCGTACATCACTCGTTCCTCGGGGCTGCTTCTTAAAATCTCTTTCATCAATGAAGAGAGGTAGGGCAATGCAAGTACTCACTCGAATAAGCCACCCGAACAACTAAAGCAGGGCATAGCGAGTACTTGCTCGAATGAGCGGCCCGAACTGGGGAAGTACCTCCACCTTACAGAAAACCGCGGCCATAATAACAATAACATTGAGTAGTGTTGTGTTCCTGGCGGTGAGTAAGGTTGCCAGAGCTCTTTGAGGATTCGCTGCGCGGACAGCGGAGGACCGATGGTGCTTGTTGCTGTCATGCTCGGCGTAGACGCGGCGTGCTGGTTCAGCGGTCAGGGAGACCTGATGAAACGGCTGACTGCTGGCCGACCGCAGGTTGAACGGGATCCCGAACCCAGGGATCACTTAATCTCCGCCCTGAGAGGCTGATCCGCCAGCCTGTGTAAAGTATCTGAAGTGGTAGTCGTGCCGGAGAAGGAGACCGGAGTGGACCCGGCTACTACAACAGAGGGGGATCAGGGGCCCTTCCGCCCGCCGTGCAAGCAACCGTATCAACTGTGGCGAGCTTCGGCAGTCCTAGAACCGCACCTTTTGTCCTCTAAGCTGTCTGTGCAGTGAATCCTCATCCTTAGTCTTAGTAACTTTCTTTATATATTATGGCCATGAGAACGAAAAAGAAAAGAGTTTGTACAGCGGCTACTCCATCCACATATAATGTGGATTTTTGCAACCATCTCGAGACTGCACAGCCGACCATTCTTTTTCTAACGGAGACGCAGATATCCTGCCCGGCCGACACATCTTACCTTCACTATCCCAGCTACAAACTCGAACACAATTTTATGAGTCTTGCCGGTGTATGTATGTTCGTCCGGTAGGATATCTGCTGTCGCCGCCTTCATAGCCTTGAAGACTGAGACCTGTCAATATTGTGGGTGCGCGTAGATTACTCGTATCTATGCGTGCCTATACAGGTCTCATAGCGGTGACACGGACGTAACTTGACTCTTCACGCACCTGAGTTTGACGACTGACAAAGTTCTAGAGCAATATCCCACAGCAGAACTAGTTATTTTGGGAGACTTTAACGCCCACCATCGTGAGTGGCTCGGTTCTCGAACCAATAACTATGCTGGGATATCTGCTCATGAATTTGCTCTGACCTATGGATTCTCTCAGCTCGTACTTTCTCCAACGAGAATTCTAGATATAGAGGAACATACGAGCTCCTTACTGGACCTTCTGCTGACTACTCGTCCGGATGGATACTCCGTCTCAGTCGATGCGCCTCTTGGCTCCTCGGACCACTGTCTCATTCGGACTCAAATGTCATTCTCACAACCCGATCCATCTGGGCCAACTAATTGGCGTCGTGTGTGGCACTATAAGTCGGCAGACTGGGATGGATTGCGAGAATTTTACGCATCGTACTCGTGGAGGCAGATCTGCTTTAACTCCATATGCGCAGCTGCAGTCACTGAGACAATCCTTGCTGGTATGGAATGCTATATTCCTAACCCGCGAGTAGCTGCCGGCGTCAAAAAACGACCGTGGTTTAATAGGTCTTGCAGAAAAGCTAAAATTCTTAAGCAAAATGCATATGAGGCTTGGACCACGGCTCGTTATAATAAGGATCCGAATATTTCTGAGTTAAAACGCAAATTAAATGCTGCCTCGAGGTTCAGTAAGAAAGCAACTGCCAGAGCAAAATTCCAATTCATCGGCAAAATAGGTGGGCGACTTGCGAGCTATCCTTCTGGGAGTCGTGCTTTCTGGTCGCTTGCCAAAGCTGCCGAAGGGAACTTCTGCCAGTCGTCGTTACCACCACTGCGAAAGACCGATGGTGACTTGGCCCATAGTGCTAAAGAGAAAGCCGATCTACTGGGCAGTCTCTTTGCCTCGAACTCGAATATGAACGATGAAGGCGCTGTACCACCTACTATACCGTGGTGCGGTAAGTCCATGCCGGAAATCTCCATAACGCAGCGGGAGGTCAGGCGGGCGTTGCTTTCTCTAGACGTTCATAAGTCGAGTGGGCCAGACGGTATACCAGCAGTGGTGCTTAAGCAGTGTGCTCCTGAGTTATGTCCTGTACTCACGCGCCTCTTCGCGCTTTCCTACCACACTAGGCAATTTCCGTCTACATGGAAGACTGCGAATGTGCACCCGGTGCCCAAAAAGGGCGATAGATCAGATCCATCGAATTACAGGCCTATCGCTATTACCTCTCTCCTCTCTAAGGTGATGGAGCGTGTGATCAACACACAGCTTCTAAGATACCTAGAAGTACACGATCTGGTCAGTGACCGTCAATATGGCTTTCGCCACGGTCGCTCGACTGGTGACCTTCTAGTGTATCTCACACACCGATGGGCACTAGCCATTGAGAGTCAGGGGGAGGCATTGGCATGTAGCCTGGACATAGCGAAGGCGTTCGATCGGGTCTGGCACCGCGGTCTTCTATCGAAGTTGCCATCTTACGGAGTGCCCGAGGGTTTGTGCAAATGGGTGGCTAGCTTTTTGTCCGGCAGACGCATACAAACTGTAGTTGACGGTAGTTGCTCTGATAGCATGGACATTAATGCTGGTGTCCCGCAAGGCTCTGTGCTGTCTCCTACGCTGTTTCTACTGCATATCAATGACATGTTGGACATCAACAACATACATTGCTATGCAGATGACAGTACTGGAGACACTTTTTACACGGGTCGTGCAAACATCCCTCGTTCCCTTGTGGAGGAAAACCGCGGAGAACTTGTGTCTCAAATCGAGACCACACTGTCCCAGGTCTCTGACTGGGGACGGGTAAACTTGGTCCGATTCAACCCTACAAAGACACAAGTGTGCGCGTTCACCGCTAAGAAAACTCCATTCACTGTGGTCCCACAATTCCAGAACACTCCCCTCTCCATCTCCAAGAGCATTGGGATCCTTGGTGTCGACATCTCCAGCGATGTTCAGTTCCGAGATCATTTACAAGATAAGGTAAAGCTGGCGTCCAAAAAACTTGGTGTACTCAACAGAGCGAAGCAGTACTTCACGTCGGGGCAAAGGTTGTTACTTTACAAGTCGCAAGTTCGGCCCCATATGGAGTACTGCTGCCATCTCTGGGCAGGTGCACCCGGATACCAGCTTGACCCTTTTGACTCGGTTCAACGACGGGCTGTGAGAATTGTCGACGATCCCAAACTCACTTGCGGTATCGAGCCCTTAAGTCTGAGGAGAGACTTTGCCTCACTGTGTGTGTTCTACCGCTTGTACAATGGGTTGTGTTCTGAGGAATTGTTCGAAATGATGCCCACGGCTACTTTCTACCATCGCACCGCTCGCCATCGGCAGGGAATTCATTCTCACACTTTAGAACCTAAATGGTCGCGTACAGTGCGGTTTCAGAGAAACTTCCTCCCGCGAACGCTTAAGTTGTGGAATGAGCTCCCTGCCAAGGTTTTCTGCAAGGACTACAGTATGGAGTTCTTCAAGAAAGAAGTTATTAGATTTCTGAAGGGTCGGCAACGCGCAAGTGATACCCCTGGTGTTGCAAGCGTCCATAGGCTACGGTGACCGCTTACCATCAGGCGGGCCGTAAGCTTGTTTGCCAGCTTAGTGGTATAAAAAAAAAAAAAAAAAAAAAAAAAAAACATTACCATCGTTATACCAAAATACACTTCTAATTCTTTCCTTGTAAGACCTAATGTTTTCCCTTTCAGTAAGACTTCTGTCCTGTTCGTGCAATCTACTACTGTGTCTAGAATGTCGACATCAATGTATTGCTGAATAAATTCGAAATATTCCCAACTAGCTTTGTCTTTTGGAATTTAAGCCGGTTGTTGAAGATGTCGGTAGCTCCAAGTGTTTTCCGATCCAACGTTGACGAACGTACATTCCTTGATCGCAGCAATCCACGCCTCCCACCTCGTCTCCCACGTGTACGAATCCGACCTGGCCGTTCTAAATTTATTGACAATACTGGCGATGCTTGTGCAATGTCAACTGATTGGTCGTCATCCAAAGAACTCTGGGAAGAACTTTCTGAATTTGCGTCGCGGTCATTTTGTGGACCAAAATTATCATCAGATACTTCAGAACCACCCTCGAAATCTGATTGATTCAAAACATCGGCAATATTGTCTTAGAGGGTGTGGGTTCGATTCCCGCATTGGACAAACATTTATGTGATAAAAAACATTTGTGTTTGTCTTGAGTCTGGGTGTATTTATGTATAATATGTATGTATTTACAAAAAAAAGTAATATATCTATATGTATCTGTATCCGTTGTCTGGTATCCATAACACAAGCTTTGCTTACTTTGGGGCCAGACGTCGCTGTGTGTAATGTCCAAAAATATTTATTTATTATATTTATTTTATTTACTATACCTAGGACATTGGCAGTGTATGCAATTAAAAAATAATAGTCTGACATTGTACTATACACAGAACATCTAAGTACCACATGTTGTGGAATAAGGAAAACTAATCTATTTCGAAAAATCTTACAAAACTTATTACGTTAGTCAATCTACACTACTTTCAAAACCTTCTTTTCAACAGAATTTACAGTGATTTCCATGATTAAACTTGATTTTACTTACCGGCCCTTGGGCATAAACGCTCCACTGGTCGACGCCATTTTGCTAAAAACGACAGGTGTCACAGACTCAAGGTACTTTTAGTTTGTTTGGCGTCTAAAATATAGATGTAAATAGTAATTTCACTGCAAAGAAGTCTAATAACTGCCAAATTTTTTTTTAGTTGATGTACTTTGTGTAGTACAAGGGCGGTCAGGAGATTAAGTATGGGTAATACCATAAGATTAACTAATGGTAATACTGCATGACACTTCCCTTGGGTATGGGTAATATCGTAAGATTAACTAATGGTAAAGCTGCAAGGCACTTTCCTTAGGTATGGGTAATACCATAAGATTGACTAATGGTAATACTGCAAGGAAATTCCTTTAGGTATGGGTACAACTATAAGCTTAACTAATGGTAATACTGCAAGGAAATTCCTTTAAGTATGGGTAATACCCTAAGATTATCTAATGGTAATACCCAGGGCAATTTCCTTAGGCATGAGTAATACCATAAGATGAACTAATGGTAATACTGCAAGAAAATTCCTTTAAGTATGGGTAATACCATAAGATTAACTAATGGGAATACTGCATGATACTTCTATTAGGTATGGGTAATACCATAAGATTAACTAATGGGAATACTGCAAGGCACTTCCCTTAGGTATGGGTAATACTATAAGATTGACTAATGGTAATACCGCATGGCACTTTCCTTAGGTATAATACCATTAGATTAACTAATGGTACTACTGTAAGTCACTTCATTTAGGTATGGGTAATACAATAAGATTAACGAATGGTAATACAGCAAGGAAATTCCTTTAAGTATGGGTAATACTCTAAGATTATCTAATGGTAATACCCAGGGCAATTGCCTTAGGTATGAGTAATACCATAAGATGAACTAATGGTAATACTGCAAGAAAATTCCTTTAAGTATGGGTAATACCATAAGATTAACTAATGGGAATACTGCATGATACTTCTATTAGGTATGGGTAATACCATAAGATTAACTAATGGGAATACTGCAAGGCACTTCCCTTAGGTATGGGTAATACAATAAGATTAACGAATGATAATACAGCAAGGAAATTCCTTTAAGTATGGGTAATACTATAAGATTAACTAATGGGAATATTGCAAGGCACTTCCCTTAGGTATGGGTAATACTATAAGATTGACTAATGGTAATACCGTATGGCACTTTCCTTAGGTATAATACCATTAGATTAACTAATGGTAATACTGTAAGGCACTTCCTTTAGGTATGGGTAATACAATAAGATTAACGAATGGTAATACTGCATGGCACTTGATTTAGGTATGCGTAATACCAGAATATTAACTAATGGTAATACTGCATGGTATTTCTCTTATGTATGGGTAATACCATACGATTAAGTAATGGTAATACAGCAGGGCACTTTCTTTATGTAGCAAAGTAGCATCAATGCGCGCTAAGTGTTGGCTTTTGGCACAGGTATAGTTGAAGGGACAGAAAAGAAGATAATATCTGTGATAGTTCATCGTTGGGAAGAAATCCCACGGCGATAATCGAATTCTGTACCGGCAAAGCCGCGGCATAGAGCTAGCGAGCTATACTTTTAGTACACGATAATCCCAACGCCTATCTTAAGAGGGAGATGCTATCTGACTTGACGCGTCACTCATATGAGATAGCGCCGGTGTCACTCGCCGTGACAGAGTGACACCTGTCACACATATCCTGTCGAGTGCTGCAGGTTTATGCGATAATTTCAACCGCCAACTAGTATTTACCCGCAGCTTCGCTCAGCGCCGTTCCTTTCTCTAATAAGTGATAATATTGTCCAATAATGTATAATGATGATGAGAAATTCTCGATGTGGATAAAAAGCATTCTATGTTGGTTATATTGTTTTACGATGTAAAGGAATAGTGCCCTGCGGTTTTATTCCGTCATTCGAGATAAAGTCTTCATAATGGTAAGCGGTCACCGCCGTCTATACAATAACTTGTTTCTTGAAGAACTCTATGATGTATTGCTTATAGAAAACTTAGTACTAAAGTAACATTTGTTAAGTAAAGTTGCCCCCTCCACGAATGAGCCACAAATCACAACATCTAAAACTATAAATTTAAAACTTGTTATCTTTCCGAACAAAACCGATGTTGGCCGAAGTGCTTCGTTCGTGCTTCATCGGAGTTTATTTTTTAAAATATTTCATATCATTGACATCTTGCTTTTGGAATCATTGGCGAACGCTGTTATTCAGTTTTCTAACATTTCAAATACTTAAAAAAAAAATACTCCGCAACATTGCAAAAGTAATATGCAGTAATATGCTTATAAAAAGAAGATAATGTTGCTGTTTATCATTTTTATTCCAATAAGTTAACAAAATAAAAAAATTAGAAACGTTGTAGAAAAGTTAAAATAATTATCTTGCGAAAACCAAGTTGTGGTTATTTTTGTACAAAACTTTTGTTAGCAATGTGACAGTAATTTCATACCATTATGTTTTTTTAAAAAAACTTCGCTTCGATGTTGCGCTCCTAACATCACACTTACTGTATTGCGATCATCTCAATAAGTTTTTGAGTTATACTGCTGCAAAGTTCATTTATAAGCTTTCATATGTATCATTGCAGTTACATCAATTATTAAGTTGCGATGAGGTTCAAAGTCAAGATAAAATGCAAGTTCTTGTCATGTTCCAGCTATGTCAAGTCTGAAACTTGCAAATGTGCGATATATAAACCTACTAAAAATTTCTATAAGTTTTATGTTGAGTCGGTATATATAATTTGAATTATCTATGTATAAATGAGTGTGGATGCATATGTACTGATTAAAAAAACGAAAAAAGAAACCGTAACTTTCTAGCTTCACAGCTGTTGGATAGTTGTAAACCGAAATTAAGATCTTGTTCAGATCTATCGCTTATGTAGAGAAAAGAAACTACTATTTACCATCATAATTGGAGATGTGAGAGATGGAGAGATACTTGGTTTCATAGGTAGTAATAAAAACTTTTCCGCTCAGAAATATTCCAAGTAAGGAAATAGTATAACATATACTTGTATACAGCTTTACTCAAAAACGGAGGGGAAAGAAATCAGACATATAATATGAATATAAACATATAACACTTAGTTTAGTGGTAAAAAAAGTTAAAAATTCAAAATGTCGAAGATTGGTTTATGTTAAATGTTATGGTATTTATATTCAGGCAGTTATTAAAAGAAAATCAAATTACAGAATTAAATTGAACATAAAAAATAAGATGAAAAACTTGAGTTCCCGCGTTCCTGCCTTTATTTCTTTTTAATCCATCGACCGCGGCGTCTTGACTCTTGAGAGCGAGGTCCATCGACACTGGCCACTTCGATATTTCAAAAAAAGGAAAAAAATCTTGTAGCCACTATTTGTGTGCGAATGCGTGCTTTATAACCTCAGAACAATAACTAAAGCTTATTTATTGTTCTGAGTTTTAAACAAAGAAAAACGTTTATAAAATGACTGTCACCATCTGTCCTGAAAAGTGTTTTTTTTTTATTTTTTATCAGCAATAAGAATATAAATTTGTTTGTTCCAGAGTCTCTTTATTTAGTTTTTTTAAGTCTTGATATTTAGTTACATTATCATGTTTCTTTCTTGTTACGTTATCTGACAGCACACCAATATTGTTACGTTATCTGACAGCACACCAATATCGATGAGATAAACTTTATTTTCCTCTTTTTCATATAAATAATGTCTGGTCTGTTGTGTTAACTCTTACATCCGTTTGAATGTTGATTTCCGCTAGTATTTTTGCATTATCATTTTCAACTACCATGGGCTGTAACATTTAATGTTGCCACCATAGATTATAAGAAATTTTCGTTTTTTCATAAGTGTATATATTTTACAATGTTATTATGTCTCAAGAAATTTTCGTTTTTGACCAATACTCTTTTAACACAACAACAACAACAACACTTCACAGCCTGATGTAATAATATGAATATTCTCTTCTTTTTGTGACATAATCTTCAACTTTTGTCAATATCTTTCCTATGTATATCTTTATTTATTTGGCGTTTAGTAACAGATTGATCCTGAATAGCGAACATCGTGTATTCTAGATTTCCGAATATTTGTCTTTTTTAACCATTTAAATTATTGCTTCATATCAAAGTTAACATTATTTATTACCTATCTTATAAATTGCCCTTGCATGTACTGGTTTCACTTTCCAATTATCTATTCTGTTACTTAGATTTTTTGCAGAATATCTTTAAAATCGAAGTACGAAATCTCTTCGGTAATATTCAATTTTTGTAAATAGCTTTTGCATGTTTTCTGTTTACTATATACAGTTTTCTAGCCTACCTACCGCCCGCGGCTTCTCTCGCATCGACTGTAAGATTTGGGCAGTTCTTTAATCAAAAAATTGTAAAGTTAACTTACTTTCACCTCCTCAGTTTGAATTTAAAAAGTGCCCCCAAAACCTACTGACAGTAAAATTGACCCGATCTCAAAATTTATTATTTCCATTACTACGTTCTTGTATATTTGAAAAATCCCTTTCTTATCCATATAAATCACTCCCTGTGGAATCTTCCATATTCAGTTGCTTTAAAAGCCTATTATTTTCCACTAAGTGTGAAATAACATTGAAAAAAAATGGTTAAATCTTAAGCGTCCAGTTATTTTGCTACGCATCTCCTCGCGGCTAACAAACGTCAAAGACACCCTTAGGTGTATCAAAAAACATCGTTAAGAACGTTCCCGATTTCAATAGCCTTGAGCATTTGTGTTTCCCCTTCCCCACTAATCCCCCCGGGTCCCCTTTAGTTCTTTACAAAAACTTAGCCACCTAGTGGAAGTGCCCAGCACTTCAGTTACAACGCCATAGAATATTTAGGCTGGGCATCAGTTTGTCACAAATGGCAATTTTAAATTTCATAATATAATTAACAATTTTATTTTTGGGATATTTTTAGGTTTAGGACCCAGGATATATTCGATTTCTGGAACAAAGTACCATATACTTTGATTTGAGAATGAAGAATAAAGCAAAAAGCGACACCATTACTTCACAGCCATGCATGCATGCATGTACGGATTACTATATGACCTTTTTGAGGCTTCGTGCACATTTTAATATCATCATGCGAAAGTGTATCTTTGTCAGTTGGGCTCAACCTCTGAGGCGATTATAATAAAACTTGATGAGATGAGAACATAGCTACTTAAAAATGTCAAGTGTGCGTCGAATAAGCCTAGACAGGGTAAGCAAGAAATACAAACAGATTTTCACAAATATGTGCTAGTTACGATTAAGATAGGTACGTATAAGATCAAATTAAATTTATATTAAAGATTGGATCATAGAAACATGCATTTGATTAAAATATAGTCAAGAATTTATTTTAACAATCTTTATTACTATGGAATTATATCTACAATATAAATTTCAGATATTAAAAAGTACAAAAATGTGAGCAAAAATAGGAAAATGGACTGCTAATGGTCAATCCGATCGTGACGTTAAAGTCTTCGAAAGCAAAGAAGTTAGCAGATACACTTCTTATTATATTCCATCGGACACTTGAGTACAATAAAGTACCTACTTCTGGTTCTTTTGGTTTATTTTTATATTTATTTAAACACTTTATTGCAATAAAATACAAAAGGTAGACCTAATGCCATAGGCATTATCTATCAGTCGACCTTAGAGTCATGCAGAAAGCTTATGTAGGAGAGATTAATATCTTTTAAACATAGGATTTGAATACATAACTTAAATAAATACATAGACACATAAATACATGACAAATATATGTAAATTGAAATAAACATACATACACATATATTAATATATATTATATTAATACGTATTTAAATAGGTTCATAAATAATTATAGGTTCTACATATAATTCATTTGAAAGATATTTATTTGTATTAAGGTGAACCTAAATAGTTTTTGTATAGCGAATGCTTAAACTTATTTAGGTAAGGCGTTTTCTTTATATTATTAGGAATATAGAGATTTATTAAGCTTTGGCAAATTTGCGCCTTTTTTATGTTTGTAATAATTGATACCTATTACACTTATTTATAAATAAGCAGGTACTTATTCACAATGCAAACAAAAACGTCTTTTCACAAAAATAACAAACACAGTAATAATACGTCTTATCACAATATGTAGGTCAATAATATTAACTCAAATAAAAAAATGACCACAATTACCTAACATGGTACTAAAATATAATAATGCGTCTTTCCACAAATAAAAATGCGTCATTTCGCTGAATGTTACAGAAAAAAATTACAAAAAAAAACAAAATACTAGACATAAAAAAATGTTTTCACTATGTTGAAAACTTTTGTCGTAGCTACAAATCTTAGGAAAAAAGCGATAAGTGCTCTCAGCATAGAGGCCGCAACCATTTTGCCGCCCGTCGCCCGTGAAGGCTATTGCAACCAAAGAATTGTAAAATAATACAATTTTTGTATATATTATTTCCAAAAAAAACAAACGTTATTGAAAAAAACGTTCTAACATAATTGAAGAGCGCACTTCACTTTCACTTTCACATGTGTCTCAGTTTAAAATCGACACATCATACTCATTAGAAGGTTTTAGGATATTTCTATCAAAATATGCTACCTACATTTGGTTATTATAATTCAAAACCAAAAGTGTTATCAAAATATTGGTTTTAGAGAAACAAGGAGAATATATTAAGGAATAAAATATATTTTATAAGTTTTTAAATTTATTCGTTCCATTACTAATTCAAAAGTAATAAAATGGGATTAATAGCGTCGTTATTTGGCAACATACCTTTTTTCCCGACGTTTCGCCTGTGTTACACCAGCCTTCTTAGTGTGTCCTCGTCGGGAAAAAGGTATTTTGCCAAAAAACGACGCGTTTAATTCCGTTTTATTATTTTTAAATATATATTTTATTCAAAATTGTAAGTTATATATAGTTATGTCATATTTTATAGCATTTTAAAAATACGAAAACCGACGTTTATTTTCGGGAAGTCTCTTAACCTAACTCTTAGCTAATAAAAATGTATCAATGTAAGTGTATCTTTGGTTATTCAGCAAATCGGCAATTGGATTTCATCACGCAAAGAAACACCTAGAATATGTAGGTAGGTATCTGGTTAAAGTTGTGTTGTGTTGTGGTGTGGTGTGGTGTGGTGTGGTGTGGTGTGTTGTGAGGTGCAACTGTCGAAGAAGATGACTAAAATGTTCTGAGCTATGCCGGAGTATAAAGCGTTCTGCTATTTGTTTTTTACTTTTCTGCAATTTGCAGAAAGGAATATAGTTAGAGCTCTTTCAATTTAGTGAGATATTTTTAACATTTTTTCTAAAACGGGATACTTAATTGTAGTACCCAGAGCTTGAAAGGTTGAACATTATTCCCGATGTCTCTTGAGCAATCCAAAATGATTAGCAACCCTAGCTAAAAAGCTAGCAAATTAACAACAAATGCATTTAAAATTGTGACCTTTTATTAGATAATTTTAATAGCATTTAACAAACCCGTGTACAAAACTAATACAACAATCACAACATCGCAAAGTTATACAAAATCTGCAGGTATAGATGTAATATAAATATAGTTCTTTTCCCAGGGCAAATTAAAATAAAAGATTTCGATGAGTCTGTTCATTCAATTTATTAAATACTACCACTTTTCACAATTAAATATCTCGATTTTCTATGATTCCATAATAAATGTTACTTTTTGGTAATTTTCATGAATTGCCGTTTTGCCGTCTATCGATGTCATATTTTTTCGCAGTCGACTGTACCGCAGTAGTTCAAGTAAATATATTTGTCGTGATAAGGTGTATTTCCTTTCACCTGAGTCTAGCAAACCAATGCCATCACCGGCTTTCAACTACCAATAAAATTAGGCTCAATATGGCGATAATGACAATTCCAACGTAGGAAAATATAGCCAATTTGATGATGTAAACATTTGTAGGTAAAACGAAGATGGTTACCTGAAACGAGGGTCTGAGATAGGTACTATTCTGAACGCGTTTCGTTTTTATTTAAAATCCTCCTGGATTATTTATTTAATTATTTCTGTACTTTCAAAAAAATATCAATGACTGGTAAAAAAAATATTTATTTTCACTATCTTTGGTAAAATTTCAATCTATTTCTATAACATGTTGTCGTGAACATTTGTCACAAAAATCTGTCTTTAAATCTTTTTCTTTTTCTATCTGTCATTCTTTTGAATCCAACATTTAAAAGTATTTCAAAGTAAATAAGTTTGGCATTCATATCTCGTATGGATATAGAAATTACAATTATTTTGAAATAATCACGCAAAAGGAAAACTAAAGCTATTTACACACTAATAATAACATAAAAACAATTCACTTGCTACATTATCCCCCCTTCCTCGTGAAAATTCGGTTACACGATTTTTCCGGGCTGTTAATATAGTATTTTTAAAAGACAGAAACGATCCCTAAAAACCCACATCACGTACGCATATAATACTCTAACCTCATCAGTCATACTAACCCAACGTAACACGCTAACCTCATATACTTCCGATTCATTCATCCACACACGAAGGGCATAACCGCTAAGGAACCCCATGACCGATCTGTAAGGGACTTGATATTAATTGTTGCATCTTTGCCAAATGCCTTATTACAACTAGGAATACGATATAAGGCTTATTTAATGAGTTATCCCACCGCTCAAATTCCTGGACAAGGGCTTCTTTAAGGAGTTGTCAATCCACTCCATATTTTGGACATAAGCTTATTGAATGAGTTGTCTTACTGCTCAATAATAAAGCCCCGCTGTATTAAAAACCTCTGGACAAAATATTAAATATGGGAAAAATAATAGAGACTGCCTAAAGTTGAATGTTTGAAAGTTGCTAAAAATAAGTAAAAAGAGAAAGAAATTAGATAATTATTAAATAAAAAAAATAATTAAGTTAAATAATAAGCTACAATAGCATTCAAAATAAATAATGAGCCAAAGATAGTCGTATAACTGACACAAGGAAGAAATGGTCATACTACTGCTATTCCTGTTATTAATAGTTAAAACTATGTAAATAAAATCAAAATAAAGGATGTCGCAGACATCAACGAACGACATTAGTCGTCGTTATAGTAATTTGGAAAAAAAATATACAATAACATACAATTATGTACGTTCACCATTATCTCGGTGCTTACGTGTCAAATAGACAAGAAAAATAAAATAGTAAATAAATGACGTCTCTTGACGTTCATTCGATTGATCGATAATTAAAATTGATTAAAACCGACGTGATTGCAATTTTGAGAACATTACGCAGAAATGGAGGCTATGGCTGTGCAGATACCTGAACTCACGAAGCAGGTTTCCGCTATGTCAACACAAATAAGCCATTAAAGTCGACCGCCTTATAGACAGAGGCGATTTTCATCTCGTTCCCAATCACGCTCACCATCAAACTCTCGTACAAACAACGGCGTATGCTGGTATCACAGAAGGTTTGGTGATAAAGCTACAAAATGTACAACCCCTTGCGAATACAAGTCGGGAAAAGACTTAGGCAGCCTTTAGTGGCGGCAAACGACTGCCTTACTTGTAACGGCCGCCTATTTATTACTGATAAGAAAAGCAACATACACCTTGTTGATATTTCAGGTTCAGATTTATGCGTTTTTCCACGAAACATGATGAAAGGTCCTAGCAACATATGTAAATACGAACTTTTCGCAGCCAATGGTAGCGTCATATCCACATACGGCTACCTCCAACTACACCTGAATTTAGGACTTCACCGAGATTACAGCTGGAAGTTTATCGTGGCAGACGTCTCCAAACCAATTATCGGTGTCGACTTTCTGAGTTATTATGATTTATTAGTTGACTGCCGCCATCATAAATTAATAGACGGCCTCGCGAGTCTTACAATCACTGTACCACATCACGAAACGAATCAAGTAGAAGCCATCAAAACTGTTAGTCGTTACTCAAAGTATCATGAACTTCTTCACCGATACCCTACATATGCATGCATAACAAAACCTATTGGAAAACCTAATGAGCCCAAGCATGCTACACAACATCACATCTGTGTCATTCCTGGACCACCGTTGCTGCATGACCACGACGTCTGGCTCTTTTCTGAGTTCGAAGATATGATGCAAAATGGTACAGCGCGTCGGTCAGAAAGTTCATGGTCCTAACCATTACACCTCGTGCGCAAGAAAGACGATGGTTGGAGGCCATGTGGTGATTATCGTCCTTAAAATGCGACTATCCCAGACCGTTACCCAATAAGGAATATACAGGACTTTGCCTATCAACTTGCTGGTTGCTGCCTCTACAGCAAACTTGATTTGGTTAAAGCTTACAACCAAATTCCTGTTGTTTAAGGTGATACTCAGAAGACAACAATAACAACACCTTTCGGGTTATTTTAATTTTCATTTATGACGTTTGAGCTTTGAAACGCTACTCAAACCTTTCAAAGGTTTATTGATGAAGTGCTGCAGGGGCTAGATTTACCTATGGATATATCGATGACACATTAATATCCTCACGCACAGAAAAAGAACACATAGAGCATTTAGAAATTCTATTTCGCCGCCTTGAGAAATATGGTGTTCTCATTAACACTTCTAAAAGTATATTAGGTGTCAAAGAAATCGATTTTTTGGGTTATGATATTTCAGTCCAAGGTACTCGTCCCATGGAAAATAAAGTGATAGCAATCAAAGAATTTCCAATACCAAAGACAGCAAAAGAGCTTCGTAGTATGATTAATTACTACCGAAGATTTATGAAGAACGCAGCTACAGCTCAGGCCCCACTTAACGATGCTTTGTGTGGCACAAGCATAAAAGGGTCTAAACCCATAGTCATGAGTCCAGATACGCTGTCAGCTTTCGAAGTGTGCAAGTCATCTCTCGTGAATACCACTATGATGTCACATCCTGACTCTCAAGCGGAACTGGCACTTTAAACTGATGCTTCCGATGTGGCTATGGGCGCTGTATTACAACAGAAAGTCCATTATTGCTGGACACCATTAGCTTTTTTCTCTCGAAAACTTACTTCAGCCCAGAAGAAATACAGCCCGTATGACCGAGAGCTTTTGGCAATACATGAAGCGATCAAACATTTCCGGTACATGGTTGAGGCGAGACATTTTACCATCTTCACAGACCATAAATAATAATAATAATAATAATATACTTTATTGCGCATAAACAAAGAACATATATTAAAATAAGCAAAAAGATGACAAATCGATCTAATAAGCGATCTCTTCCAGACAACCTTTGGGTAGAGGACACTATATAGAAAATCTGAGTAGTATGTGCTAACTGAATAAATATTAGTTACGGATATAAACCATATGAAATATGAAATATAATAATATATACAATTGTATAACTAAATTTATAAATATCAAATAATACTAATATACAAACTATAAACATATAAATAAAATAAAAGATAAACTAATTTTAATACACAAACTACATACACCTTAATTAATATAGATAAATAATCAGTGTACTTATGAGACAGCTTAACTCTTTAAGTAATGTGTAATTTCCAGGTTTTTAAAAATTCTTAAAGTTTTAGCTTGTTTGACGTCGAAAGGCAAAGCGTTCCATAGTCTTATGGCAGTGACGGTGAATGAGTCATTATATGTTTGAGAATAGTGTGTTGGAGTTTTTAACATCAAGTTTGATGTAGCGCGAAGAACGGTAGACCCTATAAAATTGAAACGTTCTTTCAAGTATAACGGGGCACGACGGAAACGGAACAGTACGTTGTAGAGAAGAAATAGAATATGAGTATTCCGGCGAAGGCGAATTGGGAGCCACTTGAGTTTTAATCGAAATTCGGATATGTGATCATATTTACGTAGACCAAATATGTATCTGATACATAAGTTCTGGAGACGCTCAAGCTTATTTAATTGCTCCTCAGTAAGGTCAAGATAGCTAGCATCTGCATAATCGAGAACAGGAAGAAAAAGGGATCTAGCCAGTGCAGTTTTAGTGGAAATGGGTAGAAAGTTACGGAATTAGCTAATAGATTTAGCTGAACCAAATATTTTTCTGCTAACTTCTTTAAATTAATTAAATCATAAAACAGTGCGTTTCTCACGCAGAGAGACAATTGTTCCACACGCCATCATCGATATTTAAACTTTATTTCACAATTTACTACAGACATAAGGCACGTGGCTGGCAGTGACAATACCGTTGCAGACGCCTTGTGAAGAGCTGAGACCGTTACCGAAGCAATTAATTACGAAGATCTTGCAAACGATCAGGAGTCAGACCCTGAATTACGAGACCTTATAACAAAAGGCACAGCTCTCGATTTAGGAAAAGTAGTCACACCTAAGGCTACCGTATACGGTGATATGTCTACCAAACCTCCAAGACCATACATAACTCAGCGGTTTAGACAACAAGTCTTCAACAGCATTCACAATCTGAGTCATCCAGGAGCTTCAGTCACAGCAAAACTCGTATCAGAAAGATTTGTGAGGCCAAGAGTTCGAAGAGATTGCAAAAAATGGAGTAAAGAATGTACTGATTGTCAACGAAGTAAGATAACTCGTCATACTTCCGCTCCCTATTCAACTTTTCCTACACCTTCTAACCGTTTTTCCCATATACACATGGATATTGTAGGACCACTACCGTTTTCTAACGGTTACAGATACTGCCTCACTGTCATCGACAGATATACAAGATGGTCTGAGGTATACCCATTAATAGAAATAACAGCAGAATTTTGCACTAAGACCCTGATCAGTGGTTGGGTGTCCCGTTTTGGATGCCCTGAAAAGATAACCACAGACAGAGGATGACAATTTGAGTCAAAACTATTCCATGCGGTCGCAAAAATCATTGGTACCAAAATCAGCACCACTACGGCATACCACCCACAGTGTAACGGTATGATAGAAAGAGTGCACCGTCAGTTAAAAGCAGGTATAATGTGTCACAATAATTCAGAATGGACTGAGACTCTTCCACTGGTACTTCTAGGTATGAGAAGTGCATGGAAAGAAGACCTCAAAACATCCGCTGCAGAAATGGTATATGGAGAGCCTCTGCGACTACCAGCCAAGTTTTTTGTTCCACCGCCTGATTTTACAGCTGACCTCAGTGACTTTGCTTTGCGTCTTCGACGACATATGTCTAAATTGACACCACAACCTGCAACATGGCATGGAAAAAAGACCTATGTTCCTAAAAAACTTGAAGATGCAAACTATGTATTTTTACGCCAGGGTAAACTAAAAACGCTGGTGAATAGCCAGTCACATGATTACAAGACGAATTAATTGCCATTTGTAGTTGTGGAATAAAGTCCCAAGTTCGGTGGTCTTTACCTACCAAGGCTGCAATAGCCGTAATAATAGTTTTATTATAACGTTCCACAGTGTTTACTTGTGGACAGTAACGTGGAGTGTAAAATACTTTTAGAATGTTATATTTTTCCCAAAGATTTTTACAATCGTGACTGGTAAATTGTGAACCATTATCCATAATTATGTTTTGGGGTAGTCCGTAAACTAAGAATACGTCGTTTGCCAATTTTTAATACATTAGCCGCTGTGGCATTTTTTAAAGGAAAAATTAAACAGTATTTACTGAAACAGCATGTTTCGACTAAGATATTTTGATTTCTATCCCTTGTCATTGGTAGAGGACCAACTAAATCAATGGATATACATTGGAAAGGACGTGAGCAAATTTTAGGTTTTTCCATGACACCAAATGGGGAATGGTTTTGATGCTTGTAAGCCAAGATGCACAATTAGCTATGCAATTATAAATCTGGCGAAATATTCCTGGCCAATAAAAATCCTTCAATATCTTTTTTAAGGTCTTAAAAGCACCTAAATGCGAGTTTGACGGCTCTGTGTATTTAGCATATCGTTAGGATTTGGAACCTCTTTCCACATGTAGTCACTATCAGATTCCGTTTCAAATTTTTTAAGTAGTTTCCCGTCCTTATTACAGAAATCTAAACAATCTGATGGATTATTTATACAATTAGTACGCTTTTGTTCGTACCAGATCATACTCCGATCGGTATCGATTGGTTCTACAAATTTATGAAATACATCATCTACGTCAGGCTGTACGTCAGTTGATGTGTCCTCTATTATAGGGGTAGACCAAGATAAAATATCAGGAACAAAATTTTCCTTCCCTCTCTTGTGCTTTAAAATAAAATTGAAGTCCATCTGGCTAAACTACCCGTAGGATTAGATAGTTTCAAAAACCATTTTAATGCAGCATGGTCAGTAAAAATAATGAATTGCCTCCCGTTATCAATAAAACGACCCCAATAGTCTAGAGCTTAAATAACCGCGAGCGTTTCTTGCTCTGTGGCCGAGTAGTTTCGTTGTTGTTTAGATAAAGATTTACTCATGTATGCCACAAGAACCTCATTGCCGTCTACTTCCTGAGTAAGCATTGCTCGTATGCCATAACCAGATGCATCACAATGTACACTAAATGGTAAGTTATAGTTTGGACATGATAAAATAGGTGTATTTACAAAATGCTTTTTTAAAGTATTAAACGCGTTATCCGCTTCTTTCGTCCATTTAAATCTTGGCGTATTTTTACCCGCAATCGTAAATGAATAAAGGGTGTAACTTTATAGAAATATAAATATATTATTAAAATGTTTTAGGAAACTTCGCAGCCTCAACTCCACTCACTTAACGAGTGAGAGGAATTAAATCTTAATAAATATTTAATAGTGATGTAGTTAATTATCTAATTTGGCCAAGCGTGATCGTCAAAAGTGGTAGGACCCGAAAACCGTTGTGTTAAATAAGTAGTAACCCAGTTGTTTTAGAGGTACGTCAGAGTATAGCAAACAATAGTATACAAATAAGCGTAAAGGAAAATAATCAAGAAATAAATATAGTTAAATCTACAATCATAAATAATGTCTACTTTGAATTTTTACAATTTCTAGAGTCTGTACAAAAACACCTAAACAAATCAAATACTTGAATATCAGAACTAAAGGACACAGGTACTAAAGATTTATATGATTTTTCTCTCATCCCTATGCAAAAGAACCCTTATTTTCGCTACTTCCACATTTGAAAGTTAAATCCATACAAATGCTAAATTTATTCGTTTTGTAAAGTGGAAACAAGGTAGCTAAGCGTTCAGGTCTTGCGACCTGAAAGTAGGTTTAAGGGGCGCCCCCTTACGATGATCATCAGCGCTCACCTACACTAGCTAACCAGCCAAAATAGTAAAACCCTACTAACACCGCTAAGGATAGACATGGATTACACATAGTAATTACTGTATCTCTTGGCAGACCTAGTTCTTTAGTGGGCTATATAATTATTATGGCTGGTACAATCTTTGTTCCCACTTCTACTTTTATAGAAAACTTATCTTTACCTAGCTGAAATTGTCCTAGAAACAAGGTCCGTCGGTAAATATTTACTTCTCTGCAACACGACATTTTAACCTGAAAAAAATCTTATTCGATAGAGTAGCACTCCCTGATATAGAAATGATATATGAAAGTCGGTGCTAAATAATAGTTTTCGGTAAAAAAAATATTTACTACCAGATTTTTTTTTCCCACCAAATGGTCGAAATAACATATAAAATTCACTTATTAGGCATTATAGCAGTTAAGATTTCTTGAAGCTGTCCAAATCATCCTTTTTACACTGATAAAATTAAAGAATAGGCTGAAAAAAACACAATTTACACTTAAAAACCATGTAATTACACTTTTTACAATATTGTAAACGGATTAAGAAAAAGGAAACATGGACATTTTTTTTAATTGCAATGTTACCAGCCTCAAAAAAAAACTCCCAAATAACCGATAAGACAATTCGATTACATTACGTACTACATAAAATAGAAAATAACATAAATACAACTTACGTTTTATTATACAGAGTCTTGATTATACAGAAGTCCTGCAGCTATCCAAAAGTGGTGAAATCTTTCTCCAGCCACTTTGTAAGTCTGGCGAAAACGTGCCTCCGCTAGATAACCTATGAAATGGGCCTCACGTCTGCCATATTGCGGTATATTTCCTCTCAAATCACGCCACAATCTTTCAATATTTTGGGTGTGAGCACCAGAAACCGGATCAATGAAGTTTAAACTATGATTCACACTTAAATGCTGGAAACCTTGCAACAATGTTTCATAGGCTCTCCAGCAGTCACTATGAATTATTGATCCTGGTTTGATGTAAGATTTAATGGTATGAATTAATGTACTCCAACGAGAATACCAGATATAGAGGAACATACGAGCTCCTTACTGGACCTTCTGCTGACTACTCGTCCGGACGGGTACTCCGTCTCAGTGGATGCGCCTCTTGGCTCCTCGGACCACTGTCTCGTTCGGACTCAAGTGTCATGCACACAACCTGATCCTTCTGGGCCAACTAACTGGCGTCGTGTGTGGCACTATAAGTCGGCAGACTGGGATGGATTGCGTGAATTTTACGCATCGTACCCGTGGAGGCAGATCTGCTTTAACTCAGAAGATCCTGACGTCTGCGCAGCCGCAGTCACTGAGACAATCCTTGCTGGTATGGAATGCTATATTCCTAACCCGCGAGTAGCTGCCGGCGTCAAAAAACGACCGTGGTTTAATAGGTCTTGCAGAAAAGCTAAAATTCTTAAGCAAAATGCATATGAGGCTTGGACCACGGCTCGTTATAATAAGGATCCGAATATTTCTGAGTTAAAACGCAAATTAAATGCTGCCTCGAGGTTCAGTAAGAAAGCAACTGCCAGAGCAAAATTCCAATTCATCGGCAAAATAGGTGGGCGACTTGCGAGCTATCCTTCTGGGAGTCGTGCTTTCTGGTCGCTTGCCAAAGCTGCCGAAGGGAACTTCTGCCAGTCGTCGTTACCACCACTGCGAAAGACCGATGGTGACTTGGCCCATAGTGCTAAAGAGAAAGCCGATCTACTGGGCAGTCTCTTTGCCTCGAACACGAATATGAACGATGAAGGCGCTGTACCACCTACTATACCGTGGTGCGGTAAGTCCATGCCGGAAATCTCCATAACGCAGCGGGAGGTCAGGCGGGCGTTGCTTTCTCTAGACGTTCATAAGTCGAGTGGGCCAGACGGTATACCAGCAGTGGTGCTTAAGCAGTGTGCTCCTGAGTTATGTCCTGTACTCACGCGCCTCTTCGCGCTTTCCTAGCACACTAGGCAATTTCCGTCTACATGGAAGACTGCGAATGTGCACCCGGTGCCCAAAAAGGGCGATAGATCAGATCCATCGAATTACAGGCCTATCGCTATTACCCCTCTCCTCTCTAAGGTGATGGAGCGTGTGATCAACACACAGCTTCTAAGATACCTAGAAGTACACGATCTGGTCAGTGACCGTCAATATGGCTTTCGCCACGGGCGCTCGACTGGTGACCTTCTAGTGTATCTCACACACCGATGGGCACTAGCCATTGAGAGTCAGGGGGAGGCATTGGCATGTAGCCTGGACATAGCGAAGGCGTTCGATCGGGTCTGGCACTGCGGTCTTCTATCGAAGTTGCCATCTTACGGAGTGCCCGAGGGTTTGTGCAAATGGGTGGCTAGCTTTTTGTCCGGCAGACGCATACGAACTGTAGTTGACGGTAGTTGCTCTGATAGCATGGACATTAATGCTGGTGTCCCGCAAGGCTCTGTGCTGTCTCCTACGCTGTTTCTACTGCATATCAATGACATGTTGGACATCAACAACATACATTGCTATGCAGATGACAGTACTGGAGACACTTTTTACACGGGTCGTGCAAACATCCCTCGTTCCGTTGTGGAGGAAAACCGCGGAGAACTTGTGTCTCAAATCGAGACCACACTGTCCCAGGTCTCTGACTGGGGACGGGTAAACTTGGTCCGATTCAACCCTACAAAGACACAAGTGTGCGCGTTCACCGCTAAGAAAACTCCATTCACTGTGGTCCCACAATTCCAGAACACTCCCCTCTCCATCTCCAAGAGCATTGGGATCCTTGGTGTCGACATCTCCAGCGATGTTCAGTTCCGAGATCATTTACAAGATAAGGTAAAGCTGGCGTCCAAAAAACTTGGTGTACTCAACAGAGCGAAGCAGTACTTCACGTCGGGGCAAAGGTTGCTACTTTACAAGTCGCAAGTCCGGCCCCATATGGAGTACTGCTGCCATCTCTGGGCGGGTGCACCCGGATACCAGCTTGACCCTTTTGACTCGGTTCAACGACGGGCTGTGAGAATTGTCGACGATCCCAAACTCACTTGCGGTATCGAGCCCTTAAGTCTGAGGAGAGACTTTGCCTCCCTGTGTGTGTTCTACCGCTTGTACAATGGATTGTGTTCTGAGGAATTGTTCGAAATGATGCCCACGGCTACTTTCTACCATCGCACCGCTCGCCATCGGCAGGGAATTCATTCTCACACTTTAGAACCTAAATGGTCGCGTACAGTGCGGTTTCAGAGAAACTTCCTCCCGCGAACGCTTAAGTTGTGGAATGAGCTCCCTGCCAAGGTTTTCTGCAAGGACTACAGTATGGAGTTCTTCAAGAAAGAAGTTATTAGATTTCTGAAGGGTCGGCAACGCGCAAGTGATACCCCTGGTGTTGCAAGCGTCCATAGGCTACGGTGACCGCTTACCATCAGGCGGGCCGTAAGCTTGTTTGCCACCTTAGTGGTATAAAAAAAAAAAAAAAAAAAAAAATCTTTGTCCCGTTTTTCCACGGGTACAAAAAATTGCTTGGTTTTATTCAATCTTTCTACTCCACCGCAAACCCACTGCCCTTGTATAATACGGCCGCGGTTGTATTTTCGGCGGCCAAACTTTGCTTCGTCAATCTCTACAACAATGCCCTCTCCTCCAATTTGTTGAGAATGACGTAGGCTCCAATCTATACATACTTCACGAATAAAACTTGCCCAGTCCGTGTAAGTTTTGGTGGAAATATTCAGATCTTGAATAATATAAACACTGCGGCTCCGCGGAATACTTAAATATAGGTTCACAAATTGAAATATTTTCCAATGCGGCAAGTGTACGTTTTCAAAAAATGTGTTTTTTAAAATTGAAAGAAAATAATTGCATCTTTTAGCTTTTTTTTTATTCTTTCTATTGCATATAAAACGGTTGCTTGTTTTATTTACAGAACAGAGTTTGCCGCACTTTTTACAAAAATGTTTATACTTAATCACACCATGGTTTTTTAGGAATTCGTTTAAATCTTTACAGTTATTTTTTGAACTTAAATGACAAATATAGCCAATTTCCGTGCTTTTAATGTTGCACCCACTGCAAATTATATTATTTTCACTGTTTTCGACATTTGAAGTTGACGCCATAACGATTAAACTAAAACGGAAACAGTTAATATTTTTTTTAAATAAAAAGTTGTTGCCAGCATAAAACAATTTTTACTTATCATTCTAGCTTACACTTGTCTATTCCACTCTTTTAAGGCAAAAACATTAGTCTGATACCCGTGCTTGTCTGCCCTACCCTTAGAGTATTTTTTATGAAACCGGAGGTATTGAGGAAGAATAAGAATAATGAATTATACTAAACTATTTAGGAATATATTTTTTATACCACCAAGGTGGCAAACAAGCTTACTGCCAGCCTGATATAGCTTATGGTAAAACATGGAAGTAAGTGTGCAAAGCCGAGTGAAGCGTGCCATGGCAACGTTCGGCGAGTGACAGAACAAACTTGTACTTATTTAATGTAGTCAGGGCGTCCCACTTGTAACCTTGAAAACTGGCGCGTAAATCGAAGCGGAGCACATGAAAGTTAGCGCGCGAAGCCGAGCGGAGCGAGCCGCGGCAGCGGCCGGCGAGCGCCAGAAAGAACTTGTACTTATTTAATGTAGTCAGGGCGTCCCACTTGTAACCTTTTTAAAACTGGCGCGTAAATCGAAGCGGAGCACATGAAAGTTAGCGCGCGAAGCCGAGCGGAGCGTGCCGCGGCAGCGGCCGGCGAGCGCTAGAAAGAACTTGTACTTATTTAATGTAGTCAGGGCGTCCCACTTGTAACCTTGAAAACTGGCGCGTAAATCGAAGCGGAGCACATGAAAGTTAGCGCGCGAAGCCGAGCGGAGCGTGCCGCGGCAGCGGCCGGCGAGCGCCAGAAAGAACTTGTACTTATTTAATGTAGTCAGGGCGTCCCACTTGTAACCTTTTTAAAACTGGCGCGTAAATCGAAGCGGAGCACATGAAAGTTAGCGCGCGAAGGCGAGCGGAGCGTGCCGCGGCAGCGGCCGGCGAGCGCCAGAAAGAACTTGTACTTATTTAATGTAGTCAGGGCGTTCCACTTGTAACCTTTTTAAAACTGGCGCGTAAATCGAAGCGGAGCACATGAAAGTTAGCGCGCGAAGCCGAGCGGAGCGTGCCGCGGCAGCGGCCGGCGAGCGCCAGAAAGAACTTGTACTTATTTAATGTAGTCAGGGCAAGTGGAGCACATTAAAATTAGCGTTTTTATGACTTTATTTACCAACGGTTCTTAACTTTGACAGGTTTTGGACGTATTTATGCCTTATGGTTTTATGTACATCTACCTTTTATGTACATCTATAAAAATGCTAAAGTTATTAATCCAAATTTCAAATTATTATTTTCTATTAAATATTTATTACTTCAAGAAGGGAAAAATATCAATGCTCTCTCCTTCTCATTTCACATCCCTTAAATTGTGCGGTTGCGCATTGAAATAGGTAACCACAAAAATATTAGGAACTCAATCCAGTGTCAGTTTTTGGGAGTACTTTTTTTAGGCTGGCAATATTTTCATAAAAAAAATTGTTGTTTCCTGTTATTCATTTGTCTGAATTGGTCTAAATCTTTTGTTTACATTGTGTAATGGTGTATTTGTATGGTGTAAAATATTACGTTAAATATTTTTTTAAGGTAAAATTAGCGTTTTGCCCCAATTTCTGAATATCATTTGTGTATAAAGAGATTTTTCCCTGTCCATTACAATTTTTTTCATGTATGATTGTTGTGTTGCAGAGAAGTAAAAAATTACCGGTCCGTCAATATATTCATTTCTACTGAGGTGATTGAGATTTTTTTCTACCATAAATTTCTAACCGGCAAAAAAGGCGAACTCGTCATTACGATGCTTTAACATTAATTTATATATGTTTAAAACACACACAACCTAAATAATTTCACAACGCACATACAATATAATAATTTCTAATATAAAAGTATTTACTAACCAGTAATGGTGGCACAATCTAGCTGTAGTTTAACCCCACGTGGTTCCTAGGTAACTTCTATTAACTCACAAGCGTAGACTATGGTTTTTTCTCCTCGGGCAGCGTTTCGACAATTTAACCGAAGGCAATCGAATGTTCTGTATGTATGGGACCACGCACTTTTATCACCACTAACCCCTCTCTAACAACGTTCTCACCCCACATTTCAAACACCCCCATCCTGTTTTTTATTCCGGACGGACTTAATTAACTTTAACAAAGAAAAAGGAATATCTTTTAATTATAAAACTAGTTATTTTGGTTGGGGTACTATTATAGATTCCTGGATTAATATTAACGGTCTAGATAAAACGGCCTAGAATCCCTATATAATATTAATATTATGTTCTAAATGTTCATAAAGTTCCAACAAACCCCGGGTAATTTCAAATAAACTAACACGTCATACAATTATACGATATACGTGAAAATCTAGATAACTACCTTTTATAATTGTCAGAATATTTATTGTACGAGGCTACCCTAATGGTTGTTAAACGACTGACTTAGATAAGTCTCGCAGGCGTTTTCAATATTATAAAAGTTCTAAGTAACTTAAACTTTCGCGGTTATATTCAACATTATAAAACTTCCAATCAGCGCTCTTAAAACTACCACCAATCACAGTACGTTCGAACAAACCAATCACCGCTTGCTTTAAAACATTCTCTCTAATCACATTAGTTCCAAACAAACACCCAATCATTGTTAGCTTTAAACCATTTAATCTCGCACCACAGGTTCAAAATTTTACGCAACTTTATTTTTTCTAGAGTTCGAATTCATAAATCGGAAGTTAGATTACTACCTACATTTAACAAATAATGTCTACGATTCGTAAGTTCATAACTTAATATTTTACATTTTAGGCATTTGTACTTATATTTTGTTAGTTTTAAACCTTTCATAACATAAATCATAACTTTTCATCTAATGTATAAAATGACTGAACTTGAATATTTAAACGCGCTATTGTAATTTAAAGATGCATTTTGCTTTTGGTAGTACGTCCATTGAGAATTGTTTACTAATGAAAATCTTCGCACTAAAACTTGAATAAACACATTGTATTAGAAAAATGTTAAGTCATAAATATGGTATCGTCACAAGGGGACCAGCTACACTACTAAAATTGGGTGTAAAACGCCTATAGTAATTAGCTGTACCTAAAAATCGATGTACCTCCTAACACGATTTAGGAGTAGGAATTTCTAGAATGGCTTTCACTTTATCTGGGTCTGTACGTAGACCACGTTCGTTTACAATGTAGCCGATATATTTAAGCTCATTTTTACAAAACTCACACTTCTTAAAATTAATAGTTAAACGAGCCTTTGTGAGTTTTTCAAGTACTCGATTTAAAAGGGATATGTGTTCATCGAAACTCTCGCTAATAATGATAATATCATCTAAATAACAGAAAACTTTGTTGTTAAAATTAGGAGAAAACAAGGTATCCATCAATCTCTGCTGTGTATCAGGACTATTTGATAGGTGCCAAAGGGTAACCGCTTAAATTGGAAGCTACCAGATGTCGGAACGTAAAACGCAGTTTTATTTCTGTCATCTACGTTTAAGAAAATTTGCCAAAACGCTTTTGAAATATCAACACTGCTTAAGTATTTCGCATTAGACAAATTATTTATCTAAGATTTCATTAATAAAAGGCAAATTATACGCGTCTTTCTTAGTGATTGAATTTAATTTCCTACTGTCTAAACAAAATCTCTTTTCGCCATTTTTTTAGGCGTAACTAAGACAGGAGATAACCATGGGCTCTCGCATGGTTTAATAATGTCCCAATTTATCATTTTACCCACTTCTCTACTAAGTTCTTGTAGTCTTACCGAAGACAGCCTATAATTACGTTGTTTAATGTGAGAGTGATCACCAGTATCAATTCTATGTGCAACTAGATTAGTTTCACCAATAATGCCTGTTTCCTCAAACAAAAGCTATTGCCGATGGCCAAAACCCCTTACCGGCTCTATTTAACGGACTAGCACAACTCACCACAAATCTGTCATGGGAATTAAATGGGCTTCACAGGGGCTTTAAATTGAAAATTGTGTATTGGAACCCTGGGGACATAAAAGGCAAAACAGCCGCCCTCAGAACTTTAGTCCAGGAGTACGATGTACACATCGTGTTACTGGGCGAAACGAAACTCAGAGGTAAGAATGAGCTCCGCATCCCAAATTTCTTCACCTATAGACGAGATGAAATTTCTCCATCTAATATTGCCTTCAGGGGAACGGCACTACTAATCCCTCGTGACCTCGTCCATGAACTACTACATCTTCTCCTTTTTACATCCACTCGGTCTATAGGTGCAATACTTAAGACCGGTAATGCTGACCTTAAAGTCTTCGCTGCATATAAGCCACCAGCAACCCCCTTCGTTCTAATCGACATCGAAAACATTTTTTTGAGACGACACGCCCACATTCATTTCAACTCCCTCAGAGGTGGAGGAGGCCATCGTTTCCTTTACGACTGCGATAACGCAGGCTCTAAGGGAGTCCACGAGGTCCTTGTTTGTGTATATGTTTGTTGTGTGTTAATTTGTTTCACTCAAACCGAACTCAATTTATAATAAGCTCAAAAAACGTACGCAGCCGTGACTTCTGAAGTATTATGAGTAATACTCAGTAACTAAAGGCGCGCGCACGCACAGAGTAAGTTAAGAATGAATGCCTAGCTTGACCGATCCGAATACCAACTAGATGATTCATTCTTTCCCAAACAAACAGTGTTCGATTTGAAGCCGTTAAGATCTGTTGGATATATAAGACGAAAACCACCTTAGCAAGTTGCCGCGAATTCCATTGAAGTCGATTTTATATAATAACAGCTCGTAACATTTTTGGAAATCTCTGTAAATGGCGTCTCAGGACCGATGACTAAATAGTCTTTGTTCTCAGCATCTACTTTTAGTTCACGACCAGATTTGGATGAAATTCGTGAACCCCAGTGTTGGTGTTTGGAATTAAGGTCACCTAAAATAAGTGTGGGGGTGGTATCGCAAAAGATATTGTCGATGTCACTTGGATCGAAGGGGGTTGATGGTGGCTTATATGCGGCGAAGACTTTAAGCTCCGCATTGCCGGCCTTTAGTTTTACACCTATAGACCGAGATTTACATATAATTGGGGAAGGGGTAGTAATTCGTGAATAAGGTCACGTCTAATTAATACAGCCGTACCCCTGAAGGCCATATTAGCGGGAGAAATTTCGTCTCGCCTATAGGTGAAGAAATTTGGAATGCGGAGCTCATTCTCACCTCGGAGTTACGTTTCGCCCAGTAAGACAATGTGAACATGGCGGCTGTCTTGCCGATTATGCCCCCAGGGTTCCAGTACACAATTCTTAATTTAAGGCCCCGATGAGGCCCCATTAAATTCCCACGTAAGAATTGTGGTGAGTTGTGCTAAGCCATTAAACAGTGCTGGCAAAGGGTTTTGGCCTGCTCTAGCCACTTTCAAGGCACCCGATGACGAGCGGGCTGGTCCCTGTATCTGTTGGCTGCCACTTGGGCGGTTGGGGGCGGAGAATTGGGTCTGTTGAGAGGCGATGGTGTGGGGCTGCGTTTTTTTAGGAGGATGAGACGATTTGGGGGGCTGTGGGGGGTCTGCAAATTGTGGTGGAGGTAAGTAGATGTTGGGCACAAATGAATAAGTGTCCGGTAGTACCGGGATATTAATGGGAACGGTTGCTGCTGTATTTTGGGGTGCGCGTTTTTTGCGTCGTGGCCTCTTTTTTCTCCCGAGAGCTTGGAATCTTTCGGAGGGGAGGGGCGTTGGCGGGGGGCATTAGATTTGCACCTGCTGACAAATCATATTCTAGCGGTTCGATTTGCTGCAAGGGGGTGGGTGCGGGAGGGGGTATATTTGTAGCCCGTTGGGCGTTGTTACGCGGTAATGGCGGAGCAATAGTCACCCCTCTGCGCCTCGCTTCTCGCCTAAAAACTGGGCAGGAGCGGCTATCGGCCGTGTGCGCTTGCCTGCAGTTGGCACATCTTACTGCGACCTTTAGTCGATCGCAGTCTGCCGCAGGGTGGTCGCCGCCGCAGCGCACGCATTTTATGGGCCGGTGGCAGTTTGTTGAGGCGTGGCCGAATGCCTGGCACCCATGGCATTGTGCAGGGCCTGGGCGTGAACGCCAGGCCTCAAAAGAGATGCCAGGCATACTAAGCAGTTCATTTACTGCGTACAGTTCCTGCAGCTCGGCGTGAGTGTGCCTGTGCTGCAGTTGGGCGTAATAAATGCAGTTAGGGCGGCTCCTAACTGCTGGAATTTGCCGCACATGCGACACGGGAAAGTTGGAGAAGGCGAGGTCTTCAGCTAGCTCTTCAAGCGAGGTGTCCTGAGGGAGCCCCTTGATGGCGATTTTGGCGATGGTCGATCGCTGTCTAAGCTGTAGCAGTATCAAGATACTGCAATGTCCAACGTAGACAGCTCGTCTATGTAGGCCACTACCGTTCGATACTCCAAGGGCGACTTGGGGAAAAAACGTACCCCTTTGCCAAACGGCCGGGCGTTGGGTGCGTGGCCTAATATAGAGTGCAACTTTTTTAGATGCGTGGACCACTGTGGGAGGGACTCTACAATTATCGGAGGGTGACTATTGTTGTCCTTATCTTTGACACTGTCACTAACAATAACTGGCTGAGCTGCTGAGTGCGGCGGGGGGCCTTTTAGGTGGATGGCTGGTTGGCCAGAGCTTTTTGCCTATCGGCAATCACCTCTCTTGCCTCAAGGTGGGCTCGCTCGGCGGGGTCCTTCGCTGGGCTGAGAGAGAAGGGTCTCGGTCTGGCGTCTCTGCAGCGTACCCTAGGGTCTCTCCTGCGGCAGAGGGATTGAGGGCGGGTTCAAATTCCGCGGGACTGACATTGGGGGCGTTACCTTATTGGTCCGGCTGGTGTTACTGCCCTGTTTGGCCGATGACGATTTCGGGTCTGGCCGGGGCGGAGTGTCCGCAATCGTAGAGAGCATTACCGGAAGGGTGGGGAGGTCCTCATCTCTAAACATTTCGTCGCCGGTGTCTGAAGCCGTATAAATCGACGACTGGGATATGGCCGAGGCCATAGAAACCATAGACGGGGGCCGAGAGCGTGGGAACGCGACCGAAAAGGGGCGGTCCGCGGCTGATGTTTCCCCGGTAAATAAATTTCGCGCCACTACGGCGGCGGAGGGCTGAGATCGTGACCATACGCCTCCTCTGCGTACCAGTGGGGACGCTGCTGGTGGGGGTGACATTTCTTAAGAAACTAAACTAAAAATTGCCGAGCAAAGTAAAAGCGCTTATATAGCTTATATAGAATCGTCCAAAAGCCGCTGAAAAAGCGGCGACCGTCTAACTTTTAAGCGCTGGATTTGTAGGCGCAAACTCGCTGGACACAACAAACTCCTAACTTCGTCTGTGCACGCTCGTCCGCCGTCTACAGAAAATATTTTCTTTAATCCGTCAAGCGTCCCCATACTAAGGAAATTATCCGCCCTTGCCGCATACAAACGGACATACATCTAACTTTATTATGTTTATTCCTCTTTATTTATTTTTAGGTATGTTCCCTAATATATACAGTATAAAAAAAAGTTATAAGAATAAGTTTATGATAAATATAATAAGTAATAATAAATTTATTTACTAAAAAAAAACATAGTTTTTTATATATAGCACATTACCAGGGGTCAAAATGAACTCTAAGCTACTGTTAATAAAATCCAAAATCCAACTCAAAATGGCGCAATATAAATGGCGGCCGGATCACATTACCAAAACAATTTCTGATAAAAAAATATTAAACGCACAAAATATTGTCCACCCAAAAATACTAGAACGTAGGACAGGCCATTGGCTTCACTTCTGAATACTTACAATTAGCCTGTCTGATAAAAGTCGTCCTGAAAAAATTCCCCCGCGACACAAGTCGCTTAGGTCCCACTGTGGGACCTTGGACGCGTGACGGGTTAAGCACATAAATAAAATATAATTGAGTATCTTTGTACTAAGCATTAGGGCCTTTTTTAAAAATATGCAAAATAATAAATTAATTTTTAAATAAAATAAGTGCAGTAGGCGACACAACAACCTTACCTCAATGGACTTTGAATCCAAGGCGCAACAGAGCGAAAACGTCGCGAAAGAGAGATAGTCGTAATTTATTATTTCGTCTCATACTGGCTGCTCTCTTACGTAGTTTTCTCAATGCATCGTGTCGCAACCAATTATGAATGAATATTTAAGTGTGCGTGCTTAATTATTATTGGGATTAAATTTTCCTTACCTACGATATCAAAGAGGCATACAAAAAGCTGATCGCCCTTAAAAACCTTTATTAACTTATTTTATTTCTTATTTTATAAAAATCTTCTAGAAAAATCTACTCGGTAATTTATTGATTTAATATAGTGTTCTTTTTAGATTTGGTTTTTGTGCCGCCGTAATATTTGTCCTTCCCATTTAAAAGTAAGATTTGGGAGATACTGGAATTGTAATTGTAAAAAGTAATTTCGGTAAAAATAAAATAATAAAAGTATGAAAAAAATTCGTTTCATTGTAATTTAATATAAATTATAATTAATTTTAAGTATTTTTACTTACCATAACCGTTAGTATTACAGAATTGGCTTTTTAGCCTATTTCGCACCCAGTGTCCTTTATAATTAACGCGCACTATACTCATTCGTTTAGTTTTGTTTCAGTATACTAAGGTCACAAATAAGCATACGGCCCGCCTCGTGCTAAGCTGTCACCGCAGCCTATGGACGCTGACCTTTGTGCGTGACTTGAGCTTAGGCTTGAGGTGTGAGGATGGACTCCCTCACAGTGCGCGGTGGCCAGCGATGCGATGGTAGAGAGGGGACCGGACGTGTGCATAGTTTCTAACAATTCCTCAGATATACACAATGGTTAACAAACGTCAATTTAATCCACAGATTTTATCTCGAGTCATCAGTTGGCAGACTCTTTGGTAATTTGGTTAAGACTGGCATTTTAGTAAAATAAAATATCAGAAGTCGTAGTAACGTCATTTAATTATTTAAAATCAACATGACATGGAAATAACATAAAATTGTACGACTAATTTTTTTTTATTTAAAACATTAATTGTATTTTAGTTTATTAGTATTATTGATAGTGTTTTTAAAAGAGTAACTATCGAGTTTCTTGCCGGATTCTTCTCGGTAGAAATCAACAACATTGTGAACCGGCGGGAAGGTGAGAGGGTTCAAAAAATAATATTTTATAACTTTGACGATTCAAAAGTGATTGTAAAATCCTTATTTGAAAAAACCATTTTGACTTTGACTTTGACTAAAACTTTATGAATACAATAGACTTTTTTTAACTTCAACAATTCCACAATTAGGTAATGCAGATCACAGGAACCTATATGAAAAAAATAATCATAAATTACAACTATTTACCTTAACCCTTAACCTTTATTTCCCAAACGCGTGAGCTCGTCTTATCTTTATTATCTATTACTACAATTTTATTAGACGTCACACCAAAAATATAAAAAAATCAACAGCTACTGAGTACCTATTAACAATAATCTCACATCTGACGTCCTAATACTAAAATCCTTATTAAATTTAATCTCTAATGTATTATATTAGGCTGTCTCTTAAAATTTCGATATACCCATGCTCAAAGATTATATGAAAGTAAAATACCCAAAACTTTAGGTATCGAGCTATTTATCTACATAGAAAATTTTGAGCGAGCTACTGGAGTTTTACGTAACAAAAGTGTTAGTATTTGAGTTAGTTTATTAGTATAGAAAAAATAAACACTCTCGTATTATTGTGGCCATAATTCATTACTGTTAATTTTATCATAATCTTTGAAAAATATTAAGCTAACAGAAAAAGCAAGTTCAGCTAAAATAACCTGTCGGTAATCATTATAATTTTGACTGAGTAAGAATCATGTGTTATGTCAAAAACAACATAAAAATTGCTTGTTAAACGCCTAGATAGGTATTACCCAAGTTGTTGAGGACGACAGAAATTACATTGGCATTGTTTCGTCTCCATAAAAGTTTACTGCCGTCCTTATGCGATTGAAAAGTTTTCTCGTCAACAAATATGACGGTGTTATTAACGTAATGAAAATTATAATATTCCAAGCAAAAGCATACTCTTGCTAGAGCATGCCCTCGGTTAGCGGAATCTTTTTCGCTAGCCTACGATGCCGAAGCCCTGCTTCTTTCAACCGCCGCCGGACAGTCTGCGTCAAAATCTGAAAATTAAATTTTATTAAAACATACCCAATAATAAAAGCTGAAGCATACGAAAAGGCAGCGTTGCCAACTATCAAAAAGTCTCATCCTATTGGAAATTATTTCCTCTTTTTGTGTGTAAATAGAATACTATTTAAATTTAATACTATTTTTAATTAGAGAAAATAATACCTATACATAAATTTATTTATACAATGTTATTAATATTAATTACTGAATAAAATTCTTATTAAATTTTTAAGGCTCATTACCCAAAGGTTAAAAAACGGGACCCTTTTCCTAAGACTCCGCTGTCCGTCCGTCCATCTGTCACTAAGATGTATGTCATGAACCGTGATAGACAGTTTAAATTTTCACAGAAGATGTATTTCTGTTTCCGCTATAACAACAAATACTACAAAATAGAATAAACTAAATATTTAAGGGGGACTGGGATAAATTGAGGTGCCATTTTAAAATTTAGATAGGTACTGATGCAACAAACGATTGCGCGCGCGCGCCTAATCGTGTCAACGTCACGGATAACACTTAATTTTGATTTATTTTATTTTACCTAGATGTTGATTGAGCTTTCATTCATGTTTGCAGTATACATATATCTATAGATATGTTAGCAGACGCAGCTCTCTTTCCTACGATGTATCTATAGCGATACGTTTTAGTTATAGGTATGTTTTCATTTTGTGAGTTTTAAAAGTTGGTGTTTTAATTTATTTTAGCGATGCTAATAGTCAGTTCCGAGCGCAATTCTGTAACAATTCTGTAACTGTGATTCTTATTTGGGAAGGAAAGGACTGTTCCAGCTTTTCAATAGCTAAAGGGAAGCCGCTTTCAGATCGTTTTCGTTTTCGAAAAGTTATTTTAGGTGTATTTCTTTGATCTGCAGTAAGGTCTGGATTCAATTGACGACACTCGTTTCGAGACTGAATTATTCTTTACGCTATATAAACTTACGATGTCGAGAAAGAGACAGCTGACTTGGTACTGCACTTTTTATAACTGTGACACAGCAGAAATCACTGTTTGCGACACTTAACTGTGCACCTTAACAACTAAAAAACAAAAAAATATCGAGCAACACGACTGACGTTGGTTGAAGTTATATTTCGTCGCTTCAATCTTCAGATATTGTTTTAACAAGTAGTCCTTTCAAGTACTAAGTAACTTCACACAATTTTAAAGTAGGTAATACAAAAAATGCGTGGGGGATATTTTAGAAATAAATTCATTGTAATGCAAAATTGTAATATATATATATCAATGCAAATAGTACAGAAAATGCGTGTAATCTGCAACAGATATATCACGTTGTCTGTGTCGCGTGGTTTGTAAAAATCAGTACCTAAGTTTTGTTTTATGATGTTCAAAATATTTTAGAAATAAATTCATTGTAATGCAAAATTGTAATATATATATATATCAATGCAAATAGTACAGACAATGCGTGTAATCTGCAACAGATATATCACGTTGTCTGTGTCGCGTAGTTTGTAAAAATCAGTACCTAAGTTTTATTTTATGATGTTCAAAATATTTTGTAAATAAATTCATTGTAATGCAAAATTGTAATATATATATCAATGCAAATAGTACAGAAAATGCGTGTAATCTGCAACAGATATATCACGTTGTCTGACACGTAGGTAGTAAAATGTATAACATTTACATTTACATAATTACTAAAGACATTCAGTAAACAGATGCAGTAAACGCGTGCATTCTGAGACAGATGTACACGTTATCAGCATAACCAATGTTTAAAAACATCAGAAAAATATGTAACATTGTTACCAAGACATTCGTTTGTCTTAGTCTCAATCAGTATGGACAATAAATTAACGACACAGAAGTACAGATCCTAGTCAATTATGAGCTTGGAATCGTTCCAGTGGCAGGCCCTTCTACAAGCAGTGCACAGCCTGAATGAATAATCGGTGAAGAAACCCCAGAGCCTATTCAGGAAGCATCGGGGTCTTTAACTGAGTCGGTTGGGTTTGAGCTAGAACCTGAACTCTTATCCAATCTAGGGACATCAATATCGGACACTCCTGAATTTGGACTAAAAATACATGATACACTAGCAAATATTTGGTCACCGCTGCGTAAAACAGGCTTACAAAACGAAGACAAACAAAAACTGGTCAAAGAGTCGTAGTTCTTGAAAACTTTAAACATTTACAGGCTCCAAAACTTAATGCCGAGATATCAGGGGCGATTACCGATTTGGCCAGGGCCAGAGATAAGAAAATTGCAAACTTCTAACAACAACTTGGTTTTGCTATAACTGCCGTAAACCGAGCTATGGACTTGCTGTTTAGCAAATAAGATGAAAAAGTGGGTGCTTTAAAATGCTTAAGCGATGGGTGCCGCTTACTCTCAGACCTTCATCACAGTTTTACTAAGGATAGAACTAGGCTTATTCTACCAAGCCTGGATAACAAATTTAAACACGTTATTCTCGACTGTGAGAGAGATGAAACCCTATTTGGCACGGGTTTATCAGAAAAGATAAAAGCCAGTAAAGCGATAGAGATACAAGTGTCACAAATAAAAAAGCCTGTGTCCAAATTAACAAAATTTTCTCAGTACAAGGCGCGTGCACCGACCCGACATTAATACAAGTACATGCAGGTCGAGTTAATTTATATTTTAATTGTTGGTTGAATATAACTAACAATAAAACAATTTTAAATTGGATAAAATTTGGATTTTCAATTACATTTCATGGTCAAGTTTCACAGTCAGTGGTCAATAAATCAATGATCAGTAATAGTTTTTCCTCCAGTGAAAAACGTGATATGAGCATGGTTATTAAGAAACTAATCAAATAAGGAGCTGTAAAACCTTGTTCTCCGTCCAAAGATCAGTTTATAGACAAAAATTTCTTGCTTTACAAAAACATAATGGAAATTATTATGCAAAAATAAACTTCCCCAGTATTGTTATCGAAGACTTAATCTTGTGGAAAAACAATATAAATATAACGTTTTGTTCTATAAAATCGCAAACATTTAAGTTAGACATATATACGGATGCTTCCAGGACAGGCTGAGGTGCAGTTTGCTAGGATAAAAAATGTAATGGCTCTTGGAGAGACAATGAAAAAGAACACCATATTAATTTCCTGGAATTATTTGCTGTATTTTTGGGACTTAAAAGTTTAGCTAGTAACGAAGCAAACTGTACAATATTATTACGGGTTGACAATTCAACAGCTATAAGCTATATTAACCGAATGGGAGGCATTCAGTTTCCTCATCTTAATAATTTAGCCAAAAACATTTGGCAGTGGTGCGAAGAACAAAATTTGTGGTTATACAAAGTAAAATTGTGCCGACTCTGAATCTAGAAAACATTATCCTGACACCGAATGGACACTTTCTAACAAAGCCTTCCAAATTATTTTAATTAATTTTGGTACTGTGGACATTGACCTTTTTGCAAGTCGCAGCAATGCCAAATGAGATACATTCGTAACTTGGAGACCGGAACCGGACTCAACTGCCGTAGACGCATTTACGTTAGATTGGGGTTCAAAATATTTCTATACTTTCCCCCCTTTTATCTTTAATTTTGAAATGCTTACGCAAAATATCTGACGATAGAGCCGATGGAGTCCTAATTTTCTCTCATTGGCCTTCCCAGCCGTGGTTTCTATTATTACAAAAATTGTAAGTATCTGATATTGTATTCTTCAGCCCTAATAAAGATTTGTTAAAATCAAATTTCAGAGGTCATCACCCTCTGCATACCAGTCTTACCCTGGGTGCCGCGAGGCTCTCCGAGAGTCATTTGCCTGTCGCAGTTGTCCAGCCAAAACGCTGACGCTGATGCTAGCCTCGCTCGCAGACTCTACTATCCGTCAGTATAATGTTTCCTTAAAACTATGGTCAGTTTTGTTCGCAAAGAAATGTTTTTGTACAGTCAAGATCGATGACCGTGAGTTTTCTGAGCGAACAATTTAATAAGGGTTGCTCGTACGGGATTTTAAATTCTCACCGTTCAGCTCTATCCTTACTTTTGGGTGAAAAATAGGCTCAGTTGATTGCATAAAACATTTGATGAAAGGAGCGTACAAACTAAAGCGTAACAAACCTGAATATACATTTACTTAGGGAACTAACGTGGTACTTGACCACATATCTCTATGGTACCCTAACAATAATCTTGTATTAGAAAAAATAACTAAAAAATTAATCATTTTATTGGCACTTTGCACGGGACATAGAGTACAAACATTATCATCAATTAAACTTAAAAACTTAATTTTCGAAACAAATTTAGTCAACATTACTACAACAAACATAATAAAAAAAAAATTAAGTCAAGAAGAGAAGGTGAAGAGTTTGGAGGACGGTGTGTGGCTTTCAGCGGTGGTATATAGAGGTTTTTGGATGAAACTAAAGATAAAAGAGATTTTGCACGCTGGTCAGATTTAATAAGTCATGTCTTATAGTCACCCATTATTATGGTATTATCATACAAAGGAATTAATTCTTCTAGGAGCTTTTCAAATGACTTAAAATAGTTAATTGCAAGAAAAGGACTTTAAAATACTCCTAGAAGAATTCTTCTATGTTTGAGAAAGACTTCCAGAAAAAAATACTCAGAGTTGCCGTTGTAATCTGACGGTGATTTGTTTGCCATCTTAAAGGGGATGTTATAACGCAAATAGATTGCCACGCCACCACCAACTTTATTTATACGATCATTTCTAATTAACTGAAATCCAAGTATGGCATACAAGGCTGATTGAAGAGTTGGCTTAGGCCATGATTCTGAAACAAATATAGCATGGATATTATCATTTGACAGAAACGTAAGCATATCTGGATGGTGCCTTGGAATACTTTGGACGTTAATGTGTTTGACATTAAAATTGTCAGCAAGGTTATCAAAGGTAGAAGCTAAGCGTGAGGAAAGAGAATTATCACTACAACATGAAAAGTAATCATTGCTACTAGAAAATCAGTCATTATCACTCATTAATAAATAAATAATATATGTATAAATAAAATATAAAAAACTAAAAAAACAACTTAAACAAGCAATAATAACGAAACCCATCCGCCAGTTGAAATGGGATTATTTAGATACGTAATCACTAATCTAATTTAAATTTAATACTAACCTCATAACATGAAAAACCAATCAACAGCTAAGATACCTAGTCATTACTACAAACAAAAAAAAAAGATTTCAAACACAAAAAAAAGTTATATTAGATACCTACCTATTTTTAACATAAACTAAAATTTGTTTTCTTTTTATGTACCGTAATATTATTATTTAATATTAAGTAATAAAGTAATAATATTATGTTATATTAATTTTATCTTATTTATGTACCATCATTACCCCTGAAAGATAATTATTATTAAAGACTGGCACAGAAAATTACTATGCCTTTCGAAACTAAATTTGAAGTTATTGATAGAATCAGTCGTTACTTTGCGGAAATTCATTATTATGATAGAATATTATAACCTTGCAATTCCACTGAAAGCAATTCAGTAGCACTCACGTACAGAAGTACACCATAGACATGTGTAGGAGTGCACCTCCCTCCCCACCTTACCTTACCTTCACATTTGGTAAAGGTGTGGCATATATCTATTTATAAGTTATGTAGTTTGTGTGGACTGTATATTTATGACGCCGTTTGTATGTACGAGCGCGTGCGTAACATGTCAGTGCAACCGGTTACCTAGTGGCGCGCATATACCTCGCCAGTCTACTGAAAACACTGTCCGACGCCGGCAGGCTACGCGCGCCATAATACCTAACTGTGCCGTAAATAGTTTAGTAGTTAGCTATTGCATTTATATATTTAGTTTCTACTCATGCTTTTGTTTCCCAAACTGTTTTCTACTACTTCCTTCTCATGTTTGTAGCTGTGGTAAAATTCTTAGAATTAAACTGTACTACAAAGCGTTATTCTTTTTATTGCCTACATCTAGAATACGCAATACTGGTGACCTTTCTATGTGCTTATAAGTGAACAGTGTATATACAGTGGAACGGTAACGGAACTATAGCTAACAATAGTAGTGATTTAAATGAACCGAATGTGTGCACCGTTGGCGTAAAAATGCCACCATTCTGGGCAGATAAATCTGGTCAATGGTTCGCACAATTAGACGCGCAGTTTTTACTTTCGAACATTACAGCCGATGTTACAAAATTTTATCACCTGATTTCTGTGTTGGACTATAAATATGCATTAGAAGTTGAGGACATTGTAACCAAACCACCGTTGGCAGATAAGTACGAAACTTTAAAACGCGAACTTATATCACGTTTGTCAGCGTCTAAAGAACACAGAGTTCGACAACTTCTTTCTCACGAAGAGCTGGGTGATAGGAAACCTAGCCAATTTCTACGCCATTAAAGAAGTCTGGCACCTGAAGTTCCTGATGACTTTCTACGTACTTTGTTGGCACGAAGTTCCTGATGACTTTCTACGTACTTTGTGGTCCAACCGCCTACCTGGTTATCTTCAGGCTATAATTACTACGCAGATGGACACCCCTCTTGACAGCGTCGCTCAACTAGCAGATAAAATAAATGAGGTCACGCCGCAGCTTTCAACACCGCAAGTAGCAGTCGCCTCATCATCTTCAGCACCGTCAGCCATCGAGGAGATTAATCATAAACTAGACGACCTAACCAAGCGATTCAACACTATGTCATCTTGTCGCGGTCGAGGAAATCGGCATTTTCGGTCACGGTCTCGTAGTCACTCACGCCATCGATCAAGAAGCCATTCTAGCAACATAGGCCAGTGCTGGTACCACTGGAAATTTGCAGATAAAGCAGCTAAGTGTCGACCTCCTTGTAATTATTCAAAAAACGAATAACTAAGTCATTATCTGCGGCGAGTGACTTTTCTTCTGTTTCTAGCCGCCTGTTTGTGACTGACAGATAACTCTAAAAAACAATTTTTAATTGATACCGGCTCCGATTTATGTGTGTATCCTGTTAGTTATTTAGATAGTAAGCGGCCTAGTAAAACTAGTTATGAGCTTTTTGCCGCCAATGGTACAATTATAGCTACTTATGGTTGGATTAGCTTAAATTTGAATTTTAATTTACGCCGTGCATTTAGTTGGCGCTTTGTAATTGCTGATGTTAGTAAGCCAATTATTGGTGTAGGTTTTTTGTCGCATTTTAATTTGCTTGTAGATATACGACATTCTTGCTTACGTGATGCTACAACTTCGCTTACATCAGCTGGTACCCTCGCTTTTGCTTATAAATGCCCACAAATTAAATCTGTTACTGGGGATTCAATTTATCATCAACTTTTATTAGAATACCCTGAAATTACAAAACCTGCTGGAGATCTGTCTGAACGTGAGGTAAAACATAAAACACAGCATTTCATACGCACTACACCTGGACCACCTCTATTTTTTGTCGACCGAGACGACTGGCTCCTGACCGGTTGAAAGCTGCTAAACAGAAGTTTGACGAAATGGTACGTACAGGCATAGCTCGTCCATCAGAGAGCCCTTGGTCGTCACCACTGCATTTAGAGCCAAAAAAGGATAAGAGTTGTCGACCTTGTGGCGACTACCGTGTTCTAAATGCACGTACTATCCCAGATAGGCATCCAATACGACACATTGGCGATTTATCACACAATTTGTTTGGATGTAAAGTTTTTAGCAAGTTAGATTTAGTTCGTGCTTATAATCATATTCCTGTAAATAAAGACGATATTCCGAAGACCGCCATATTGTTAACACCCTTTGGTTTATACGAATTTCCATTCATGGGTTATGGTTTACGCAATTCTGCACAGTCTTTTCAACGTTGTATGGACGAAGTTCTTAGAGGCCTTGATTTTTGCTACACTTACATTGATGACGTACTCATCACTTCAGATAACTCCACATTGCATTTAGAACACTTGCGCGTCGTATTTGAGCGATTTGAAGAGTATGGTGTTCTTCTGAACACGAACAAATGTGTTTTTGCTGTTGAAAAGATAGAATTTCTATGCTATATAATCGCAGTCAACGGTGGGAAGCCTTTGCCAGAGCGGATCGAAGCAATACATCGTTACACAAAGCCCCGAACTATAAAAGAGCTTCGTAGGTTTTTGGGATTGCTTAATTTTTATAGGCGGTTCATTCCTGGTGCTGCAAAAGTCCAAGCACCTCTCCATGGGCTACTAGCTGGTCCATCCGTGAAGGGCAGTACAGTTATCGAATGGACACCGTCGCTAGAAGATGCTTTCAATGCTTGCAAAGTAAGTATTGTTAATGCTACACTTCTCGCACATCCCGACCAACAGCTCAGTTGGCTTTGGTAACAGACGCTTTAGATACCGCAATCGGTGCTGTCCTACAACAAAAAGTAGGTAATGATTGGCAATGTCTAGGTTTCTTTTCCAAAAAACTCTCATCAGCTCAACGCAAATACAGTAGTTTCGATCGCGAACTACTCAATATACGAATCCGTAAAATATTTTCGTCACATGATCGAACTTAAACCATTTCATATACTCACTGACCATAAGCCAATAATAATGGCATTTAAAAAATGTTCTGAAAATTGCTCCCCACGTCAATTTAGATATTATGATTTCGTATCTCAGTTTACAACCGACATCCGCTTCATATCTGGCGATGACAATGTTGCAGCAGACGCTCTTTCTCGTACCGAAGCTGTCACAAACATAATTGATCTTAAAGCCCTCGCAGCGTCTCAAGCCACAGATAGCGCATTGCAAATGCAAAAAAATGTAGAGAATGTCGCAATTTTATGTGGTACCACGACCGTTTGTTACTTCCGAATTTTGGCGAGTAATTTTCAATGCATTACATGGGTTAAGCCATCCTAGCGCTAGAACTACCACTAAATTGGTATCTCAGCGTTATGTATGGCCTGGAGTTCGTAAAGACTGTCGCCAGTGGGCACGTGCCTGCATTTCTTGTCAGAAATCAAAAGTTTCCCGACACGTTCATTCGCCAGTCCATTGTTTTTCACCTCCTTCTTCACGATTTGCCCACGTGCATAAAGATATTATCGGTCCTCTTCCCATATCAAATGGTTAACCGCGATAGACATGTTTACTAGATGGCCAGAGGTTGTCCCTCTTACTGACATCACGGCAGAAAATGTTGCTAAAGCCTTCATATCTGCGTGGATTTCTCAATTTGGATGCCCAGTTAATATAACAACTGACAGAGGACGACAGTTTGAATCCCATCTTTTTCAACATCTTGCTCTGATGATAGGTTCATAGCACAATAAAACTACAGCTTACCATCCGGCTGCAAATGGAATCGTGGAACGCTTTCATCGGCAATTAAAAGGAGCGATAATGTGTCATGCCGATCAAAATTGGATGGAAGTTCTCCCTTTAGTTTTGTTAGGTATAAGGTGAGCCTGGAAAGAAGATTTGTCAGCTTCGACAGCCGACCTAGTCTACGGTGAATCTTTGCGACTACCTGGAGAATTTTTCAATTCTTCTTTTCCAGAGGCAATAACTGATTACAAAGATTTTCTGTCAAGACTTCGTTTACATGTGCAAAAACTTAAGCTATTGCCTATATTACGACACGGAACAAACAAAGTATTTGTTTTTTAAAGAACTAGACAATACTTCACACGTCTTTTTATGCCAAGATTTGGTTAGAAAATCCTTAGACCCACCATATGCAGGTCCGTATAAAGTAATAGATCGTAGTTCTAAGACTTTTGAATTGAATATCAACGATAAAATAGTGACCGTCTCGATCGACAGAATAAAGCCAGCTTTCGTACTTAACGAAGAATCTAGTGCTAAGCCTGTGCTTCCTGTTTCACCTACGACCTACAAAACGACACGATCTGTTCGTCGTGTCAATTTTCCAGATTATTTTCGACCTTAAGGTCTCCCGGGGGGCTGATGTGGCGAATATCTATTTATAAGTTATGTAGTTTGTGTGGACTGTATATTTATTACGCCGTTTGTATGTACGAGTGCGTGCGTAATATGTCAGTGCAACCGGTTACCTAGTGGCGCGCATATACCGCCAGTCTACTGAAAACACTGTTCGACGCCGGCAGGCTGCGCGCGCGCTTATCGACCCGGCCATAATACCAAACTGTGCCGTAAATAGTTTAGTAGTTAGCTATTGCATTTATATATTTAGTTGCTACTCATGCTTTGGTTTCCTAAACTGTTTTCTACTACTTACTTCTCATCTTTGTAGCTGTGGTACAATTCTTAGAATTAAACTGTACCTACCAATATTACAAAGCGTTATTCTTTTTATTGTCTACATCTAAAATACGCAATAAAGTTATAGCGCACGAACAACTTGCTTCTACTGAAGATGCCTATATATTTTATAAGACTAAGGTGCCAAACAAGCTTACGGTCCGTCTGATGGAAAGCGGTTATCACTCGCACGTTGCCGACTCTTCAGAAATCTACTATATTCTTTCAAAGAATTCCATACTGTGGCCCTTGGAGAAAACCTTAGCAGGGAGCTCATTCTACAACTCAAGCGTTCGCGGAAAAAAGTTTCTCTGAAACCGCACTGTACGCGACTATTTCGGTTCTAAAGTGTGAGAATGAATTCCCTGCCGATGGCGAGCGGTGCGATGGTAGAAAGTTGCCGTTGGCATCATTTCGAACAATTCCTCAGAACATTGTACATGCGGTAGAACACACACAGGGAGGCAAAGTCTCTCCTTAGACTTAAGGGCTCGATACCGCAAGTGAGTTTGAAATCGTCGACAATTCTCACTCGTTGAACCGAGTGAAAAGGTCCAAGCTGGTATCCGGGTGCACCTGCCCAAAGATGGCAGCAGTACTCCATATGGGGCCGAACTTGCGACTTGTAAAGCAGCAACCTCTGCCCCGACGTGCAGTACTACCTCGCTCTGTTGAGTACACCTAGTTTTTTGGACGCCAGCTTCACCATGTCCTGCAGATGATCTCGGAACTGATCATCGCTGAAGATGTCAACACCAAGAATGCCAATGCTCTTGGAGATGGAGCGGGGAGTGTTCTGGAATTGTGGAATTGCGGGCAATAATCCAAACAACAATTCGAGGTCGTCAGCGCTAAGGCAAAACACCACAAAGAAATGCGCACCAGCTGAGTCATCACTGCACGGAGCGCAATGAGAGCATTTGACGCTCAAGAACATGACCGCACAACACGAAAGTCGAATCGGGAATGAGAGTAGGCCCGGGGCTGCGAGCTTAGCTACCTCGTAGCAAAATTTTGAGAAAGCTTACTCTGTGCTTTTTATTTATTCTCGCATTCGATACAAACTTTGCTTATGAACTATGCTTATGGTTAAAGCTACAAGCATGAAAGTAGTACAGAAATGTAGTACACAACAAGAGATTTTTAATGATATAAGTAACATATTTGTAAGCTTTTGTAATACAAAGTTATGACGAGAATAGTTTAAAAGTTTTACGTTTTAGCCGTTTGCTAACTCTTTTTCTTCTTAAATCTATAATGTATTATGTTAATATAGTAATATTTAGTTACAAGCTACAATAATAAAAAAGGTTTTATACAATCAAAAGTAGAAAAAATATAAAAAAGTTGTAAAAGTACAAAAATGGTATTTTTTCCTACAAAACCTATTACCTATAACCTAAAGCGCAAAAGCTATGTATAATATATTTATTCTTATAAGCTTTTACATATATATTCAGTGTGTGTATATACAGAAATAACACTGATTTAGACACATTATAGTACATGCATTATGTAATTTTTGTAAAATTACCCGAGACAAAATGACATCGCACATATCACCACTGGTTGTATACGTTTTGTGGATGTAGTCATTTTGCACTTTCGTTACAATTTTAAAGTACGTCGTATGACGTCTGAATACAAATATATGAATACAAAACCAATGTGTTAACCTACTTATCTATTAGTGCAGTCATTGAAACGTTATTGCGCCGATTTTTTTTACTGTTAACCGTTTTGCATGAAATTTTGGAATTAGGCTCATCTTACCTTTAACTTCAAAAGTGAAAATGATCTGAACTCCGCACCCAGCCTGGGGGTGGTTGCCACCCCTTCTCGGTGGTGTAAATTTTTTTTTTCAAAATAACCTATCGATAGAAGGCCTAATTTTAAGAAAACGTTCTATACTGTTTTTAAAAAACCCCAAGTTAAGGCAATTGAAAATTCGGATTTTTTTCACGTTTTTCATCGGTTTTTTACAAATATCTCCAAAAATATGCATTTTAACGAATATTTTATGATTATCAAAATTGTAGCAGGGGAAAAACTGTACAAATCGGTTTTTTATAAAGTGTTCTAAGTGCAATATTAAGCTAGATATTAAAAATCAAAGCCGTTTTTTATTTTGTCTGAAATTTAATCGATGTATTCAATACCGTCTAGCGGCGAGCAGATACATTTTATGCATTCTAATGAAATAGGGTTTTGTAGTGCTTCAAATAAGCTTCAAAACAATGGGTTTCATAAGTGCCATTTCCACCAAAATTAAAATTAATCGTATTCCGTCTAGAATTAACTTTAATATAAAGAGTTTGATGGATTCTAGCAGGTTGGCTGCTACACATAATTAAAAAATCACGAATAAAAGAAAAAAAAAATTCGAATTTTTATAAAAACCACCTTCTTTTCATAATATCTCAAAAATGATGAAAGATACGTATAAAAGTATAATAATAAAAAATGTAGGTCTTTTTCTGACAAAAAATTTGATTTTTTTTTTTCTGTCACACAAAAATTGACAGAGATATGATTGTTTAAAGAGCGCATGGCAGCGCAATCACAGCCCCTCTCGAGCCCTTTGACCCTTAACCGTTTTAAAATAAAAGGTTTTTCACTATTTATTATATGAAAAAAGTTGTAGCTCTTTTAATTACCTTTAAAATAGTTTTTTATGAGTTGTGATAGCATCAAAATTGAAGGAGTTATGGTCCAAAAACTAATCGTATTTTTTTCTCTACTTAGTAAACTGAAAATTTCGGAGTGTGAATATTTGGAGCAAAGTGAAATTTTTAAGGGTCGAAAGGTGGTTAAAAATTCGATAATAAAGATAGAGAAAATAAAATATTATTTACTCTATACTTAAATCTTTTTATGTCATACCAAAGGAATTTTTTGTGATTTTTTTTCAATTTAGGGGTTGTTAGGTTTTCAAGGGTTTGTAAATGATTTTTTTATGAGGTAATTGTGTTAGAAAACACTTTACAATTTCACCCCTTAATATTAAACACGTTTTCTAGCGATAAAATGGCTCAATGTCAATTTTTCCATTAATAATAGGTGGAGCTCAGATCATTTTCACTTTTGAAATTAAGTTGACGATGAGCCTATATCCAAAATTTCATGCAAATCGTTTCAAAGTAAAAAAAAAATCGGAAGTAAGACCCTATTTTTCGCTTCAATGACTGCACTTTATGAATTACGATGCTACAAAGCTATTTACAACAGTAGTGTTAATCGCAGAAAAAGTTTTATGAATAAGTGAATTATGTCGACGACTGTATTTACATCCATTTACGTCACACACTATTTTACAGGTTCTATACGGATACGAACCTTTTTTCAGGCATCTACGACATACTTTATTTTCTAGGACCCATTTCTAACGTTCTGTTACACCCCTAGCTAGTAAGTAGAAGTGGTGACTATAACTTTAATTTTGTGTTTCAAATTTTATTTTTTTAAATTCGAAATCGGAGTCTCGCTCTAACATTTGTCGGCAGCTCAAGGGAATCAAAAAAGATTCCTCGGTACGCCTCCGTAAATAAAAGTGAAACAAAACGCTAAATTCACAGTGAAGTGCTACTAAAAGTAAATCGAAAATAAACTACGAAGATATAATCGACTTCAATCTCACTATAAAGTGCATCAAATTAATAAGAACATATCAGCGGTTTATGAAATAAAATCGCAATTCCAAACTCATTTGCGAAAAGTCATAGTAACCAGAAAGAATAAGCTTCCTTATCAGCCAACCTGCTGACGCTGCGTCTAGACCGGCCGCTCGCCCGCGTTTCCGCCGCTGCACCGCCGCCGTCACCGTCATATCCGAGAAATGTCGTCTACAGCCTACGCTACATACTTATGCTTCATACTGTGAGACAATGTCATTGCCAATCTATATATTTGGGGTCCGTATTTTGCAGAACTATTACCGTAATAACACTTTAACTTTTGCCGTGAATAAGATTATTTTATTGGGTTTTAATATTTTGATTGTTCTTTACATATGTTTTGTTTACCTAGGTACTACTTTACTTCAATATTCTACTGATTTTAAATTATTATTCGGTTAAATTGTTTTGGAATTATTTTATTGTGTCAGACCTATTGCTATAATTCTAGTTCTTTATACTAATTGGTGGTGGTCGAGGGGTTAAAATTTCACTTCAAGTTCGAACCACGGGTCGGCGTGTACCAATGAGTCTTTTCTTAATTTCTCATGTACACTGAGGAACGCAAACATTATTCACATTTGCTATCCGACTTGCAGGATTGCAGACAAACCCACGACGAAACGGTTAACCAATTTTCCCTTAGAATAGAAACTTGTCTTGCAAAGTTGATAACCGAAATAAATATTTCCTAACCTACACAAGAGAAAGGATAGATCTCGGAAATAGTCGGCGCAATGCAAGATCTCGCATTGCACACATTCGTAACAGGATTCAACCCCAAAATAGCTCCGATTATAAGATGCCGCGATCCTGAAAGCTTAAGCGAAGCAGTTAGTAGATGAAAAAATCCTATTAAGTCTAGAAAACGGAATCTAATGTCAAATATACCCAATAACAATTTTCAAAACCGAAGTCGCTTTCCAGCGAAAAGAAATCCCACTAATAGACCCACTCGCTTCAATACTCCAAGGCAACCTTCTCTGACACCCTTTAGAAACAATAATGACAATGACACAATCTTCTGCAGGTATTGCAAGTATCCCGGTCACACAATCAAAAACTGTAGGAAAAGAGAGTTCAATAATCGATTTAGGAACTCTGATCCAAATCAACCTTCCTCGTCTGGCTACAGAGGTAGACCAAACGTACCACGTGTAAATTTTATGGAAAATCCATATCCCGATTACCAATCCCGTGACGAACAAAAAACGAATAATTGTCTCGTGCGGGTGTCGCAACTTTATAGCTCGTGTCAAAAGAAACAAACGAATAAACATATCGGCTGTGAACCTCTTCGAACCCCATGTGACTCTTAAATCAAATTTAAATCTCGTACTCACCGCTTTCAACCTAGACGCATTTAGCAACGTTTCGACTGAACATGAAATCAAAAACCTAGACGAAAGGCAGGATTCGGTTCAACGGACTCAACGGGTCCTTGAACAACTACGCGCATCCCATTTAAACTCAGAAGTAATCGATGCTGTTTTCCAAGTATGCTCCGACTATTCAGATATATTCCATATCCTGAGTGAAAAACTCTCTTATACCACTGCTATAAAGCACGACATCAAAACGACATCCGACGTCCCGATCCATACAAAATCTTACAGATTCCCTGAAATCCATAAGACTGAAGTAAAGAAACAAATAAAACAAATGCTCGACCAGAACATTATAACACCTTCTAATTCTCCCTGATACTCTCCTATCTGGGTGGTTCCGAAAAAGATCGATGCTTCTGGAGTTCAAAAATGGAGAGTAGTAATAGACTACCGGAAGCTCAATGACGTGAATATCAGAGACACCTATCCTATTCCTCAAATAGCTGAAATCCTCGACCAACTCGGTAACAGTTAATACTTCTCCACTCTGGATCTCTCCTCTGGATTTTACCAAATGTTAGTAAATGAAACCGGAGGGACACTTTTAATTTAACCGTATGCCCTTCAGATTAAAGAATGCGCCTTCCACCTTTCGGAGATTGATGAATAGAGCACTTTCAGGTCTTAAGGGCGCCCGTTGCTACGTCTACTTAGATGATCGTCTGTTACAGTTACGATCTTAACTCCCACATCACCAATTTCACCTCCATCTTCCGAAGGCTCAGATCATCATTTCAATTTCAAGCTTCAATCGGACAAGTGCGTGTTTTAGACTAGAAGTCGTTTACCTAGGACATTAATCACCGAACAAGGTGTAAAAACAGAATCCCTATAAAGTCAAGGCGGTCACCCACTTTCCCACTCCAATTGCCGTTTCACTAAAAAACCCTCTCTTATCCTATCCAGATTTCACAAAACCGTTCATTCTCACTTGTGACGCTTCTAACTACGCGTTACGGCGTACGGTGCCGTTTTGTCTCAAGTGCCTATTGGAAAAGACAAACCAATAGCATATGCATCCTGAACTCTCAATTAAAGTGAATGCTCATACTCAGCTACTGAGAAAGAGCTTCTAGCTATTTTATTCGGCTGTAAAACATTCAGCCCATATCTCTTTGGCCGAAGGTTTTAAATTATCAATGACAATAGACCTCTCAGCCGACTGTCTAACCACAAAGACCCTGGTAGTAAAATGCAAAGATGGAGACCTAAACTCGAAAAGTTCGACTATGAAATATCTTACAGTAAAAGAAAATTAAACGCCGCTGCTGATGCACTCTCTCGATTCCCTGTAAACCCTATCTACCCAAATAATGATAATGATGAAAAGGAGACGAGTTTCTAGATTTACTCGATCTTGACCTAAACCACAAAGACCTCCACATTGACTTCAGTCCCCTCAGATTACCTTCGCCCCTGCAAAATCGATTAACTACTACAGACTTCCCTGTTGTTCCAACGCCTTCCACCTCCGGACTGAATCTCGAACCACAAGCTACCTTACCCAGTGTACTGAACTCTCCGACTGACCTTACACCACCTTGAGGACAATTCGACCCACAATCCCTATCTTCCTCAAAGACATGACTAACAAAGACAAGAACTTTAATACTGACCTGAGAGAATTTAAGAGAGGTAGGGCACTGCAAGTACTCGCTTGAATAAGCTGCCCGAACAAATAAAGCGGGGCATAGCGAGTACTTGCTCGAATGAGCGGCCCGAACTGGGGAAGTACCTCCACCTTACAGAAAACCGCGGCCACAATAACACTAACATTGAGTAGTGTTGTGTTCCTGGCGGTGAGTAAGGTTGCCAGAGCTCTCTTTGAGTGCCCAAAAAGGGCGATAGATCAGATCCATCGAATTACAGGCCTATCGCTATAACCTCTCTCCTCTCCAAGGTGATGGAGCGTGTGATCAACACACAGCTTTTGAGATACCTAGAAAAACACGACCTGATCAGTGACCGTCAATATGGCTTTCGCCACGGTCGCTCAACTGGTGACCTTCTAGTGTATCTCACACACCTATGGGCACTAGCCATTGAGAGTCAGGGGGAGGCATTGGCATGTAGCCTAGACATAGCGAAGGCGTTCGATCGGGTCTGGCACCGGGGTCTTCTATCGAAGTTGCCATCTTATGGAGTGCCCGAGGGTTTGTGCAAATGGGTGGCTAGCTTTTTGTCCGGCAGAAGCATACGAGCCGTAGTTGACGGTAGTTGCTCTGATAGCATGGACATTAATGCTGGTGTCCCGCAAGGCTCTGTGCTGTCTCCTACGCTGTTTCTACTGCACATTAATGATATGTTGGACATCAACAACATACATTGCTATGCAGATGACAGTACTGGAGACGCTTATTACACGGGCCGTGCAAGCATCCCACGTTCCGCTGTGGAGGAAAAGCGTGAAGAACTTGTGTCTCAAATCGAGATCGGTCTGTCCAAGGTCTCTGACTGGGGGCGGGAAAACTTGGTCCGATTCAACCCTTCAAAGACACAAGTCTGCGCGTTCACCGCTAAGAAAACCCCATTCACTGTAGTCCCACAATTCCAGAACACCATCTCCATCTCCAAGAGCATTGGGATCCTTGGCGTTGACATCTCCAGCGATGTTCAGTTCCGAGATCATTTGCTAGACAAGGTAAAGCTGGCGTCCAAAAAACTTGGTGTACTCAACAGAGCGAAGCAGTACTTCACGTCGGGGCAAAGGTTGCTACCTTACAAGTCGCAAGTCCGGCTCCATATGGAGTACTGCTGCCATCTCTTGGCGGGTGCACCCGGATACCAGCTTGGCCCTTTTGACTCGGTTCAACGACGGGCTGTGAGAATTGTCGACGATCCCAAACTCACTTGCGGTATCGAGCTTTTAAGTCTGAGGAGAGATTTTGCCTCCCTGTGTGTATTCTACCGCTTGTACAATGGATTGTGTCCTGAGGAATTGTTCGAAATGATGCCCACGGCTACTTTCTACCATCGCACCGCTCGCCATCGACAGGGAATTCATTCTCACACTTTGGAACCAAAATGGTCGCGTACAGTGTGGTTTCAGAGAAAGTTCCTCCCGCTTGGGTTGTGGAATGTGCTTCCTGCCAAGGTTTTCTCTAAGGACTACAATATGGGGTTCTTCAAAAAAGAAGTTATTAGATTTCTGAAGGGTCGGCAACGCGCGAGTGATGCCCCTGGTGTTGCAAGCGTCCATAGGCTACGGTGACCGCTAAGCACTTGTATGACTATCCTAATCCCAACCTCCATAGATATGGACGAGTAGAATCCGTACATCCAAAACTTGTTACAAAACGCCGATTCCTCAGAAGAGATTCTAAACTGTGAAAAGGAATTATATTCATTCAAAGAAATCCAAGCTAACAACAGAAACTGGTATCTTCTCTTTACAAAGGTACATCATTTTGATGAATCGTCATATAAAGAAATATTTGAAACCATCAAGTCAATCAGAAATCCAAGAAAAGTATTATTGGAAAGGAATGCGCACAGATATCGAAAATTACGTGAAGACATGTACCTCGTGCCAAGAAAACAAAGCATATAGACGACTCAACAGAGCACCCATGCAGATCACTACGACGTCCACATCCCCTTTCCAACGCGTAACTCTAGATATCGTAGGGCTCCTGCCAGAATCAGGAACCGCAAAACTTAGGTACATACTCACATTACAGGACGATCTAACTAAATACTTAGTGGTTTACCCAACACGTAGTGCCTCTTCAGAAGAGACTACAGACTGTCTTATACACTTCATTTCTTTATTTGGAATACCCAGGACGATACAGACAGACCAAGGGACTAATTTCACGGCGGATCGATTCTAGATTCTATTTCTAGAAACCTTCCTTAAAATAAAACAATTATGGTCCTCTCCTTATCACCCTCAAACTCTTGAGCGGAGCCATTCAACCCTTAAAGAATATCTGAAATCTTTTGTAAACCTATATCAAGATAACTAGCCAAGATACGTCTACACAGTGATATTAGCCTTTAATAAAAATATCCATTCCACTATCAACTTTTCACCTCATGAATTACTATTCGGCCACAAACCCTACATCCCAGATTCAATCTTTGACTTTGCACCAGATGCCACATATCCCGAATAAATTAAGATGCTTTAGCATAAGTAAAATCTATATCGAGACAAAGCTTTAGAAAACATAAACAGTTCAAAGGAAAAATAAAAAAACTATTATGAATCGCGTTCCCGTCCTGTTACCTACAAAACCGGTGATTACGTGTACCTTAAGAATCACCTCCGCCTGAGAAAAGCCTTATCTCCCTTACGGAAAGGGCCGTACAAAATAACAAAAGTCCACGGTAACAATACACTGTCATAGCAAATAAACAGACGACAAGTAAAACATCATTTCGACCAAGTCAAGCCGGCAACCACTGAAATATAATAAATTATTATTTTTACGCGTAATCATGCACTTAGAATAATATATTTTAATTATATTGGAAGGATGAAAATTAACGGTGGTTCTCTTAATGTTCTCACCTAAGTAGATATATCTCACGTCAAGCTACATCTAATCAATGTAAACTTCATTCTAAAGACTGTTAGCAAATTATGCAGAGAACCCGGTCTCATCGAAGAAGCAGCGTGTCGTAGTACACTAGAGCCACTCGTAACCCGTTTTCATGATGTCGCCAGACAATCCGAATCCATTTCCCATTTAATAAGCAACAGAATTAAACGGTCCACCTGGTTCGGCGGTATTGGTACAGTCTTTAAGCACATATTTGGAACATAAGATGAATATGAAGCTGTCAAATATGATGAGGCCATACAAGCTGTCCAAAGTGACGAAAGAAAACTAGCTTCACTAATAAAAGAAAATATACTGGTCACCACATCAACCTTAACGGCTTTCAATAATACTATATTAGCAATAAAAAATCATGAAGCTAGTTAAACCATGACTATCAACGAGCTCTCCGGTAATGTCAAAAATCTATCTCTAGTAACCAATGAATTGGTCTTTAAATCGCGATTCTTTTCCATTTTCAATAGTCTAGAAGCAGCACTCTTAGCTATCTCTTTTCAATAAGTAGACATAACTAACGCGATAGATATCCTTTGCGAAACAGAATATTCTTCATCCCTCAGTTATTACTCCAACTCAACTCTATCAAGAACTCGCTGATAACCATCGGCATCTGCTGTTTAAGCCTTATACATACTATAATCAATATCTCTAAGTTAAAATGTTATTACCTTAATGATAGACTTACATTTGTACTACAAATACCACTTGTTAATCCTCTAGAATATACCTTGTATCATAACTTACCTTTACCTATACCACATGACGTAGTTACACTAGATACTTTTAGCGTAGTTTTGCCTACGGATCCTTATATTGCAATGACAAAAGACAAGGCACAGTACTGTAAGATGAAGAATATGGAACAATGTGAAAAGTTAGACAGGCACTATCTCATTTGCGAAGTTAGCGACGTTTTCTCCGCAAGTGCTAGTCATAATTGCGAAAGTGAATTAATGATACAAGTGTTAAACAAATTACTCGTGCAATGTGACACTAAAATGATATATATTTTTTTTTTTCATCAGTGGTAAGACTTTAATCAAATATATTGGGATGCAGTTGACGTTTTTAGAAGTATGGGGCCAATTTCCCATATTCAATATTTAATGCAGTACATTTGCCCTTTTAAGTCTCTTAAATTTGTTGGGCTGGAGCAACATTTTGGTGAGAAGATTAGGATGAACAGTAAGCCGATCCTTGTAGTTTATTTTGTAACGCTCTATTTCCTCAGAGATAGTTGGGATTTCAAGATAAGAGTGGATTTCCTTGTTCCGGGCATACCAGGGAGCTCCTGCAATCACTCTTAAAATGTTGTTTTGGGTTCTCTGTAGGCACTCAACGTTTGACTTGCTTGCAGTGGACCACATTTGTATGCCATAGGTTCAGATTGGTTTTATAACAGCATTGTAAATAAGCAGTTTGTTGGTCAGTGACAATACAGATTGTTTTCCGAGGAGCCAAAGGAGATTCCTAAAACGAAGGTTGATTTCGTCGCGCTTCTTGTGTATGAGATCTCTCCATGTAAGCCGTTGATCTAAGTGGAAACCCAAGTATTTAACACAATGAGTTTGAGGAAGTGTGTCTTCTCCTAGTTTAACTGGCGGTCATAATCCTTTCCGTAAGGTTAATGTTATGTGATTGGATTTCGAAGCACTTGCCTTTATTCTCCACTTTTGTTACCAAGTTTGTGTAATTTTGAGCTGGTTTTGCAGTTTGTGGCTCGCCTGTACAGGGTCCTTATTACAAGAGAGGCTGTATCATCAAGTAGCAACACTAATCATAGACGATAGTTGAGGAAGATCACACGTTAAAATGTTGTATGGCACTGGTCCAAACACAGATCCCTGAGAAACTCCAGCTAAGATTTTTCGGAGAGTGGATCTGGATTCACCCTGTTTTTTTTTGAACAACTGTTTGATTGAACAACAGGGAATATTGAGTGAGGCAAAAAAAAAATTATTTTGCACAACAAGCCTCTGTGCCAGACTCTGTCAAAAGCCTGCTGAAAATCCAAAAAAACAGCTGAGCAGTACTCTTTCTTCTCCGGACACTGCCGAATAGTGTGGTAAACCCTGTGCATTTGCTCAGTTGTAGAGTGGTGTTTACGGAAACCAAATTGGTGGTGGTGAATGATGTCCACTTCACTAAGGCATTTCTTAACTCTTAGGAGAAACACTCTTTCCCAAAGTTCTGAGAGAACAGGAGTGAGGCTAATAGGCCTATAGGACGAAATTTCACTGGCTGGCTTCCCAGGCTTAAGGATCATGGCAATCAGTGAGACTTTCCACAGTTAAGGGTAATAGTTTAGTCTGAAAATAGCATTAAACAGAATTGTAAGAAACACAATGCATTTCCTAGGCAAAGCCTTTAGAATCTGGGGAGTTATAAGATCATATCCAGGGGCTTTATTCGGATCCATCTTTCTATCTCTCTAGTTACTTCAGTGGGAGTTGTCATTGATATTAAGGGACACAGCTGAAAGTCCTGACTGAGAATTTAGTCTATCTCCTTATCATCACCAACAGGAGCGTTAGGTTGAAATACAGATTCTAGGTAGGTAGCAAAAGCTTCCGATTTTTGATCATCTGTTCGTGTCCATTTATTACCAGTTCTGACTGGATGAGAAAACTGTTGGGGTTGTTTTGTATCTCTTGTTATTTTCCACAAATTGTGCTCTCCACGGCCATTAGGTGACATATTCTCCAGCTTTCTCTTCAATGTTTCATTGGCTGAATATTTAAGAAAGCATTTAAGTTCTTTGATGATACGATTGAGGCGGGTTTTGTTATAGGGACAACGGGACTGCTGCCATATTCTTCTTAGTCGTCGTTTTTCCGTAATTTTACGCTTAATTTCTATAGGTAAGATACGATTTGACTGGGAGACTTGCAGATCTGGGGTGTTTGCCCAAGCAGCGGTTTGAACAAGGTTTGTAATGTATACAGTGGCCTCGTAAATGTCTTCCCTTGAGCTCCCTGCCAAGGTTTTCTCTAAGGACTACAGTATGGGGTTCTTCAAAAAAGAAGTTATTAGATTTCTGAAGGGTCGGCAACGCGCGAGTGATGCCCCTAGTGTTGCAAGCGTCCATAGCCTACGGTGACCGCTTACCATCAGGCGGACCGTAGGCTTGTTTGCCACCTTAGTGGTATAAAAAAAAAAAAAAAAAAGGATCTGAAGGCCAATAGGTTGGTTCACCAGTTGATATGGTTACCAGGTGTTTTCTGTCAACGCATATTTTTAATTCGCGTCCTCGAGTGACAGTTGTTTTAGAGCCCCAAGATTCATGCTTAGCATTCCAGTCCCCTTTCAGCTATAAAACAGTTGCCAAGTGTCTCCAAGTAGTGTGAGAACATGGACTCACTAATTTTGTGCTTAGGTGGGCAATACACAGAAGATAGATTTATAGCACCCTTTTGTATTCAATCTGTACATTTGTTGCTTGTAAGTGGTTTGTGGCATACGGGTTAAGCGCGCAATGTTTAATGCTTTTTTTGACAACAATAGCAGTTCCAGCATGGGCTTTACCGTCAGGTTGAGGAGTCAGAAATGTGCAAATTTGGGCAGGTTAGTTCTACTTTTTGATGAAACATGAGATTCAGATATTAAGACGATATCTAGGTTGTTAGAGTTGATAAACATTTCTAGTTCGTTTGTGCTGGGTGCTAGGCCATTAATGTTCCAGGTGATATATGGCGAAGTAGATTTATGGAAGCCCTTAAAGGACAACAAATGGATATTCGTGCAATGGCAACTTTGTAAATTGTTAATAGACTGTCAAAATGCAGAGATGATAGTTATAAACATTGCAGGCACAGGTATACTAACCTTGCCAAAATCTTGCGTAGCTTAGCAAAAGTACTAAATTAGTTCCTAAGTCGAAACCGTCTGTAAATACTGTAAACGCTACTTTACCAAATCCTGATTTTAGTTTCATAAACGAATCCTGTTGTAATTTAGAAAAAATAAATAAACTTATTGATGGTGTGACCCCTATTTCATTGAAACATATAGACCTAGAAGATTTAACCTCAAATTATAACATTCAAAACTCGCTTATCCAAACCGCTGATAAAATCATAAACAAGGAACCGTCACATCGATACCTACTGCTTTATCTTTACAGCGCTGTGAGCTGGTGCCTATTGTGTCACTGACCTCTAGAGGCCAGTGCCATTGTGTGCTGTTGTGTAGGTACGTTGACCTTACTCAAGAATTTATTTTAAACGTATCGAACAGCTGATTTTAAATTTGATTTACATTGCAGTTTCAGGTGAAAATAATAAACTTATTATTTTTATTACTTTTTTAGTTAAAATGGGGTTGTGATACACGATAATAGTCATTATCAATAAAAAAAAACACCAAAAAAAATACATAAAAATCATGAAAAGACCGACGTAAATTTCCAACGCTGTAAGGTTCAGAATCATGTACTAAACACCCTTTATACTGAAGTATGGGACACATCATTCTCGACTTACCTTTCTAATTGTAGTTTTTATTGTACTTTTAATGATTAATAAGGCATATTATTATTATACGTCAAGTGGCAGCCAACGTTGTTACTCTTTTAAAAATCGCGCTAAAGAAACAAATAATTCTGAATTGACTTCAATGTCCACACCGCGTCTAAGAGAAATAATCTGACTTCACGTAAACTTTGGCTAAAACCCGAAGTTTAGTCTTCCGCGGGGGGCTGTAACACCCCTAGCTAGTAAGTAGAAGTTCTGACTACTGTGCTGGCTCAGCTACATACAGTTCAGTTTAGCAATAGAGTTCAGCTCAAGCCTCAGTCTTCTTCCACCTTCCGACCACGTCGGCTGCCCTTACCATTTCCTATAAAACTCTATTTTATGCTTTTTCTAAGTTAATCTTTTCTCATATTAAATAACTTTAATTTTGTGTTTCGAATTTTATTTTTTAAAATTCGAATTCGGAGTCTCGCTCTAACAGATCTTCTATAGAAACCAGTAAAAACTTTTCGCATTTACTTATCTCATGTTAACCGTTTTGACAATACCTGCAAGTAGCAATACTCTGTGGCTTCATGGATGTTGAAAATATATGTACTTGGCCTATAGTTGTAGGTTAAACATATTTACCGTTGATAAATTGTGAAGGCGATAACTGTCATGATAAAACCGTATCTGACTTTAAATTTTGACTCAATATCCCAAAACGGCAACAAGTTCTAATCTAAACTTGCGAGAATCAAGTTGCGTTGTTGCAAATTCTGTCTATCTAGATCTTAGCAGAGGAGATAATTTACTTATTAATTATTTATTTATTTAACTCTTATAGTACATTAAAATTTAAGTCTAAAATTAACAATTTGATATTTATGTACTAAGGTGGACTTATCGCATAATGCAATTTCTTCCAGCCAACTTCTTAGGGTATTTCCGAAAATAGGTTAATTTAAATTTAATTAGGTACAGTCCAGACGAAAAAAAGAAAAAACATAGATAAACTATATCTATATAATACATAATAAATATACATTAAATGAGTATGTGTCATTAAATTTGCAATGATTGAAATAAGAAGGATTTTAGGTAAGTTTTAAAAATATGATTAGACCTCGCCAACCGAATGTCAGAAAGGCAGATTGTGTTCACAGCAAATGATTTGCCATAAAAGTTAGTGTTCTGGGGTGGAATAGTAAAAGTTCGTTCTACATAATGTCATACTTTGTGAAGTATTTGATTGGTATTTAAAGAGCTCCTGCAAGTAACAGGTTGCAGAGGGATTATTAAGGACACTATACAAAAGAGTGATAATGTGAGTATTCCTGCGAAGTCAAATTGGAAGCCACTTGAGTTTAGCACGATGGAGACCGGAGTGGATCCGGCTACTAGAACAGAGGGGGATCAGGGGCCCTTTCACCCACCGTGCCAGTAACCGTATCATCTGTAGCGAGCTTCGGCAGTCTTAGTACCGCACCTTTTGTCTTCTAAGCTGTGTGCAGTGAATCCTCATCCTTAGTCTAAGTAACTTTTTTTATATATAATGGCCATGAGAACGAAAAGTAAAAGAGTTTTTACAGCGGCTACTCCATCCACATATAATGTGGATTTTTGCAACATCAGGGGTATTCACGCAAATCTTAACGCAGTCCACCACCATCTCGAGACTGCGCAGCCGACCATTCTTTTTCTAACGAAGACGTAGATATCATACCTTTATTATCCCAGCTACAAACTCGAACACAATTTTATGAGTCGTGCCGGTGTATGTATGTTCGTCCGCGAAGATATCTGCTGTCGCCGCCTTCATAGCCTTGTATATTGTGGGTGTGCGTAGATTACGACGGCCACACTCGTATCTATTCGTGCCTATACAGGTCTCATAGCGGTGACACGAACGTAACTCGACTCTTCACGCACCTGTGTTTGACGACTGTCAAAGTTCTAGAGCAATATCCCACAGCAGAACTAGTTATTTTGGGAGACTTTAACGCCCACCATCGTGAGTGGCTCACTTCTCGAACCAATAACTACGCAGGGATATCTGCTCATTAATTTGTTCTGACCTTTGTTTTCTCTCAGCTGGTACTTTCTCCAACGAGAATACCAGATATAGAGGACCATACGAGCTCCTTACTGGACCTTCTGCTGACTACTGGTCCGGACGGATACTTCGTCTCAGCACTCTTGGCTCCTCGGACCACTGTCTCATACGGACTCAAATGTCATGCACACAACCCGATCCATCTGGGCCAACTAATTGGCGTCGTGTGTGGCACTATAAATCGGCAGACTGGGATGGATTGCGAGAATTTTATGCATCGTACCCGTGGAGGCAGATTTGCTATAACTCAGAAGATCCTGACGTCTGCGCAGCCGCAGTCGCTGGTATGGAATGCTATATTCCTAACCCGCGTGTAGCTGCCGGCGTCAAAAAACGACCGTGGTTTAAAAGGTCTTGCAGAGAAGCTAAAATTCTTAAGCAAACTGCATATGAAGCTTGGACCATGGCTCGTAATAATAAGGGTCCGAATATTGCTGAGTTAAAACGCAAATTAAATGCTGCCTCGAGGTTCAATAAAAAAGCAACTGCCAGAGCAAAATTCCAATTCATCGGCAAAATAGGAGGGCGACTTGCGAGCTATCCTTCTGGGAGCCGTACTTTCTGGTCGCTTGCCAAAGCTGCCGAGGCGAACTTCTGCCAGTCGTCGTTACCACCACTGCGAAAGTCCGATGGTGACTTGGCCCATAGTGCTACAGAGAAAGCCGATCTACTGGGCAGTCTCTTTGCCTCGAACTCGACATGAACGATGAAGGCGCTGTACCACCTACTATACCGCGGTGCGGTAAGACTATGTCGGAAATCTCCATAACACAGCGGGAGGTCCGGCGGGCGCTGCTTTCTCTAGACGTTCATAAGTCGAGTGGGCCAGACGGTATACCAGCACCGGTGCTTAAGCAGTGTGCTCCTAAATTATGTCCTATACTCACGCGCCTCTTCGCGCTTTTCTACCACATTAGGCAATTTCGTCCTCATGGAAGACTGCGAATGTGCACCCGGTGCCCAAAAAGGGCAATAGATCAGATCCATCGAATTACAGGCCTATCGCTACAACCTCTCTCCTCTCCAAGGTGATGGATCGTGTGATCAACACACAGCTTTTGAGATACCTAGAAAAACACGACCTGATCAGCGACCGTCAATATGGCTTTCGCCACGGTCGCTCGACTGGTGACCTTCTAGTGTATCTCACACACCGATGGGCACTAGCCATTGAGAGTCAGGGGGAGGCTTTGGCATGTAGCTTGGACGTAGCGACGGCGTTCTATCGGGGCTGGCACCGCGGTCTTCTATCGAAGTTGCCATCTGACGGAGTGCCCCAAGGTTTTTGCAAATGGGTGGCTAGCTTTTAGTCCGGCAGACGCATACGAGCCGTAGTTGATAGTAGTAGCTCTGTGCTGTCACCTACGCTGTTTCTACTGCATATCAATGACATGTTCGATATCAACAACATACATGGCTATGCAGATGACAGTACTAGAGACGCTTATTACACGGGTCGTGCAAACATCCCTCGTTCCGTTGTGGAGGAAAACCGCGGAGAACTTTTGTCTCAAATCGAGACCACACTGTCCAAGGTCTCTGACTGGGGACGGGTAAACTTGGTCCGATTAAACCCTACAAAGACACAAGTGTGCGCGTTCACCGCTAAGAGAAGCCCATTCACTGTAGTCTCACAATTCCAGAACACTCCCCTCTCCATCTCCAAGAGCATTGGGATCCTTGGTGTTGACATCTCCAGCATTTTTCAGTTCCGAGATCATTTACAAGATAAGGTGAAGCTGGCGTCCGGGAAACTTGGTGTATTCAACAGAGCGAAGCAGTACTTCACGTCGGGGCAAAGGTTGTTACTTTACAAGCCGCAAGTTTGGCCCCATATGGAGTACTGCTGCCATCTCTGGGCGGGTGCACCCGGATACCATCTTGGCCCTTTTGACTCGGTTCAACGACGGGCTGTGAGAATTGTCGACGATCCCAAACTCACTTGTCTCCCTGTGTGTGTTCTACCGCTTGTACAATGGATTGTGTTCTGAGGAATTGTTCGAAATGATGCCCACGGCTACTTTCTACCATCGCACCGCTCGCCATCGGCAGGGAATTCATTCTCACACTTAAGAACCTAAATGGTCGCGTACAGTGCGGTTTCAGAGAAAGTTCCTCCCGCGAACATACAACATGAATAAATATATATTTTATTTTTTAATTATATATACTAATAAATACATCATCGGTTTAAATTAAGGAAATGAGAATGAATCAATATTTTAAACATCGATAAAGTTTGCGTACGTCTTGAACCCAAGGGCAGAGCGTTCCAGAGTTTGATTGCATGGACTGTACTGTATAAGAGTCGTAGTAATATTGCGTACCATGTGTAGGGGTTTTTAACAACAAGTTTGTGGAGAGTCGATGTGCAGAAGAAACCAGAAATTGGAAAACTATCTTTTAAGTATGATGGTGGTGATGAATTGAACAGAACGTTATACTTACTTGTGTTAATAAAATAAGTGAATTTGACATCAAAAATATAACTTTGCGAGCCCCTTTTTATTTTTTAGGTTCTGAGTTTTGCAGAACACTGTAATAAATTTCTAAGGCTTTATTTTGAAAACTAGCTAAATTCCCACAGAAAGTTTTATCCCCTATTTTACCCCCTGTGGGATGATTTTTCAAAAACAGATCTCGATTCTTAGTTAAAGGGCTGAATACCAGTTTTCAAAGATTTAACTTAAAAACTGACAGATTTTCATACAAACTGCCAACCCCTATTTCACCCCCTTAGGAGTCGAATTTTGCAAAATCAGTTATTAAAAGACCTATTCAATATATAATAAACTTTTTCCCCAAATTTTAAATTTCTATCCTGAGCTGTTTGGGCTAGCCGGTGATAAGTCAGTCACGACATTGCCTTTTATCTATACATATATAATTATACTGTATGTGTCTATGTCACTGTACTCCTCCTAAACGGCTGGACCGATTTGAATGGTTTTTTTTGTATGCGTTTGGGTGGCGCCTTGGATGGTTTAGATTTACAAATTAGCCCGGCAGATGGCGCTGCAGTCGGTAGACACCGTTGATAAGTCCATTATTGACATCATATTCCGAGAATTTTGTTTTATCTAGTATAATCCTGTAGTCCAAAAAAATTTTTTTTCTTCAAAAATTAATATTTAACAGTATATAAAATTAACAGCATTTTTGATAAGGAAGTCAGATGGGTATGTAAGTAAAAATCGAAGATACTTACGGAAGAAAATGTAGAAAAAAATATTAATGAAGGTTCTGGTAATAAATATTTACACACTAAGGTAACTTGAAAAACTTTTGTTGTGTTTTTAAAAAGTGTTAAGTAAATTTTTAATTATGTAATTTTTTTCGCTTATAACACTAAATGCGTCTATAAACTGAAGCTAATGCACTTAAATAGAAAAAAGCTCAGACAAACAGCGTGCTAGGAACAGCCAATGCTGCTTGGATATGAAATGAGACAATGCCTAAAAAAATTGTATAAGTCGTGATCCTTGTTGCAAACTCTTGCAAGCTACCTACAACTGCACAGATCAGGTCAGGCGCAGTGCAGCGCAAGAAATAGTAACTCTACTTAAGGAAAAAGGTTATGACATACGAAATTGTCGCTATTGTCTCGGAAAGTCTAAAGGCTACTGACTGGTGTCTACACTTACACATTGGAAAAGGGTTTTCTTTATCAAACATTTATGTGATAGAAAACATTGTGTTTTTCTTGAGTCTGGGTGTATTTATATATAATTTGTCTGTATTTACAAAAAAATAGTAATTTATATGTATATGTGTCGTTGTCTGGTATCCATAACACAAGCTTTGCTTTCTTTCGGGCCAGACGGCGCTGTATGTATCATCCAAAAAAATGTTTATTTATTTATTTATTTAAAAATATATTTATCAGATTTCTGAAGGGTCGGCAACGCGCGAGTAATACCCCTGGTGTTGCAAGCGTCCATAGGCTACGGTGACCGCTTACTATCAAGCGGGCCGTAAGCTTGTTTGCCACCTTAGTGGTATTAAAAAAAAAAAAAAAAAAAAAAAAAAAAAAAAAAAAAAAAAAGATTCCAAAGGACTTGGCCCATTCAGTTACAGTTTTCATGTTATTATTAATGATACCGATAGCTTTCTGAATTTGGTCAACTTTTGCACCTGTGTATAACTGCAGATCATCAGCATATAAGTGGAACTGTGTCGTTAGTCGATTTGTCAGGGAGTTTATAAAAAGGGAAAACAACAATGGAAACAGAACACCACCTTGTGGAACACCTGCAGGCACAACACACCAGTCCGAGCAGCTAGAATCAATACGTATGCATTGTTGACGACCTTTCAGAGAAGTTTCAAACCACATAGCCGCTGCCGGAGATATGTTAAGCGATTGTAGTACGCAAAGTAGAATATCAAAGTCAACAGTATCAAATGCATTGCTGAAATCTAGTAAAGTTCACACAGTAATATGTTCCATGTTGTGTCTAATGTCGTCTGTAATTTTCATCAATGCGCTAACAGTACTGTTTGAAAAGGGTTGTGTAGGTTTTTCGAGAAAATATATTAACTAAGTTGCTCATGGACTAAACGTTCGACCACTTTGGAAAAAAGGAAAGAATAGATATAGGTGGGTAGTGACAAAGTATAGAAGGTCCCAATGGTCGAGGAATGATGAAAACTTTCTTCCAGCTATCAGGGAAACGGTTAGTGAGAAGAGAAAGATTAATTAGATTGGTAATATGAGGAAGGAGTATATCAATTATGGGAAGTATTATAAACAGGCTTACATTATCGCGTATCGCTCGCTGAACATCACATCATCAGTTATTAAAGTAAGACCAGATAAGTGAGCTAAAGTGTTTTTTTTAGTTGTTTCGTCAATTATAGGAGGTGAGGAGGAAAAATGTTTATTGGGTGAGTTAAGATCGTAATTTATTGAAATATGGTCCGCAGATTTGCCAATGCACAAAGACTTAAGATATCTCCATATATTTGAGGAGTCACACTTGTCAATAGAACGGTAAATGGATCGGCGTTTCGAATCTCTACACAGTGTGTTACACTGATTTCTCAGTTTTTTATACATGTCCAGGTTGAAGTCAGTCGGATAACGTTTTTGTCTGGCACTTGCGCGGTCTCGCTTTGATATATGTACTTTGACTTCATCTGTAAGCCACGGGGCTGGTAGGTGACGGATTTTTACAGGTCGCAAAGGAGTAGGTTTATCAAAGAATGCAATCAACAGGCAGTTAAAATTTCTTAACTCTGTCGTCTATATTATTAATGTAATTTAGAACAGACCAATCAACCGTATTAGCGTTATCACTCAAACGTTGCAAATCGATTCCGTTACAATTACGCTGGAGAATGGTACGCTTTTTGGGTTTTGAAGTCTAACTTTGTATGAGAGTAAAATAAGGTCCTGATAAGAGAAACAATCTGCAGGCATTTGACCGAAGTCAGAAATGAGGTTAGAATTTGAGACAATAATTAAGTTAAGACGGGTAGGTGAAGAGTTTGGAGGATGATGAGTGGCTTTCAGCGGTGGTATATAGAGGTTTTCAAGGCAGCACCACTACCGCACAGGCCGAGGATTTGGAGTACAGGAGACTCCGGGCAGGCCGAAAATTTGGAGTCTTAAGGATCCCTGGCCTCCCTCAGTACAAACGCAGCTAAGCAGCTGCAATCGCGCCGACCTTCGCCGTAGACGCGAAAGGTAGGGTTTGCATCCGAAGGTGGATGATGAAAACCCCTACGGAAAAACCGTCATTCTAGATGTAAATAAGTATGTAATTAGAACGTACCTCTTTTACATACTATCACGATACAGTAACAAGAATATAGGTACATTAACTACCTAATATAACTTCGGTTATTCCACAATTCAGTAGCAGAATATTGAGGCGTCGTCACAGAGTTGACGCTTTACTTTTAGAAGAAGTATTTATTTCCAATTAAAAATTAATATAGAAATTTTCTATGTCCGTACAGAAAGCGGACGCAAAGCAGAATCATGACAACTCCCTTGTCAAATTCACCGCTCTGGTAATGGACCTAAGAACGGATGCCTGGAAACTTCCACTGTTTCCTACATCATCCGGACCTTTACCGGAGACGGACCACCGGAAACGGTCGTTCCGTTATAGTAGTTAAAAACTGTAGTTCATAAAGAACAATAAGAAGTGTGGCAAAAATGCTATGCTCCAAACCATACATTTTAATATAAAAAAAACCGACCAAGTGCGAGTTGGACTCGCGCACCGAGAGTTCTTTACCTACCACCATTTATGTAATCTACATACACAAACAAAAATATTTTTATATTTGAGTTGATTGAATGAAAGTTAATTAGATCTAGTTCAAACCAATTTTCGGTGGAAGTTTGCATGGTTATGTACATCATATATTTTTTTTAGTTTTATCATTCTCTTATTTTAGAAGTTACGGGGGGGTTGGTTTTTGGCCCACCAACCAAAATGAGGATTTCAAACAGGAATAGAATTGAAATTAATAGTTTTATTAGCAACAGTCTCAGTTAGTTGTTTTGAATTTTTTTTTTTTAAAAAAAAACCAATCTCTTTGGCTGCTGCAAAGAAATTGCAGCCATTATCACAGAATATTTTGGTTGGTTTGCCTTTACGTTTGCGTTTGCGCGAAATAAATCTGCATAAGGATAAAAAATAAGCTTCTTTTGACAGCTCAGACACCACTTAAATGCACACAACGTACAAACACAAATAAAATTTAGGTACTTTTGATTCAATATGGAACATGCACCGGCCATATCGATACCTACTGTCTGAAATGGGGAAGAAGTGCTTAAACTCGAGCACAATTTTATGAGTCGTGCCGGTGTATGTATGTTCGTCCGGGAGGATATCTGCTGTCGCCGCCTTCATCGCCTTGAAAACAGGGACCTGTGGATATTGTGGGTGTGCGTAGGTTACGGCGGTCACACTCGTATCTATTCGTGCCTATACAGGTCTCATAGCTGTGACACGAACGTAACTCGACTCTTCACGCACCTGTGTTTGACGACTGTCAAAGTTCAAGAGCAATATCCCACAGCAGAACTAGTTATTTTGGGAGACTTTAACGCCCACCATCGTGAGTGGCTCACTTCTCGAACCAATAACTACGCAGGGATATCTGCTCATTAATTTGTTCTGACCTTTGTTTTCTCTCAGCTGGTCTTTCTCCAACGAGAATACCAAATATAGAGGACCATACGAGCTCCTTACTGGACCTTCTGCTGACTACTGGTATACTCCGTCTCAGCACTCTTGGCTCCTCAGACCACTGTCTCATTCGGACTCAAATGTTATGCACACAACCCGATCCATCTGGGCCAACTAATTGGCGTTGTGTGTGGCACTATAAGTCGGCAGACTGGGATGGATTGCGAGAATTTTATGCATCGTACCCGTGGAGGCAGATCTGCTATAACTCAGAAGATCTTGACGTCTGCGCAGCCGCAGTCGCTGGTATGGAATGCTATATTCCTAACCCGCGTGTAGCTGCCGGTGTCAAAAAACGACCGTGGTTTAAAAGGTCTTGCAGAGAAGCTAAAATTCTTAAGCAAACTGCATATGAAGCTTGGACCATGGCTCGTAATAATAAGGGTCCGAATATTTCTGAGTTAAAACGCAAATTAAATGCTGCCTCGAGGTTCAGTAAAAAAGCAACTGCCAGAGCAAAATTCCAATTCATCGGCAAAATAGGAGGGCGACTTGCAAGCTATCCTTCTGGGAGCCGTACTTTCTGGTCGCTTGCCAAAGCTGCCGAGGCGAACTTCTGCCAGTCGTCGTTACCATCACTGCGAAAGACCGATGGTGACTTGGCCCATAGTGCTACAGAGAAAGCCGATCTACTGTACCACCTACTATACCGTGGTGCGGTAAGACTATGTCGGAAATCTCCATAACACAGCGGGAGGTCCGGCGGGCGCTGCTTTCTCTAGACGTTCATAAGTCGAGTGGGCCAGACGGTATACCAGCAGCGGTGCTTAAGCAGTGTGCTCCTAAATTATGTCCTATACTCACGCGCTTCTTCGCGCTTTTCTACCACATTAGGCAATTTCGTCCTCATGGAAGACTACGAATGTTGAATTGAAAGAGGAAAATTGAAGGAGGAAGCTGTACATGCCACAGCTAGTCATCACTGTGATGGACTAGAGGGTGGTGAACGTAATTGTGGCGGTGGAAGATCCCACCGTAGTAACGGCTGCCAACTGGCAACATACTGTGGACGCTTCATACGAATGATGAATTCTAGTTTCATCAATTTCTGTAGGAATTAAATAATTTATTTCATACTTCAACTGAGCCATTTCACTTACTACATTAAATTTCGTTTCTTTCATAAATTTAAAAAATATTGGCCGACATAAATAATTACAGTTTGGAGTTTTATTTTCCCATAAAACCTTTTCGCCGAGCACAAGTTTGATCGGTCCTAAAGTCGCTATAAAAAAATCATGAGTCATCTTTATTATCAGTAATAACTAGTTTGTAGTTACTTTGGTTCGAAACTTCATCAAACCCTATCCACTTATCAGTTTCATATCTTCTCGACTCTTTATACTGTCAAAGTTCATAGTCTTGTTAAAGGTCTAAAATTACAGGAATTTATTTGAACTCCATTTCTGAAATAGTTATGAATTTATTTGGTGGGTAGCATTCTTGTTTGCTTGTTGTACTGAATAATACGAAGTATAAAAATTCACACCCTCTTTCATGACAATTGGTCTCATAGTATTATACTGCCATTTTGTTTCAATGATAGCAAAGCTTCTAGTGATTTCTGTGGAGACAAAAGAAGATGTTTGTTCAGTTTTTTTCTGGCAAACGATTTTTTTCCTTATTGAATTCATGTGGATTCTTCAGTAGGTGATCTAAAATGTATATCTTTTTTAGCTTTATACCTAGTTCGGTAAAAGGTTTTCTAGGACTTGTATGAGTCATCGATGTTCGTACAAACCAAACAACCAAAGTCATAATATTTTCCTCTAATGTACTTGAAATAGAACAAGTTTCAGAAAACACAACATTTTTTATAGAATCCGGCCAAATTATTTCCTAATTTAAAATAGTAAAACGGGATTAAGCGCGTTGTTATTTGGCATTGGCATTTTTATGCTTATTGCATTTTTTATGCATTTTTCATACTTTATAAAATGCAAGATGGTCACAGAAAAAACTCACTGAAGATTTGAACTCTTCATATAGCCGTTTGTTGATACGTCAACCGAATTTACAAGTTTAAAGTGTACCTTCAACAACTTTATATTTTTAAAATGTATTCATCATATCAGCCCATTGACGTCCAATGATAGACATATTCCTCACCTAACTTTCTCCACTCCAAATTTATTACGAATTCTAAATATTTTTTTTTTAAAAAGTGTTTAGTTTTTGGGTTAGTGTTTTAGTGTTTGTACTATTTAAATTATTTTATAAAAATACTTTTAAACGGTTTATATGGATTCCGGTGTACAAGTGCAGTCATAAATCAAATTTCTGACATGTATGTACTGTACTGATGGCAGAACTTTTAAGGGTCGAAGAGGTCTTAAAACTATAATAACCGTTTACAGAACACACAACATTGTATAAATTTAGATTCTACACAGTCACATATTCCAGTTGAAAGCCACCTTTCGACAAATTTTCATTCTCTCTTAGTCAAGCTACACCGTAACTCATACCTTTAATTAAATTACGTTCTAGTCCAATGTGGCAGTTCACAGAATTTTTGGATAAGTTTGATACCTGCCTAAAAAATACAACAGACCATATTCTAAATGTATCATTTTCCTCTATTTCTTGGGTTCAAGCTTCTTTACGGATTTGTCTGGGCGGAATCGGTATAAGAAAAAATTCTAGTGTGACTTTACCAGCTTCTCTTTTTTCTGCTAACAGCTCTTTGGCACTTAGTAAACAAGTTTTATACAAAGATACCATTTTGCCAGAAGCTACAGAGGCCTGGAAGACTCTCTGTCCCAGTGAGGCTATACCAAAGGAATTAAACCAACAAAAACTTTGGGATACTCCGTTGGTTCAGAGAGTTTTTTAGAATCTAATTCACAATTCATCCTGTGAACGTCAACATGCACGCCTTCTTGCTGTTTTAGACAAAGAAGCTAGCCACTGGCTTCACGCAATACCATCAACTTCTTTCAGTACAATGTTAGATAACGAAAGCTTCGGAGTCGTAATCGGTCTTCATCTCGGTATAGCTGTTTGCTTCCCACACACCTGCATTTGCGGCAGTGTCGTCGACGAGTTTGGATTACACGGACTTTCTTGCAAAAAAATGGAGGCAGAATACCACGCCACTTTTTCCTAAATGATATCATCAAAAGATCCAGCCAGCTGGAATTTCACGGGATGATGGCAAGAGACCTGATGGTATGACCCTTGTGCCCTGGGAGAGGGGTAGGGCTCTAGTGTGGAACGCTACATGCGTAGATACTATAGCCTCCTCTTATCTTGGTCGCACAGCGTGAAAAGCCGGGGTGGCGGCGGAATCTGCGGAGGAACGTAAGCGGTAGAAATACAAATACATTCTTATTCTTATAAATATATCTATTCTTAAAGACTATGCTTTTTTGCCGCTTGCGTTTGAAACTTTTGGCTAATGGGGACCTAGTGCAAGAAATTTCGTAAAATTAATCACTCCTAAGCTTGTCGGTGCCGCATGTGACAAGAGGGCTGGCAACGGGGTAATGCGGCTAGCGTTCTTGTCACTATGCCTTTAGGTGCCTCTTCGATCCTTCTTTAGTTTAATATCAAATATAATTAATTATATATAGCTACAATAAAATTAAGTCAGTAAAGTTCCGAGGATATCCGAAACAAATCTTTTGCTATGATGGTATTTCAGACATTCAAATTGTAAATATAAGTAAAATTTTTGTGAGTTTTTTAAAACATTTTTATTCCACACAAGAAAATAAATAATAAGCTTTAAGGAGTGTCAGAAAAAAAGACTCGAAAAATTAAAAAGTTACTTTAAGCAGTGCATTGCAATAAACAATGTTCAGTTCTTAAAAACCATCTTATGATGGTGTAGAGTTACCTATAATAGATAAGCCAAATATTGATGGGCAAGCGGATAAGGCCTGAGACAAATATTTATGGGCCAGCGGATAAAGCCTGAGACAAATATTGATGGGCAAGCGGATAAAGCCTGAGACAGTCCAGTCACGTTCCATACAAAAATTAAAATATTTTCTTCCCCCAAAATAGCCTTACACAAAATCATAATAACATTTCTGCATAATAATGATAAAATCTACCGAAATGTAATTTTAAAAAGGCTATGTCTCACAAATGGTAGTTTCGATCCACTGTGGGGCGCCAGGTGGCAGAGGCGCTCTTAAAATGGTAAATAACAAATGTCTGGGTTAATAAAGCTTAATGTGTATAAATTTTCTTTTTATTTTATGTAAAAACGACTTGGGAAGGAATTCAACGTCTTTACAGCACTTTAATGGAACTAAATTCTACATTTGTCGCAAATTTTATTTTATTCTTGTCGTGCAAAAGCAGCACTCCTTTCGTCAATTTTCCCCTTCGTTCTTTTCTCTTTAATGGCTTCTCTTAGTCGTTCTAATATTAAAGCGTAATATTCTCCGGTTTTAGAAAAACCTTTATCTTTATAATCGATCAATAATATTCCTTCCGAGTCCCAAAACATCGTTAGCATGAGTTTCCCAGCCGACTGTGACACCTTAAACTTCTTGGTACGTGCTGTGCCCTTTGTATGCCACTTGTGCACCAAGGTTTTTCCTGGACAAGAGTCGCCGTAAGCCAATGACATCGCATTCATTATGGTCGCAACTGATTTTCCTTGCTTGGTAAGGAACTTTATAACGGCACAATATTCGATTTTTTCCATATTTCACTTTTCACTCTCGATTATGTTGACTAATTGTCTAATACCTAACAATGAAACCTCGTATTTATACTAATAATAAGTCACTGAACATGTTAGGATCCTAATGAGCCTAGTCACCCCCCTCCAATTCCCCCTCTCCTTCCACGAACTTAAAAACGCTTCCTCGTAATATAAAAAAAATACAATTTAATACTCGGGTCACAGTATAGAACTGGTTAGGAAATATTGATGACCTAGTTAGTAAAAGGTATACTCGATTACTGATCTCACTCGATTATTTCTCAACCATACAGGATATCAAAATACTGATTTTCAGAGCTTCACGAGCCCTTTTCAATAGTATCAATACTAGTTTATAAAATAAAATGGATCTACCCGAAAATCTGATGTTTTAGCTTCTATACATTTAGTATAGCGACATGAAGTGAGATATGTATTTTATCATTTAGGTACGAACTTAAAAATATATTGCGATAGAAAGTTAGTAGGTGTTTATTGGGCATTCTAGCTCAATTTTTTGGAATTGATTACGTGCATCTGCGCTGCAGAAAGTGAGCCAGAATGCCCAATAAACATTTTGAAATTGATTACGTAAAGTTTTCAATTTTGGTGAATGTAAATAGATTAACGTATTTCATACCGACCAACCTTCTTCTAGCTCTATGAACAAGGTATTTTGGAGAGCATCATTCCGTTTTACGAGAGAAGAAGACATAAACTTACAAATATATACAAACCGTTCTGTTCTGTTCTAGTAGAAAAATGTTTAACCCTATTACAACTGTCGGGCAAATAATATTTCATTAATCAATTATAAAAATCTTACCTTTCTTTTATCTTTCGGTAGTCTTGTGTGTCAATGTCTCTCAAATTAATATAAATATGGAGTCATAGCGATTAGAGATTTCATTGCATAATTAACTTCTTTCACCAAGACATCATGAAATTTGTAAAGCAGCCACTAAAGCTACATTTAGAAAAAATATGTTCTGAATCTGATCTAGGCATATCACGTCATGGTAAACTATTACCTAATTCGATTCGATGTTTGATTTGCGGACCATCTAACTGTGGAAAAACAAACCTAATAGTTGGACTTCTTTTGCATGAAAATGGTTTATGCTATAAAAATATATATTTATATTCCAAAATGCTTTACCAACCAAAATATATATTTTTAGAAAAAGTGTTAAATGAGGTTCCAGAAGTACAATTAATGAAATATAACGATAATAGTGACGTTATAAGCCCTCATCATGCAAAACCTGATTCAGTAATTATTTTCGACGATGTTGCTTGTGAAAATCAAAATAACATTCGTGATTATTTCTCAATGGGGCGACATAAGCGTATAGACTGCTTTTATTTGAATCAAACATATAGTAAAGTACCTAAACAATTAATTAGAGATAATGCAAATCTTATAATTTTGTTTAAACAAGATGACATTAATTTACGACATGTTTATGATGAACATGTCAGTACAGATATGAATTGGAATCAATTTCGTGATATGTGTTCGGAAATCTGGAAAACTTCGTATGATTTCATAGTAATCAATAAAGACTGTGAAAAAAATAAAGGTTGCTATAGAAAAAAGTTTGATACTTTTGTCATTCTTGATTAAAACTCTTATAAACGACAAAAACTCTGATATGTGTTTAGTGTTGTCTATAACATTGGTAAAGCTTATTGTGAAAAATGGATTCGCAAGTAAATATCAAAAAAGAGATAATTAAATCAGCTAGCGTTGTTAAGAAAAAAGTTAGGCAGTTGCGTAATATTCAAACTGAAAATGATAAAGTCCTTAAATCTGTGTTCAAACCTTTAACGGATCCACTTCATAAAATGGTATCAAGAAATGCAACACAAAATATCAAACCTAATTACAATGAAGACGTAATCCCAGGGAAAAAAGCAAAATATATGAAAACTGAATTTGATTTTGATCTTCAGGGTGGAAGTGAATATGAAATAGATTCCGATGAACAGTGTGAAAAAGTTGATAAAACTCTTAAGAACTTTGATGATTATGAAGACGATATCTATGAAGATGATTCAGAAAGTATGAGCGATACAAATAATAAAGAAACCAACATTTCAAGTGACGCTTCATTCAAAACAATTGAATCTATTTCAAGTCCACAACATAATTGGTCACCACCTTCAGAAGGAACTGTAAAAGTATTGGAAGATATTCCATTTGGTGTTAGAAATGAACGTGGTAAACTGATGATAGGTAATTCTCGAATTGTCCAAACAGAAAATACAATTTTAGTTTCTGGAAAGCCTTACAAAAAAACTGAAGGTCTAATGGAATTATTATTTAAAAGAATACCAGATTTAAAAACAATCACTAATAGTGACTTAAACAGTTACAAACAGATTTTAACTATTACCAATGCACATAGGCGTGACTTCAACCCTAAAAAACCAATTAAAAGTAATAAAGGAAGCAAGTACTTAAATATTATCAAACCACTTTTCAAGTTATCTAAGCAATGTACAAGCACCGAAAGTCTTAATCAAGGGTCTGGGTTACCAATTTTAAAAAAATATAATAAAAATGTTGATTATATGTATTGGGATGACCCTAATGAGTTAGTTGAAAGACTAAAACTTTTAATATCTTCTCGTGATGCAGGAAACAGTGGATTAGACAATGAAATAATATCTATCGTAGAGGAGTTGCAAGAAGCTGGTATTATTAACAAATAAAATATGAAAAGTAACGTATTACATGCATTCTTAACGATTTATTCAAATATAATACAGAGAACTTTATATTAACATTCAGTTGTAATCAAACCATTTAGGTATACATTTATTAAACAATGAACGTTGACAAGTTTGGTCATCACGTGCATAAAAGATTGCGTTTGTCAGAAGTTTTCGATATTACTGACAAAGTATTTCTTAAGTCTATTAATGGAGATTTAGACTTAATATCAGCAAGTATAAAAGGACTCAAAACACCTCAGCTACCTGACGAAGCCGTCAATAAGCAGTATGTAGATAATGTACTAAAAGAATATTGTGGAAAACAATCTTTCCTGCTCGAAATAAATGCTATAAAAAGCCTGATTCAAACTTTAAAAAATCAGTTGCTAGATATTAAATCAGAATTAAAAAAGGTTGGATCACAGAAAACCGCACCTAAACAATTATGAACAGAGAAGACATAGTTGGTGAACTTCACAAATCAGCTAGAAAACACTTCATTCGTAGGGCGGTAATATTAAAAGGGATTGATGATTTATGGCAAGCTGATTTAATTGACATGCAGAAAATGGAAAAAGTGAACAAAGGTTTTAAATATATTTTAGTTGTTATTGACTGCTTTTCAAAATTCGCGTGGGGAGTTCCTCTGAAAACGAAAACAAAACGTGACGTAGGAAACGCTTTTAAAAAAATTTTGGATTGTGGTCGAGTTCCTATTAACCTTCAGACAGATATGGGAAAAGAATTTTACAATGAAGTGTTTAAGAAAATAATAACAACTTTTAATATAAATCACTATTCTACATATTCTGTGAAAAAGGCGTCAATTGTTGAAAGATTTATAAGAACACTGAAATCAAAATTATATAAATATTTTACTTTAATTGGAAATAACAAATGGATCGGATCACCTTTGAACGATGCTTTGTCATCATATAATGATACTGTCCATCGAACCATAAAATTTAAACCAATAAATGTAACATGTGATAACCAAACCGTCGTTATGAATAATATAAAGAGGAATGAAACATCTCAGTACTTAAGAAAATCAAAATTAAAAGTAGGTGACTGTGTTCGGATTAGCAAATATAAAGAAAATTTCAAAAAGGGGTATACACCTAACTGGTCTTCTGAACTATTTACCATAACAAAAGTTAATAATACTGACCCAGTAACTTATCACATTCATGATCAAAGAAATCAAATAATACTCGGATCCTTTTACGAACAAGAGTTGCAAAAAACTAAACATCCAAACATTTATTTAATTGAAAGAGTGATAAGAAAGAAAGGAAATAAATTATTTGTAAAATGGTTAGGACTCAATGAAAAGGAAAATAGTTGGATTGACAAAATGTCTATTGTATAGTGTTTACTTTTAACTTATAAATACTTTATAATTGTAAGATATTCAACCATGTATTCATTTTAAATTCAGTGATGAACGGTGGAGGACTTGTTAATAATATTGTAAACAATTTACCATTTGAACTTCATTTACCAGGATATAATTATTGTGGTCCTGGTACAAGACTACAAGAAAGATTGGCTCGAGGTGACAAAGGGATAAACGAATTAGACGAGGCTTGTAAGCGTCACGATATAGCATATTCCGAACATCGTAATTTAGAAGATCGTCATAAAGCTGACTTTGCGCTTCTGAATATGGCAAAACAAAGAATGAAGTCAAAAAATACTAGAACCGGAGAAAAATTAGCGTCTTGGCTCGTAAGCAAAGTTATGAAAACTAAATTAAAAAATGGTGCTGGAGTTAAATCTTTTAAGTCAGTCGTGTCTAAAATCCGTAATTATATGAAAAACCGCAAGCCAAAAGATAACAATACTGCTATAAAGATAGCCTACTTGACTGCAAAAAAATTATTTAAAAATAAAAATGTTTGCTTACCCCGTCTTATACCAATACCAAAAACTGGAGGGATTCTACCACTTATACCAATTTTTGCTGGCTTATCTGCATTAGGGTCTTTAGCTGGAGGAGCTGCAGGTATTGCTAAAGCAGTGAATAGCTATAAATCAGCAAAGCAAAACCTTGAAGAGTCACAGCGTCATAACAAAATGATGGAATCTATTGCGTTAGGAAAAGGTCTCTACATCAAACCTTATAAAGGTTTATATCCTTATAAGGATTATGTTTAAAATCAGCAAAAAACTAACTAGAAGGCTACCTAGACGTGCTTTAACGAATGTAGATATTTTAAAGCACACTAATGATATACCGTATTTTCGAGGAGTATTCATGAAAGATGCTTTACCAAAAAAACCTAAAGATATTGAGTGTGCGATTGTCAATTTGGATAACTCTAAGAATCCTGGAACGCACTGGGTAGCCTATATAAAAATTAACAACTACTGTGAGTACTTCAATAGTTTTGGAAATCTAAGACCACCCCAAGAGTTACTGTCCTATTTAAATTTGTCTAATGTTTATTACAATTACAATGTTTATCAGAACTTTAATACTGTTAATTGTGGTCACTTGTGTATAAAATATTTGAACAATTTTTGGCATTCAAAAGAATAAATTAAGATAATTCAATAAAATAAACCATTTTAATCATGTCTTTCACGCTGTCAATATCTGGATTCACATCAAGCTTAAATACTTGTTATTCTCCTGCTCTACAGTTAGACGGAGATTACGAATGTGGTCTTTTATACTTTTCTACTTTTAACTCTATTCCAAACGTTGAAAGTAAAAATAATAAATTTCATTATGGTGATAATGAAGTGATTGAAATTCCTGAAGGATCTTATGAACTACAGGACATTTGTGACTATATAAAGAAAAACATTAGAAGCAGCACCTTTAGTTTAACTTGTAACAATAATACTTTACGTACTGTAATTTGTTGCTCTAAAGACATTCATTTTGAAAAAGAAAATTCTATTGGGAGTATTCTCGGATACAATAAAAAAACATTACAAAAGAGTAAATTTCATGAATCACAGATCCCAGTCAGTATTCTTTCTACCACTGTTGTCCGAGTTGAATGTGATATTGTCTGTGGATCCTTTATTAATGGAATTCCAAGCCACATAATCCATGAATTTGCACCTAATGTTCCGCCTGGATATAGAATTATTGAGGTACCAAAGAATATAATATATTTTCCGATTAATCAAAAGACTATCAGTAGTGTAAATATAAAAATTTTAGATTCACAGAACAAGTTAGTTAATTTTCGGGGAGAAGAGGTACTACTGTACCTACATCTGAAGAAAAAATGATAGACTTTCACCAAATTAATATAAATTCTTTTTCACGACCAAAGAAGCTCAGAAAGATACAGGTAATTCGCAAAAGAGCACCTGTGTCACTAACATCTACTAACTTAAAAAAAAATTAAGTGTTGAAAATAAAGACTTTTTAAAATTAATTGGATTACTAAAATGAGTGTATTAAACGTAGCGCAACCTATAGTATTTGATAATACTATAGAAAGCATGGAAATTCATTCGTATAAGCCATATATCACTACTTTTAATAAAAATGATGAAATAAGAATACCTATCAACCAACAAGACTTGTACGTATTGCCATCAGCGAGTACAATATACCTAGAAGGAATGGTCATCGTTAAAAAAGGAGATCTAAAAGATGTTGCAACTAGCGTTAATTTTACTAACAACCCCATTTTATTTCTGTTTCAAGATGTTCGCTATGAACTTAACGGAGTTGAAATAGATAGAATTAAAAATGCTGGTATAACAACAACTATAAAATCATTTTTGTCTATGAATGAAAATGAATCAAAAATTTCGAAAGCATGGGGTTGGGATATAGATGGAACAAAAAATACAAGATCAGGGAATTTTGCAGTATCTATACCACTAAACAAAATGCTTGGATTTGCTGAGGATTATAATAAAATAATAATGAATTGTAGACATGAGCTAATACTTTTACGCAGCAATACTAATCTAAACGCAATAAAACTAAACACTGGAGAAGTAATAGATGATATCATACTTAAAAAAATTGTTTGGCGTGTTCCACATGTAAAAGTTTCCGATCGAGAAAAACTAAATCTATTAAAATATCTAGAAAAAGATCGCTCAATCAACTTGTTATTCCGAAACTGGGACTTGTATGAATATCCCTTATTACCAAAAACAACAAAACATACATGGGTAATTAAAACGTCTTCACAAATAGAAAAACCGAGATATGCTGTTATTGCATTTCAGACAGACCGAAAAAATAAATCAGAAAAAGACATGTCACACTTCGATCACTGCAATATAAGAGAAGTTAAAGTATTTTTGAATTCAGTGTATTTTCCCTATGAGGGTCTTAATGTTCGATTTGATGAGGATAAATTTGCTTTATTATATGAACAATACACTAGATTCCAACAGTCTTACTACGGACGACGTCCTGAACCCTTGCTAAGTTATAAAGAATTTAGAGATAAAGTACCGTTATACGTTATAGATTGCTCAAGACAGAACGATACACTTAAAACTGGCCCAGTTGATGTTCGTATCGAAATAGAGAGTGATAAAGATATACCAAATCTAACTTCTGCGTATTGTTTGTTATTAAACGATTGCATATTTGAATACAAACCCTTATAGTGAAGCGGTATAGTGAAAAAAATATCATGAATATTACCGGACCTATTTTCGTAGACTTACAAGGCTTTAAGGATTCTCATAATAAATTTATTGTAAAAGAATTTGCCTTGGCTACCTCAGAATACACTCAAGTATTTCTAATAAAACCACCATATCCCTTTTCTTATTTGACTAAGGAAGAAAAAAGAAATGTATCTTGGTTAGAAAGTAATCGCGGTATTTATTGGAGTGACGGTTACATAGATTATCAAGAATTTAGAAAACTTATCAAACTAATTTTAAAACACCAATATTTGCTTTTGAAGGGTAGAGAAAAAATCCTATGGATTAATGAACTTTGTACAGAATGTAATGTTGAAGATATTGCAGAAAAGGGATGCCCTAATTTTCCTAATTTGTACAGCACCTATTCTAAAGGGCAAAAAAACAAATGTTTTAATCATAGAAAATATTGTGCTCTGGAAAATGTTATTTGTATTAAGAAATGGTGCAATGAAAATGTGGACGTTAAAAATAAAATACTTGAATTAGTTTAAAATATAATAGTTTAGTTTTTTCATTTGTGTACAAATGTATAATATAAGTATTAAGTATTAAAATATATTAACTAAGTATAAGTATTTTGCTTAACTAAGTTTAAGTATTTTTATTAAGAAAATTCAATAAATGTTATAACAATAAAACATTTTTTATTTAATTTCTATTCCTAAAGAGACATTACATATCTTAATGTTTGTACATGACAAAATCGTTTATTTACAATACAAAAAAAAAAGAGAAATAAGTTTTGAATGAAATCTCCACGGAGGAAACCTCTTCCTCTGCTACTGCTACTGATATTCTTTGCCTCAGGTATATCTGAAAGACAAGGAAAATAATTAGATTTTCTGTAAATTTTGAAAGTAAAAGCAAAAATAGGAAAGTTTATACATACCTCTGCTCATTAAATTTTCTCAGTTTGTTTTCCCAACTCTGTCGAAATAAGGAAAAGGGAATGCAGTACAGAATTCATCACTGGGTCATTTTCACTTTCTGCATGATAACTTGTTTTTACAATTGTTCTGCTTTCCACAACGTTTGGTAGTTCTGTTAATTGACTAATTTCGATTTTGACCACATACTTTAAAACTTTGCCTACTGAAAAAGCGATATAATTTGCCTTTTGGTAATTAGACATATTTTAAAATTATAATAAAGACGTGTTAACGAATCGACACCTTTTAATTATGTGATTTATTTTTCATATAATGCAACAATCTGTTTGCGTCATACAGGTTTCAAATAAAAACTTGTTGGTTCATGTATGTTAGATATCGTATGACCGGCTGCCTACACCGAAGACATCTTGAATATCGAAATGTATCTGAATCAGCATAAATTTTCTTTTCTAACGTTCGTAATAAAATAGTTAAAGTTTTTTTGTTTGTCTGTCTGTCACAAATGCTAATTATATCTACCAACATTCTTTATCTAAAGGTTTACACTAAAGTTGGACTTAGATTAATAAAACAACATTTTCAAATAGGTACATTTTATTGTTATTATAAAAAAATCACAAAATTATAAAAAACACAAAATCCAAAAAAAATTAACAACAAGTCAAATAGTTATAAAAATATGAACTACCAAAAAGTAAAAGTTCTTGCACAGCTAAAACGTTAGATTTACTTTTATAAAAATGAAGTACCACTTCAATTTGACTGACAGTTAGGGTATTATAACAAGCTAAATTATTTTTTATATTATGTACAAAATGACTAACTATTACATAGTCATGCTTAAGTAAATAGTTTAATCTTAATTCTACACAATGACAAAATGTACTAAGAGCACCACAAATTAAAGAAATCACATTTTCAGGACAACGTTTTTCACAAAAAAGAAGTTGGTATAGAATAGTCATGTTGTCTATACATTTCGAGTTGATTTCAATGTAAATTCTGTGCCATTCCTTAGTAGTAATAAATAAATCATAATTCTCGCTATTGACAAGGATATGAATTTGTGGTAAAAAATTATTGACTGCCCATAATCCTGTAGTTACATAAATATTATTTGAATATACATAATTATGTTTTGAAATAATAATATCGGTTAAATAACTTTCTGCCATCTTCGCAACAGTGATATTCAGAAAAATGAGCAATGTCCCCAAGCAAACGTTTTTATGTTGTCTTCCATTATTCGACGTTTTTCGTCATTGGAAGACAAAGCTACTTTGTTAACAGATCTTGTAAATATTTCATGTTTAAGAGACTTAAAAAAAACATTTTTTCTTCGTAGGATTTTGTCTTTTTTCTTCAAAGACTTATAATAGTCATTGAAATGAACACCATTTAAAACATATTTTTGAACACCTTTAGCCTTTTTTATTTCGCACGATTCCGTTCTAATACAATATAACTTAGATCGCAACCCAACAAACTCTACAATATTTTGACCTCCTAATTCATCTTTAAACAAACCTGGCACTTTTTTGTTGACGCGTTCAATTTGATATTTATTTGGCTCCGAGTAGTTACTTGTATCAAAATAGTGCTTTAAATTTAGCTTTAAATGCTTATAGAAGTCTTTTGTTTCTATTGAATGTAAAAAACTATCAGTATCGGTATAACACATTTTTAAATTAGAGCCGTAAAAAGGTTTCATAATAGTATAGTGAAAATTATACATATGGCTTTTGGATAGTTCTAAGACTGTGAAACCTATGTATATAGGTTTATCAAGGACTACTTTTTCTGGTTTCAATTGAACAGCTACACAATTTTCGGTAAATGTAGTTGAACTATGAAAGTTAGGTCTAGATATTAGCTGCTCTGCACAGTAATTTTTTTTTGTCTTGTTTTTATCATCACTCCATTGATTTACTATTTTAACGTCTAATCTATTCTCTGTGTTTTCCAAAGTTTTTCCAAATATGGTGTTATTCATTAGTTTGAAAAAGTCTTGTTCAAATACAGATTTAGCTTGTTGCCTTAGTTTAGTGTTTAGGTCAATATAGTCTTTTAGATAAGGGCTTTGTTTGAATTTTATTACTCGATGCACGGTAGTCAACTTAAGTCCCGCTTTTAAACACAGTTTCAAATGGACGTAATGAATAACGTAAAAAAATTTGTCGTATAAATTAGCAATCAATTTTGATGTTTTTGAACCGGGTGGAACACATTTTTGAGGACAGAACGGTAAATCATTGTGTGAATCATGAAGTTCTTCTGGATATTCGATATCTACTTCTAAAATGTACCCATATTCGTTTTCGTCTGGTATTTTGCAAACGTTTAATTCATCGATTTCTCGTCTATCTAATAGTCTAAAATCAGAATATGGTAAGTATGCGCACATAGCGTAACCATATAAATTGTTACAATCAATATAAATAAGGTACTTCTCAGGTTCAGCAGGGTTATAATTATTTAAATACTTATTGTTGGCTTTTGCGAACCGCGTAGAACATAAGCATACTCCTCCCCGTATTCCTTTTTGAAGCATTCGAATGATTTCTAGATCATTAATAAGTTCTAATTTAATATTAGTTTTTAATAACATGCTGTCCCAGCTCAAAGCAGGAGCTGTCAAATAATAAGCAGCATCGACTTCGAAATTTAACCTACAAGTAGCTCGAAATTTTTGAAAAACATCGGCTAATAATAAAATATCCGTAAGTAGGTACAGATCTGTGTATTTCCCTAAATTTTGAATCTTAAACGTATTCCAAACCTTAAGGGCGTGATTATAGTCCTCTTTAGAGATATTTTGATTTGTTAGTGTACTAAAAAAATCTTCATAGGACGGTAAGTTAGTTTCGTCATACGATTTCCAGCTTTTCATATATTCATACGGATATACTCCTTTGCGTCTCAACAATTTAAACTTTGTTTTATTCGTAAAAAACTTAGACAAGTTGACCAAGTCTATGGTAATTAAATTTTCCGCTAACTTTTGTAAACTAGCTCCTAAAAATTTAAATGAATCTACAAAACGGACTGGAACAAAGCTTCCTTCTTCGGTTGAAAAAAACTTTGTAAATGAAATGTAATTTTCTTTAGTTTTAGCTATAACTTTTATTTTGCCACGAATATCTCCCAGCTCACGTATAAATAAATGTGCATCGTAGCCTGAAAGGTTGTGAAAAAACACTGGAATGAATTTTGGTAATTGGAAATGTATATTGCAGTAAGAATGTGCGGCACCCCTATATTTGCCTGTTAGGTGGTCATGATCTCTTACTTTATCATCAAATAACAATTGGGAGCAAATAGAACAGTCTCTGGCATTAGTGAAATCTTTTGAATTATTTTCGGTAAATATCAATGGCACAGGATTTTTCAAAATTTTATATATCTTTAGAACGTCGCGTTGAAGATATTCTATAAATTTCTCAACACAGTTTGGACCCCGATATGACACATATTTATTTAAAGAAGTATCGTACGAGCATACAATGTAATAACCAAACGCGGCAGGAACATGTTTTTGCAAGTCTGACGTAAAACCACCTTTGTTAAAAGTTTGATTTGTTTGGCATGGTTCTAAAAAACATTCGAAATCTGCATAAATGACAAAGGGTACGTCTTGCATACGCTCAAAATGTGTAAACTGTAAAATTGAGCCTTTATTAGGCAATTTGGTCGATACCCCTCCACATACATGCTCATCAAAATTAAAAAAAAGCAAGCAGTCATCACAAAAAAAGATTTTCCCATGATGTTTAGTAGTTTGGGATCTAACCAATCGTTCCAAGTTTTTAATTAGACAGTAATGACTACGGGACTTATTTTGCAAGAATAGAAGATTGACATGACGCTTTTTTCTATGTGTTGTTCTATACAATGGTCCAATTATTTTATTATTGGAATTCAAGCCGTAAACGTTGACACTATTTCTGTGATTATTTTTTTCAAATATTTTAATGTCCGAGAATGTCGCCGGAAATGCCATATTTTTGGTGTTAAGTACATCTTCGAAGTGAGAATAAGACGTAGTTCTGTCTGCGTTTGATTTAGCTGGGAACAATGCTGCAATTATACTCCACAAAAAACAAAAATTATCGTTATTTTTTACATTAATACAAGCTTTTTTATTTTTTACATATTTTGGCAATTCAATAAAACTCGAAGCTCTTAAAGGTGAATACCGATTTAAATTAATTTCTAAATACAGGCTTTTTAAAAATGACCACCCACTGTCCTTCTCTTGGAATTCGCTAATTTTTTTGTTTATTTTTGACACAAGATCAGAATACAAGTGGTTAAAATTGTAATTTTGATGAATAATTACATTTTCTGTTGCAAAAGATTTAATTTCAATATAGTCATTTTTCGGTAAAATGAACTCTCCAAAAAATTCAAAATTTACTTTTAAATTAACATGTTGTGCTAATTTAACATCGATAAGCTGTCGTACAGCACGACGCAAAGGTATTCGAGATAAGAACGTGTGAGGTGTAAGCAGATACGAATTTGCTGAGCTGTTACTTGATGGCGACCTCGAGGCATTGCTAGTGGGGCAATGCACCCTGTAACTAGAAATACGGTTTCTAAATGCTGAACTAATTTTTTCTACACATTCATTGATCTCAATAGCGCTATTATTCTTATGAATATTACTACGAAGATGGGCAGAAAATATCCTACTCGAAACATCTTGTTCGCAAACAGTACAAAAAACTTTTTTACTCATATTTACATAGATCAGTAGTATGGCTCTTAGGAGTTGTTAGTGTGGTCATATATCTACCGTCGGAAAATCTAAATTTCTATAAACAAAAAAAACCAAATTTAAAAAAAGTATTCGTATTTTAAGCACATTAAGGAAGTTGTTAATAAAATGACTAATTTAGGTTATCTACTTTTTATCCCAGGAAAAAATTAGTAATTTAACTGGTATTATATGTAATCAAAATTATACTTCATATGTTACTAAAATAATTTGTATGATAAAAAAAACTAAGTACAGTATCTACCTATTTAGTTACTTTATTATTACTAATAAAAAAAATTTAGGAGCTAGTTTACAAAAGTTTCATTCTTTTTTATTAGAGTAAAACTTGCCTTCTTGGACAAACTTTAGCTTTGCTTTTCTGAGAAAAATTCTTAGTTCCTCCAAATCGGATGACGACGCTTGAAAGCGTAACGCAACTTGGGCTTTCTCCAAACGCTCTTTCCACCCAGTAGCAGCGATAACGTCTTTGGTGTTGTAAACTCTCAGCTCGATGAAAGTATCGCCGTCGAATTCCGCAGTCCGACGCAGCACACCATCCGCCACTCGCCGGGTCAGAGACGACGTAAGTCCCTGCTGAGCGGCAGCACGAGCAGACCGAGAAGCTTCAAGTTCGTCTTCACTGTCCGAAGACAGGAGTCTGTAGCTCGAGGACCGTTTTCGTGATGATTGCGGACAATGAGCGCTCAGCGATGCAGTCACAGTTCCTCGCGCCTTCCCTTCCACTTTCTTGCGCGGTTTTTTTACTTTTGGCTCTGCCTTAACAGAACTTGCTTCGATCCTGTGTATCAAAAATATAAGAAGTCAATATTTATTTCCATAAAGAAATTATGTACTGCACGTACAGTATTCTTAATACTACCAGTAATAAATAGGCCTCAGTATTCTTATTTAAAGTACTAATTTATGTTTAAAAATAAATATTAATGTTATAAAAACAATGGCTTTACTATCCTCTTTAATCATTAGGGTTTGGTATTTAATTTGAATACAGTGAACTTTAAAAGTAATGAAACTATTAAAAGCGTAAGACAAAATTAATCTCTTACAACACACCTTCAACAATCCGAATCTAGATACTTTGGACACTTGATATAAACACTTTTACTAATTACGTCTTTAATCCGAACATAATACAAAAAAAAAGTGTGCAGTCAACAAGGCAAGTAAGATAAGTTCGGATTAAATAGGTAGGAATAGTTGGTAGGAGTGTTTATATAAAGTGTCCCAAAGTATCTAGATTCGGATTATGGAGGGTGTGTTGTATGAGAGATATGACAAAACTAGAAATTCTGAGGTCAGCTTTTGTAGTTATAAAAAGATTTATGTAAATTACATTTTTCAACAAAAATAATTGAGTTTTCCATATTAAACTAACCTAGTCTCACCGTCGTCTGAATCGGAAAAGGAAAAGCAGGTGGTTCCCTCTTTTCCAACCTTCCTCTTCTGTTTGAATTCAAACTCCGACCTGTAACAATATAGTAGTTAGAAAGATCTTGACTTCTCATTATATTTATAGACGTATTTACCTAAAATTGATTCGCATTATTTAGAAAATTAACAAGAACAGGGCCTTTATTCAATTACGAACAAATCATATGATTTCGAGATGATTTTGACCTACGCTGCCGCTTTACATCGTTAGTCTTTTCTTTCATGTTTCAGAACGTTAAGCCATAGAGTCATCTCGAAACAAGATGGATTACACAGAGTTAAATAAAAGCCTGTTATAAAATTAACATTACAGATTTATGTACAGATAATACTAAGTTTAAAACTTTAATTTAAAATAAATAATTAAACAAACACACAGATTACTTCAAAGTTAAAACTTACGAACATAATTTTTGATGCTTTGATCCTCAGCTTGAAAATTAGAAGTTCACCAATAGCAGCTTCACAGCTTGGTTGTTTAGCAGCACTTATTCACACCCAAGAGTGTTGGAAATTGTGTATATTTTTAACCGGAAAATAAGGCTTAAAAAGGGAAAAGTCAGAGATCTGCAACCTTTTATTACAGTTAACTATAATCAGAAGAAATTAAATCGTACACACTGGTACCCTACATAATCAGCTGACACCGAGCGATAGCAAATTAGACTCCAACAGAAAAGACCTTGGTTTTCTTAGTTCAAGAGTCAAGTAACATAAATTGTAGTTTAACCTACAATAAAGTACTATGAAGTGTAGGTTAACCAAACTTATATTATTATAAACAGGTATTTACGTTCATACTAAATAAAGATTATTCAAGTTTTATACGCTTACTGTTATACGTGTTTAGTACAAATATATTGTTAAGTCATCTAAATTTATAATATACCAATTAGGTTTTCTACCCCTTAAATTGTTTCAAGTCAGCAAAACGGCATTCCCATAGAAAAGATTGAAGAATAAATATATTTAATTACTATTTTATTTTACATTAATAACAGAAATATGAAGTACAAAGAATATGCCGCTATTTGGTTTGGGGTTCAATGTTGAATATAAGAATGGTTCTACTCAGTGTCCGCGAATATAAATTACTTATATGTTATAATTAATTGTTTTGGCATACCTTATTTATGTTTGTAAGGAAAAATAAGATAAAGGTCAAACTAGTAAAATAAAAAGTCTTGTGCTTTAATGTTAAAACAAGTTACCTACTCGAATATATATTTTTCAATTACCTTAATTACTTATAGTTTTTTAATTTTTAAACCTCAAAAGGCTCGCTTAAAAGTTTATGTTTGTTTTCTTAATCATATTATTTTGCTCTAAGTATATAGTACCCAATAGAAATAACAAAACTAAACCATAAATAATTAAACAGGTACGTAAGGAACCCAGAGCAGATTATGCCGCTTAGATATCGTAACACAAAGAAAAGCCGCATTAATGTTTCTTTCCATAAGATTTGTAGAATAGGTAGCTACTTGGTTTACGCTGCACAGCAGTCACGTTTTGTTGGATATGCAATAAAACTGGGGACTTACCACGAAAACTTTTATTAAATCGAGTGTTGATCAAAATTATTAGTGAAATTTTACATATATTCAGGCTTAAGGTTTCATTAGATTAAAAAAAATTAAAACTTAAACAAACATTATGTACAAAAGCATAACTTTCATTTTAAAAAATCTTTCTGCATTCTTCATTTATATTTTTACAATTAAAGTTAATTATGGTTAAAGATATTTTAAGACTTGTCCTATTTGCTATAACCTTTTGTAAAAAACTAAACGTAAGTTTGATTTTAAAAACACTGTGTAACGAAAGTATCTTTCGTTATCGCTGACCGATTAAGATGTTTGATCGACAGTGTTAATGGTGAAGCGCCTGATTTATGGGAACAGTTTTCATTTCAAACAATTGTTCTAATATGTGCGTACGTCATTTTATTATATATAAAATTACATGTTTAGTAAAAAACATCTAAATCTGATTTAAGATATGTAGATAAAATTTTGGAGTTTAATTTGTTCTGTTTTAGAAGAAGCCTGTGTAATAATAGATCACATCGTTTACTGCGATAACGAAAGTTTTAACTTTAAAAATGATGTGCTTAGAGTTAGATAAGATGAGTGTGTTAATTTATCCCTCCCTGTATCCTAAAACGGAACGATACAGCCTAAACACCTTGTGCATAGAGCTAGAAGAAGGTTGGCGATGTCAAGTACGTTATCCTTTCCTGATGCCTTGTTTTGAAAAATATGACGTAAACGCCTTGTGCATAGAGCTAGTAGAAGGTTCGTCTGTATCTGTGTCAAAACATATTTTCTCTCCTATATCCTAATACGGAACGATACGGCCTAAACACCTTGTGCATAGAGCTAGAAGAAGGTTGGTCATGTCAAGTACGTTATCCTTTCCTGTTGCCTTGTTTTGAAAAATATGGTCTAAACGCCTTGTGCATAGAGCTAGTAGAAGGTTTGTCTGTATCTGTGTCAAAACATATTTTCTCTCCTATATCCTAATACGGAACGATACGGCCTAAACGCCATGTGCATAGAGCTAGAAGAAGGTTGGTCATGTCAAGTACGTTATCCTTTCCTGTTGCCTTGTTTTGAAAAATACGGCCTAAACACCTTGTGCATAGAGCTAGAAGAAGGTTGGTCTGTATCTAATCTATGTTAAAACTTTTCTCTTTCCTGTAAAATAGGAGTCCGATCTGCTCGGAGCACATGTTTTCCTTTGTCATTGCAGTAAACGATAGGATCTTACCTAGAACAAAATGGTTCAATTCCATTTAGTTGTTCTTCTATTTATCTTGTCTATCTTCAGACATATATTTTCAAGAATTAAACTAATTACAAATGTTTATCTAAATGTCATAAATCCTAATTTAAACAAAATCTAGTGTAATAGTGTGCAAGTGGAAGTCATGAAAAATATTTATTGGTAAGTTTTTATTAGTAAATTAATCATTCGCTGTGGCTATTTAAAAAACTATTTCGTGTCGTTTACATCACCCAAATTGAAAACTTTGCGTAACCAATTTCAAAATGTTTATTGGGCATTCTGGCTCACTTTCCGCAGCGCAGATGCACGTAATCAATTCCAAAATGTTTATTGGGCATTCTGGCTCACTTTCCGCAGCGCAGATGCACGTAATCAATTCCAAAATGTTTATTGGGCATTCTGGCTCACTTTCCGCAGCGCAGATGCACGTAATCAATTCCAAAATGTTTATTGGGCATTCTAGCTCAATTGGAGCAGTGAAGATGCGCCAGCATCTGCGCTGCGGAAAGTGAGCCAGAATGCCCAATAAACACCTACTAAAGTTATTACACTTGTCTTCACTCCACGTGTTTAAATTCTACTTCGCTATTATAAAAAGTATCTAAATAAACCGAACTAAATGTATGAATTTAATTCTTTGGCCTCGATTTAATGAAAACTAGTTAAAAGAGGAATGGTGCCAAAAAAACCTACTATTTTGTTTGTACAAAAAAAGTTTTGCGTTTTTTATTTAATATCCTAATGTTGACATAAGAGTCATGTTAAAACTGTATTATTAGAAATATTTAGGTATTATGCGATGAGTGCCATATATCCAATATGTAACGTTGTACCTATTTTGTTTCAACACCAGTTAAATATGTTATTAGAGCCAGATATGTCTGACCTTGCTTGCTGAAGCATGCTAATAATTGCTAAATTTAAACATGCCTAATAAGCTAAGTTGTATTAATGTAAAATACCTAACAAGAATAAATAAATAAATTAGTGTAACTAATTTTTTTCAAAGATTTACGAAAGAGAATAGAAACAAAACATTCAAGGAATTTTGTGTTCGTTTTCATGACAACAAATGTGTCAAACAGTTGTCACCTTTTCATGAAAAGGAAGACATTCTTTGTAAATTTTAAATATTCAGTTTTAAAATACGGAAAATAGTGTTGGGTGTGTTCAATATCGATATGAAAAATAGTGTTGTGCGTCGTGCACAAAACTATTTCTTGATATCAATAAATAATTTGACAATTTATTTATTTCAGAATTGGAACTTATTCTGAACAATATTGTTTTAGGTGGAAATATGGGATATAATTGCACATGCAAGCTTTGGTAAATTGTGATATTAATTACGTGCATGCTTCAAAATAAAAATTCAACATACCCAACAACAAACATATATTTAGAATTATGTAAGGGATTTTGACTTTAACTGAAAAAATGTTCTGAAAAACACGTTTTGCATTGGCTGATAAATTTTGAATATTATCTGTTGCTGTTATTATTATGTCACTAGGATTTTCACATACAAATCTATATTCTATATTTTTGAGATTTTGGTGGAGTTCTGAAATACTTATTTTGAACAGCTATTTGACATTCAACCGACACAAAGCTTTTTTAAATTCAACCTTTTAAAAGGTACTTCGGATATCCTACTTTACCTTATTAATATATTATGCATATTTCGGAGTGTTTGGAAATACGAATATTCTAACCATTATTCTACATAAGCCAAGTACATTTTGGAGTCGTTCCAAAACATTTTCGTTATTTATACTTTTTCATTCTTAAATATGGACCGACTCCTCAAATTCCACTTATTAAACAAACCAGAGCTTAATTACGAAGTATCAATTAGATTTGAAAGTCCGTCTGAGTCTTAAACGTGAAATAGTAAGATTTAAACGTCAAATGTTACAATTGTCTACGAAGTTTCCATCAATTGAACTAATTGAGTCTACGTTCTGTTACACCCCTAAATAGTATGCTAAAGTGCTAAACCTTGCCTAATATGCAACCTCTACTTTAGTCATCAATTTCAGAACCTGGCTGACGGACAGTTAGTTCCCCATTACCCATTGTCGCGACTAGAAATTTGCTCGTTATTAATTGCAAATTATTTTGTAGTTAATTATAAAATTAAATTTATTTTATTTGTATTTTAATTTCTTTTTTTTTAAAAACCTGACACCGATCTCCGGTGTAACATAGGTGGCAGCGCGAAGGGATCACTCTGGTCCCCGGACAGTCACTGAAATCCGATTTTTTTTAGGGCCATATGGGGCCGAACTTGCTACTTGTAAAACAGCAACCTCTGCCCCGACGTGAAGTACTGACTCGCTCTGTTGACTACACCTAGTTTTTTGGACGCCAGCTTCACCTTGTGTTGCAAATAATCTCGGAATTGAACATTGTAGGATATGTCAATACCAAGGATCCCAATGCTCTTGGAGATGGAGAGGCGAGTGTTCTGGAATTGAGAGACTACAGTGAATGGGCTTTTCTTAGCGGTGAACACGCACACTTGTGTCTTTGTAGGGTTTAATCGGACCAAGTTTACCCGTCCTCAGTCAGAGACCCTGGACAGTGTGGTCTCGATTTGAACTCGAAGTTTCCCGCGGTTTTCCTCCACAACGGAACGAGGGATGTTTTCACGACCCGTGTAATAAGAGTTTCCAGTACTGTCATCTGTATAGCAATGCATGTTGTTGATGTCCAACATTTTATTGATATGCAGTAGAAACAGCGTAGGAGACAGCACAGAGCCTTGCGGGACACCAGCATCAATGTCCATGCTATCAGAGCAACAATCGTCAACTACGGTTCGTATGCGTCTGTCGGACAAAAAGCTAGCCACCCATTTGCACAAACCCTCGGGCACTCCGTAAGATGGCAACTTCGATAGAAGACCGCGGTGCCAGACCCGATCGAACGCCTTCGCTATGTCCAGGCTACATGCCAATGCCTCCCTCTGACTCTCAATGGCTAGTGCCCATCGGTGTGTGAGATACACTAGAAGGTCACCAGTCGAGAGACCGTGGCGAAAGCCATATTGACGATCACTGACCAGCTCGTGTTCTTCTAGGTATCTTAGAAGCTGTGTGTTGATCACACGCTCTATCACCTTGGAGAGGAGAGATGTGATAGCGATAGGCCTGTAATTCGATGGATCTGATCTATCGTCCTTTTTGGGCACCGGGTGCACATTCGCAGTCTTCCATGAAGACGGAAATTGCCTAGTGTGGTAGTAAAGCGCGAAAAGGCGCTTGAGTACAGGACATAACTCAGGAGCACACTGCTTAAGAACCACTGCTGGTATACCGTCTGGCCCACTTGACTTATGAAAGTCTAGAGAAAGCAACGCCTGCCTGACCTCCCGCTGCGTTATGGAGATTTTCGGCATGGTCTTACCGCCCCACGGTATAGTAGGTGGTACAGCGCCTTCATCGTTTATATTCGAGTTTGAGGCCAAAAGACTGTCTTAGAATAGATCGGCTTTCTCTTTTGCACTATGGGCCAAGTCACCATCGGTCTTTCGCAGTGGTGGTAACGACGACAGGCAAAAGTTCCCTTCGGCAGCTTGGGCAAGCGACCAGAAAGCACGACTCCCAGAAGGATAGCTCGCAAGTCGCCCACCTATTTTGCCAATGAACTGGAATTTTGATCTGGCAGTTGCTTTCTCACTGAACCTCGAGGCAGCATTTAATTTGCGTTTTAACTCAGAAATATTCGGTTCCTTATTATTACGAGCCGTGATCCAAGCTTCATATGCAGTTTGCTTAAAAATTTTACTTTCTCTGCAAGACCTATTAAACCACGGTCGTTTTTTGACGCCGGCAGCTACTTGCGGGTTAGGAATATAACATTCCATATTGTCTCAGTGACGCGGCTGCGCAGACGTCAGGATCGTTTGAGCTAAAGCAAATCTGCCTCCACGGGTACGATGCATAAAATTCTCGCAATCCATCCCAGTCTACCGACTTGTAATGCCACACACGACGCCAATTAGTTGGTCAGCAGTTTCATCAGGTCTCCCTGACCGCCGTACCAGCACACCGCGTCTACGCCGAGCAATAACAGCAACAAGCACCACCGGTCCTCCGTTGTCCGCGCAGCGAATCCTCAAAGAGCTCTGGCAACCTTACTCACCGCCAGGAATACAACTTAATGTTAGTGTTATTATTGCCCCTAATGTTAGCCAGAAACCAATTCTATTTAAGTTCATTAATAGCCAACTAAAGGGCAATGCCGAACTAGCTTGCTCTCTGAAAGATTTCGACAGCTGGAAATAACCCAGTGCTTTCTTAAAAACTCAATTCGGGTCAAAGAATCATCCTCTCCTTGGTCATCCCTGATTTGGGTAGTCCCCAAAAGACTAGATGCGTCAGACCAAAGAGAATGGCGAGTTGTTGTAGACTACCATAAACTCCATGAAATCACAATCTAAAATTCTGGACCAACAAGTAACAGTTAATATTTTTTACTCTCGACCTTGCATCCGGTTTCGCATCCGCAGGGACACCTAAAATTCACTCATATGCCATTCGGATTGAGAAATTCCCCTTCAACCTTCCAACGTCTCGTGAACATTGCCTAAGGAATATATCTCTGTCTTACCTGATATAGAATAACTTCTTAATCTGCTCCAAATGCTCCAGCTCCTGAAACTGAAACTACAACCACTGTTATTCCTACGACACCTGAAACAAAAAGTGTTCCTACAGACAGCATCGTAAACAACGAAGACTATTCCCGATTCTTGAAATCAACAGCAGACAAAATCATGATATTTGACACAGACATCACGGAACATAACGAAAACATAATGAAAAGTAATTATGAGATAATGCTTATACCAACCTCCATTGACCTAGACGAATCCAATCCTTATATCCAAGAGATCCTTTCTAACCTTGGAATCCTGACTCTGTTATTCATACTGAAAAAGAGTTATAAAAATAACTTGGTAACAATACATTCTTCTTACTCTTTACCAAGGTTCACCATTTCGACGAATCTTCATATCAAGAGATCTTACGAACCCTAAAACATGTCAAAAATGAGATATCTGTATCTGCCCATATACGTGACTTTGCAATTTTAGACTTCAAAGATCCATTTCAAAAACTATCCTTTATGAAAATTTACAATATGAAAACATATCTGTTCCATAATTCTGCCATGAACGTCCATATTTATCACAATGACATTATCTATCTAACCCCAAGTGAAATACAAAATTCTGAAAGAAAACCACGACATACCAAGCGCGGGGCACCTAGGTTCCACAAGAATGCTTAAAAAATTCTAGACATTGAACTTTATGTAAAAAGATGTGCCCTATGCCAAAAAATGCCGAAAAACAAAGCCTTTCGCCAAATAAATCGGGCTCGTGATGCAGATCACAACTGCTTTCAAAATTAGTCTGGACATTGTTGGCCCATTGCCTGAAGCGGGCATTACAAAAGTAAAGTTCATATTGACCCTTACCAAGGTTGAAAATGACTTGCACATTGCTCAAAATTAAACAAATTTGGTCCAGTCCCTTCCATCCTCAAACGCAAGGCGCCCTTGAACGCAGTCATTCTACTCTTAAGAAGTAACTCAATCCTACGTGAACGAGAACCAAACCAATTGGCATAAATACGTCTACACTGCCATGCAAGCAATCAACACCAATATACACTGCACTCCACTCAATTTTCTCCATACGAGCTTCTTTTTGGTCACAAACTTTACCTTCCTAACTCCATCTACGCCTATACACCCTATCCCGAATATGTTACATTGCTTTACCACCATCGTCTCTAATTATCCCTACAGAAAGCCCTTGACAACATAAACTTATCAAAACAGAGATCCAAAACATACTCTGACCAACAGCACAGTTAGATATAAAGCCGGAGATCTCGTGTACATAAAGAATCACGTCAGACTACTGAAACCACTCTCCCCTGTATGGAAAGGACCATTAAAAGTTGTTAAAATTCACGCCAACAATACTCTTACACTGCTTATCAAACGCCGCCATGTCATGAAAATGATGCGGTAAAATATAATAGCGCCATTGATACATTAGAAAATAAACAAACAAACAATAAATAAACAATTTTAATTAAACACTTCACAAAATAAGTATCAATGAAGCTATACTAAACGACGCATTGGTAAGACTAGAAAACATGTCCTATAGTAACCAATGTAGAAGTAACTTAAATTTTATAGTAAATACTTTAGAAGGTACTTTACTAGTACCTATCATTTAAAATGGAAGACGTGTTAAATTCCTCCCTATGTACTTCAAAAAAAAAATGTACTTCACCCTTCTGTCATTACTTCTAAACAATTACATCGTAAACTGTCACAGAATCATCATTATTTTTCAGCCTCAAAAAAGCTACCCGTATCCCTAGAATTAGGTGATATAAATATCTTATCAATTGTATCTAATTTAGTATTCTATTTTGTAGATGATAAGATTATTTTTGTAGTTAAAATCCCATTAGTTTGATACGTACATTGATACATATATTCTTTATTCTTCTATTCCTTTACCCATCACACATAATACAAACCTGTCGTCATACATCACCATAATACCGACTAAAAATAACATAAGTGTTACGAATGAAAAGATCTGGTACTATAAGTTAAACGACCTTCAAAATTTGCAAATCTCGTTTTAATAGTTACTATTTATGTAATTCTGTTCATGAGATATCTGTAAATGAAAATCCCATTTGTGAAACTATTCTACTAACAAGGGTAATCGATGGATTACCTAATATTTGCGACCATAGATACATCGATGGCAATGTAAATATATGGCATAACCTATTTAATAACAGCTGGATCTATGTGCAATCCAAATTATCTAAACTAAGTATTGAATGTCAATCTAAAGTATCAGAATAAAACATCATTAGTTCAGGTATCGCAACCTTACCCCCTGTTTGTATAGCTCATAACAGGGACAATAGATTATATGCCATATCCTACCCTAAGTTAGAATTAAGGGTGGTTGAGCCTAAATTTAATATTCTAACAGACAATTGTTGTAATTTGAATAATATACATAATGTACAACATTAACTTAAGCCAGTTAATCTTGACAGTATTGATTTCAATTAAATAAAACTCTAGTAAACGAAAAAGATCAATTAATAGCTGAAGCCCATTTAGTTAAGTATACAAGTTATTATCGTATAACAATAAATTTTCTATTATGTTTTTCCTTGTTTTTGTTCTAATTATAATCGTGTACTATTGTTAAACGCGCCAATATCTATATCCAATATTTCGGGGTTCCCTTAAAATTGAAAATACCCCTAAAGAAACAGAAACAATTACACTCCAAGATTAAAAATAAAGTAAATCGTAAACTTCACCTCAAACGCAGAAGTTTACTCTTAGGCGGGTAGTTCGCGTAGGCTATATGCAACCTCTACTTTAGTCATGAATTTTAGAACCTAGAACAAAGTGACTGACGGACAGTTAATTCCCTATTACCCATCGTCGCTACTAGACATTTGCTCGTTATTAATTTCAATTTATATTCTAAATTATTATAAAATTAAATTTATTTTATTTGTGATTCGATTTCTTTTCTTTAATAACCCGACACCGATCTCTGGTGTAACAGTATGATCCAAACGATGATATTAAGGGGCTTAACGTTACCCTATTAGGTAAAATTAGAAAATCAGAGAAATCTGAGTGTACAAAAAAAAAAAAAAACGATTGGATTAGAACTTGTTTCAATCATGTTTATTACCGATTATGGCGAATCGAAACTTCAAGTTAACCCGAATATAGTGCTGAATTAAAAATAGCAAAATCTAGATTTACTAATTTGGAAGAATTTTTGAAGTTTTTGAAGTTATCAAATTCAGCTTCAATTTTATCATAAAACATAAAATAGCAAGGATAACATGGTCCCAGACATTTTATCTCGTTCTGCACCAATAATGCTATAGGGCGATAATGCCACCGATTATGAGATGATACAAAAAGACTTCGTTAAACCTATCAATTATCATAAAAATATTATTTGGTACCAACAGAAACGTTAGTAGAGGGGATTCGTTGGTTCTGGCTCACTACCCTCCAACTCCAACCCCTCTCCTAGAAAGGCTCGCCAATTTTTCTGCCCCGTACGACTCACGCTTGACCATTCTCAAAACCACCCCCTGTGTCTGGTGGTGTGGCGACTCGCGCTTGTCCATTCTCAAAACCACCCCCTGTGTCTGGGGTGTGGCGGCTCGCGCTTGACCACTCTCAAAACCACCCCCTGTGTCTGGGGGATATGTCGACTCACGCTTGACCAAAACTACCGCGTGACGTCACAGTGACTCCTGTGTATAACTTGTCTCTAGTTTTGTTATATAATTACATCATTATCGTAATGGGTTATCATGTTTTTCCTTGTTCATAATTAAGTTATTCCTATTTAATTACAATGATGTTGGTGGTGACATTCCAAAAACTAGTCCTCCGAGGGTGTATCTCAAGATTTTAGGGGTGTGTCCACTCACGCTTTACAAAAACTTAACCTGGAGACGTGTCGGTTCACGCTTGATATGACTTGACATGTTATACCTACAGAAAATCTTCAATTCAAGTCGGTCGAAGTTTGAAGAGAAAACCTGATAATAGTGTTAAAGATTTGAGAAGAAACACAAATAGAAATGTCTTATTCTTAATCATAATTTACTTTATGTGTCTGGTATATCACTCGTAAAGTATTTATAGCATCAATTGAAGAATCAATACTATTTTATTATTCATGCAGATTTTGATCAGGAAACAAAAGATTTAAAAAATTCTTTTGAATTTTTAAATTTGACTATTAGGAATTGGATAAAAATTGGTGAATTAGAAAATTATTCAGAACCTTTAAGTGATGACATTAAAAATAAAATGTGTAATGACACATAGTGATTTAGAAAAAAAAGAAAATGGTAAACCTTTAAAAAAAACAGTTCTTAGAAATGCATGTTAATAAGTTCAATCCCTTACGGGGATCTTCGTATATTCGTAAAAAAGAACGATCAACAATGTTTTAAGTGGACTGTATCCTGCAAATACACATTCCGATAGGGTATCATCATACTTGAGGCATCAAAATAAACTAACGTTTAATAATATTCAGTTCCCAATCAAATTATCTGATATACCCAAGGTAGAAAAACAAAATGACATTAGCATTAATATGTTTGAATTAGAGTTTAACAAAGAAAAAAAAAACTTTACAAAATGTTCTAATTAATTACAAATTAACTTATTATTTTTAAACAATGGTTGAAATGGTCATTATTGTATTTATCACGCTTGGTAAATAAACAAATAACAAATCGAAATGACGCTATTCATATCTGGGCCGGTTGCCGTATCTATTTTTAATCTAAAGTTAATTTAATTAATCACCAGAAACATTACTGTGCTCAAATTGTTACTGAATAAATAGGAATTCATAAAAAAGAAAAATATTGGTTTAATAGGGAAACAAATAATGATGAAATCTATTTTGATAAATTTCAAAAGAATATTAAAATTACATTTTATAATATATGCAGACTTTGTAGCTCATTTAAAACCCGTCACCTATTGGGTCCCTGATCCATCGAAGTCATATACGTAAACAATACATGATCATTCGACCTGATCAGTGACAGTCAATATGACTTTCGCCACGGTCGCTCAACTGGTGACCTTCTAGTGTATCTCACACCGATGGGCATTAGCCATTTAGAGTCAGGTGGAGGCATTGGCATGTAGCCTAGACATAGCGAAGGCGTTCGATCGGGTCTGGCACCGGGGTCTTCTATCGAAGTTGCCATCTTACGGAGTGCCCGAGGGTTTGTGCAAATGGGTGGCTAGCTTTTTGTCCGGCAGAAGCATACGAGCCGTAGTTGACGGTAGTTGCTCTGATAGCATGGACATTAATGCTGGTGTCCCGCAAGGCTCTGTGCTGTCTCCTACGCTGTTTCTACTGCACATCAATGATATGTTGGACATCAACAACATACATTGCTATGCAGATAACAGTACTGGAGACGCTTATTACACGAGCCGTGCAAGCATCCCACGTTCCGTTGTGGAGGAAAAGCGTGAAGAACTTGTGTCTCAAATCGAGATCGGTCTGTCCAAGGTCTCTGACTAGGGGCGGGTAACTTGGTCCGATTCAACCCTTCAAAGACACAAGTCTGCGCGTTCACCGCTAAGAAAACCCCATTCACTGTAGTCCCACAATTCCAGAACACTCCCCTCTCCATCTCCAAGAGCATTGGGATCCTTGGTGTTCACATCTCCAGCGATGTTCAGTTCCGAGATCACTTCCTAGACAAGGTAAAGCTGGCGTCCAAAAAACTTGGTGTACCCAACAGAGCGAAGCAGTACTTCACGTCGGGGCAAAGGTTGCTGCTTTACAAGTTGCAAGTCCGGCCCCATATGGAGTACTGCTGCCATACTGCTCTGGGCGGGTGCACCCGGATACCAGCTTGGCCCTTTTGATTCGGTTCAACGACGGGCTGTGAGAATTGTCGACGATCCCAAACATACTTGCGGTATCGAGCCCTTAAGTCTGAGGAGAGACTTTGCCTCCCTGTGTGTGTTCTACCGCTTGTACAATGGATTGTGTTCTAAGGAATTGTTCGAAATGATGCCCACGGCTACTTTCTACCATCGCACCGCTCGCCATCGACAGGGAATTCATTCTCACACTTGGGAACCAAAATGGTCGCGTACCCTTCCTCGCGTAACTTCCTCCCGCGAACCCTTGGGTTGTGGAATGAGCTCCCCGCCAAGGTTTTCTCTAAGGACTACAGTATGGGGTTCTTCAAAAAAGAAGTTATTAGATTTCTGAAGGGTCGGCAACGCGCGAGTGATGCCCCTGGTGTTGCAAGCGTCCATAGGCTACGGTGACCGCAAAAAAAAAACCCTTTTTGCCGCAAAAAAAATCATACCTCCAGGCGGTAAATCAGCAAAGCTAATACCAAATTTATATGATAAATTTAACTATGTCATTCATTATGCATACCTGAAAACATGCTTCTATTGAGCAGTATAATAATTTGACATTCAAGAATTTAAATTAAATTTTCAGACAACAAAGGACCACTTTGACATATTATACAATTCCAACATTAATAATGATTATATTAAACAATCTATGTCTACTCAAGTTTTATGCAAACAGAAACAAATAAATAAACTTTGTCATACTACATATAGTATTCCATTGAACCTAGTGCATCAGAATATACAAGGAATGTCTCAGAAAGAACTAGAAATTGAATTGTTCATAAACTGTCAAAAGATTGACATTTTATGTATCACTGAACACTGGCTACGCAGCCATCAGTTTATGTTCAATTTCACTAATCACCAGGTGAAAAGTTCGTTCAGCCAAGTAAATGCAATCCATGGTGGCTCTTTAATTTTATTTAATAAACAGCTACAGTTTAAGGAACGTAAAGACATTGTGAACCTCTCAGTTGAGCGAACTGCCGAGCTGTCCTGCATAGAAGTTGAGCATCTCATTGTTGTGAGTATATACAAGCCGCCTTGTGCAATGTTTGATAGTTTTGAATTAGTTATGGAAGAAGTGCTGAATAAAATTCCAAAGCAATTCCAACACACACAACATATGTATATTATGACTTTTTAAAAATAATTCTATTTCCAATTCCATGCCAGAAATGCCTTGTATATTTTGATGAACAATGTTAAAAAAACAGGCATTGTATGTTGTCAAAGAACTCAGTTTAAAGTATGATCATCTTAATTGTGGATGGTGGGAGAGTCAGTTTTCATCTGTAATCTGTTTAAGATAAAATTCTTTGACTTTAAGATTAAACAAGTTTTTACTCTGTGCTCTGCGAATTTCTGTAAGTTCCAGAGTCCTATTGCCTGGACGGTGTAAGAATTTGAGAGAAAACCCCTGCGGTGACGAGGAGTGGACAGAAGAAGAGTTTGAGAAGAGCGAAGTAAACGTTCGTGAACAGAGCTGATAAACTGGAGTCGAGACTTCAAATAGCTTGGGGATAAAGGATCGTTTAGCACTTCTGGTTTGGCGTATCGGCAAACATTTAAGTTGTTTGCGAAAATAGGAAATGTGGTCATATTTACGTAAGCCGAAGATGGAACGTATACAGTTATTATGAAGTCGATCCAGTTTATTAAGGAAATCAGAATGTAAGTCAGGGTAACACACGTCCGCATAATCAATGAGTGGTAAGATGAGTGCTTGCACTAACATAAGTTTTATACATGTTGGGAGAAAATTTCTCAATGTGTAAAATTGCCACAATGCACTTCGCAAAGACGTTCCATTTCAGATGAGGATCGATATGAAGTCCTAGATTCTTAACGCTGCCGCAAAAAGGTACCGCTGCCCCATCAAATAAAACAGGTGGCAAAATATTATAATCTATTTTGAAAATCTGACGGGTGCTGCCGATAATTATGGTTTGACATTTCGACGGATTGACTACCACTCCATAACGTCTCGACCATTCTCTAATGCCACTTAGCACACTGTTGATTTCTTTTATGGCTGCAGATCGTCAGCATACAGATGGTAAGGACAGTTTAGTATGGATTAGATTTGGTTGATAAAAATAGAAAAGAGAAGAGGTGTTAGTATTCCACCCTGAGGCACGCCAGAAAAAAGGTTACACCAGTTTGAGGTGGCCTGATTGGAACGAACTGATTGTTGGCGGCCACAGATATAAGAAGAAAACCAATTTAGAGCTGTAGGTGAGAAATTGATCTTTTTGAGAATGGAAAGTAAGATGTCATGGTAAACTGTGTTGAAGGCATTAGACAAATCAATTAGAACGAGAATTGTGACCAATCCATCCTCCATGCCATCTCTTATATGTTCTGTTACTTTTAAAAAGGCTGTAGAAGTACTGTGACGCGTACGAAAACCAGACTGAAATGTACTTAATAGTTGATTTTTGTAAACATAATTAGAAAGTAGTTAGATTATAATTGGCTGTGGTATTATTATAAAATAATAACGACAAAGCTAACACTCTGGTACAATGGTGTGTGAGATAATATTTATGTCTTGTCCTTATATAATTATGTCTAAAAATACTGTTAGTATCTATCACATTAAAGTTATTGTTATTGCTAGACATAGTATGCAAAGCTAAATTTAACTCACATCTAAGGTTGTTTTCCTCCTGTGGCAAACCCTTACAATAGGGAAATGTAAACATTACATTTTTTTTTACTTTAAGTGCTCTTAAACTATTATAATATTGCCTTAATTCACTTTTATTTACATTACCCCTGTTACCAATAAATATTACTAACGTAGAGGATGGAGTGACCATACATATAAACCAGCTAACCACAAGCTTAATATATAATTTTAATGGTGGTGCAATAAAACTAGGCTTATCTAACTAGCATTTAAGTAAAAAACAAACAAAAAAGAACAAACTACTATATGTACTATATGTTAATAATACTATGATGTTATAACTGATAAATTGAGATATTTATATAAACACATACATAGACATACATATACAAAAACACATATAATGATATATAGGAGTATTTACGTGTATATTAGATAAATGTACTATATGAAATTAAAATTATCAAAATATATAGATATAACATATACATAATATATATGTAATAATAATATCATTCGAAGCCCGAAACTGTATACAGAAACATTTAATTTCTATCTGTTTAAGATAAAGTTCTTTTAACTTCTTTTTGAAGACACGTGTAGATTTAGCACAGCGGATGTTCTTGGGAAGTGCGTTCCAGAGCCCTATAGCATGGATAGTAAAAGAATTTGAAATAAACCCAGACCGGTGACGAGGCGTGGCAAGAAGAAGGCTGTCAGAAGAACGAAGTGATTGAATTTGAAGAGAAAGAGATAATTGATTGAAGAACCAATTTATTGAAACCTAGATTTTAAATGAGATGAAGAGTTCTGATCATTTAAAATAGAGTATAGAGTACATAAAGTCCGTGCGCTTCTGCGTTGACGAATCGGGAGCTATTGTAAACGATTGCGTAAAGTGGAGCTATGGTCGTATTTTCGTAGACCGAAAATATATCGAATACAATTGTTAATAACACGGTCTAATTTATTAAGGAGATTTGAGTTTAAGTCTGGATAACACACATCAGAATAATCAATGAGCGGTAATATAAGTGCCTGTACCAGTAGAAGTTTAGATTTGATTGGGAGGAAATTGCGGTATCTGTTAAGACAACGTAGAGCATTGGTAACTTTCGGACTTATTTTATTGACTTGAACTACCCTACTGAATGATTTATCCAAGTTCGTAGAGTTTTAACAAGCCCCGGGTAAGTTTAAATAAACTAACACGTCAAAACATTATCCGGAATACGTAAAAACCAAAACAACTACCCTTTATCATTGTTAGAATATTTATTGTACGAGGCTACCCTAATGGTTGTTAAACGACTCACTTAGGTAAGTTTCGCGGGTGTTTTCAATATTATAAAAGTTCTAAGTAACCTAAACTTACGCGGTTATACTCAGCATTATAGGATTCCCAATAACAGTAGCATTACTATTTAAATAAGGCAATAAAATAAATAATAAAAAAAACCGCGGATAACAAAACAACTCCTATCTAGAGGGTCTCCGATTTATCCTACGTTTAATTTCCTGAATAAAATTTTATTCAAGTAGAAGTTATGAAACTACCTTAAAGAGCATTTGAAACGTGCTTCCATTTCTATTTCACTTAACCACCAATCAGTGATTGTCTAAAAACGTCCTCCTATGAACTTGGCTGCCAAACAAACATCCAATCAAAGTAAGTTTTAAAGCATCCATACTCGCGCCACTGGTTCAAAACTTACGCAACCTCATTTTGTCCAAGGTCCGAATCCATAAATCGGGAATTAGATTACTACCTACATTTAACAATTAATTTTGTGTTGATGTTTATGATTCGTGAGTTTATAATGTAATATTTTACATTTGAGTCATCGGTATTCAACTTTTTGTTAGTTTCAAACCTTTCATAAAATAAATCGTAATTTCTCAGCTAATGTATAAAATTACTGAACTTGTATATCTAAACGAGCCATTCTAATTTAAAGATGCATTTTGCTTTAGGTAGTAAATTTATTGAGAATGGTTTACTAATGTAAATCTTCGCGCTAAAACTTGAATAAAAACATTGCATTACAATGTAAATGTAATATATGTAAATGTTAAGGGAAAAATGTTGGTATCGTCACAGCGTCCCGCTGCACAGCGAGCCAGTGAGCAAAAATAGGGCTAGTTATATCGTCATAAATGGCTTTCAGGATAGCGTTTTTCGTATCGCGTAGTCTGGACCAGAGAGATGTAACTCGAAGTCTGATGACTGCGAAGAAGTCTGACAGTCCCGCTTCCGCGAACATGCCCGACGCGCTGCAGAATCTATGCTTTCTCATGAGAATACGGTATGCGTCATTATACTGCACTCTCATGTTGCTGTAAGCTTTACGTGTGGCACGTATATAGGTTTTGACAGTTAGCACGATACAGTATCTTTTTAACTTCTCCGTCAAACCTATAGAATCTACGCGCAAGCATTTTCGCCCGGACACATAGGGCTCTTTTTTCGCGCTCGATGTCTTCATCGTCAGTGAGGTATTGCGTGAGAATGTGGCCAAGATACCTAAAACGTTCGACAAGCCACATAAGTTTTATACATGTTGGGAGAAAATTTCTCAATGTGTAAAATTGCCACAATGCACTTCGCAAAGACGTTCCATTTCAGATGAGGATCGATATGAAGTCCTAGATTCTTAACGCTGCCGCAAAAAGGTACCGCTGCCCCATCAAATAAAACAGGTGGCAAAATATTATAATCTATTTTGAAAATCTGACGGGTGCTGCCGATAATTATGGTTTGACATTTCGACGGATTGACTACCACTCCATAACGTCTCGACCATTCTCTAATGCCACTTAGCACACTGTTGATTTCTTTTATGGCTGCAGATCGTCAGCATACAGATGGTAAGGACAGTTTAGTATGGATTAGATTTGGTTGATAAAAATAGAAAAGAGAAGAGGTGTTAGTATTCCACCCTGAGGCACGCCAGAAAAAAGGTTACACCAGTTTGAGGTGGCCTGATTGGAACGAACTGATTGTTGGCGGCCACAGATATAAGAAGAAAACCAATTTAGAGCTGTAGGTGAGAAATTGATCTTTTTGAGAATGGAAAGTAAGATGTCATGGTAAACTGTGTTGAAGGCATTAGACAAATCAATTAGAACGAGAATTGTGACCAATCCATCCTCCATGCCATCTCTTATATGTTCTGTTACTTTTAAAAAGGCCGTAGAAGTACTGTGACGCGTACGAAAACCAGACTGAAATGTACTTAATAGTTGATTTTTGTAAACATAATTAGAAAGTAGTTAGATTATAATTGGCTGTGGTATTATTATAAAATAATAACGACAAAGCTAACACTCTGGTACAATGGTGTGTGAGATAATATTTATGTCTTGTCCTTATATAATTATGTCTAAAAATACTGTTAGTATCTATCACATTAAAGTTATTGTTATTGCTAGACATAGTATGCAAAGCTAAATTTAACTCACATCTAAGGTTGTTTTCCTCCTGTGGCAAACCCTTACAATAGGGAAATGTAAACATTACATTTTTTTTTACTTTAAGTGCTCTTAAACTATTATAATATTGCCTTAATTCACTTTTATTTACATTACCCCTGTTACCAATAAATATTACTAACGTAGAGGATGGAGTGACCATACATATAAACCAGCTAACCACAAGCTTAATATATAATTTTAATGGTGGTGCAATAAAACTAGGCTTATCTAACTAGCATTTAAGTAAAAAACAAACAAAAAAGAACAAACTACTATATGTACTATATGTTAATAATACTATGATGTTATAACTGATAAATTGAGATATTTATATAAACACATACATAGACATACATATACAAAAACACATATAATGATATATAGGAGTATTTACGTGTATATTAGATAAATGTACTATATGAAATTAAAATTATCAAAATATATAGATATAACATATACATAATATATATGTAATAATAATATCATTCGAAGCCCGAAACTGTATACAGAAACATTTAATTTCTATCTGTTTAAGATAAAGTTCTTTTAACTTCTTTTTGAAGACACGTGTAGATTTAGCACAGCGGATGTTCTTGGGAAGTGCGTTCCAGAGCCCTATAGCATGGATAGTAAAAGAATTTGAAATAAACCCAGACCGGTGACGAGGCGTGGCAAGAAGAAGGCTGTCAGAAGAACGAAGTGATTGAATTTGAAGAGAAAGAGATAATTGATTGAAGAACCAATTTATTGAAACCTAGATTTTAAATGAGATGAAGAGTTCTGATCATTTAAAATAGAGTATAGAGTACATAAAGTCCGTGCGCTTCTGCGTTGACGAATCGGGAGCTATTGTAAACGATTGCGTAAAGTGGAGCTATGGTCGTATTTTCGTAGACCGAAAATATATCGAATACAATTGTTAATAACACGGTCTAATTTATTAAGGAGATTTGAGTTTAAGTCTGGATAACACACATCAGAATAATCAATGAGCGGTAATATAAGTGCCTGTACCAGTAGAAGTTTAGATTTGATTGGGAGGAAATTGCGGTATCTGTTAAGACAACGTAGAGCATTGGTAACTTTCGGACTTATTTTATTGACTTGAACTACCCTACTGAATGATTTATCCAAATGTAAGCCAAGGTTTATAAGCATATGTAAGCAAAGTTGTAGGATGGCTTTATTAAAATGTTAACGTACATTCCTGATTCGCTATTGCTAATTCTTCAATTATAAAACTGTTTGTACAATCTTTGAATCCTTGAACATCGACTATTATTGTATCTGAATTAATAATATCTTTCTAACAATGTTACTTAGCGGTCTATAATCCACAATTCAGTAATTAAGAATTAGACAATAAGCTGAAGTCTGATCCGATCCGAAAACCTCCATGTACGTTTATCGTTCCATCTACATCCCAACCCCAAATTTTTGACATCTTTGATTCACTCTCATTCATCGATACTAAAGACTTCATAGTGGTAGTAATACCCGCATTTTTTATTTTATCTATTTCAATACCATTAAGTTCATATCGAATATCTTGAAAAAGAAACATTAAAGGATTATTGGTGAATTGAACATGATTAACAAGTTCTTTTGAATCTCCTTTATGAACATTAACAGTCCCTTCTAAATACACAGTGCTGGAGGATGGTAATACATACAAATCCTGTTGGTTTATAGGTATACGAATCTCATTGTTACGGTTAAAACTTGTAACATACGGCTTATATGAGTGAAACTCGGTTCCATAAATAGAGTTGTCGTTATGAGGTGATGATAAAATGTCTAAAATTGCTTATTCTCGTTTGTTAATTTTATTTTTCGTTTTCTTGTGGCTGTTATGTTGCAGACAGTTCGGGTGGAACCAATGATTTGATACTGGGGGGGGGGGGGGGAATGTATTTATTGAAATCTATCAGTTTCTTTTAAGATATAAATATATTTTAATTTCTTCCCCACGTAAATTTATCAAACGGTTATTTGAATCTAAAATTCTTATATTTATACAGCTGATATGATTTTGATTTACAGGGAAATAAAAATGTTTTGAGAAATTTCTACAATTCTATAACCCGGTGGTACAGTAGGAACGAATTCGTGTGTGATATGACTGGGTTTGCCGTTAATAAATGATCTACTTACTATATCACATTTACCTCTTGCGACGGTCGTTGATAGAATGTTGACTGGAAGCTTCGACTCGTGTATTTTATTTGCTTTGTAAACCCGCTTATCGAATCCTAGTAAACTTTACTAAGAACCTTTCTTGTAAAATCCGTCTTTTGTGCAAAATAGATGTTTTCAACATATTATTATTGCAATCAATGGAACTTTTGCATTTTTTATATTAGATTTAAAGAAGTCGTTGATATCTTGAAGTTCATAAGTGCCTTCTGGTATTTTTATAACTACGTCAACTCCATAATAAAATGTATTATTTGTACTATCAACGTTTGGGATGGAATTAAATGTGGATAAATATAATAACCCGCACTCTTATTCGCCTTCAAGTTGTAGAGTAGGTGAATATGATGTAGTAAGTACTGAGGAGTTACCGCTTATTGACAGTGTGAACGTCAATAAAATTTAATTTTTCAATTAAATATTTAACATCCTTTAAAACCTTGGTTTTTGCTAGGTTTATAATACCATCAACATCAGTTTTTGTATAGAACCTTTTCATTTTCTTATCAACTTATTGCACTGCATGATCTTCATTCATAGGAGACTTCACTCCTTTTAAGATAGTTTGCTGGAGGTTAAATTCCCCTGTTGCTGATTTTGTTAATGTCTGCTCACTGGAATTAAATATTTCTGATCACCGCATTCTTTTATGTATATGGTATCCAAATTTATCTACATTCATTCTTATGTTGTTATGTCAAAGATTTGATTTCAAGTGATGTGTGTTATGACAAATTTAATTTATATTACGAATTTAAAATTCCATTTTCACGTAGCTCTTTAATTATGGAAATGATTTCAGTATCTACTCCAGTATTACCAGCATCTTTGGATGCTATTAATAATTTAAGTCGTTCAAAAAGCTCATTTGGATTATCCCAATACACATAGTATACATTCCTTTCCTTTTCCTTCTTTTTAATTTCAAACCTAAAGTTTGATTTCAAACTTCACAAGAAAATAAAGATTAACCGAATCCTTGCGAAGTTTAAAAATGGTTTTATTATATTCAAATATTTTCGTAATTTCATAGGTTTGTTTAGATTATAATCACGACGAGTATAAAAGCATCAACTTGTAATTTTGTATATCAACATTGGTTATTAAATTTAAATTTGGCACTTTTTGCATAAGTTCAACTCTTTTATGCCCTGTGTCATTTGATAAGTTTGATCGCCAAAAGTAATATTTTTATTGTTAATAAGAACCCGTGCAGAACCCATCATTAATTTACCACGTTCCTTTCTAACAGCAAATGGAATATCTGCATAAATTTTAGATGAAAGAGATCTCGACGACACATTTGGGCTATCGAGTAAAGAATTGACTGATTTGAATGATGAATTACTTTCATCAGTATCCTCTATTTCTTTGTGATCTTCAGTTTCACTTTCATCTTGATCAAGATTCTCAGTTTCAGAAATATCCGAAGCTTTATTTTTACCTTTGAACGTATCGTCCAAAAAATTGTCATCAAACGTTTTCTCACATAGTATTTTATCCATATATGAATTTTGTTTCGGAAATTTTCTTTCATTGTCTTTTTCAATACTTCCTTTCTTCCTGTTACTTTCGATCCCATTATTTTTGTATATTATTTGATTCAGAGTTTTCGTTATTGGTCTGAACAGTTTCAATCAGTGATTGGTTATTAGATTCAATATCTTTCATTTTCCGTACTTTTTTTTTCACGGATTCCGCAGCATTTATAGTCTGTAGCTTTAATTTTTCCTCCATTTTAGTAAGGTAATTATTAGTTAGCTGTTTATAATGTAATGACGATTACACTAATAGATATACTTATTTGTTAAATAGTATGAAAGTATCGATTTTTTTCTGTAAAAAACCTTTATTTTTTTCAGAATCCTTATTTATCACAACAAAACTGTAAGGCTGACGCCATATGTCTATACACATCTGCTTAAATTCTTTCCATGTCATATATTGTTAAAATATTGTTTGTGCTCATTCATTGTGTTTCAAATTTACATCATCCTACTTAAAAAGCACTATTAAGTTTGCATTGTCTCTAACAAGTTGTTTTGGTATTTTTGTATAAGTTTGATCAAAATAAAAGCAATTATACATCTATGTCTACTCATGGCAAAATAATCTCGAATATGCTACATCATCAAATATAAATATAGAATTCTGTTTAACCTCTTACAAATTTATAATTTCCTCATTTCCATAATACTTTGTAAATGAAAGTCTTGGCAACAAATTTAAGACTTTTTGTAGATAAACATATTTAGGTTGATATAAACTCTTAGAATACAAATAAACATTTTTAAAACTCAAACCGTGCTAATGTAACAAAAGATCAATTACTAAATTTGTTTTACCACTATTTGACGGGCCACAAATTAAACAACTAATCGTATTAGGCAGCAGTTTTCCGTGACGAAAATTAACATGTTTTAGACCATCAACTTTGACTTCGTCAACATTTAGTGAATGTGATTGTTTTACATATTTCATGTCCGTTCTTTCAGATGGCTTTGATTTGAATCAGACGGTTTACCTTTAACAAGCATATTATAAAATAAAGGCACTTATCACTGCAAGTATCCAAATGCAAAAAAATATTATTTCATAACTTTGACGATTCAAAAGTGTCTGTAAAATCCTAATTTAAATAAATAATTTTGACTTTGACTTTGAACAAAATCCTAGTAAGCCCGCACATAATATTGGGCATTCAGCGACACACACAGCGAGTCACTGGTGGTAGTTTGTGCAACTCTATATGATATGATCCCATGTCACTGGTGGTAGTTTGTGCTACTCTATATGATATTATCCCATGTCACTGGTGGTAGTTTGTGCAACTCTATATGATATTATCCCATGTCACTGGTGGTAGTTTGTGCAACTCTATATGATATGATCCCATGTCACTGGTGGTAGTTTGTGCTACTCTATATGTTATTATCCCATGTCACTGGTGGTAGTTTGTGCAACTCTCGCGCCTCCAAGACAATGAGTCTTTAAAGGACAATGAGTCCGTTTTAACAATAATATGCCTTAGCTTGTAAATTCAATTTCAAAAAGTTTAAAAATAACGTGAGCTTATAATATCTACAATTGAAGACTATTTTGATGATAAATAAACAACCAAGTGCGAGTCTGGCTCGCGCACTGAGGGTTCCATATAAACTTATTATTTGTAGATAGTTCTTGCATCATGAGCCCAAGTGTCACAGGCTTACGCCTTAATTATCAGTTTTTGGATTTTTTCCTATATTTGTGATGTAGTCTTTTGCTTTTCACCAAATTTCATGATTCTAGGTCAACGTTTATTTATTTGTGTCTCAATATGCGACAATTAAATATTTGATATTAATTTCAAGATGATACCTCCATGAGTTTTGAAGTAAGAGGGTCTCGACAGACTGACAAACTTTTCCTATATTTGTGATCTAAACCCTTGTTTCGTGTCAAATTTCATGATTCTAGGACAACGAGCAGTACCCATAGGTTTTGATTTATTTGTGAATGCCAAAATATGTGACAAAAATAGCTGATACCTTCACGCCTTCCTGAGAAAAAGGGTCTTGATAGACAGACAGACAAACGGACAACAAAGTGATCATATAGGGGTTCCTTTTTTCCTTTTGAGGTACGGAACCCTAAAATGCATAGGATTAATTAAATTGTTAGCGTAATTTACTTGATACTTGTAATCATAACTAAACTGCGGGAGAGTATCCTTCGTCGTTTGTTTTCAGCAAACGCCATTTGGATTTCGAAAAGGCAGTACCTAACTAATAACTTATAGTTTCGTCGTTTGTTTTCGCCAAACGCCATTTGGATTTTGAAACGGCAGTACCTTACTAATAACTTATAGTTTCGTCGTTTGTTTTCGCCAAACGCCATTTGGATTTTGAAACGGCAGTACCTAACTAGTAACTTGTGGTTTTGTCGTTTGTTTTAGCCAAACGCCATTTGGATTTCGAACCGGCAGTACCTAACTAGTAACTTGTAGTTTCGTCGTTTGTTTTAGCTAAACGCCAAATGATGCCCACGGCTACTTTCTACCATCGCACCGCTCGCCATCGACAGGGAATTCATTCTCACACTTTGGAACCAAAATGGTCGCGAACAGTGCGGTTTCAGAGAAACTTCCTCCCGCGAACCCTTGGGTTGTGGAATGAGCTCCCTGCCAAGGTTTTCTCTAAGGACTACAGTATGGGGTTCTTCAAAAAAGAAGTTATTAGATTTCTGAAGGGTCGGCAACGCGCGAGTGATGCCCCTGGTGTTGCAAGCGTCCATAGGCTACGGTGACCGCTTACCATCAGGCGGACCGTAGGCTTGTTTGCCACATTAGTGGTATAAAAAAAAAAAAAAAAAAAATTTGGATTTCGAAACGGCAGTACCTAACTAGTAAGTTGTAGTTTATTGACTTCAAAAACAAGTTAACTCTTTCATATTTTTGAGAAATAAGGCATTTTATTTCATTTCAATAAAATAAATCAATTCGAAGACAAGGTCAAGTTGTCGTCCAAGAAACTTGGTGTACTCAACAGAGCGAAACAGTACTTCACGTCGGCAAAGGTTGCTTCTTCACAGGTCGCAAGACTGGCATCTAATGGAGTACTGCTGCTATTTCTGGGCGGGTGTCCTGTATACCACCTTGGTCCTTTTCACTCGGTTCAAAGATGAGCTGTGAGAATTGTTGACGATTCCAAACTCACAAGCGGTATCCTGTGTTTTTTCGCGGACCCATAAATGTTTCCCCCAGTCCCATTTCATAATTTTTTTTGTTTATAACATTTCGAATGATAGGTGCCAAACTATAAAGGGCTATATCTCCAAAATATAAATCGTAGAGTAGTAGTACCTTCACAAACATATATATATATATATGTATATATATATATATATATATATATATATATATATATAGATAGATAGATAAATCTCATTTAAATCTTCATTTCTATCAGCTTTTCAGCATGCATTAAGCATTCAGCTTCATCTATTTTAAATATGTACATATGTAAAGAAGACCATAGGCATAGTGAACTGGACAGCGGACGAAGCGAAACTGAGGTCTTTATACAAAGTAAAAAAAGGCCACAGGTTTGCTTTGTCCCTTTCTAAAGTATGGTCAGTTTTGTGAGGCTATTGGCAGTACATAGGACAGACTTTAGAACTATTTGCGCCTGTGCACTGATTCGTATTCGATTAGTTTTCGTGATTTCGACGGGGACGTCAAAAAAAACGATTCAGAAAATCACGAATGTTGCTTGTGTCAAATCTGAGTCAAAAAGAGCTGAAATAAAGGCTTTAAATGTTGTTTCTTTTATCTTTACAAGGGACAGAATGTCACCAGCACACAACCGGCACACCAGCGGCACAACAATAACCTCGAAATCATATCCGACTGGGCAAAGTCCTTTGGGCTTCTTCTTAACCCTAGTAAATCTCAGGCAATAATTGTAGGCACTAAACGTCAGCTGGGAAACCTGGACATAAATATAGTACCTCATATTACTTACAATAGTGTACCAATTCCTTTTCTTAAAAAAGTTAAAACCCTCGGACTACTAATAGATAACACGTTGTCGTGGCATCCACAGGTAAACGCACTGAGTTAAAAAATATTTGCTTCGTTACACTCACTGAAACGTTTGCAAAACTTTCTACCATTCCAAACTAAGGTTATGCTGGCGCGGTCACTACTGCTTCCTCTTCTTGATTACGAAGACGTAAACTATCTTGACCTCAATGAGGAGCTACTCGACAAACTTGACCGTCTTCAAAATCTACATATGCATCCGATTTCTTTTCGGATTGCGTAAAAATGACATAATTGATAAAAATACTTGGAAATATTAGAACTTAATTGATTTTTATTTGTATTGGGGCATTTGAAATATTTTTAAAATTAAAAATTTTGTTTGTTATGTTATTACCTAGTGTAAGGCTATATTGTATTTTAATATGAAGTATAAGATTAACTGCTGAGTTTCTTGTCGGCTCTTCTTGGTAGTGAAGCATTCTGAACCTTCCAATCTTCTCTTATCTAAATATTTTCAAAAGCAACTATTAAGTTCAGAGTACGTGTATTCGCCGTGTAATGTTTAATAGTAACTTGTGTGTGTAAATCTCAATATGAATCGGATTTATATTTTGTTACTACTTTACTACACACTTTGTACCTACTACAATCGAAGTTTTATTGGAGTTGCTTGATTGTTTCACGCTCTCTCAAAGTGTCTCTGCGGTGGTGGCATGTGCGTCGGGTCGCATCTTAAACCTACTTTCCGGTCGCAAGTCCTGAACGCTTAGCTACCTATTTCCCACTCTACAAAACGAATGGAGTTAGCATTCGTATGTATTTTACCTTCAAATGTGGAAGAACTCTTTAGTACCTGTGTCTCTTAGTTTTGATATTCGAGTATTTGCGTTGTTTAGGTTTTGTACTGACTTTAAAAATTGTGAAAACTCAAAAGTAGGCATTACTTATGATCGTAGATTTAGCTATATTTATTTCTTGATTATTTTCTTTTATGGTTATTTTGTATAATATTGATTGCTATATTACTCTGATGTACCTCCAAAAGAACTGGGGTTACTACTTATTTAACACAACGGTTTTCGGGTCCTACTACTTTTGACGATCAAGCTTGGCCAAATAAGATAATCATCTACATCATATAATTAGATTCTTTTGATTTCTCTCGTTGAGTGATATCGGCTGCGAAGTTTCTTAGAACATTTCATTAGCATTATATTTCTATTATTGGAATGGAAGGGGGGGGGCGTTACAATTGGTGCCATGACCAGGATTATATTCAATTTAATTATGTACAATTTGTTGCTTGTGAAATGGAAGGGCATTTTAAAACGTTGGAGTTTTATAACATTAAATAGTATACATCTCACTTTGTTGTTAGGTATTGCTAGCTATTAACGGTCTCAGGGGCGCGATTCTTTTATATAAAATTGTTATTGTAATAATTACGTTAGTTAATTTACCTAGTCCTACATTTTATCAATTTTATATAGCGGGGACTGCAATTAAGGAGTACTACTACAGTATTTAGTAATAAGGAGCGTGGTTCTTTTCCTAACAATAAAGTAAAATTTTATTAAATAGTATTTATATTTGTGCAAATGCAGTAAATGTATGGAGGAAGGGTAATGTTTTAGTAAAAGGTAGGTACAATAATTCATTTGGTTACAGTAATTGTCGGGTAAATTTAAAACTCAATAAAATACTTATTTCTCATTTAGATTTAGAACATTTACATGAGAAAAAGAATGATTGAATATTTTTTATACCCGGTGTGGGTAGTGACATAATTGTTCCAGTTCCATGCTACTGTTTACTTTCTTGCTAACTGAGGTAATTATTACTAACGTGTTATCATTTAATTTTGTTGGTTTTAAAAATGTGAAGTGTAATCGCTACTTTTATGAGTCTGTTTTATGGTTAAGCTCCCGCAAATGTCAAGCCTTTTTACCCAAATTTGTTATTTTTTTCGGTAGAAATAGATTATTATCCCGACGAAAGTTGTGTGTCTGTGTTGCCCCATTTGTTAAAAAAGTGATATTAGAGTAAGTAAGTTTGTGGATTGTTTTGTAGATATGCAGGTGCTCTAGGTGTGTAGTTGTGGAATGTCCATGAGTATAGTTTCTTATAGTATTTTGGAAGACTTTTAGTAATCATAATAGTATAGGGTTTTTATTATTTTGTTTTGGAGTGTTTGATTAGATTTTGCCGTGCTGTCCAAAATTCTATCAGGTTAGTTTACCCTCGTTTAGGTTTTACAAGAGAGTTTATTTTTTTATATTTTATAGGTGTTCGTTCCATGTTAACTTTGCCAAGTGTCAAACTCTGGTATTTCTTTTGATTGGAGTTTTGCAAGACTAATAAGTTTAAAATTTCCGTTCCGTTCTTTTATTCCGTTTTAAATTATTATAGTTTGGTAGTTTTAATCTCAAAGTTTTTACAAAAATATGTGGCGTTCTTTCTGTACCTACCACGTAAGGTCCCGTAGGTTATTACGTCACTGCTGTATGTAATGCGCATTATGACTATTAGCGGTGCAACTTGTGATGTTTGTGTCTACGAAAAACTAGTTTAAAATTCTGACAGAACTTGAGTTCTCAAATTTGTGACTATTTTATTTGGTATATAGAGTAATTATTACGTTAATATTACGTTATTATATATATATATAAGTATACATAGGTTGCACCTTTGATTGTTATCGTTGTATTTAGAATATTATTTCCTGCTGGGAACAGTAGTAGTTACCTATCGTTACATATAGAGGGATATTTTGTTAAGTTCCTTTGGAATAGTTCCTATAGGTGTGTTTTTTTATTGAGATTTTTCTGTTTCTCCTGTGTATAAAAAGCATTTGTGTATAAAGTCACACTTTTGTTCACTGTGAGATTTTCAAGTAGTCTTAAAACTTTATAATAGGTGTATGTTAATACTAGCTACCTATCTCCCTCGGCTTTGCACAGGCTCTGCTATTTATTTGATAAACATTGGCATTACTTAAAAAGGGCCAAACAAAATCTGAAGATTTGCTGTCTGTGTGTAGATTTATAGTTTCCTTAGTTAGAAATACTTAGTTACCGCCCGGTTTAATACAAGTACCTATCACTATTATTTTGTTAACTGGTCCATACCATGTTACATAAAGGTTTTAGACAAAATACCTCAACTAGGTTTTTACTTTGGAGACTACCGAGTAATTAGGTTAAAGTTTTTTTTTTTAGTTGCTTTGCTGTTGTACAACGCATACAGCAATTAATGTATTTAGTAGGAGAGTGAAGACAGAGAAAAATCATAAGTAACCAGTTTAATAATGTTATAAGGCTTTAAATTGCTAATGCTTCACTAGATGGCACTGTACGCCTTAAGCTACCTTTATACATCGCACTGTTAAGATTGCACTACAATATATCGGCTTTGCTACGCAATCACTTATCACCAATAAATGCTTGGGTTCAAATTAATGAGGTTTTATTTGATTTCCACAGCGCGTCCAGATCTACACAGGCAGGATGCTTGTCAAACAGCTGTTATGAATGAACCTTTATTATTGGAGATATAGAGTACTCTGCATAGATAAGTATAGTCATGGCTTTTCTTTCAATTTTACAGCATTCCCGATTCGACTCTTGTGTTGTGCGGTCGTGTTTTCGAGCGTCAAGTGCTCTTAGTGTGCTCCGTGCAGTGGTGACTCAGCTGGTGCGCATTCCTGTGTGGTGTTTGCCTCAGCGCTGACGACCTCGAATTGTTGTTTGGTTTATTGCCCGCAATTCCTGGAAAATCGGCCTGAGTGTTGAAGCGCTGCTCGGCAGTGTGTATTGGCTGGGAAATTGCTTCTCGGCCCGCGCTGAGTGTGTTTGTGCGTTCTTCAACGCGCCCATAACCGAGTGTTTATCGAAGCGATACTGTGCGTTTTTGTGCGTGAGTGTGTGTTCTCGTAGTCGCGGAACTACTACGCATAGCGGTGACCCTCGCTTGCCTCTTTGACTGTTACCGGTTCGCCCGGTCTGAGTCCGGCTTTGTGTTAAATCGCTAGCGTAGTATTTCCGCTTCAGCGGTTCGCCGCTCCGTGCATTCTCGCGTTTTAAGTGTCGATTGCGTTTTAGTTTGTAGAAATCCAGTTCCGAGTGCTCAAGGGCTGGTGGGTGAGATCGTATAGCTCTTTTCAGAGTTGCGGTCTACCTAAAAGTTTCTCGTTTATAAACGTCTCGTTGCTGGGGGGAAACCTAACGGTGACAACGTAACCCCGGCCGTAGGAGTAGGAGTTAGGTACACACCAGGCAATCCGTAGCACTGCGGGGCGCCTGGCCACATTTAGGTATTCTTGCTCCTTGCCAGCAATGGTGGGGAGTCACTAGGCACACAAAAAATCTACACCTCGGTCACTCCCGCGATGGCCGAGCAACTCATCGGCTTGTCCCCGGACCAGCTAGGGGCAATCGTGCAAAATCTTGTTCGCGATCGCCCAGAGCTGGCCCACGCCATCTTCACGGCGTTGGGGCCTGCCCTCACTGCGTCCAGCACAATCGCGCCCTCCCCGTCCGTCTCATCGCGTTCGACTCCGCGCTCTCGCTCGCGCAATCGTTCGCGCTCTCTCTCCCGCGAACCCCGCAATCGCGACCCGCGTCTCGCTCGCCGCGCTCTTCGGGCCCCTGCGCCCATTCGCCCTCCCACTCCGGTAGCCGATGAGACCCCTTCTCGGTCTCTCGCTACCCCGCCCCCCGCAACCTCCGAAACCGCACCCCGGTCTCCAGCAGCCGTAATGTCCGCTGAGTCGGCGTTGTCTGAGGACGACGAAGGCTTCAAAGTGGTTGGCCTGGGAACCAAAAAGGGTAAAAAGCGGAAAAAGTCCGCCAAGTCAAAAAAGGCTTCGGCGGCATCCGCTCTGGAGTCTTCTACTCCTCCTCCCTCCGACTCTGAGGCTAAACGCCTCAAAGCGCCTAGCGCTTCCGCGTCCCCGTCCCCGTCCACCTCGGCGGCCAGCCCTGAGCTAGCCGCCATGGACACAACGCCCCCCGCCGCCACCTCTTCGCAGTCCGACTGTCCCACTTCGGGACGGAAGGAAAAATCTCCGCCGCCCATCGTCATCAAAGACAAAGGGGCCTGGCCGAACATTGCTAACGCTATGAAGGCCAAGCGTATCAATTATACGCACGCCCGCAATGATGCCGAGCGCGGCATCAAAGTGCAGGTCCCGACACCGTCAGATTTCCGAAATCTGACGGCCTTCCTCACGGCTCAAAAATATGAGTACCACACGTACTCATTGGCCGAGGAACGCGTTTTAAGGGCAGTCGTAAGGGGAGTCCCTAGGGAATTCTCCACCAAGACTGTCCAGGACGACTTAATCGTCCAAGGCCTCCCCGTACGGGAAGTACATCGCATGTACAATGGCCGAAATAAGTCCGAGTGCTACGACATGGTGCTCGTTGTACTAGACCTAACAAAAGAAGGCAAAGCCATCTTTAACATTAAAGATGTTTGCAGCCTCAAAGGCATCAGGGTCGAGACTCCGCACAAGCGGTCGAACCCGAGTCAATGCCACCGATGCCAGCTATATGGCCACGCGCAGCGCAACTGCAGACGCAGACCGCGCTGCGTCAAATGTTTACGCGATCACGCCACTCCGGACTGTGATCGCGATCTCTCAAACGCATCCGACCCGGTCGCTTGCGTACTCTGTGGGAGTGAAGGCCACCCAGCGAATTACCGCGGGTGCCCCAAAGCTCCCAAACAGAGCTCGCGTAAACCCAAACAGGGTAAATCGCGCCCCTCCGCCCCCCGCCAACAGGCTCCGCTCGTGCCTGCTCCCCTCCCTACTGTCAACGCCTGGAGCCGTCCTCCAGCGCTAGTTGTCGCGTCCCAATCTAAGGAGACAGACAAACTTTTGTCTGCTCTCCCCGGGCCCGTCTCTGTCACGGGTATTCCCTACCCCGCCCCTCTGATGTCCCGGGACATTCCGCGTCCAGCGCAAATGAGCAGTGCTCCCGCACCTCTAGCGCAAACGCGCCTTGCCCCCCCGCGCCCCTCCCTCGCGCTGCCCCGCAACGCCGCTCAGACGGCCGAGCAGGAGCATTTCGATATTCTCTCCAAAATTTCTTGGGTTTGCGACCCTGCCTATTTCGAGATCGTGTACGCCGAATACGTACAGATCACTCATTCCCATCAAATGCTCAGCTTCATGGCTAAGCATCGCGACTTCTTCGCCGTCCTCCGCAGGATAACTCCAAAACCTTAAAACCAAAATGGATTGCACAACCGCGCGCGAAAAACCCCGGTCCGTCTCCATAGGCTATTTTAACGCCAACGGTCTCCGCAACCAAAGAGAGGAATTATCGCAATTCCTCTCGTCCCAAAAACCGGACGTCTTCCTCATCCAGGAAACGTTCCTAAAGCCCGCTTTCCGTACCCCTTCGATCGCGAACTATCGCACCGTCCGTAATGATAGAACTTCCTCCAATCTCGGAGGCACTCTCATCTATTACAGGCGCTCCCTGCATTGCTCCCCTATCGATCCTCCACCGCTTACGAATTTAGAAGCATCCGTCTGCCGCCTAGCGATGACCGGCCATCAGCCGATCATCATTGCATCGGTTTATCTCTCTCCCCTAAAAGACTTGCTCGAGAGCGACCTTCAGTCGCTCTTAAGTTTAGGCGACGCCGTCATTCTTGCCGGCGACCTAAATTGCAAGCATCGCCGCTGGAACTCTTCTGTAACTTCACAAAGAGGCAGACTCCTCGACGATTTAGTTGACAGACTAAACTTTGACATCATCGCTCCCATGACGCCCACTTACTTTCCCCACAATACTCGGAATAACCCCGACGTACTCGACATAGCACTTCTAAAGAACGTAAGGCTAAGCTTTCGCTCTATAGAGGTGCTTGACGAACTTGACTCGGACCACCGCCCTGTCGTCCTCCGATTAGGTTTCCCTTCGGACTCTCCTCCCGACACTAGAACCGTGACGGACTGGGATAAATTTGGGCAATTGCTCGAAAATCCCAGCTCGCCACATCTAGACCGCGTTCCAAACGTAATCTCTTCCGCGACCGATCTAAACGTAGCTATCGACTCTCTCACTAGCCACCTGACCGCCACCGTTGGCGAGTGCTCACGACAAGTGCCGGTTGGTGATTATCACCACCTAATCCTGCCTCAGCACATCAGGTCGCTAATGACTGAGCGTAACGCGGCCCGCCGCGCTCGCGATCGCGCTCCCACTATCGATAATAAAGCTCGCTTCAACGACTTACACCGCCGTGTAAGAACCGCTGTAGCTGAGCTCCGCGCCCAACGTTTCGGTGATCTTATGGAGAACATTTCTCCCTCTCACCAAGCTTATTGGCACTTAGCCAGAGCTCTAAAAACCGAAACCGCGAACTCTCTCCCTCCGTTAACTCGTCCCAACAACAGCGTTCCCGCGTTCAACGACGACGAAAAAGCGGATTGCCTAGCGTCTAGCCTCCAAGCCCAATGTGCCTTAAGCACACAGCCCTTTGATCCCGACCACGTGCGCGAGGTAGACGGCGAAGTGGAGCGCAGAACTTCTCTGCCTCCACAAGACCCCCTGCCCCCTGTCACTGTCGACGAAGTCGTACAGGTCATCAAAGACCTACGCCCCCGTAAGGCCCCCGGTGCTGACGGTATCTCTAACGATATCCTAAAGCGCCTCACTCTTCCCCTTATCTGCCTCCTAGTAGCGATCTTTAACGCTGCTATGGAACATTGCATCTTTCCCTCTCAATGGAAAGATGCAATTGTTATAGGCATCCATAAGCCAGGTAAAGCTCGTACCGAGCCGTCCTCCTATCGCCCCATAAGTTTACTAAAGGCCCTTGGTAAACTCTATGAACGCCTCCTCCTTGCTCGCCTACGGAACGCTATAGTTTCCAGAGGCATTTTAATAGATGAGCAGTTCGGCTTTCGTGCCAAACACTCATGCGTCCATCAAGTCCTCCGCATAACGGAACATATTCTTACAGGCTTTCAGCCAGCGTTAGGTAAGACCCGTCACACGGGCGCTGTCTTCTTCGATGTAGCGAAAGCTTTCGACAAAGTCTGGCACAACGGTTTAATTTTTAAACTGTACAACTTTCAGTTGCCGGATCGTCTCGTGCTCATCATACGAGACTATTTGTCGAATCGTAGCTTTCGCTACAAAGTCGAAGGCACTCTCTCTTCCCCCCGTCCCATAGAAGCAGGAGTCCCGCAAGGGTCCGTGCTCGCCCCCATCTTGTACCTTCTGTACACTAACGATATCCCTAAAACGATAGGTACCCAACTAGCCCTCTTTGCGGACGATACCGCTATCTATACCACAGATAGGCAAGTGAGTCGAATCACTGAGAGACTCCAACCCGCTATCACCGCCCTAGGCGAGTGGTTTCGGAAATGGAGAATCGAGGTGAATCCCGACAAAAGCTCTGCCGTTCTTTTTACCCTAGGCCGCCCTCCGCGGCCTTCTCCCCTTTCTCTTTTCGGTCGTGCCATTCCCTGGCAAAATAAGACCAAATATCTCGGTGTGACCATGGATAGTCGTTTGAACTTCCAAGCTCACACCAAAATAGTCAGGGACCGAGCCGCTTTTGTCCTCGGTCGTCTCTATCCCATGATAGGCAAGTATAGTAAGATGTCGCTTAGGAATAAGCTAAATCTTTACACAACTTGTATCCGCCCCATACTAGCTTATGCTAGCGTAGCCTATGCGCTGTCCAAGCGCAATCTCCACAAACTCCAGACCCTCCAAAACCGCTTTCTCAGAGCAGCCTCTGGAGCCTCTTGGTACGTTCGCAATGCGGACCTACACAGAGACTTCGAACTTCCCACGATTCCCCAATATTTTAAAGACTTGGCAGTCCGCTTTTTCGAGCGTACGCAAAATCACCCGAATCGATTAATTGTGCAATCCACAACGTATCGTCCCCCCGATCGACCCGGTCATGGTCGTAGAACTATCGTTAGGCGGCCTCGGCACGTACTAACGTCCCCAGATGACGATCTCGCTGTCCGGATAGCGAGATTAGTCTCTACGACCTCCCCAAATAGGGCCTCCCTCCAAACACGACGCCGACGTCCCCGGGTTCGTCGGCGCCCACAAGGATACACTAGGTATCAAAGAGTGCCGGGGCGCTTCTCGCCCCCACTCAATCGCAACCGCACCCGCGTAACGGGGAACTCCCCTCCTGGCGGTGACTCACCTTCGGGTTCGAGACTCACGCCGGTCGAAGGGACGCCCCCGAGAGCGACAACCCAAGCCGAGGCTTCCCCCGCGGGAAGCCCTTGAGCGTTGGGCGCTATATGGGCTGAGGCTCCTTCAGAGTCTCGCCCCAAAAGTCCGGTGAAGCAGTAATGGCTGCAACAGCCAACTGCATTGTATAAAAAAAAAAAAAAAAAAAAAAAAAAAAGTTCAAATTAATGAGGTTTTATTTGATTTCCACAGTGCGTACAGATCTACACAGGCAGGACGCAGGTCAAACATTGGTCCTTCGGAGCCGGATCGACTGCGACGGGGAGGCGTCGTCATCGTCACGCAGTGGCCGCAGCGGTCCCCTCTCCATATCACCGGGCAGTGGGTCGCTGCTCGGAGCTGAGTTGCAGGCGCCCTCTGGTGGTGCGGCAGTCAAACAGAGGCAGAGCAGTCCAGACGACGGAGCAGAGCTGTCGCCACCTGGTGGCAGCGCCAAGGAAACTCGCAACCAGGCGAGAGCAGGTGCCACCAGGTGGGCGGCATCGGGCAACACGCAGCAAGTGTTGCCAGGGAGCAGCAGCACAAGCGCCACCTGGTGGTGCATCACCGACCCAACGCTGCACAGCAAAGCAAGGGCGGGCGGCAGAGTCGGAGTTGGCGCCCCCTGGCGGAGCAGCGACGGTCAGCAGCAGTCGTGGTGTTAGCGGAGCCGGTTGACGGAAGGTGAAGGGTGAGCGGCACAGCGGATACACCGACGAGGTTTGAGAGAACAATCAGTGAGTCAAACTTTAACTTACTAATGTAATGTGATTAACGTAAAAAGAACATTTAAATTTTAACAAAAACTTTCATTTAACGTAAAGAAAGGAACTTGTGCAATTTGTGACAGTTTGGACTTAGTAAAAATTTCAATATTCAATTTTAAACTTAGAATAATTAAAACTAAATTTAGACTTAGAATAATTTGTTAAAAGTGGTTACTACGGGGAATCCACGCCAAATTTTCATCAGATTGTAATTTGCCAAAACACTTGTAAAATTTCTGCGATTTATTATAGCTAAACTTGTAATATTTTACGATCTTAGTTTATATAAAATTTAGAACTTACAATAATTTGTTAAAATTGGTTACTACGGGGAATCCACGCCAAATTTTCATCAGATTGTTATTTTCTAAAACACTTGTAAAATTTTGAGATTTGCATCATTAACTTAAACAACATAATTTATAAATTGTCAGTTGTCTTACTTTTTACAATTTAACTTTGTTAAGTATATTTAAATATAACTAAAACATAAGGGAACCAATAATTAATTCACAAAATGATTTTTATTCAAGAATTGTTAAAGCTTCAAAAAAATATAGCAAGTCACCGAAAGAACGCATAACTCAGCAGTATGTTGAAGTGCGACTTGAAACATTTAGAACAATTGTGGACACAATTCCGGTCAAACCATTTCGAACTTATGAAATTAGGGGATCAGGAAGAAATTTATTTCGATTATAAAATTAAACTAAAATCAGTTTATGATAATCTTAAACCTAAATCTTATGAAAACAATACAACTAAATCAAACTGTTCCAATTCATCAAACTCCACAACAATTAAATTACCTAAAATAACTATTCCTACTTTTTCCGGAAAATACACAGAATGGATCACTTTCCGAGATCTATTTGTATCATTAATCTATAGTAATGCTAGTTTAGATAACGTACAAAAGACTCATTACCTAAAAAGCTATCTTTCGGGAGAAGCTGAACAACTTCCAAGGCAAATTCCCGTGGCAGACACTATCTACGAAAGATGTTGGTCACTATTGAATGCTAGATACAACAATAAAAAATATTTATCTCATGCTATGATAAAAAAGATTATTAAGTCAAAGAAATCTAAACACAGAGTCTGCAAGTGGTTTGAAAGATTTTTTGGATACCAACAATGATTGTTTAAATTCATTAACTAACATAGGAGTAGACGTCAGTACTTGGGATATATTAATTATTCACATACTTTGTTTGAAATTGGACTCAAAAAACAGTGGGAGTTTAGCGTTACAGATAACAATTCCTAAGACGAACTACCAACTTCCAACCAGTTTAAAGAGATTTTAATCAAACGTTATCGAGCTTTAGAATTTATTGAGCCAAAACCCAATTTATATGTCGCGCAAAAACATATAAATCATCAAAGTCAACTCGTAAATAATAATAAATTTAAATCATTTCACACAAACGATATTCAGTGTTAGTTTTGTGCAGAAAACCACAAATTGAGTTTTTGTAAGCAATTCGTCAAACAAAATGTTGAATCGCGTAGAGATTTTATACAAAAGAATAACATTTGTTTTAACTGTTCAGGAAGCAATCATTTAGCAAAGTCATGCCTCAATCCCAAAAGATGTCGCGTATGTAAGGGAAAACATCACTCACTGGTGCACCCTGAGGGTGCAGGTATTAAAAAAATCACCAGTCACAGATGCGACAGCCAAAATTTCAAAAGTTCTGCCGTGCCAAATAACGCAAGCGCGACAGAACCACAACCGAGTAATGCAGTTGCGTGTTTTTCTTCAATTAGGAGCATAAGCCAAGTCCTGCTAGCTACGGCTCTAGTCAAACCTGTGTCAAGAACAGGACAGAGTCATGTCATAAAGTCATTATTGGATCAAGGTTCACAGTCTTCCTTTTTGACAGAATCCACGGTACAGCTTTTAGGATTAAAGAAAATAAAAATGCAAGGAACCGTTTTAGGAATTGGAGGAAAAACAAAACTTAATACAACTTCAATGGTTTATTTAAAAATCAAGTCTAGATTAAACCTGGAAAAAGAAATATTAGTAAAAGCTTACGTTCTACAATCTATAACTTCATTGATTCCAAGCTGCAACTTAGAAATGTTGGATTGGATAGATATTAACAAGGATAAATTAGCGGATCCTCAATATAACATACCTAACAAAATTGATCTTCTTCTGGGAGCCGATGTATACAGTCGGTTTATTGGTAGCTCAAAAGACTTCCTTGGGATGGATTATTTCTGGTATTGCAAGTTCATCAAGTTCAACATCCATGACAGTCACAACGATGCACGCAAGCGTAGTCGAAGATGAACTACAAAAGAAGTTCTGGGAGCTGGAGGCAGATTCATCTGAAACAAAAAAAAATTAAAAGAAGAAGATATTAAATGCGAAGAATTTTTAAAATCTACAGTACAAAGAGATCATGAAGGGGGATATGTCGTTAATTTACCTTTTAAGGACAGCAACACTGAGTGCAAACATGGCGAAACACGGCCAATAGCCATAAAAAGATTACAATCATTGGAAAATAGATTTATAAAGGACAAAAAATTGAAGAATAAGTATTTTGAAGTAATGGAGGAGTATCTTACGTTTGGACAAATGAAACTCGTAACCGAACCTGACCAGAAAAGAAATGAATCAGTATATTTACGGCACCATCCAGTTGTCAGAGAAGACAAAGACACAACTAAACTTAGAGTTGTTTTCAACGCTTCGTCAAAAGAAAGAACGGTGTTTCATTAAACGATGATTTAATGGCCGGACCTACTTTACAACCTGAGTTAAGATGCTTACTAATGCGATGGAGATTATACCCCATCTGTACAATCGCCGACATAATCAAAATGTACAGGCTGGTTAAGGTCACAAATGAGGACGCAGATTATCAGCGAGTAGTTTGGAGGTCAAATACTAAATCCGAAATTCAAGATTTTCGACTATTAAGAGTAACATTTGGTACTGCATCTGCGCCATACCTAGCCATCAGAGCCATGCAACAACTCGTATACGACGAAGGGCACACATACCCTATAGCAGCCGACAAAGTATTAAACGACTTTTACGTTGACGACTTAATGACAGGATGTCAAACAGTAGAAGAGGGAATCGAAATATTCACGCAATTAAACAATTTATTGAAAAGGGGAGGTTTTGAATTGCAAAAGTGGAGTAGTAATAACAAAACGCCTTTAAATAGCATAAGTGAAGGCAAAAATCAAAAAAAAAGGATTAAAAATGAAATTAGACGATGTAATGAAAATTTTACTTACCTGGGTACGCAGTGAAGATTCGTTTCAATATTCAGGCTCACTGCCGGAGTTGCAGAAACCTGTAACAAAAAGATTTTTTTTATCTGATATAGCTAAATTGTACGATCCACTTGGTTGGGTCGCACCATGTGTAATTATAGCAAAGGTATTAATTCAAAGGCTGTGGTTACAGGGTTACAATGAGACAAAGTAGTTTCCCAAGATATTTTAAAAGTATGGACTACTTACCATAACAATCTTGAAGTCTTAACCACATTCAAAATACCTCGATGGATCGGTACTTTTGCATCAGACAAATCTTTAGAACTACACGGATTTTGCGATGTTTCAAAGGTAGCATATGCGGCGGTAGTGTATTTACAAATCATTAAATCAAACGAAGTAGTCAAAGTTCAATTAGTAACTGCAAAAACTAGGGTCGCACCAGTGAAGCAGGTGTCAATTCCTCAATTGGAACTGTGTGGAGCAGTACTGCTTGCAAAACTACTTAAAGAAACTAGCCAAATAATGAACATAGAACAATCAAACGTTCATGCGTGGACCGATTCCACGGTTGTGTTAGCTTGGCTTAATAGCCATCCCAGCAGGTGGAAAGTTTACGTTGCTAATCGAGTTTCGGAAATTATGACACTTTTGGATCCCAGGCAGTGGTCACATGTTTCCTCAAAGAATAATCCCGCAGATATTGCTTCGAGAGGATTGCAACCCTCTGAATTAGTTCGTAGCAATTTATGGTTAAAGGGTCCAGAATTTTTATCAAATAATGTAATTGATTACAAAAAACCAATAGAAAATAGAACTGAATTAGAAATAATTAAAAAAAACTTTGTTATAATCAAGGATACAATTTGGGAAAGATTTTCATCATTATCGCGTTTAATAAGAGTGATATCTTATTGTAGACGTTTTTTAAAATTAAGAAAAAACGATTCTAATAAGAAATTCGAAAATTATTTAACATCACTCGAGTTAAAAGAAGCACTTGAAACTTGTATTAGACAATGTCAAAAGGAACATTTTGAAACAGAAATATCATGCCTAAAAAATAATTGTAACCTAAACAAAAATAGTTGTCTCAAATCGTTAAATCCATCATTCGACCACAATTTTATTCTACGTGCCAAAGGTAGACAAGATAATTCTAATTTGAGTGACGGTCAAAAAAATCCAATTTTAATTCCAAAAAAATCACCTTTAACAAAATTAATCATTTCGGATGCACACGTCAAAACATGTCACGGCGGGTCACAATTAATGTTAAACTATTTAAATGCTAAGTATTTGATTATAGGTGTCAAGCAACTAGTTAAATCATTCGTTCGTAACTGTGTTATATGCGCTAAACATAATGCCATAACTCGTAATCAAATTATGGGATAACTGCCAGCAGCAAGAGTAATTCCAGCGCGTCCTTTTAGTCGAAGCGAAGTAGATTATGCAGGTCCTGTGTAAATTCGCACAGCCAAAGGTCGAGGTCATCGCTCTCGCAAAGGTTACATTTGTTTGTTTGTATGCATGATTAGCGGTACATCTCGAAGTAGTTAGTGATCTCACATCTCACGGTTTTTTACAAGCATTCAAGCGATTTGTCTCTCGGCGTGGACATTGTCAAGAATTGTAGAGTGACAACGGCACCAATTTTGTTGGAGCCTCAGCTGAACTGAAAAAACTTTTTCTCTTTGAAAATTCAATTATTTTAAAGGAAATTTCTGAATCATTCAAATTCAAAATTCAAATTCAATATAGTTAATTTATTCGTTTAGGCTACAATAATTGAGCACTTATGAATGTCACTACGCCATCGATTCGTAAGTCTATAGGGCGGGAGACCTTGTACTGAAAAGAACCGGCGAGAAACACAGCAAGGGCATTTCTTTTCTCCCTTTCTCTTACAGCGTCCAATTAAAATATTGGAAAATGTCCTTCCTATCATAAAAGGACACTTTCCATTACAAACATAAAAAACATGAAATATAAAGCACAAGCACAACATAAAAAAGTATCTAATATAAAAAAAAAGACAGTGTATGTATTCATCACTAAGAAATAATCAATGTCTTACAGTATTAATAAACAAAACAAAAAAGTAAGACTATATACTAAGAATACAAAGAAGTTTGCAAGAGCAGACCAGCCTCCACAGGCGGCACCCGTTCACGAGTATGACACATGAATCAGCCATCGCTTCGCTCAACCATGTTTTAGGGAACGTAACGACCCGACACACACGCCACCACCGCATAGACACTTTGAGAGAGCATGACACACTCAAGCAACTCCAACAAAACTTCGATTGTACTAGTTACAATGTGTGTAGTAAGGAACAAAAGGAGAAGATTGGAAGGTTCGTAATGCTTTACTACCGAGAAGAACCGGCAATAAATTCAGCAGTTAATCTTTTATACATCATATAAAAATACAATATAGCCTATCACTAGGTAATAACATAATATACAATGTTTTAATTCAAAGAAATATTTCAAATGCCCCAATACAAATCAATTAAGTTTTAATTTTTCCAAGCATTTTTATCATTTATGTATTCATCAACTTTGTAATAGCTTTTTTTCATTAAACTATCATTGACATATATTTTAAATTTATTTGAGGGTAAATTAACCACATGTTCTGGAATTTTATTGTAGAAAAATATACTTTGTATTGCGAAAGAGCTATGTACCTTCTGAAGACGACATTTTGGAACTACCAATTTATCCTTATTCCTTGTATTAACACTGTGGAGGTCACTATTTTTAGCAAATAAGTGACAATTTTGGCGTACATACATTATACAAGCGAAGATATATTGGCAAGGAACAGTTAAAATATCAATTTTCCTAAATAGTTCCCTAAGAGAAATTCAAGGTCCTAATTTATAAATTGACCGTACTGCTCTCTTTTGCAAAATAAAGACTGAATCAATATCAGCTGCCTTACCCCATAGCAAAATGCCATAAGACATGACGGAATGGAAATAGCTAAAGTAGACCAAGCGAGCAGTGTCAACATCTGTAACTTTCCTAACTGCATAGGCAGCTGAACTGAGTTTTCCTGCAAAAACTGAAATGTGAGGGTTCAACTGCAGCCTATTGTCTAATGTAATACCTAGAAACACTGTTGAGTCTAATAGTTCTATTTCTTCTCCGTTTAGGGATAATTTTTTACTTATGTTTCTGACATTTGGCATCATAAATTTTAAACACTTAGTGTTTTTCGCATTAAGAAGTAAATTATTTGCCGTAAACCACTGAAGAACCTGAGAAAGCGCACTATTTACGTCGTGAAAATTAGTTTTATTTCTGTCAACTTTAAATAAAAGAGATGTGTCATCAGCAAATATTACAATCTTGCACAGCTTCTCCACAAAGAAAGGCAAGTCATTTATGTAAATTAAAAATAGGAAAGGACCTAAAATAGAACCTTGAGGAACTCCTAATTTTAATTCTGAGCTATTGGATTTTACTTCATTGATTTGAACCTTCTGCATTCTACTACTCAAATATGAGCGGATAAGCTCAAGAGCCAAATCTGCAATACCATAATGACTCAGTTTCCGTATAAGAGTTTCATGCTTTGATTGATTGCAGTTTCATGTTTCACGCAGTCGAATGCCTTTGATAGATCACGGAGATACCAATAGCATTTTGTGACTGTTCCCAAGCAGCAAATATATGCTGTAGAAGGGCAACACCTGCGTCAGTTGTGGAACGCCCTTTTGTAAAACCCAACTGTTGAGGATGAAGTAATCAATTTAGGTTAAAATGTTTAAGCATTTGTTTTAACATAAGTTTTTCAAAAATTTTGCTTAAGGCAGGCAGTATAGAGATAGGTCTAAAATTATTAGGATCATCTTTACTTCCACTTTTAAAAAGTGGTATTATTTTACTATATTTCATTAAGTCTGGTAATATCCCTTCGTCAACACACTTATTGAATATACCCCATAGGTCACAAGTTTTTTTCTGAGTTTGTAATTTATGATGTCTTCGGAGGTAACATGCTCAAATTTAAATATAGTTTTGCATTTATTTACATTACATTTTAAAGTAACTCTGATTCTAATGGAGAGGAATTTAATGCATTAGTTGTAATTGTAGGCATTTCAGTAAAATATTTCTCAAAATAGTTAGCGACATCAAGATCTGAATCAATTATTTTTGAATTTACAGTAAGTGAATAATGATTGTCACGCGGTTTAATTTTTCCTGTTTCACTATTTATTACATTCCATGTGGCCTTTATTTTATTATTAGAATTTTTAATTTTATTACTTAAATGTATTGCTTTTGCAACCCTGCATACTTTTTAAAATATTTTTGAATACATTTTGACATAGTTGGTGAATGTGGGACTGTGGTTATATTGTTTCATTTCATACAACTCATACAACCTAGTTCAACCTAGTATTCCTACAGTAGCCCAGTCCTTGAATTTTATTTTAGCAAAGGCCAAAGCCTTACAGTTTTTACTTTAAACATTTGCTCGAACTCATTACTTAAGAAATCAAAAAAAATATTATAAAGATTATTAGCATTATCATGCATGAAATGTAAAAATGGAATTTTCTTTTCAATATTCGCTTTAAAATTGTTTAATCGAACAGTAGTCACAGGTCTACTAGTTGAGATTTTTTTTATAGTTGTGTAGAATTTTTATTATTTGACCACAGTGATCGGATGGCAAATTGGTAATAATAGATTTATCTTTTACTTCAACGTTACAGAAAATATTATCTAAACATGTAGCTGAAGTCGATGTAATTCTAGTTGGTTCCAGAAACAAATAATTTAAGTCAAAACTTGTAAATAAGTTAATAAATCTATCTCTTGTTTGGGAACTCTCTAAAAGATCAATATTAAAGTCACCACAAACAATAACTGACTTTTTAGAATGACAATTTTTTTTAGAACTTGTTTCATTACAGGCTCAAAAGAATTATAATTTGCAGAAGGGGGGCGATACACACAAAGTATAATATAATTCTTAAGTTCCATACAAGACAATTCTATTATGCGTTCAAGTGAGAGGCTAACTATATCCTTTCGGTCTTTACACTGTATATTATTATTAACAATTATTAATGAACCCCCTCGAATAGCATTTTTTCGAATAAAGGCACTGGACAAATAATGATTGGGGAAACTAAACATTAATTCATGTTTAGTTAGCCAATGCTCAGTTACACAGAACATATGTATATTATGACTTTTTAAAAATAATTCTTTTTCCTATTCCTTGCCAGAAATGTCTCGTATATTTTGATGAACAATGTTAAAAAAACAGGCATTGTCTGTTGTCAAAGAACTCAGTTTAAAGTATGATCTAAAATAGGAACTGACTGGATGTAGCTAATAACATCAGCACTATAAAACATAGCACTAATGCTAGAGAGGTCAATAGACTTCTTAATACTACTTAAATCTAAATCATGTATATTAGAAGCTAACAACGTAGCCATTTCTCGTCTACATTTCATAGGCATGGTACATACCAGCCGGTGTCAATATAAAATTATAAATAAATTTATTTATGTCAAAATATAAAATTGCATCGCTATGACGATGAGTCCAGTTGTACAGATGTACATTCATGTCAAAAAAATATTTGCATTGGCAAACATAGGAACGAAATGGCACTTCATTCCACCTCACACACCAAACTGAGTTGTGGGAGGCCGGAGTGAAGTCAGTAAAGTTTCATTTAAAACGAGTTATCGGTAACTCCACTCTGACGTTCGAAGAAATGTGTACGGTGTTAGTACAGATCGAGGCTTGCTTAAATTCACGTCCTTTGTCTCGAATCAGTGACACTTCTAGTGATGATAATTTGTTTTGACTCCTGGACATTTTCTTGTAGGGGAATCACTAGTAACTTTCCCAGATTACAATCACAAAGTTTCTAACGTCAATAACTTAAGAAGATGGCAATTAACTCAACGTTTGTTTCAACAATTTTAGCGACAATGGTCAAAAAGATATTTTAGACAGTTCTTACATAGATAAAAATGGTCAAATTTTTCTCCTGAACCAAACATAGGAGACATAGTGTTAATTAAGGAGGATGACTTACCTCCATGTCGATGGTTGTACGGAAGAATAACAGAAAAACATCCCGGTCCAGACAATATTACCAGAGTTGTAACTCTGCGCACTAAAAATTCACATATAAAACGACCTACTTCTAAGTTGTGTGTTCTTCCGGTGAATAAAAATTAAGTAGTTTTAAGTCAAATTTATATCATATTTTCGTTAATTAATAGTAGTGCAAAAACATTTATAATAAGATTTTAAGAATAAGAATCAGTTACTTAAATAAGTTTGTAAAATAAAGCAAATATTTTTCATTGGTAATTAAAAGTAGTCTTTTTCGTTTTTTTTATTCGTTACCATTTTCATGGTGGGTGGCCCCATTTCTCAGATATGTGTAATTTAGTTAAGGCCAAATTAGCAATTTGTCCTTGGTGGGTGGTAATGTACAACGCATACAGCAATTAATGTATTTAGTAGGAGAGTGAAGACAAAGAAAAATCATAAGTAACCAGTTTAATAATGTTATAAGGCTTTAAATTTCTAATGCTTCACTAGATGGCACTGTACGCCTTAAGCTACATTTATACATCGCATTGTTAAGATTGCACAACAATATATCGGCTTTGCTACGCAATCACTTATCACCAATAAATGCTTGGGTTCAAATTAATGAGGTTTTATTTGATTTCCACAGCGCGTCCAGATCTACACAGGCAGGATGCTTGTCAAACAGCTGTTATGAATGAACCTTTATTATTGGAGATATAGAGTACTCTGCATAGATAAGTATAGTCATGGCTTTTCTTTCAATTTTACAGTATTACCTGACTAGAGGTTTCTGATAGCAGTCGATGTGTACGGTTTTAGCATGTTCATCTGTTTTCCGATAACTCCTAATTTTTCATGGTATTGCAACAAATAGGGTGTCCTTCGATGATTTTTAAAATTGCACGGGTTTTATAAGGTATATGAATTAATTAAATTCATTATGGCAAATTTCGAAATGGATTCAACAACTCAAGAAAAATATTAATTACGATAAATATGTCAGGTTAGTACTAAATGACAGGTATATTTTATAGGTTAATTTTACCGCGGAAAATAAAATAAAGACTTTTCGGTTCAGATATCACTTAGGTAGTCAGGTCCTTATTTTAAATATCCAATTCTATTATTTAAGTGAAAAACAATTTTACAGAATTAAAGCGGACACTTTATTTCCCAATTTTTATTCATGATAATGTTATAAACCTAGATTCATTATCAAGATTTCAGTAGATTGAGGCGCGCGAATTCATTTTACATAAAAAGTTTTTTTTTTCACCTTGTATAAACACTTTTTTTTTTTAGTTTTGACTCTTAATTGAGTAGAAATTGCCAAAGAAATTAATTTTACGTTGCTTAGTTGTGTCGTGGTTGGTTGTCTCCAGATTTGACTCCTGGTTTAATAAATTTAATCAACATAGGTGCCTTATTTCTAACTTAATTACACATTAAATTAATCAATACAACCTATTTAGAATTACAGTAAATGTTGGTCATTGTTAATTTTGTAATCAAATATTTTTTTCTAAAATTTTAATTTAGGTTACTTTTGTGTTAGCTATATATTGTATTTGCGTTCAAATAGTTTTATTCGTGAGCTTTTGGCGTAAACTTAAATTTACTTACTATTTTTTGTGGCATTAGGAGTAAATAATATGTGATAAACCTAGTTTTAGACTATACTGAAAAATAGAGTAAATAACTTATTAATAACATATTAATATTGAGTAATGAGTTCATATTTTTTTGGTTTAGCAATAGTGAATAGGGACATAATTTTTCAGGTCATTAAGGGAATGCGGTCTGAAGGGAACTTACACCCATACACGAGCTTTGGTAAGGGGGTAGTAGACTTCCTATCAAACAACAAATCACACACTGATTTGTAGTACTCTTAGAGTATTTGAGCGAATGTCATAGTTCAAGTACCGGGTAGAGTAAGCCTCCAAACAGATCTTAGTATATATAATATGCTGATAATATTGAGTGTCGCGAAATGTACAAGATTGTTTCAAACGTATTTTTTTTAAATAAGTAAAATAAAGAGGTATACCAGAATAAATCTTGAGGAAACTTGTTATTTTTTCCCTAATGTTTTGAGATAATTTTTTTTTTTAATTACGTTATGGTATTTAGACTGGCTAACTTTTTTTACTAAAATTTCTTTATTGTTTAATTAATTGTCTGTTAGCTTATAATATATAACTGAACACCAATCATAGTCCGTGTCCGTTGATTTTTATCCTTTGTAAATTGTTATTTTTTCCCTAATGTTTTGAGATAATTTCATTTTTTTTGATAACGTTATGGTATGTAGACTGGCTAGTTTTTTTTATTGCAATTCTTTATTCTTTTTTTAGTTATAAGTTATATTTGTAGAATTTTATTCCTTAAGTTAGTTGTTTATTAATCTTATAATATATTACATATTACAAATTATATTAATGATTTTCCGTGTCAGTGTCCATGTCTTTGCCTTTGCATTTATGTTCGGATTTGGATTTGTCCTACTTTATTCGCTTACGCAGTATGTTAGTATTACATTGTAGTCGGTCCCGTCCCACGTCACGCGTCCGCTATAGAGTTTATTCCCATTTTCAAGTTCGTATTGGAGTAATTTTTGTTGATCGTTGTCCTGTTCTTGTTCGTGGTTGTCAGTATTCAATCTCCTTATGCTCGTGATAAAGTTTATTTTCGGATTCGTATTTATATTAATGATTTTTTTTTGTGATTGTCTTTGGATTCATTTTCGTGTTCATATTTAAGTTCGTGTTCATGTAAAATTGTTGTTTGTTGTCCTGTTCTCATTGGTGGTTGTCAGTTTTCGGTCTCATTTTTGTATTCGTAATCGTAAATCGTAATTGTTTCTTTTGCGTATTAAGAATGAAGCTCTTGATTAAGTATATTTTCGGATTCGTATTTATATTGATGATTTTTTTGTGTTTATGTTTGGATTCGTTGTCGTGTTCATGTTTAAGTTTGTCTTCCGGATCGAATTAATCAAAATCAAAGTCAGTCAAAGTCATTTTTTTTCTATTAATATTAGGATTTTACAAAAACTTTTGAATCGTCAAAGTTATGATGATACTATTGTTTTTTAACCCTTTGAATCCTTATATGCATTTGTATTTATTGATATTTGTATTCTCATATTTGCATTAATTCGTGTGTTTCGCAAATTGTTACGTTTGGGCATTCGAATAGAATTGTTAAAATGTAATCCTTCTAACTTAATATAATAAATTAATAGTGGCACGAAATCGTTTTTTTTGCAAATTCTTATTTTATTGTCTTTCATAGCCAATGAGAATGAGGCGATTGTGACGATACCATATAGATTTTCATTAGTTAACAATTCTCAATGAACGTACTACCTATAGCAAAATGCATCTTTAAATTAGAATGGCGCGTTCAAATATTCAAGTTCAGTACTTTTATACATTATATGAGAAGTTATGATTTATTTTATGAAAGGTTTAAAGCTAACAAAATATAAGTACAAATTACTAAAATGTAAAATATTAAGTTATGAACTTACGAATCATAGACATCAACACAGAATTAATTGTCAAATGTAGGTAGTAATCTAACTTCCGATTTATGAATTCGGACTCAGACAAAATAAAGTTGCGTAAAATTGTGGCGCGAGAATGAATGGTTTAATGCTTACTATGATTGGGTGTTTGATTGAAACTAAGGTTGATTGGAGAATGTTTTAAAAGCGTTGATTGGTGGTTTTTTTGAACGTATGTGATCGGTGGTAGTTTTAAGACGAGCGCTGATTGGGAGTTTTATAATGTTGAATATAACCGCGAAAGTTTAAGTTACTTAGAACTTTTATAATATTGAAAACACCCGCGAAACTTACCTAAGTGAGTCGTTTAACAACCATTAGGTTAGCCTCATACAATAAATATTCTTACAATAATAAAGGGTAGTTGTCTTGGTTTGGTCACTTATTCTTTATAATGGTATGGTATGATGTTCATATTAATCTAGGACTCTATAATAGTACCCCAACCAACTTAACTAGAATTATGCTTAAAAGATATTCTTTTTTCTTTGTTAATATTAGTTAAGGCCGGACATCCGTCCGAAATATAAAATAGGATGGAGGGGTTTGAAAAGTAGGAAGGGAGAAGGTTGTTAGAGAGGAGTTAGTGGTGATAAAAGTGCGTGGTCCCATACATACAGAACATTCAATTGCCGTCGTTTAAATTGTCAAAACGCTGCCCGAAAAGGAGAAAATCATAGTCTACGCTTGTGTCACTAAACGCTACCACGTGGGGTTAAACTACAGCCAGATTGTACGACCATTACTGGTTATTAAATACTTTTATACTAGAAGTTACAGTGAAAATATTGTATGTTCGTTGTGAAATCCTTTGTGTTGTGTTTTAGAAATATCTCAATTAATGTTTAAACATCCAAATGACGGGCCCGCTTTTGCCGGTTAGAAATTTATGGTAGAAAGAAATCTCAATCACCTCAGTAGGAAGGAATATATTGATGGACCTTGTGTCTACGACTTTTTCAGCTAGGTAAAGAATAAAATAGAAGTAGAAGTTGTACCAGCCATAATAATTATATAGCCCACTAAAGAACTAAGTCTGCCAAGAGATACAGTAATTACTATGTGAAATCCATGTCCATCCTTAGCGGTTTTAGTAGGGTTTTACTATTTTGGCTGGTTAGCTAGTGTAGGTGAGCGCTGATGATCATCGTAAGGGGGCGCCCCTTAAACCTACTTTCAGGTCGCAAGTCCTGAACGCTTAGCTACCTAGTTCTCACTCTACAAAACGAATGGAGTTAGCATTCGTATGTATTTTACCTTCAAATGTGGAAGAACTCTTTAGTACATGAGTCTCTTAGTTTTGATATTCGAGTATTTGCGTTGTTTAGGTTTTGTACTGACTTTAAAAATGGTGAAAACTCAAAAGTAGGTATTACTTATGATCGTAGATTTAGCTATATCTATTTCATATTATTTTCTTTTATGGTTATTTTGTATACTATTGATTGCTTTATTACTCTGACGTACCTCAAACAGAACCGGGGTTACTACTTATTTAAACACAACGGTTTTCGGGTCCTACCACTTTTGACGATCACTCTTGGCCAAATAAGATAATCATCTACATCATATAATTAGATTCTTTTGTTTTCACTCGTTGAGTGATATCGGCTGCGAAGTTTCTTAGAACATTTCATTATCATTATATTTCTATTATTGCAATGGAAGAGGGGGGGGGGTTACAATACTTGTGAACGGGTACCACCTGTAGTGGCTGGTCTGCCCTTGCAAACTTCTTTGTATTCATAGTATTTAGTCTTACTTTTATCTATGTAATGTTAATATTTGTTTTGCAATTAGATACTTTTTTATGTTGTGCTTGTACAGCCGTGCAGGGAGCCAATTTTCATGCGTTCGAATTGATCTCAAATTCGAAATAAAGTACGAAATCGAAGTTATCTCGAACGAAAATGAAGTTAAACTATTCTGGTAATGTCGAATACAACATATCTCGAACACAAATCACTCGAACTGCATCGTATGGTCCGGGTTCAGACCGTTCGAGACCACATCTCGCATTCGAATCATGACAATTTTCATTCTAAATGATTTCGTTCTAAAGATTATTTCTACTCTTAGCGTAAACTTTAATGTAAGGGCCTTATTTTTATCAATCAATCAAATCAAACTTTATTCAAATAGGTTTCTAGGAACACTTTTGAATCGTCAATACAAAGTAAACGATGTTACTTGCCAGCCTTCATATGTCCCCACTGCTGGAGCACGGCCTACCCTCTTAAGCGAGGGTGATTGGGCCATAGTCCACACGCGGGCCCAGTGCGGATTGTGGACTTCACATACATTTTTTTTTCCTGACGTATGCAGGTTTCCTCACGATGTTTTCCTTCACCGAAAAGCCAGCGGTGTGAATAAATTAAACAGTGTACTTGAGAAATTAAGAAAAGACTCATTGGTACACGCTGACCCCGGGGTTCGAACCTCCGCCACTTGGGACGTGAAGTGAAATTTAAACGCCTCGGCCACCACCGACTTTTAGACCTTACTTCATAGGATCATTTCTATAGTAAGCTCTTCGCAAGACTTCCAGACTATGTGAGTCTCCAAACGATGTTAATTTCTGCCAAAAAGAGCTAGCAAGAAGTTCTATTTAAAGTAGTAATACAATACTTTGATAATTAGCTAAATAGTATACAATATGTACCGAAACACTTATTAGGTTATAAGAAATAAGTTACTAAGCTACTAAAAACAAAGTCAAACATGTCAATTTTTTTTTTGTTTTTATGTAGCTTAGGGGGCGCACCATGTGAAGCGTCAAATATCGTTAATCGAGTGAAGGTATTTAGATATTTAAGAGAATTCCGATATTTAATAGCTAACATAATTACATTTTTGCACAATCGTATGTACATACAAATACTTAAAATTATCCATATTATCCATGAAAACAATATAATAATTATTATAAATGCGAAAGTAAATCTGTCTGTTACTTTTTCACGGTGAAACCGCTGTACCGATCAAGATGAAATTTGGCATGCAGATAGTTTTGAGTCCCGGATAAAGGACATAAGCTACTTGAAAACGTCAAGTATTATTCGTTTAGTAATTGAGGAGTTTCCGTTGAAATCCTACACCGATGACCGAATACTAAGAATACAAAGAAGTTTGCAAGAGCAGACCAGCCTCCACAGCGGCACCCGTTCACAAGTATGACACATGAATCAGCCATCACTTCGCTCAACTATGTTTGAGGGAACGTAACGACCCGACGCACATACCACCACCGCAGAGACACTTTGAAAGAGCATGACACACTCAAGCAACTCCAATAAAACACTTCGATTGTACTAGTTACAATGTGTGTAGTAAAGGATCAAAATATAAATCCGATTCATATTGAGATTTACTCACACCAGCTTACATTTAAAATTACAGGGCGAACACACGTACTCTGAACTTAAAACTGATTTATATTAAAAACACACTCCTGGTGTTGCAAGCGTCCATAGGCCACGGTGATCGCTTACCATCAGGCGGACCATGTGCTTGTTTGCCACCTTAGTGGTATAAAAAAAACACAGGGTATCAAAAATTGATACTACTAGAAAAAATATACATTTATGTACAAGTATAATAATATAATATAACGCCAGAGAGGTTCCAAATGCGAGAGGGAGCATCACACAAACGTGCACATACACCCATATGATACAGACGTTGTATATCATGAAATAGCCCAGCTCCCACACGACAGTCCGGCAATAAATGCATACCATTTAACGTACTGTCATTTCTAAAACAAGCCAAAGGGAAGAAGTGACAAGAAACTTCCCGGGTGTACACCTGTTACCATCAATCACGCAGGAACCAGGCCACCAAATACACAAAATCTATGCAAATATGCGTAAACACACATATATGTACACGTCTATGCGCCACACCCACCCCCATCCAGAACCCACCCAACACCAAGCAGCCAACGGTGGATGACTATCCATGGTGCATCCCCTGATCGTAATGTGTCATTAATTATCAACTACATAAGTCTTAGATGGATGTCCAGTATTGAGCCCATACCTTTAATTCCAGACATTATTACTTTATTGAATTCTGCCACAGTTTAGTATCCCTTGTTAATAAGAACCTTTTTAATATAAGTTTCAAAAGTATGTACAGGTAGTATGTACAGGTAGTATGTACAGGTAGTATGTACAGGTAGTATGTACAGGTAGTATGTACAGGTAGTATGTACAGGTAGTATGTACAGGTAGTATGTACAGGTAGGTTAACAATATTCTCAGGAATTCTATTAAAAAAGTGCTCTGAATTATGGAAGAGCCACGCACCTTCTGAGGGCGACAGTTTGAAATCGCAAGTTTATTTTTATTTTTAGTTTTTAAGCAACATGATGGCCCGCAAATTCAGTAAAAGTTCTACTTTTTAAGACTTTTTATACGTGTAGTCTGTGGGTCAACTACACGTGTAGTCTGTGGGTCAACTATACGCAGAAAACAATCAACGCCTTACGCGTTCAGTATAATAACTCGTTCAGGATGTTGTTGGGGCTGCCGCGGCACTGCAGTGCATCAGGCATGTTTGCGAAATCACACACTGATGGTTTCCGGCCATCTTAAGAAAACGAGCCGCGTCGATGCTAAGTCGTGTCCGGGGTAGCACGAACAATATACTGAGAGTGATAGCTGGCAAAATAGATTGTCCAATATTGTGGAAGGCAGCCCAGCTTCACATATTATAGTTAAATGTTATGGTTGAATTTTATTTTAATTTTGATTTTTTAATTTTTGGCATTGTAATTTTTGATTATTAATTAATAATTTAAAATAAATATCCAATATTTTACAATTTACAATTCTAACTAAATATTTTTTAATAATTTTTATTTTATTTTTTTATTATTATTTTATATTTTTGCTATTTATCTGGACTAACTACTTACATCTTTTCAAGTTTTTGTATTACTAACATTAATATGGACTAAGTTGTCTGAAATAAATAAATTGAATTGAATTAACATTGACATACAATCTCGACGTGATAAGTTATACATTGATCTTATTGCTCTTTTTTGAAGTATAAAAATAGTTTCTATATCGGCCTCCCTTCCCCACAATAAAATACCATTTGACAGAAGGGAATGGAAATAAGTAAAGGATACTAACCGAGCAGTTTCTATATTAGTAAATTGAGCAACTTTTCTGACAGCATTAACGGCGGAGCTAAGTTTAGACAGAAATATGTGAGTGCCATTGCAATTTAGTATCTAAAGTGATGCCCAAGAAGCCTGTTGACTCAACTAGTTTGAGAGCTTCATCGTTTATAAAAAATTGTGTTGAAGTGTCTTTGACTTTTGGAAAAGAAAACTATAAACATTTTGTTTTCTGTGCATTCAGTAAAAGATTATTTGATGTGAACCAACTCAGAACTTGCGAAAGTGTGTGATGTAAACAATACAATTTTGCACAGGTTTTCTACATAAAAAGGCAGATCGTTAATATATACTAAGAATAAAAAGGGACCTAGAAGACCTTGGGGTACTCCCATCACAACAGATGATCCAGAATATTTCACTCCATTGATTTCAACTTCCTGAGTTATATCATTTAAATATGAAAAAATAAGTTTAAGAGCCGTATCTACAACACCATAATGATTCAGCTTTCGAATAAGAGTTTTGTGTTCAACACAATCAGATGCCTTAGACAAGTCGCAGAAAACACCAATGGCATTCTGTGACCTTTCCCATGCGCCAAAAATATGTTTTACTAGGTCAACACCCGCGTCGGTAGTGGACCTAGCTTTCGTGAAACCGAACTTTCGACTGTGTAGCAGTTTATGGATGTTAAAATATCTAAGTAGTTGATTGAGCATGATTTTTTTTAAAATCTTGCTCAAAGCTGGTAATATTGAATTTGGTCTAAACCGAACGGCAGAGCTTTTGTCGGGATTCTCTCGAATCTCCATTTCCGAAACCATTCACTTAGGGTGGTGATTGCGGATGGGAGTCTCTAGGGATTCGACTCACTTGCCTATCGGTGGTGTAAATAGCGGTATCGTCCGCGAAGAGGGCTAATTGGGTACCTATCGTTTTGGGGAAGTTTGTGTTCAGAAGGTACAAGATAGGGGCGAGCACGGACTCTTGCGGGACTCCTGCTTGTATGAGATAAGGCGAAGAGGGAGTGCCTTTGACTCTTTAGCGAAAGCTGCGGTTAGACAAATAGTCTCGTATGATGAGTACGAGGCAATCTGGCAACTGATAGTTGTACAGTTCATAAATTGAACCGTTGTGCCAGACTTTGTCAAAGGCTTTCGCTACATCGAAGAAGACAGCGCCCGTGTGACGGGGTTTACCTAATACTGGTTGGAAGTGTGAATTTGTTCCGTGATACGGAGGACTTGGTGGACGCACGAGTGTTTGGCGCAGAAACCAAACTATAGCGTTGCTTAGGCAAGCGAGGAGGAGGCGTTCGTAAAGTTTACCAAGGGCCTTTAATAAACTTTTAGTGCAGTAGGAGGACGGCTCAGTACGAGCTTTCCCTTGCTTATGGATGCCTACAACAATTGCATCTTCCGTTGAGAAGGTCCGTTGCAATTGTCGATAGTAGCGTTGAAGATGGCTACTAGAAGGCAGAGAAGGGGAAGAGTGAGGCCCTTTAGGATATCGTTAGAGATTTCGTCCGCGCCGGGGGCTTTACGGAGGCGTAGGTCTTTGGTCAGGTCATCTGTTTGACTTCGTCGACTGTGACGGAAGTCAGGGGAACCTGTGGAGCCAGAGAGAGAAATTTTATATAAAGAGTCCAAATGTGGCTTGAACAAATGTGGCTCGGCCTCACTGTCAACGGCATAAGATTAACTGTAGGGTGGCAACATGTCGACAGCTTTTTTAACGTACTGAATGACACAATTACTTCTCTTTCCAATGTAGATCACATCATATTGTTAGGCGATTTTAATATTTACTTATTCAATAATGATTCAGATACCTCAAAAATTTATTAACTTCACAAAATATTTTAATTTAAAACAATATGTTGAGCAACCAACTCATTTCTCAGAGCATAGTGAAACATTGTTAGACATAATTTGTAGCGATATGTTAGTATTGAATACTGTTATTGATTATATACCGACCCTCAGCAGTCATGCATTTCTAACGTCCGAATTGAATATTAAGAAAACTAATACTCCTCCACGCCTTGTTACTTTTCGTCCATTAACAAAATATTGATTTAAATCATTTTAATCAGATAATTGATTCAATCGACTGGAATTCTATCTCCTGCCAAAGAGATGTCAACAAAATGGTAAATCAATTTAACTGTGTTATAATTTCTTTGTTTGACCATTTTGCGCCTGTGAAAAGCTTCGTATCCAAAGAAAACTCTTACCCCTGGATAACTTATACGGTCCGTAAGATGATGAGGCTGAGAAATAAGGCTTACCAGCGTTACCGTATATCAGGTCTGGACCGGCACCGAGAATATTATAAAGAGCTCAAGAGATGTGTTAATACGGCAATATATAGTGAAAAATGTGCTTATTACCACCAAAACATTAATCGTAATGTCAATAATTCTATAAAAAATATTAAGGCTTTGATGCTGTATCCCTTGACATGCTGCTCCTAACACTTCCGAATACAGTAACGGTTATAACAGCTGTAGTCAACATGTCCATTTTAACATCTACATTTCCTGATGCCTGGAAGATATCTTTAGTGACGCCTCTGCCTTCTGCCGATTTTAGCGATCTCCGCTCGATCAGCATTCCGTGATGCCTTTCAAAAATCCTGGAAAGAGTGGTGTGTATGCAGCTTACTGCTTACCTGGAGACTAATAACATACTTCCTCAATTTCAGTCAGGATTCAGAAAATCGCATAGCACCATTCTGCCCTCATAGATGTCGTAGACAATATATAAGCGTCACAGGACAGAAAGCAAGATACTATTATGGTCCTACTTGATTTTTTCCGGGCGTTTGATTCTTCAAATATTCCTCTTCTATTGTATAAACTAACGTATTACGAGCTTAATCATGACACAGTCAAATGGTTATCTAGCTACTTAAGTAATCACACATAGATAGTTGGTATTAATAAGAGTGACGGTACTCGCAGGATTTCGAACCCATGTCCTGAGGATAGAGGAATTTCCCAAGGATCCAAATTAGACCCCATTCTCTTTATACTATTTACTGCTGATATTTGCAGCAAAATTAAATATTGTAGATATCATTTATACGCGGATGACATACAAGTATATCTGTCATTTGATCCTTAGGAAATTGACAGTGCACTTGCCAAAAATAACCAAGGTCAGAGGCAAATACACTAGTTCTTAATCCATCTAAGTCTAAATATATGGTGCTGGGGTATAGACTATGTGTGTAGCAAAAGCCTTGAAGTAAATATTCTTGGGAAACAGGTTGAGCGTGTATCGGAGGTTCGTAATTTGGGCGTGCTGATGGATAACGGGCTTCGTTTTGAAGGCCACAACTCGAGATCGCACGAAACTGCTTTTACAGGCTCAAAATTCTTTACCGAGTTCGTGATTATTTGAGTGAGGCACTACGTTTACTGCTGTGCGACTCACTTATTCTATCTAAGCTGAGCTATGCAGACGTTGTATATGGTCCCAGACTGCTGGGAAAAACAGAACTAACAGTGCAAAGAGTACAAAATGCGTGTGCAAGGTTTATTTTTAATATTCTCCCCCGTATTCATATAAGCCCTTAATAAAAAATACCTCAAATATTCTGAAAATGTCACTTCGCAGAGACTTACACTGAGCTACGCTGATATTTGGAGTTTTTAAATCAAATAGGCCTGAATACCTCTTAGGAAAATTTAAGCTGCGAAGAATAGACAATGCTCGTGATATGAGGATCCTCAACAGTGTTCTGAAAATACCTAAGCATCGAACCACAGCGTTTCGCGGAAGTTTTAGGTACGCGGCCACCAAATGCTGGAACAACATACCTCCACCCATTCGCGCATTCAGTACTATTAGAACATTTAAAATAAAACTAAAAAAACATTTTCTACTGTTTCAAAAAAAAATATGAAACTAGTATTAGGTTGCCAAGATATTCCCAACATGGCTTCGATGCGAAAATGTAACAGGTAGGTATAAAATTAAAATAAATATATTATTCTAAATTTCATATAATTTTTATTTACTTTTATATGTAAATTATATACTATTATATTTAACCTCTATAAATACACATTTCTTTACACATTATATTTATCTATTTTTTATTATTAAACTTTATAGTGACACCGCGACCGTGTCACTGCGCAGATACAGCTTTTTACTCTGGGTTCCGCTGAAAATCAGCGTTGTGTTTGCAGTATAAGCTGAGTCGGCGCCCATATCAGCATCGCAGCGCTCACGACGTACCCATATCATAGGTTTCTTAATTTGTCTATTAGTTTTAAGAAAATTAATTTGTGAGCATTGTTTTTTGTATTTTTATTATAAATGTATTTATTGTGAGCGTCATGATGTTGATTAAATGTCTGTCTATGTCTATGTCAAAGTGTGACGTTACAGTTCGTTGTTAAGAGAAGATATTTATTCAAATCATTTATGTGTTTCAAAATACGGTAATTAATTAATTTCGTAGTTCATAAAATACATGATACAACTTCTTCTATTGATATTTACATCTAACTGTTATGTCTTTTTTTTATTTTAAACATTGCAGAAGTCCGGGGTAAGGGTTTGCGTTCTATAGATATAATGTGTCTCAGGGGTCATCAATACGTAAATACTTTATCAACCTGAAATAATCTAATGTATGTAAGTGACGTTAGGTGAAAAATGTGTATCATGGTTTCAGTGTTCGCCTTTCTTATCTTGGGAAATGAAGGTACCTACAGACTTTCCAATACGTTTTTGCCAGTGGAGGACCCGAGGCAATTTGGCCGCCTCGGAGGAGCAACGACGGGCGACGGAAGGAGTCATGGCTATTGGCGTGATGTGCGAGGGTGCAGCATGCCAAAGTGATATAAGTGAGAAAATGCAGTGAACTTAAAAAACTGTGGGTACATTTTCCTTACCATAATTGTTGAAGACAGGAATATTAAAGATTACTTTATAACTTAGTAATTTAAATTAATAGTAAACCCTTTAGATATGCAAGCCGTTAATCAAATCAAACATTTAAAAAAATGTTGCTATATCATGGTTTTTATTTTGCGTTGGGTCGAACCCCGATAGCTGCAACATGTACCTAGTCAGATTTTCGTTAGCTGTTTTCATGAGTTGGAACGGTGTGGTAACTCAGCATGGCATATCATTTGTTATAACGGTTTAGGTAAATTGCTACCAACGTACGACAATCACAACTCACAACCGATTGTCGGACCTATAAAAAGTAGGACGACCCTACAAAAACGGTTCCAGTCCTACGAGTATGTTCAATTTGCCGATGCAAACAATTTTCTGAAGCAACGTAAAATGCGATGTATCTTATAATCTCTTAAGGGCGGTCAGATGCCGACGATATCCAATAGCTAGATAAGATATAAAATAATGAAGGCAGTACGTCGCGTCGGTCGGCGACTGGCGAGTAGTGTGGCGAGTGGCGTGGCGAGTAGCGAGGCGAGTGGCGTGGCGAGTAGCGTGGCGAGTGGTGTGGCAAGCAAATGGCGAGTGGCGGGAAGCGAGACGCGTAGCGACGCGACCGTGGGGTAGGCGACGCGGCCGTGGGGTAGGTCGCGCGAGGGATGCTGCGTCGCGCAGGGGGGCGTAGGGTCGCGCGGGGAGTGATGCGTGCAGAGGGGCGGGGGGGCGGACGGACGGAGGTTCTATCGCAGCCTCGCGTGTGCTCAGTTGCGCTCCGACCGCGCCACCGTGCACGCGCAGTCCCGCACTGCGTTCCGACGTGTCCCGCTCCGAGCCCGCGCCGCCCGAGCTCCGGCCCGCGTGCTCGATGCTCAGCTGACGACACCCTCCAACTCTCGCGACCCGCAACCTTAGGTCAGTATCGCGACGTCGCGTCGGCGTCCTTGTCTCTCGAGGCACGTGAACGCCTTATTCTTTCGTTTTCTTCTCTCGCCTCCTTTGGCTCGGGTCACAAATGCATACTGTTTTGTTCGACCACGGACCCACGGAAACTGCTTTCCGAAGTGTGCCGTTAACTATCAAATAAAAGTAAGTAGAGGAATGTATGTATGTATCTTCCTAATCACTACAATAATTATTGAGGTAAGTACCTAATTAAAATTTAAAAGTGAAATAGATTAGATACTAAAACACAAGACAAAAAAGAGCGAAAGATGCGAGGGGAACACGCATCTCGAGGGTTTCGTAGGCAGGTAGATACCTAAGTTTCGTTAGATCGCAAGAATGTGTTAGCGCAGTCACAGTACCTATACGTAATAGCACTAGTACCTGTTACTACAAAGACAATGTTACAAAAAAGTTGCACGTAGAATTTATTATTTACATTTGGATTTTTTTATTGCTTATAAGATGAGACCTTAATTTGCGCCGAGGCCGAGGTTCAATATTTGCAGTCAGTTACGCGAAAGTAGGTTACGCGAACCGCCAACCCCTAAAGTTCCGCCATCATCGTAGGGTGTCCGTGACCAGATAGGTAGGGTGTCCGTGACCAGACAGGTAGGGTGTCCGTGACCAGATAGGTAGGGTGTCCGTGACCAGACAGGTAGGGTGTCCGTTACCAAATATGAGATAGGTAGGACTGACTTTAACTTGCCATCGCTACGCCTACCTAATTTTACGGATTTTCGAGACATTTGCATTCAAACATTTGCACACAAGCGGGACCCATGTGTCGAACCTAGTGCTTAGGAAGGCGAGACATACAATCCTGAAATCAAATCAAAAAAATTAAGTCATCCCAGAGTTACGACTAAAGGAATATGGAACTGCGGTGCATTCTGTGCCTCGTGATGTGTGTCTTTATAGCCATCTCTTGTGTTAAAGTTAGTTTAATTCTGTGCATCGGGATGTGTGTCCTAGCCATCTCTCGTGTTAAATTTAGTTCAATTTTGTGCCTCGGATTGTGTTTCAATTAAGGGATCTAAGGCAAAAGACGGAAAAAATTTTGCCATGTCAAATACATGAAAAGAAATTGAAATATGGGTAATTACTGTTTAATTATTTATGATACATCAGTGTGCCAAATCAGTTAATTAGCCAATGGTCACTATTGACCTAACAAAGTGGCAGTGAAAGTTTGATACATTTATGTATTTTAATATGAGGGAATAAAATAAAAAATGCACAAAACAAAATGGACTATACGTAAAACAAAACGAAAAACAATGAATAAAAAACAAAAAAAAGTTTTTCAAATGTTTACCGCTGAACAAAGGATTTTTGCAAATGCAATTGAACTATAAATCTGCGAACACTTTAGGTAATTCTGGTACAAATAGAACAACCACAAACAAATAGAACAACCACAAACAAATAGAACAACCACAAACAAGCAGTTAATAACATTTATGATTCTGCTGAATTAGAGATTATTGAGCATATTTCGGCCATGAATAAATTAATGGAAGTAATTATAATTGTAAACGATTTGAATCATTATCACGTGACTCGAATACAGAACAGGAACTCAGTTTGACAAGGGGAAATCAATATTGTGCTGCAATGCACCCTTTGTTGTGAATCTAGTGTGCAAGTATCACATCTGTACATTCCTCTCAACTACAGGAAAGTGTTATTGTAGATCCAGGACTCACCGCCACTCACTCACTCTCTCAGTGCTACAATCAAGATTAAAAAGCTGTAATGTTCTCCGATAGAGTTGGAATAGGTCTCGGACGTATTTTGAATAATAAAAGGAACCAAATTGTTCTAAAACATTTGTCACCATGATACTACATACAGGTGAATTGTGCACTTAATCTTTGGCAAAAATATGATATTTTTTTTAGGTATTTGCACTTTTCCACTTTTGAAGGGACTGTCACATAAACAAAACCAACATATTCATAAATTAAAGAATATGTTGCACAATTTGACATGTAAGGTTAGAATTTTTTTTTTTATTTATTTAACATAAATAAGTTTATATCTAGTTTTATACTGACAAAAGGTACATTGTATCTAAGTATTGTAAGCGATGACTGGCTACTTTGTTAGCAGATAATGTTTATAAATCTTTAGTAGATAGTTCTCGTACCGACGTGGACAGCATAAGTAATAGTTACTAGTACTTACAGTGTTACTAATATTAAAGTACCAGCGGCAGCGTTCAGTTAATAGCACCCCGATTTAAAACAATTGAGAATGACCTGCACCCTGCACACATAGCACCCCGAGCGTAGCACCCAACGAATAAAATACTAAATATAAATTTGTGAAGGTACAAGGGTACCGAAAGTAGTACAAACGCGCCTTATAGCCAGAGCGAGTCAACAATGGGCTCCGGGAACAAGGGTAAAAACAAATGTACTAAAAACTAACGTGGGACAAATGTACTAAAAACTTACGTTTTGAAAAACTAAAAAACTCACTTCTATAAATAAAATATTTTAATTAAATCATTTCAAAGAACTCTCCACCAGCCTGTATACAAAGTTTCATGCGTCTCAACCAATTTTCGAAATATTTTTTCAAGTCCGCCGCAGACACGTGTTCCACGGTCTTCTCGAACACTCCTAGCGCGTCTTCTGGCAATGAAAACTGTATCCTTTTCAGCTGATTTTGTTTAGGGAATAAAAAGAAGTCACACGGTGCCAGATCACGACTGTAAGATGGGTGACACACTCTGACCGGTGTGGTGTCCAGGAAGACCCTCGTTTTGAGCGCTGAGTGCGCGGGCGCGTTGTCATGTTGAAGCAGTACCCGGCGGAGCCCGTTGTTCGGTCGCTTGTTGCTCATTGCAGACAACACTTTTGGCTGGCATTTCGTAATATACCATTCGGCGTTAATGCTGCTTTGGTCTCGTAATGGAATTGAAACCAGATACCCCGTGAAAGTGAAAAAAATAGCGATCAAAATTTTCCCTGCGCTTCTCGATCGCTTCACTTTCGTAGGCGTTGGTTCGTCATGTCGTTCACAATGTCGTAAATGCGCCGAGACGAGCTTGCTTTAAATTTTTGAATTATATCACGGTACCACTCCACACGTACGCATCCAGCGTGAAAGTATCCTCCTCACGAGAAGGCGCTCGTGTAGAATCTTGTGAACGCTTTGCGAACCAATCTGCAGTGTAAGCTGAATCTCTTAGTATGTAATTCGCCTGTTTTCTTGAATTAAGTTTTTTACTGCCAGCCCACTTTTTTACGTGTCACGTAGGACGACCACTCCTTTGTTCAAAGTAAGGCGACCGCGCTTGAACTCGCTATGCCTACGGTAGATGGTTGCTTTTGAAGGTCCTTCATCCATGAAAGCCGATCAAATGGCGAATGAATGAAATGTAGAAAATCATCGCACGAAATTGTTCTCGATGCAGATCGATTTTCAAATGAGACACAATATTTTAATTTGGCTGGAAATGTGGAAGGAAATTCGAAATTCGAACAATGGTATGTTTACTTTTGAATAATCAAATTTATCAAAATAATTACAATTGGCCAGTACCTTATACATAAAAACTTTATGCGTGGCCTGGTATTTTTTGGTTTAAATATCACAAAGGCAATTGAAACTCAATATGATTTTGATAGTCCGTAGTAGCATGTAGATAGGCGCAAATGTGGTCAACAGCGAGTCGCCTATGTGGTAAACAGCGATTCGATTATGGGCTCTTGGAACTAGGGAAAATGTACTCAAAACTTATTGTTTTGTCTATATCTCCCTAAGGCAATTGAAACTGAATATAATTTTTCTATTGCTGAGTAGTCTCCTGACCACGATAGCGCCTATCATATACATTAGAAAGAGTTGAACTGAAAAAAAAGAGGTAGCTAACAATGACACAAATTTTATCTATTGGTAACATAATTTGGGGAAATGTGCTCTTGGAACTCGGGTAAATGTGGTAAACAGCGAATCGAATATGTGCTCTTGGAACTAGGGTAAATGTCGTAAACAGCGAGTCGACTATGTTCTCTTGGTACTAGGGTATATGTGGTAAACAGCGAGTCGAGTATGTGCTCTTGAAACTAGGGTAAATGTGGTAAACAGCGAGTCGACTATGTGCTCTTGGAACTAGGGTAAATGTGGTAAACAGCGAGTCGACTATGTACTTTTGGAACTAGGGTAAATGTGGTAAACAGCGAGTCGCCTATGTGCTCTTGAAAGATGCTCTCTACAAAGTATAGTTGTAAATATGTATACATAATATATTTTCACAATGAAATAAACCATAAGATGCTCTCTACAAAGTATAGTTGTAAATATGTTACATAATATATTTTCACAATGAAATAAACAATCAGATGATCTCTACAAAGTATAGTAAATATGTATAAATAATATATTATCGCAATGAAATAAACCATAAGATGCTTTCTACAAAGTATAGTTGTAGATATGTATACATAATATATTATCACTATGAAGTAAACCATAAGATGCTCTCTACAAAGTATAGTTGTATATATATATACATAATATATTATCACTATGAAGTAAACCATAAGATGCTCTCTACAACGTATAGTTGTAGATATGTAATACATAATATATTATCACTATAAAGTAAACCATAAGATGCTCTCTACAAAGTATAGTTGTAAATATGTATACATAATATATTATCGCAATGAAATAAACCATAAGATGCTCTCTACAAAGTATAGTTGTAAATATGTAGACATAATATATTATCATTATGAAGTAAACCATAAGATGCTCTCTACAAAGTATAGTTGTAAATAGTATACATAATTTATTATCACAATGAAGTAAACCATTAGATGATCTCTACAAAGTATAGTTGTAGATATGTATACATAATATATTATCACTATGAAGTAAACCATAAGATGCTCTCTACAAAGTATAGTTGTAGATATGTAATACATAATATATTATTACTATAAAGTAAACCATAAGATGATCTTTACAAAGTTTAGTTGTAACTATGTATACATAATATATTATCACAATGAAATAAACCATAAGATGCTTTCTGCAAAGTATAGTTGTAGATATGTAATACATAATATATTATCACTATAAAGTAAACCATAAGATGCTCTCTACAAAGTATAGTTGTAAATATGTATAAATAATATATTATCACAATGAAATAAACCATAAGATGCTCTCTACAAAGTATAGTTGTAGATATGTATACATAATATATTATCACTATGAAGTAAACCATAAGATGCTCTCTACAAAGTATAGTTGTAGATATGTATACATAATATATTATCACTATGAAGTAAACCATATGATGCTCTCTACAAAGTATAGTTGTAGATATGTAATACATAATAAATTATCACTATAAATTTAACCATAAGATGCTCTCTACAAAGTATAGTTGTAAATATGTATACGTAAATATTATCACAATGAAATAAACCATAAGATGCTCTCTACAAAGTATAGTTGTAGATATGTAGACATAATATATTATCACTATGAAGTAAACCATAAGATGCTCTCTACAAAGTATAGTTGTAGATATGTAATACATAATAAATTATCACTATAAATTTAACCATAAGATGCTCTCTACAAAGTATAGTTGTAAATATGTATACGTAAATATTATCACAATGAAATAAACCATAAGATGCTCTCTACAAAGTATAGTTGTAGATATGTAGACATAATATATTATCACTATGAAGTAAACCATAAGATGCTCTCTACAAAGTATAGTTGTAAATAGTATACATAATATATTATCACAATGTAGTAAACCACTAGATGATTCCTACAAAGTATAGTTGTAGATATGTATACATAATATATTATCACTATGAAGTAAACCATAAGATGCTCTCTACAAAGTATAGTTGTAAATATTTATACATAATATATTATCATTATGAAGTAAAAGTGAAAAGTCCCGGCCCCGACAAAATTCCAATTGTTGCAATAACAATGCTGCCAAGAAAGGGCCTGGTGGCACTCACGCCTATCTTTAATGGTATTTTGCGCACTGGTCACTTTCCTTCCGCCTGGAAAGTCGGGAAAGTCATTGTTCTCCCGAAACCTGGTAAAGACCGAAAACGTCCTGAGCATTATCGCCCAATCACTTTACTCTCAAATCTTGCGAAGCTGTTCGAATGCCTTCTATTACGTAGGTTATCCCCGCATATCCAGCTAAGGCCTGAACAGTTTGGTTTCAGAATCCGCCACAGTACCACTCTACAGCTTGTGCGGGTACTTCACCACATGGCCTTCGAGCTCAACAAGCTCAACAAGGGCAGGTACACGGCCGGAGTGTTTCTAGACATGGAAAAAGCTTTTGACCGTGTTTGGCACAAAGGCCCCTTGTCAAGCTACTAGAAACGGATTTACCTCCTATGATCCGGCTATTAATAGCTTCGTTTCTTGACAAACGTAGTTTTTACGTCTCGGTTGAGAACACAGTGTGTAAATCCATTGCAGCAGGGGTGTAACAAGGCAGTTGCCTGTCGCCTCTGCTTTATGCGCTCTATACAAACGACATCCCCACTCTCAGTGCTTCCGGTTTAGCCGAAGGTGTTGAAGACCTCCTCCTAGCTCTCTATGCGGACAATAGCGCTTATTTAACTTCTTCATGTAAGGCCACATTAGTAACCGCAAAAATGCAGCGTCTTTTGAACAGCCTACCTGACTGGCTGGACAAGTGGAGGATAGCTGCAAATACCAGCAAAACTGCCGCCTTACTGACCGGCAGACAAAAAATCCTGCCCCCAAAACTAGTTTTCCGTGGCCAACTAATTGAATGGCAAGCCAGCGTGAAATATCTTGGCTGCATTATAGATCGCTCTCTCCGCATGCGTGAGATGGCGAAACATGTGTCCACTCGTGCGGCCGGAGCTAGGGCGGCTCTTTATTTTCTTCTGAGCTGCCACTCAGAACAAAACTACGCCTCTATAAATTGTATGTCCGTTCAAGGCTTACATACGCAGCTCCCGCTTGGTACGGCCTGCTGTCTTCCACCAATAAGAACAACCTCCAAATTGTGCAAAATAAGTCGCTGCGCCTAATAACGGGTGCCGGCCGCTACGTCCGTAACTCTACAATAGCTAGAGACACCAAAACCGAAGCACTCGATGAGTTTATTTCAAGGTTGTCCAGACGATTCTTTGACAGCGCGGACAACAGCCACCATATCCATCTCAGGGGCATAGCCCCATAACACGCCCGTCCTCCTGAAGGACGTCCACTTCCCTGAGAGCTTATCCCGGTGGATAACTAATCATTTGATTGGTTATTCATACCTCACTTTATTCTCCCATAATAAGCATCGTTCTCATGTAGCATTTCACATCTCCTATATTCTCGCTAATCGCGTCATTTTCTTAAAGTTTTCTATTCTTTCTTAAAATTTAATTTTAATTATAAAATTTTACTCTAACCTATTGTTTCATCCTCCGCATAGAAACCTGTAAAGTAGGTGTCCTTTTAACCCCCGAGGGTACTTTAACCCTTGAGCTTATGCCCGGGTCATGGGGGGGAAAAGCAGATCCACCCGCAACCCGTACCTCGATCGCCGAAAGGCAAAGTAGAGAAGAACCTACGACCGCTATGAAGTAAACCATAAGATGCTCTGTAGAAAGTCTGAAATAAAAAGCAAAATTGTAAATGTTGAAAAAACTCACGACGGTTTAAACGTTATCGAAAAAGGTTAAAAATTTTTTTAAGTAACTAAATACTAAAGATACTAAATGTACAATGCTATTTATAATAGAATTGATCCCTCGCAAAGTCAATCAAATAAACAAGGGGCTATCAGTTTTCAAAGCACTTCTTTTACGTGCATAAGTCCCTCTGACTTATGCACCTTTTCGGGTTACGTTTTAACCGTCATAGGTTATTTCAACATTTTCAATTTTGCTTTTATTTAGAAAATAGCAAAATAAAACAAGAAGTGTTAAAAATTGTTTTGATTTAAGGTACAATCATTTTATTTCAGGTACAATCATTTTCATAAAAATCTTATGATAAAACTGCCACGTAAAAATATTTTTCTGAAATTTATTTTTTAAAATTGTATTCAATAGTGAGGAATTCGCCGAAAGCGGCTGTCAATATAAATAATATGTTATAGGTCATGGAAACAGTATATTTAAACTGTATTTGAATTACCTATATAACATTCGTTAATTCGTAAAGCTAAGCGCTGACACGGAATGTAAGGGTTGCAGGTTTAAGTCGTGGCTCGTGGTTATTCTTTTGACTGCATCTTTACTATGAAAATATTTATTTATATTGATCATAAATTCATAAGAAACTTCAAATTTCGACAACTATAATACAAGCCGACTACTTAGATATTTTTTTTTTTTGTAATCAAGGACTAATTGTATTTGATTGTTTTTGAAATTTTGTTTGTTTAAATTCGGCTTAAGCTTTTAAGCTAATTTATTTTATTGCTAGCTTTTTCCCGCGGCGTGATGTCACGTATCCGTTACTTCTTCTGTTTGTTGAAACACAAAAATTCCTAACTTAATTAGTTACATCTCGGAAATAATTTAAATTGAATGAGTTATGTCATTACTAAAAATAATTTCAGTGTATGTGCTAGTGTACTAAGTATCTAAGGTTTTTTAAGATTTTTAGACAAACATCTGGGCGTGTGCCCAACAACTTACCAAAATTTCTTGACAATCGCTTTACCCTTTGTACGTGAGTCCTACTCGCACTTGACCAGTTTTTTTTTCCCAGAAACCTACCTCGGCGCGTGCACAATAAATTCTCTAATTTTTGTGAGACTAACAAACGTCCATTGATTTTTATATATGCAATACTATGTCTACACTACACCAAAGCGTCAATAAAATAGTTAATATTATACGAAGTATATACACTTACAAATTCAGTACCTATATATACTTGTTTAATAATAACATCTCACTAGAAACAGTCAATTGTGTTTGTTACAATTCAAAACACAAGTTATTCTAAAAAATATTTTTGTAACTTTATGTCAGGCTACACAATTTCACAATAACACAATTTGATTGAATTCAAGATATTTTTATTTAGTTTTTCTATATTACACTTATAATAAATAAAAAGCCTTTTATTCCTTACAGAAATTTGAATGAATGACATTTATTTGCTCGAATAAGGTACAACAAGTTCTTTTTACAATATTTATATATATATCTCTTATTCTACCTCAAAAGGCGTGCAAATATTAGGGGAATGAGAGGGGAAATCGGATAGTGGGTGAAACCAGTGTTTCACTATTTCGCCTAGCGCTATTTCGCTCTAGGCTTTTGAAAGATGCTCGTTTTTCATATCGATGTCGAGAACCCACGCGCAGTGTTACAAATGGCGGCCATGATGACATCGCAGCGCGTGCGCCTATTCGAAAAAAAAGAATTCAGAGGTAATTAATCTTATATTTTATAATATTTGATATGTTATCAATTCCTATGCCAATGTACTACCGTGATTGTGTTTTTTTTTTAAAAGTTATGCATAATTTAGTTTATAAAACTACATAAAGTGTTACTGTAAATCAAAAAATGTTAACAATTATTATTACAAAAATAGTGACTGTGGGGTACAACCGGGTGGGGTGATATTGGGTATCCGGAATCGCACCGATAGAATTTATGATATTGCCTATATACCACATTCAACTAATATTTTTTCACTAAGATTACTATTTCTATTTTTATTTATTTATACATATTCAAGATACCGCGGACGTATGTCAAAAAATGCTAAAATGCTAAAGGCTACAATGGTCGGAACACGACATGCTTATGGCAATAAATGCTGTTATTGAGGGAAAGATGGGATATCTTTTGGCAGCAACAACATTTAATGTACCCAAGAGTTCATTAGAAGACCGGATAAAGAAGACCAGAAGCAGCAAATCAAAGTACATTGTTTTCCGGAAGTTTCCCGACATTGAAAAATGTGTGTTCATAGACGAACTGAAAGGTATGTTAGTGGAACACATTAAAACGATGGAATCCCGTCTATTTGGCTTGACCAAAACCGATCTCAGACGTTCGGCTTTTCAGTTGGCTGTATCCGGTTTTACCCTTGGGTGAGGGGTGAATGCGGATATATCTTTTTTATAAAAATATATTCTAGTTCCTATAAACGTCATTGATCTCAAACAGTTTTTGCTAAAATAACCTCTAATGTAGGTTAATTATTAAGTGATTTTGGTTTTTTAAATATATAACATTGTAACTGATTACTGGTGTGTTTTCCTTAACTGTCCGGTGTCACCCCACACTCCTCTAATACTTAGACAGCAAAGACAAGAGTTAACTAAGATTTTAGTATGAAAATCATTTCACACCTTAACTTATTACAAATTGCGTGAAAATTAAATCTATGTATTAAATTTATGTCATTTATTGAATGAATTGACACAAAAAATAAAAAAATAAAAAAGTTGTCAGAAGATATTTTGTACCTATTTGTGATTAAAAATTATTTCATTAATTAAATATAATTAAGATTTTATTTCATGTTATGGTTTAAAATTAAAATATTCTGCAAGACTTGTTAATCTTATTTTAAATAAATTGTATGGAAGGTCTTTAATTTGAATAGGCAATTTATTATATATTTTTATTGCCATAGAGTATACGTTTTTCTCATATATATCAAAATTAGATCTTTGTATAAATAATTTAAATTTATCTCGTTGGTTTACAAAGTCATTAATAGTAGTAGTTGTTAGTATCAAGTTATAACGTATAATTATTTTTTAGTGTTAGTAAAGTTTGTCGTGAGTTTTTTTATCAATTAAAATAGTGTAACTTTTTTTTAAAAATAATTTATTCTGCAAGAACCCCTCTGCAGGTAAAGGCCTCCTCCAAAGTGAGCCAGTCTTCTCTAGATTCAGCTGTTTGCATCCAGTTTTGACCCGCTATGAGTTTTATTTCGTCCTCCCATCTCTTACGGGGTCTCCCTATTTTTCTTTTTCCTGCTGGCCCGCTCCATGCTGTCACATTTTTGTCCACCTCTGGTCTTGAAATCGTGCTACATGTTCGGCCCACTTCCATTTAATTGCAAGAGCTTTCGCCAGACCGTCTGTTGCTTTTGAAATGTTTCGTATTTTTGTATGTCGTATTTTATTTATGTTTTTAATATTTAACATACTGCGCTCCATTCTACGTTGGTATGTTGTAATCTTATTTCTTATAATTTTATTAAACTTCCACGTCTGGAAAGTGTAGGTCAAGCATGGTTGGTATAAGGCAAGAATTCATAACTTTGGTCTTTAGGTTGATTGGCATGTTGCTCTTAAATATTTCCTTTAAACTCCAGTACTTGTTCCATGTTAATTGTGCCCCTCGTTCGACCTCCTGGTAACTAGCTTGTACTGTCGAAGCTAATTTGTTTACCTAGGTATGTGTATTTTTCGGTATATTGAAGAGGCTCGTCATCGACCAGCCAGCAAGCTTACTAGCTTTATTTAATGACTCTACTATGTACTGTAGTGTTGTTCCTTTCGTCAGGTGTCTTGCCGTTAGGTCGTCGGCTGAAGTATTTATTTTTTACTCTGATGCCGCGTTCTTTCCAGTCAAGTTTACTTATTATTGACCCAAGGGTCCTCCTGTCTTACGCCCCTCGTAACAGGCTGTTTCTAGTTAAACTCTACTTTTCCTGTTGTTATATATGTTTTCGATTACTCGTATATATTCTATTTCCACACTCTGTGTTGTAAGAGTTTCCCAAATGTAATTATGAGACACTGAATCGAATGCTTTTTTATAATCGATATATGCCAAGTACAGTGGTCTTCTTCTTTCCTGGTACTTCTCGATAAGAAGTTCCACTGTATGAATGTGTTCGATTGAAGAGAATACTTTTCTAAATCCTGCCTGTTCAATGGGTTGTCTCTTTTCTAATGTAGAACTTATTTTTTTGTTGACGATTGTAGAAAATAACTTATATATACTCAGCAGTAGGCTTATTGGCCTATAGTATCCTATATCGCTTGGGTCGCCTTTTATATATAACAAAATGATGTTAGATTCTGACCATTGGGCGGGCGTCTCTCCAGTTTTAAGGATAAAATTGAATAGATTCGTAAAGGGTGTGGCTAGTATAGGGGCAGCTATTTTTAAAGTTTAATTTGTTATGTTGTTCGAGCCCGGGCTTTTGTCTGGTTTTAGGTTATTCAACGCCTCAATGACTTCGTTTTCTTCGATTTTGGGTGTATTTAGTTTGCTGCCTTCGCTGGTCGTACATTGGTTCTCGTGGCTGATGTCTTTTGGCTCCTTTCCATGTAAAACTCGATTGCTTTGCTGATGATGTCACTGCGGTTGTTTTTTGTGATTTTGTCTCGTTTTAGCCCGTCTATTCAAGTTTTATTTGGTTTTAGCTCTTTGTATTTTTTTGTGCTTTCAGTTTGACTCAGGTGTTTTTAATAGTTTTGTGTCTGCAGTTAGTGTTGTCTTTTTTTATGTATTTGCCAACAAGCTTGTAAAGGGCTGAAATTTCGTTTTTCGTTGCTCTAGTTTTGTTTTCACTATTTTGCAGTTCTTACCTTCTCTTTAAAAGTTTTAGTGTGCGCTCTGACAGTATTTTATGGTTTTTCTTACAGTTTTGTTTAGCCAGCTTGTAGTGATGAGTCTGAATAGGTTATCATAGAATTTTTGGTCTGAAGTAATATCTTGTGCAAACATTTGATCTTGCAATATATAGGAGTTTAGGTATTCCTTGAATTTTATGATTTCCTCTTCGCTTATTTAAAGCAGGGCATAGCGAGCTCGACTGAGCGGCCTGACCTGGGGAAGTACTTTCACACTAACATTGAGTAGTGTTGTGTTCCTGGCGGTGAGTAAGGTTGCCAGAGCTCTTTGGGGATTCGCTGCGCGGACAGCGGAGGCCCGGCGGTGCTCGTTGCTGTCATTGCTCGGCGTAGACGGCGTGCTGGTTCGGCGGTCAGGGAGAACTGATGAAACGGCTGACCGCATGCCGCCCGCAGGCTGAACGGGTTCCCGAACCCAGGGATCACTTAATCTCCGCCCTTGGAGGCTGATCCGCCAACCGGTGTAGGAGACTGGAGTGAACCCGGCTACTACAATAGACGGGGATCAGGGGCCCTTCCGCCCGCCGTGCCAGCAACTGTATCATCTGTAGCGAGCTTCGGCAGTCTTAGTACCGCACCTTTTGTCTTCTAAGCTGTGTGCAGTGAATCCTCATCCTTAGTCTAAGTAACTTTTTTTATATATAATGGCCATGAGAACGGTTTTCTAACGGGGACGCAGATATCCTGCCCAGCCTACATCACACTCTATTATCCCGGCTACAAACTCGAACACAATTTTATGAGTCGTGCCGGTGAATGTATGTTCGTCCGTGAGGATATCTGCTGTCGCCGCCTTCATAGCGTTGACGACAGGGACCTGTCGATATTGTGCGTGCGCGTAGATTACGGCAGCCACACTCGTATCTATGCGTACCTATACAGGTCTCATAGCGGTGACATGGACGTAACTCGACTCTTCACGCACTTGAGTTTGACGACTGACAAAGTTCTAGAGCAATATCCCACAGTAGAACTAGTCATTTTGGGAGACTTTAACTCCCACCATCGTGAGTGGCTCAGTTCTCGAACCAATAACTATGCAGGGATATCTGCTCATGAATTTGCTCTGACCTATGGATTCTCTTAGCTAGTACTTTTTCCAATGAGAATACCAGATATAGAGGACCATACGAGCTCCTTACTGGACCTTCTGCTAACTACTCGTCAGGACGGATACTCCGTCTCAGTGGATGCGCCTCTTGGCTCCTTGGACCACTAGCTCGTTCGGACTCAAATGTCATGCACACAACCTGATCCACCTGGTCAGCACTATGAGTCGGCAGACTGGGATGGATTGCGAGATTTTTATGCATCGTACCCGTGAAGGCAGATCTGTTTTAACTCAGAAGATCCTAACGTCTGCGCAGCCGCAGTCACTGAGACAATCCTCGCTGGTATGGAATGCCAGTATATTCCTAACCCGCGCGTAGCTGCCGGCGTCAAAAAACGACCGTGGTTTATAATAGGTCTTGCAGAGAAGCTAAAATTCTTAAGCAAACTGCATATGAGGCTTGGACCAAGGCTTGTAATAATAAGGATCCGAATATTTCTGAGTTAAAACGCAAATTAAATGCTGCCTCGAGGTTCAGTAACTGCCAGAGCAAAATTCCAATTCATCGGCAAAATAGGTGGGCGACTTGCGAGCTATCCTTCTAGGAGTCTTGGTTTCTGGTCGCTTGCTAAAGCTAAACTGCTGCCAGTCGTCGTTACCACCACAGCAAAAGAACAATGGTGACTTGGCCCATAGTGGAAAAGCCGATCTATTGGGCAGTCTCTTTGGCTCAAACTCGAATATGAACGATGAAGGCGCTGTACCACTTACTTTACCCTGGTGCGGTAAGACCATGCCGGAAATCTCTATAACACAGCGCGAGGTCCGGCGGGCGTTACTTTCCCTAGACGTTCATAAGTCGAGTGGGCCAGACGGTATACCAGCAGTGGTGCTTAAGCAGTGTGCTCCTGAGTTATGTCCTGTACTCACGCGCCTCTTCGCACTTTCCTACCATACTCGGCAATTTCCGTTTCCATGGAAGACTGCGAATGTGCACCCGGTGCCCAAAAAGGGCGATAGATCATATCCATCGAATTACAGGCCTATCGCTATTACCTCTCTCCTCTCCAAGGTGATGGAGCGTGTGATCAACACACAGCTTTTGAGATACCTAGAAAAACACAACCTGATCAGCGACCGTCAATATGGCTTTCGCCACGGTCGCTCCACTGGTGACCTTCTAGTGTATCTCACACACCGATGGGCACTAGCCATTTAGAGTCAGGGGGAGGCTTTGGCATGTAGCCTAGACATGGCGAAGGCGTTCGATCGGGTCTGGAACCGGGGTCTTCTATCGGAGCTGCCATCTTACGGACTGCCCGAGGGTTTGTGCAATTTTTTTCTTTTTTTCTTTTTGTCCGGCAGACGCATACGAGCCGTAGTTAGTTAGTAGAGTACTGCTGCCTTTTGACTCGGTTCAACGACGGGCTGTGAGAATTGTCGACGATCCCAAACTCACTTGCGGTATCGAGCCCTTAAGTCTGAGGAAAGACTTTGCCTCCCTGTGTGCGTTCTACCGCTTGCACAATGGGTTGTGTTCTGAGGAATTGTTCGAAATGTTGCTCGATATGGTCGCTCGACTGGTGACCTTCTAAGGTATTTAAATCAATAGTAAAGTTTGAAGTAGATAGACCGCGTGCCTACGCGATAAAAATGGAACCTCAAAATTGTGCTTTACTCCGATGATCAACATCACACGCACACACATCACGCGGGCAACAAGCACACTTTTCTCGCAGTCGCTGGTTGACAACTCACCGTGGGATGCCAAAGTGTGCATTCAAAAGTTGTCTAAATAATACACTACCATCGTTAAAGAGAACTCGTCGAAAGATATGATTGTTTGTTTACAATACATTGAATAGGCTCCGAAACTACTGGACCGATTTGAAAAAATCTAATACCATTAGAAGCTGACATTATCCCTGATGCACATAGGCTACTTTTTACCGCAGGAAAATGCTTCATCCCTACGGAAAAACGGGTAATAGCACAACGGGTATTATCCTTCCGTACTTATCTTTTTCACATTCTAAACGGCTGAACCGATTGGGTTGAAATGTTATATGGGTATTTCGATGGTTTCCTGGATGACTTAAAAATACAATTAGACCGCGCTGCTGTCGGTTTGTCAACTACTAAACGGCTTGACCTATTGGGTTGAAATTTTGTATGTGTATTTCCATGGTTTCACAGTCACGAATGTACATTAAAGAGGAAAGATTTGATTATTTGTTTTTTTTTCTATAATTGAGGAGTTGCCGTAAGAGCCTACCCCAATAACGAAATTTAGGGCGGGCGAAGCCGCTGGCAGAAGCTAGTCTTTTATATATTCATGTTCTTTTCTTATCTGAATCGATTAGCATTGTATGGATTATCCTATTCGACATTTACTAAGAAAAAATAACTTATCTTATAATTTCTTCGGTTTCCATTGGCATCCTTCTTTGGACCATTATCGGGTCGCTCGTGTGTTACATTAGGGTCGGCTCATACCGGGATGAGGGGCGACGGGCACATCTTCAAGCTCCTTCACGTTGCGTCGCGTCGCGTCTCAGTTTGAGCCGACCCTTTCCGTTCATAATATAAAGTTAGTGTAAAGTATAAGATATTTTATCAGATATCTGACACAGGAGTGACTTACATTGATTCTACTGACTAAACAAAGCCATTCTATGATATCTTAGGGCTCCCTGGTAAAAGACAGGAATCGACCCTACAAATTTATCAGACTTTACAGACCGGTGTGAAGTTAGCTGCAAATTATAACCCGACCAAATTACGAATACTCCGATAAATAAGACTTAAAATTATAACGATATAGCGTTTTATGGTTTTTATGTTTTTTTAGAAATTAAATAAATTCAAAAAATAATTTTGCGAAAATAGCAGTTATATGAAGCTGGCAGCTAGTATGTGAGACCTAATCTGCCAAATCAAAAATATGTAAGATGTCAAGGTAACTCAATAGTCTATCGAAAAAATTAGGTTTCATCAAGTTTAATATTCCAGGTCTTTATTTTACACGTAGTATATTATAATATCTTTGTTTTATACTGGAATGTCATCTTATGGAAAAAAAAGAAAAATCCCGGCGTCCGTTTGTTTTTATTCAAAAACTATCTGATACCGTTTCTTATAGCTCCGTAATATCACTATGAAGTATTAACTGCGATAAGACGTTCGCTGGCATTTCTACATCCTTTTCACCTAACGAGAGGTCGTAACCTCTACGGTACTTAAATATAGTACTACATAGGTACTTAATTATAAATTTATCATAAGTTCTTTACTAGAATTTTTAATATACTTACTTCAAATTATCAAATTTCATTGCAATTAGTCTATAAATTGGATTGAAAAACTACTACACGCACACACCCTTATACACACACATACACACACTCACAAAAACACACTATGTAGTAATGGAGCTCCCAAGCACATCAATATTCTAACAATAAATTAGTTTGCTTATTTTCATTTTCAATAAAAGATTGATTTATTTAATTAACTTAATTAACTAATTAATTAAACTTAAACTTAATTAATTAACTACAGTACTGTTGTTTTCTTAAAGAAATTGTATTGGGTTTTTGGTGTGATCATTTACTATCAATATTAAACATACACAACAAATTGAAACCAATGGAAGTGTTTGTGTTAAAAGAGGTAGATATCGTACTAAGCACGCAAAAAGTGAGGCAGCAAAATTGTTGTTGTATTATATATATCTTGTTGTATTTTGATTCAGTCACATATCACTTACTAAATACAGCCATCTCCTTCTGTCCCACACGTTCCGCATTATATATTCCAATTCGGGACGTTCCGTGGAATGCGAATTATTGCAGATATCTAAAAAACGTATGAACCGAATTTGTCCGAAACAATTTTCGTTGCTCGTATTTATAAAGTTCTATAATATTATCGTGATTTTTTCAGATTTTAGATGACGCGGTTATGCATTTTCCGATCCAATGATTGGACCCCACAGGATTGGAATACGCGAAAAAATATTCTTCATCGCTCTGTCCTCAGTTCAATGTATGAATAGCTTGTCCTTAAATGTAGATTGTCAAGATCTTTTTCCCAGGGGAAAATCAAATAAATGATTTTCGTGAATACATAATTTAAATTTTATAGTTTTTGTTATAATAATAATAATAAACATTTATTTCAGACAGTACACCCATATCAGAGATACAAACTTATACATCAACACTAATACAAAATTACAAAATAAATACAAAATCTAATCCTCAACATTAAAAAAAATCAATTTAAAAAACTGGTTGCCTGTAAAGTCGGTATACGGGCGAAAGTTTTACGTGACAATGATTTTATGTCTGTCTCTCTCGCTCTTAGGCGGGCGCGTGCCTCTCACTCGCTCTTATTGTGAGCGCATAACGTGAGCGGAGCGTAACGCAGTTTCTTGAAGTGTCACCCGGCAAACCAATTTATAAGACGTTGTCACGTCAAAAGGGGGTTAAAATTCATACAACAAATATTAAATATTAAAATATAAAATCCCAAATAACACTATTATACAATATTTATACCTGCCTATTTGCGATTGGCGTTGTTAATTTCTTTCTACCATAAATTTCTAACCGGCAAAAGCGAGCCCGTCATTTGGATGTTTTAACATTAATTTAGATATTTTTAAAAAACACAACCTAAAGAATTTCACTACGAACACACAAAATTTTCACTGTCACTTCTAATATAAAAGTATTTACTAACCAGTAATGGTGGCACGATCTAGCTGTAGTTCAACTCCACGTGGTTCCTAGCTTCTAGTGACCCACAAGCTTAGACAATGGACTATTGGACAGGCAGCGTTTCGACAATTTAAACGACGGCAATTGAATGTTCTATATGTATAGGACCACGCACTTTTATCACCACTAAGAGGGGTCTCTAGCAACTTTCTCACCCCACATTTCAAACCCTCCCATCCTATTTTTTTTTTATTCTGGACGGATGTCCGGCCTTAATTAATTTTAACAAAGAAAAAGAATATCTTTAAAGTATAATTCTCGTGATGTTGGTTGGGGTACTATTATAGAGTCCTAGATTAATATAAACGGTCTAGATAAAACGGCCTAATTATCCTAAACTAATAGAATATTAATATTATGTTTTAAATGTTCGTAGAGTTTTAACAAGCCCCGGGTAAGTTTAAATAAACTAACACGTCAAAACATTATCCGGAATACGTAAAAACCAAAACAACTACCCTTTATCATTGTTAGAATATTTATTGTACGAGGCTACCCTAATGGTTGTTAAACGACTCACTTAGGTAAGTTTCGCGGGTGTTTTCAATATTATAAAAGTTCTAAGTAACCTAAACTTACGCGGTTATACTCAGCATTATAGGATTCCCAATAACAGTAGCATTACTATTTAAATAAGGCAATAAAATTAATAATAAAAAAAACCGCGGATAACAAAACAACTCCTATCTAGAGGGTCTCCGATTTATCCTACGTTTAATTTCCTGAATAAAATTTTATTCAAGTAGAAGTTATGAAACTACCTTAAAGAGCATTTGAAACGTGCTTCCATTTCTATTTCACTTAACCACCAATCAGTGATTGTCTAAAAACGTCCTCCTATGAACTTGGCTGCCAAACAAACATCCAATCAAAGTAAGTTTTAAAGCATCCATACTCGCGCCACTGGTTCAAAACTTACGCAACCTCATTTTGTCCAAGAACCGAATCCATAAATCGGGAATTAGATTACTACCTACATTTAACAATTAATTTTGTGTTGATGTTTATGATTCGTGAGTTTATAATGTAATATTTTACATTTGAGTCATCGGTATTCAACTTTTTGTTAGTTTCAAACCTTTCATAAAATAAATCGTAATTTCTCAGCTAATGTATAAAATTACTGAACTTGTATATCTAAACGAGCCATTCTAATTTAAAGATGCATTTTGCTTTAGGTAGTAAATTTATTGAGAATGGTTTACTAATGTAAATCTTCGCGCTAAAACTTGAATAAAAACATTGCATTACAATGTAAATGTAATATATGTAAATGTTAAGGGAAAAATGTTGGTATCGTCACAGCGTCCCGCTGCACAGCGAGCCAGTGAGCAAAAATAGGGCTAGTTATATCGTCATAAATGGCTTTCAGGATAGCGTTTTTCGTATCGCGTAGTCTGGACCAGAGAGATGTAACTCGAAGTCTGATGACTGCGAAGAAGTCTGACAGTCCCGCTTCCGCGAACATGCCCGACGCGCTGCAGAATCTATGCTTTCTCATGAGAATACGGTATGCGTCATTATACTGCACTCTCATGTTGCTGTAAGCTTTACGTGTGGCACGTATATAGGTTTTGACAGTTAGCACGATACAGTATCTTTTTAACTTCTCCGTCAAACCTATAGAATCTACGCGCAAGCATTTTCGCCCGGACACATAGGGCTCTTTTTTCGCGCTCGATGTCTTCATCGTCAGTGAGGTATTGCGTGAGAATGTGGCCAAGATACCTAAAACGTTCGACAAGCCGAACCAGAGCTCCATCAAGGAACACAGGCTGTCCCTCTCCGGTCCCCGACCTAAGGACCATCATTTCTGACATCAGAACGTTGAACTTTGGACCGTGAGTATCTGCATAGCGCTCACAGATCGAAAGCAACTTTCTTAGATCGTTAATAGAGGGACTGAGCAACACCATGTCGTCCACATAACTGAGGTTGTTTACGCAAACACCCCCGACATGACATCCGACTTTGGTGTTTCTCAGCTCCCCAATGAGCTCATTTACGTAGAGGCTGAAGAGGTCCGCAGAGGTCAGTCCACCCTGGCATACACCGCAGTCTAGCTTGTACTTATTAGAAGTCAAGTCGCCCCACCGCACATAGTTTAGTTGGTTACCGTACCAGTACCTCACCAAGTCTACCACATTTCTGGCTACGTTTGACCTGAGCAGCTTTCCCCAGAGAAGCTCATAGTTAACAAGGTTGAAAGCTTTGCTCAAGCTCATCAATGTTAAGCTTGCTCACGATTTTTGGCTGCAATAATCGCTCAAGCACCTTGCCCACCACAGTACCTAAAGATATAGGGCGGTAATTAGCCACAGATAGCAGATCACACGTTTTGTTCTTAGGAATAGGAACAACGACAGTCTTCTCCAGGGCATCCGGGAGATACCCGTACCTAATACACAAGTTATACAGTGTGCATAACCTGGCGTAGATTGTCTCACCGGCATATTACAAGTGCTCCAAACTCAGACCGTCGTGCCCCGCTGATTTTCCCCTGGTCATCTGTTTGATTGCGCTGGCCGCATCAGCAGGTGTAAAAACGACTTGTGTCTCATTGACACTAAATGTCTCTGTGACACCCGCCGTCTGCACCGGCCGCGGGTCAAGTCGGAGTCTACTGGCAAACATAACTGCTATTTCTACAGGCTCTTGCAACCCCTCGACTGATAACGGAGCAATTACTTCGCTACTACAATTACTTAGCTTCGCATTTAGTTTTTTAGTCGCTGTCCAAAATTTCTTAAAATCTTTAGCTTTCTTGTGTAATATAAGTATATCCATTTTTATCTTGTCGTCATTGACCTGGCACCATTTTAATTTGTTCTTAAAATTACTACGCGTGGCTCGCATGTTATCATAAGCCAACCCCGCAGAGGGTTTGCCTGCTAACATCCAGCACCTAAAAGACTGTCGCGTTTCCTGATGAGCCTCACTCACATGAAAGCTCCAACCAATCACCCTCTTACAAGCCCTCTGTGCACCAAGACACCGTCGGCTAGACGCAATAGCGGCATCTCGTAAAGGGCCGTCCATTAATCACGTGAGTTTTTTTTAAGCATTTTTGCTCTTGGGGTCGTCCCTTCGACCAGCGTGAGCGTCGAACCTGAAGGTGACTCAGCGCCAGGAGGGGAGTTCCTCGTTACGCGGTTGCGATTGCGAGTGAGTGGAGGCGAGAAGCGCCCCGGCACTCTTTGATACCTCGTGTATCCGTGCGGTCGCCGACGAACCTGGGGACGTCGGCGTCGTGTTAAAGGGGAGGCCCAATTTGGAGAGGTCGTTGAGACTAGTCTCGCTATCTGGATAGCAGATCGTCGTTTAGGGCTGTTAGTACGTCCGAGGCTGCCTAACAATTGTTTTTCGACCGTGTCGGGGGGATGATAGGTTGTGGATTGCACAATTAATCGGTTTGGGTGATTTTGTGTACTCTGGAAAAAGCGGACTGCCAGGTTTTTAAGATATTGGGGAATCGTGGGAAGCTCGAAGTCCTTATGTAGGTCCGCATTCCAGATGTACCAGGAGGCTACGGAGGCCGCTCTGAGGAAGCGGTTTTGGAGGGTCTGGAGTTTATGGAAGTTGCGTTTAGATAACGCATAGATGTCGCTAGCATATGCTAGTATGGGGCGGATGCAAGTGACTTAAAGAGTCAGCTTATTCCTAAGCGACATCTTACTGTTCTTGCCTATTATGGGATATAGACGACCTAGGATAAAAGCGGCTCGGTCTCTATTTTGGTGTGATCGCGGAAGTTCATACACCTATCCAGGGTCACACCGAGATATTTGGCGTTGTTTTGCCAAGGAATGGCACGGCTGAAAAGAGAGAGGGAAGATGGTCTCGGAGGGAGGTCAGTGGTAAAGAGAACGGCAGAGCTTTTGTCGGGGTTCACTTCGATTCTCCATTTCCGAAACCAAGCCTCGGGCGGCGTCTATTAGTGATGTGACTCACTTGCCAACCGGCGGTGTAAAAAGTGGTGTCGTTTGTGTACAGAAGGTACAGAATAGGGGCGAGCACGGACCCTTTCGCACGGATATTTTCTTGTATTGGACGCGGGAAAGAGAGGGTGCTTTCGACTCTATAGCGACTCTCTAGACTATTATTGCTCAGATTAGGTTTCTTGTGACATGAATTTACATGTTCCTTGATTTTCCTCCTTGTACAGAAGTACAATCCACGCCGCACTTCCTTTCCACAAGTTGCTAACGATCCTTCTGCAAGGCAATACAGGTAATAAAGCAATCTGTTAAAGCCCTCATGCGTTGGGGTAATTCTAAGAGACCGACGCAGAAGAAATGTAGCAAACGTCTTGCCATCATGCTCTTGAGGCTTTGGAATAGATAGGCCACTGGACGACTGCAATATCGGATTAAATCACGTAATGTTTTGATGGAATGGAATATAATATTCCTGTGCGCCAACGACTAGCTAAAACTATTAAAAACCTAAGAAATTAATTATATAACTTTTTTGAAACGTATAAAATAAAAACATATTTTTGTTTCGCATTGGCCCACAACTCATTAAATTCTTTCTGAGCTACACTAGGTTTTTTTTTCATTTCTTATACTCTGCAAAAAGGTCTTTATACAGATCACCTAGTTTAGACAAATTTTGTTTAAATGCAAAACATACGAGGTAATGGTTTACGCATGTATTCGGCGACAAAATAACAGAATAATTTGCGACTGGCAAGCCGATCCCGGCGGTCGTCGCGGCGCGCGGGGAGTTCGTTCGTTGCCTGGCAATAGCGAGCTAAGGTCACACTACACGCCGCTTTCGGTTAGAAATCGCGCGTTTGACGAAAAAATAAATTCATATCTTACTACGATAGGATTCGATAAGATTGTCCTGGTTGTCACAAGGCATATCGACACATAGGATTGTACACGTAAACAAAGGGTCAGTTATCCTAATAGCAGAAATTCTATCATTTTGACAGTCTACAGTTGTAGATTGGCGAACATTGATTTACGCTACAACAGGGCAACACTATATCACTATATCACTCGCGCGTTGCCGACCCTTCAAAAATTCAATAACTTCTTTCTTAACCCATACTGTAGTCCTTAGAGAAAACCTTGGCAGGGAGCTCATTCCATAACTTCCATAAGGAAGTTTCTCTGAAACCGCAATGTACGCGACCATTTCGGTTCTAATGTGTGAGAATGAATTCCCTGCAGATGGCTAGCGGTGCGATGGTAAAAAGTAGCCGTGGGCATAATTTCGAACAATTCCTCAGAACACATCCCATTGTACAAGCGGTAGAATACACACAGGGAAGCAGTCTCTTCTCAGACGTAATGGTTCGATACGGCAAGTGAGTTTCGAATCGTCGAAAATTCTCACAGCCCGTCGTTGAACCGAGTCAAAAGGTCCAAGCTTATTATAATAATTAATTTATTTTCATAAGGATATAGAAATTACAATAATTTTGAAGTAATCACGTAAAAGGAGAACTAAAGCTATTAACAGATTAAAAATTGCATATTTAAATAATTCACTTGCTACAAGTTATTGAACAATTTATTGAAGGACAAGTATAACTTTGTAGTTGAAAACTTGAGCTCGTAGTCACAGTCAATTCTCCAAACGCAAATAAAAGTTTTTGATCACATAAAGGGTCATTACGGACAGCGAAGTGATGCTACAAGGGTTCCGTTATTTTCCGTTTGAAGTAAAGAACCCTAAAAATATTAAATTTAGTTACTGACTTGCAGTATACATTGGCAAAATACCTTTACTTATCAACATTCTCACATTTTGACTGTCCCGTGTCTGGTACCTAATAAATAAGAACATTCTGGTCAATAACTAAAATATGGAAAACGAGGTCCTGCATATGACTGGATAAAATCTTATCTTGAAGGACGTAAACAGCGTGTTGAGATTACTGCTTTAAAAAATTCAACAGAAATTTTAAAATATAGTTCAACGTTAAGAGTTGTAAATTACGTGGTGCCCCAAGGTAGCGTACATGGAACTCTTTTATTCTTGATATATATCAATGATCTCCCTAAAGCTACACAACACAAATGTATCCTGTTTGCCGATCACATGTCCACAATAGTTAAGAGCTCTGATATAAATGAGTATGAAAGCGACATAAATAATACAATTACTGATATATCTAATTGATGACACAAAATAATTTAACTTTCAATATGCACAAAACAAAATATGTACAATATTTTAACAAAAAAATAAACAAAGAAAATTAAATATAACTCATGAACATAAAACTATTGAACTATTAATGGATACGTTGTCTCTGCATTGCGCTATGGCCTTATCATATGGGAAAACTCTTCAGAAAGAAATAGGGTTTTCATATTACAAAAGAAATGTATCAGACCTATATGTAGTGTGGGTCCTTTGTACTCATGTAAGTCACTATTTGTTAAATTAAAAATATTGAGCCTGCCTAGCCTGTATGAAATTTGTGTATTCGTAAAGCTTAATTTACACTTATTTTAAAAAAAGAAAATTGATAATTGTTCCTCATATACATATACATATACATATACATATACATATACATATACATATACATATACATATACATATACATATACATATACATATACATATACATATACATATACATATACATATACATATACATATACATATACATATACATATACATATACATATACATATACATATACATATACATATACAAGGTATCCAAACAAGCTTAAGGTACCTCAATGTTGTACGACAGCATTTCTAAAAAATAGTTATTCTATGTCAATAACCATATTTAATAAATTACCTGGTACATTTACAGAACTAACAATAAACATATTTTAAATAAAATTAAGGAATTGGATAATTAAATCTAGGGAAACCTATAATTGGCTTGTGTTAAAAAAAAAATTTTCAATATTTTATATTCATATGTAATTGCTGTTGGTTTTCTTAATAAAATAAAATAAAAATAAAATAAAAAATGTATTTATTCCATAAATGAATATATAAATTTAAAAAAGATTGACATCACGGAGTAAAATAATAAATAAATATAGATTAAAATTATAGATTTAATATATATCGAAATGACATAAAATAATATTGAGTGCTATTCTGATAAATATGACATTAAAACTGTAAAACATTGATTTTTGTTGAAATTGATTTGGGTATAGGTTTTATTATTTACTTATTGTGTGTTTGCATGCTGTAACAAATAATATGTATAATATACTATGTTTTATGAAAATAAAATAGAAATATGAAATATGAAATTACTTCCAATGCCGGTCTTTTTCTTCTCCTTCTCCAAATTCATAGGATAGGTATCATGTACACAGTCAATAAAAGGATAAGGATAGGTATCAAGTACACAATCAAGAAAAGTGTAAGGATAGGTATCAGGTACACAATCAATAAAAGGGTAAGGATAGGTTTCAGGTACAGTCAATAAAAGGGTAAGGATAAGTATCAGGTACACAGTCAATAAAAGGGTTAGGATAGGTATCAGGTACTGTAACGCACCCCTTTTTTATTTTTGAAAAATATAAATATTTTAATGGAACAGGAACCCTAATTTTTGCTGCTTCTACATGTGAAAGTAAAATCCATAATGCTAGATTTATTCGTTTTGTAGAGTGGGAACTAGGTAGCTATGTGTTCAGGACTTGCGACCGGAAAGGAGGTTTATGTGGCGCAAGGGGTTACGATGATCATCAGCGCTCACCTACACTAGCTAACCAACCAAAATAGTACAACCCTACTAACGCCGCTAAGGATGGACATGGATTACACATAGTAATTACTGTATCTCTTGGCAGATGGCAGAGTTCTTTAGTAGACTATATAATTATTATGGCTGGTATAATCTTAGTTCCCACTTTTACATCTATAGAAGATCTATCTTTACCTAGCTGAAAATGTCCTATAATATATTTCCGTTAATATATACGTATTCTACGATAAATTTCTATCTACAGAAAAGGCGAACTCGTCATTACGATGCTTTAACATTAATTTGGATATTTTTAATTGAAATAAGTCCTCACAGGTCCCTGAAAATAAATTATCTAACGCCACGTGTTGGTTTACCCACCTGCAACTTTCAAAGGACCCCACGTAGGAAAACAAAACCTAAAGGATTTCACAACTTTAATTTTTAAAGTATTTACTAACCAGTAATGGTGGCACAATCTAGCCGTATTTTAACCCCACGTGGTTCCTAGGTAGCCCATGGTTTCCTCCTTCTCGGGCGTTTCGACAATTGAAACTAAGGTAATAGAATGGTCTGTATGTATGGGACCACGCACTTTTATCACCACTAACCCCTCTCTAACAACTTTCTCATCCCACATTTCAGATCCCCCTCCCATCCTGTTTTTTATTCAGGACGGATGTCCGGCCTTAATTAATTTTAAAATATTTAAAATATTTAATTATAAGTATAATACTAGTTATGTTGGTTGAAGTACTATTATAGAGTCCTAGATTAATATGAACGGTCTAAATAAAACGGTCTAATTATCCTAAACTACTAGAATCCTAACAGAATATTAATATTATCTTCTAAATGTTCTTAAAGTTCTAACAAACCCCGGGTAATTTCAAATAAACTAACACGTCATACCATTATACGGAATACGTGAAAACCAAGACAACTACCTTTAATCATTGTTTGAATTTTTATTGTATGAGGCTACCTAATGGTTACTAAACGACTCACTTAGGTAAGTTTCGCGGGTGTTTTCAATATTATAAAAGTTCTACGTAATTTAAACATACGCGGTAATACTCAATATTATAGAATTCCCAATAACAGTAGCATATCTATTTAACTAAGGCAATAAAATGAATAAGAAAAGAAATACGCGGATCACAAAACAACTCCTATCTAGAGGGCCTCCGATTTATCTAACGTTTAATTTTCTGAATAAAATTTCATTCGGGTAAAAGTTATGAAACGACCTTTGAAGGGCATATGAAGTGATGGCATTTCTATGTTGCTTAAACTTCCAATCAGCGCTAGTCTTAAAACGTCCTCCAATCAACATGCCTTCGAAACAAATAACCAATCACAGTACGTTTTAAAGCATCATACTTGCGCCACTGGTTCAAAACTTACGCAACTTCATGCTGTCTAGATTCCGAATCCATGAATCGGGAGTTAGATTACTACCTACACTTAACAATTAATTTTGTGTTGAAATTTATGATTCGTAAGTTAATATATTAATATTTTACATTTGAGTCGTTTGTCAAGTACAAGTATTTTGTTAGCTTTAAACCTTTCATAAAATTAATCTTAACTTTTTCTCTGCTAATGTATTAAATTACTGAACTTGTATATCTAAACGCGCCATTCTAATTTAAGATGCATTTTGCTGTAGGTATAACGTTTATTGAGAATTGTTTACTAATGTAAATCTTCGCCCTAAAATTTGGGTAAAAACATAACATTACAAAAATGTTAAGGCATAAATATTGGTATCGTCACAGTACACAGTCAATAAAAGGGTTAGGATAGGTATCAGGTACAAATTCAATAAAAATCTATCAAAATATACTTTTGAAAAATTGTACGGATATGTGTCTGTAAATAAAATATGTATGTTTTGATATGAGTAAGAAAAGATAAAAAATAATAATTTTGTCTTAACATGAGCAAAATCTCATTTTGGTAGCTTTTACATACAACCTTTAAGTAAAATGGCTGTGAAATACGGATGGAGGAAAACACATGGCGAATCTATTCGAGTTCTATGTTTGAATACAAAACCAAAAAAAACATTTAAATTTTACGAAAAAACTAATATCCCGAAAAGAACGGTCGGCCCGTGGCTCAGTGGGTAATGATCTGACTGTTATATGTATATGCGCCTATGTATATAATACTTCTTAAGAATTACAGACCCATCACGCTTCTGAGCCATGTTTATAAGTTTATAAGCTGTTTTCAAGAGTATTTACGAACCGTCTCACTAGCAAGTTCGACGACTTCCAGCCTCCGAACAAGCCGGTTTCCGAAGAGGCTATAGTACCGTAGACCACATACATACGCTGCGGCAGTTTATACAGAAGTCGGAAGAGTATAATCGGCCCCTTTGCTTAGCGTTTGTCGACTGGGCATGGGCAGTGCCTCAGGCTCTACAGAGATGCCGTATTGATCATCTGTATATCGAGGTGCTTAAATACTTGTACGATAACGCGACCATGTCAGTCCGTCTCCAGGATCAGAACTCGAACCCGATCCAACTGCAGAGAGGTGTGAGACAGGGATATGTCATATCTCCGAAACTGTTCACAAATGCGTTGAAAGATCTTTAAGCTTCTGGACTGGGACGGTTTTGGCATTAATGTTAATAGCGAGTACATTGCTCACCTTCGGTTTGCCGACGATATTGTGGTCATGGCAGAATCGATGGAGGACCTTAGCGCAATGCTCGAAAGCCTCAGTAGATCTTTCCAACGCATGGGCCTCAATGTTGAATGGCCATGTAGCACCCACTCCAATAACTGTTGGGAACTCTAAACTCGAAGTTGTTCACGAATACGTATACCTGGGACAAAATGTTCCAATTTCGAGAAAGAGGTTAATCGCCGAATCCAACTCGGTTGGGCAGCGTTCGGGAAACTGCGTACTATTTTCTCGTCCTTAATACCCCAGTGCTTGAAGACAAAAGTCTTCAACCAGTGTGTGTTGCCAGTGATGACTTACGGCACTGAGACGTGGCTGCTAACTATGGGCCTGATACGTAAGCTCAAGGTCGCTCAGCGGGCGATGGAAAGAGCTATGCTCGGAGTTTCCCTACGTGATCGAATCAGAAATGAGGAAATCCGTAGGAGATCTAAGGTTGCCGACATAGCTCACCGAATCGCAAAGCTGGAGTGGCAATGGGCAGGGCACATAGCTCGAGGAACCGATGGCCGATGGAAGAAGAAGGTTCTCGAGTGGCGACCACGAACCGGAAAGCGCAGCGTGGGACGGCCCCCCGCTAGATGGACAGATGACCTCGTAAAGGCAGCAGAGTCGCACGCTGTGGAGAAAGATAGGTGAGGCCTATGTCCAGCAGGACGTCAATGGGCTGATATGATGATATGCCAAGTAGGTAATATTGAAATCATTTTAAGTTTCAATTGCCTTTGGGAGACATGGACTAAATAATAGGTTTTTTCGTACATTTACCCTAGATCTCGGAGCCCATAGTGGACTCAGTCCTTACCACATTTGTGCCTAGCGCACAGTGGCTCGCTCAGAGCTAACTAGACTCTAAAAAGAAAGTGAGTCATTTTGTGTTATAACCATAGGACATAAGTAGAGACTTAAGCCCAGTTTTTCCGGGGAAATATATTTACACTTTAATTTATTATAAATCTTTTCATATTTTATGAAATATTAACTTACATTCATGTGATTAGCCAAATATTTCAAAAAGAAAACTCCACGTTAGGATTAACTGACACAAAAATTAAATGGCTGATTACAACAGTCAGTCAGATTCACTTTGGAAAGTAATCTTAATGGGAACTTTGCTGAAGAGCATGATAATTTTTTAAAAAGCATCAGATATTCAATAAAAACAAATAAAAAAGCCGACTGCAAAAACATTGAGAATTGAAATTTTGGAAAATGCAGAGACTAGTAGAAAGATATTCTTCTGAAAATCTGTGTCTTGCATGCAGTCGCTTGCGTCACATCAAGACTTATTCTCGTTTACCTTTTCCATTGTGCCAGGATGCGAAGGCACACGATACGATATGACGTTGTGTAACTTTTTTTTTTTTTATACCACTAAGGTGGCAAACAAGCCTACGGTCCGCCTGATGGTAAGCGGTCACCGTAGCCTATGGACGCTTGCAACACCAGGGGCATCACTCGCGCGTTGCCAACCCTTCAGAAATCTAATAACTTCTTTTTTAAAGAACCCCATACTGTAGTCCTTAGAAAAAACCTTGGCAGGGAGCTCATTCCACAACCCAAGGGTTCGCGGGAGGAAGTTTCTCTGAAACCGCACTGTACGCGACCATTTTGGTTCCAAAGTGTGAGAATGAATTTCCTGTCGATAGCGAGCGGTGCGATGGTAGAAAGTAGCCGTGGGCATCATTTCGAACAATTCCTCAGAACACAATCTATTGTACAAGCGGTAGAACACACACAGGGAGGCAAAGTCTCTCCTCAGACTTAAGGGCTCGATACCGCAAGTGAGTTTGGGATCGTCGACAATTCTCACAGCCCGTCGTTGAACCGAGTTATAAGGGCCAAGCTGGTATCCGGGTGCACCCGCCCAGAGATGGCAGCAGTACTCCATATGGGGCCGGACTTGCGACTTGTAAAGTAGCAACCTTTGCCCCGACGTGAAGTACTGCTTCGCTCTGTTGAGTACACCAAGTTTTTTGGACGCCAGCTTTACCTTATCTAGCAAATGATCTCGGAACTGAACATCGCTGGAGATGTCAACACCAAGGATCCCAATGCTCTTGGAGATGGAGAGGGGAGTGTTCTGGAATTGTGGGACTACAATGAATGGGGTTTTCTTAGCGGTGAACGCGCAGACTTGTGTCTTTGAAGGGTTGAATCGGACCAAGTTTTCCCGCCCCCAGTCAGAGACCTTGGACAGACCGATCTCGATTTGAGACACCTGTCTTCACGCTTTTCCTCCACAACGGAACGTGGGATGCTTGCACGGCCCGTGTAATAAGCGTCTCCAGTACTGTCATCTGCATAGCAATGTATGTTGTTGATGTCCAACATATCATTGATGTGCAGTAGAAACAGCGTAGGAGACAGCACAGAGCCTTGCGGGACACCAGCATTAATGTCCATGCTATCAGAGCAACTACCGTCAACTACGGCTCGTATGCTTCTGCCGGACAAAAAGCTAGCCACCCATTTGCACAAACCCTCGGGCACTCCGTAAGATGGCAACTTCGATAGAAGACCCCGGTGCCAGACCCGATCGAACGCCTTCGCTATGACTAGGCTACATGCCAATGCCTCCCCCTGACTCTCAATGGCTAGTGCCCATCGGTGTGTGAGATACACTAGAAGGTCACCAATTGAGCGACCGTGGTGAAAGCCATATTGACGGTCACTGATCAGGTCGTGTTTTTCTAGGTATCTCAAAAGCTGTGTGTTGATCACACGCTCCATCACCTTGGGGAGGAGAGAGGTTATAGCGATAGGCCTGTAATTCGATGGATCTGATCTATCGCCTTTTCTGGGCACCGGGTGCACATTCGCAGTCTTCCCTGAAGACGGAAATTGCCTGGTGTGGTAGGAAAGCATGAAGAGGCGCGAGAGTACAGGACATAACTCAGGAGCACACTGCTTAAGCACCACTGCTGGTATGCCGTCTGGCCCACTCGACTTATGAACGTCTAGGGAAAGCAACGCCCGCCGGACCTCGCGCTGTGTTATAGAGATTTCCGGCATGGTCTTACCGCACCACGGTAAAGTAGGTGGTACAGCGCCTTCGTCGTTCACATTCGAGTAAGAGGCAAAGAGACTACCCAATAGATCGGCTTTCTCTTTTGCACTGTGGGCCAAGTCACCATCGGTCTTACGCAGTGGTGGTAATGACGACTGGCAGAAGTTCCCCTCGGCAGCTTTAGCAAGCGATTAGAAAGCACGACTCCCAGAAGGATAACTCGCAAGTCGCCCACCTATTTTGCCGATGAATTGGAATTTTGCTCTGGCAGTTGCTTTCTTACTGAACCTCGAGGCAGCATTTAATTTGCGTTTTAACTCAGAAATATTCGGATCCTTATTATTACGAGCCGTGGTCCAAGCCTCATACGCAGTTTGCTTAAGAATTTTAGCTTCTCTGCAAGACCTATTAAACCACGGTCGTTTTTTGACGCCGGCAGCTACTCGCAGGTTAGGAATGAAACATTCCATACTAGCGAGGATTGTCTCAGTGACTGCGGCTGCGCAGACGTCAGGATCTTCTGAGCTATAGCAGATCTGCCTCCACGGGTACGATGCATAAAATTCTCGCAATCCATCCCAGTCTGCCGACTTATAATGCCACACACGACGCCAATTAGTTGGCCCAGAAGGATTAGGTTGTGTGCATGACATTTGAGTCCGGACGAGACAGTGGTCCGAGGAGCCAAGAGGCGCATCCACTGAGACGGAGTATCCATCCGGACGTGTAGTCAGCAGAAGGTCCAGTAAGGAGCTCGTATGGTCCTCTATATCTGGTATTCTCGTTGGAGAAAGTACCAGCTGAGAGAATCCATAGGTCAGAGCAAATTCATGAGCAGATATCCCTGCATAGTTATTGGTTCGAGAACTGAGCCACTCACGATGGTGGGCGTTAAAGTATCCCAAAATAACTAATTCTGCTGTAGGATATTGCTCTAGAACTTTGTCAGTCGTCAAACTCAGGTGCGTGAAGAGTCGAGTAACGTCCGTGTCACCGCTATGAGACCTGTATAGGCACGCATAGATACGAGTGTGGCCGCCATGATCTACGCGCACCCACAATATCGACAGGTCCCTGTCTTCAAGGCTATGAAGTCGGCGACAGCAGATATCCTCCCGGACGAACATACATACACCGGCACGACTCAAAAAATTGTGCTCGAGTTTGTAGCCGGGATAACGAAGGTATGATGTGTCGGCCGGGCAGGATATCTGTGTCTCCGTTAGAAAAAGAATGGTTGGCTGCGCAGTCTCGAGATGGTGATGGACTGCGTTAAGATTTGCGTGAATACCCCTTATGTTGCAAAAATCCACATTATATGTGGGTGGAGTAGCCGCTGTCAAAACTCTTTTCTTTTTTCTGTTCCTGGCCATTTTGTTTGAAGTTACTTAGACTAAGGATGAGGATTCACTGCACAGACAGCTTAGAAGACAAAAAGTTGCGGTACTAAGATTGCCGAAGCTCAACACAGATGATACGGTTGCTGGCACGGCGGGCGGAAGGGCCCCTGATCCCCCTCTGTTGTAGTAGCCGGGTCCACTCCGGTCTCCTTCTCCGGCACGACTACTACTTCAGAGACTTTACACAGGTTGGCGGATCAGCCTCCCAGGGCGGAGATTAAGTGATCCCTGGGTTCGGGAACCCGTTCAACCTGCGGGCGGCCAGCGGTCAGCCGTTTCATCAGGTCTCCCTGACCGCCGAACCAGCACGCCGCGTCTACGCCAAGCAATGACAGCAACAAGCACCGTCGGTCCTCCGCTGTCCGCGCAGCGAATCCTCAAAGAGAGCTCTGGCAACCTTACTCACCGCCAGGAACACAACACTACTCAATGTTAGTGTTATTGTGGCCGCGGTTTTCTGTAAGGTGGAGGTACTTCCCCAGTTCGGGCCGCTCATTCGAGCAAGTACTCGCTATGCCCCGCTTTATTTGTTCGGGCAGCTTATTCGAGCGAGTACTTGCAGTGCCCTACCTCTCTCTCTAGCGCTCTCTTGGTCAAAATAATGAACAAGAAGTTAAAGAAAGCATCAGTGGGTAGGAATTTTGGAAAACAAGATATTACTATAGGCGTGGTCACGGAGACACTCGTAGAAAGAAGAAAATTTAAGTCTAGCTGTGTATGTAGATCTTATTTTCAACTTAGAATATGAAAGAGCCTCACCCTTCTTTAAAAATACAACAGAGTTCTTTAAATAGATTAGATATTATTAAAAGCAGAAATGTCTATCATAAAGAACTGCATATAAGAGGAATATCAGTTACCGTGGGAATACAATATTCTTAAAAGTTTTGTGAAAAAATGTTTTGTCTGAAGAATTTGTAACAAATATCAATTTTTCTTCGTGTCCTGTACTCACGCGCCTCTTTGCGCTTGCCTTCCACACTAGGCAATTTCCGCCTTCATGGAAGACCGGTGTCCAAAAAGGGCGATAGATCAGATCTATATAATAACAGGTCTATCGCTATTTCCCTCTCTCCTGTCCAAGGTGATTGAGCGTGTGATCTACAAACAGCTTCTAAAATGCCTAGATAAACACGATTTGGTCAGCGACTGTCAATATTGCTTTAGCCACGGTCGCTCGACTGGTAACCTTCTAGTGTATCACACACCCAGATGGGCACTAGCCAGTGAGAGTCAGGAAGATATTGGCATGTAGACGTAGAGAAGGCGTTTGATCGGGTTAATGTATGTTGTCGATTAACAACACACATCTATGCAGATGAGAGTACTTGAGAAAACAAAGATTTGTCATCATGTATACACTCAAGAGAAAATAAGCTTTTATGCATGATTAATCAACCTATATACAATATAAAGGTCGCCGACTTATGCGAGGCCCAATTAATAAACAATGGCTACTTAACAGCCTGTCGAACAAGTTTATCAGATTGCACTGACCGATGGGTTCGGTTACATAATCGTAGCGCGTGGCTATTCTCATGCTGCGAGGAATGCACGTTGCGCATTTTCTGCCCAGCTACAATGACAACACAACATCTGATTGGAACAGGCATAATATCACTCGACCTAAGATGCATGCTAAAAGGAGATAGTTTTAGCATCCACGCACGCAATGATTACCAAAGTAGACTGGATTTAACTGAGAAGGAAATATGCATGAAGGAGTCTAGTATAAACCATGTACTTACCGACTTCAATTACTCCTTCGCACCTGAAAACCACTATGAAATCCTTTAAGATTTCAAAACCAAAATTGAGACGGTAAAGGAACAGCAACAAACTGTCAATGTTCAATCGCTTACACATGAGACACACAACTATGTGCTGTATGCCATATCAGGGGTCATCATAATCGTGCTAATTGGTTGGAACACACTACTATTGAGAAGAAAATACCGAAGCTGCAGCCTGAATCTTTAACCGAAGCTTGGTTCCATCGTTACAACCGAAGTCCCAGGACCTACGTCGACGTCGATAGCATCATGAGTGAAGTGATCGTACCTGCTGCCCGTGAACTAGATAATGCGTCACCGCCCTAAGTTTTCCTTTTCTTTTAAATTTGGCAGCATGTAGGAGCACGCTTCAACTTAGCTGACGATGCGCTTCCCTACTTTATATAAACCTAATTTTGTTATACATTGAACACACATCTAAATTAAACATTCAACGTGGTGACGGACGCTTTTATTCAACATTTCCGTCCCCGTAAAACAAAACCTACTTTTCTAACATTTAACATTAAAACTACAACCTAACTAACATTTCGTAAAGGTCCAAACTTTACAACTTATATTTTTATTTTCACAGATAAGACTTGCAGAGACAGATGGTGACGTATGTTAGAATATTATGCTTTGTGTGATTAATTTGAATAAAAATAAATGTATTAAAAGTTGATCAATTGATGAAATACATGAAAAATTATTGTTTATTTTCATTTATTAATTGAGTCATGTGTAAAATTATATTGTATGTAGTTTTACACAATTTCAAGGATCAAAACAGTTCTAATTGCGTGTGATTCTGGTGAGCTACCTGACCACCCCACCCGATCGTGTTGTTTTTCACTACAAATATAAAGGGTTGGCTCGAGAGAGCCGGCTCAGTTGTGAATCCGAATTGAAGCCTACTGAGTGTATAAACTGTGTTGCGTAATAAAAATCAATAAAAGAATATAGTGTATAAATTGTACAAAGTGACGTTGCCAAAAATGAATGAGAATCCAGTATTTGAAACGCTTCTGTTAAGTTCAATTGATTATGTTGCTTCTTTGTAGAAGATGATATTTCATTGTGTATTTTTAATTATGTATATTTTGTCTTAGTATAAATGTTAAATTAATATTACATACGTAATACCTAGCTGAGAGTTTTAGCTCTTTGTGGCATTTGGCTGGACCAGTCATTAAGGTCCTTAACTACTTATAATGTTGTTCTTGCAGTTTGTGAATAGCTTACGAATTTTAAAAATGCTTAAAGTCTTATTTGTGTTTTCACTTGAAACATAGATTTAATGAGTTGATACTTTATATCTCGTAAAAGTTGTGACATTTTTGTTATTCTAATAAAACATTCAAAAGAGCGTATGCTAGAGAGTTTCTTTCGCCGTTTCTTCTCGCTAGAACGCCACTTTGATTCCGAAACGGTAGTAGCTTATAGACATTTCATAGTCATTTTTTAAAACTTACTTTAGACGTTTATTTATATATCCTATCATCAAAATACCTACTTACATTTTCGTATTTATTATACCCTGTTAGCTAAAATCAGAAGTGGGATAAAGAAAACATAGACCCTCATTTTTTAGTTGTGAATAAAATAACTTATACGTGTAAACTAGGATCGATCGTTTTCGTATTGCACATTATCACCAACGATGCCTTGTTCTCGTAGTAGATCACGTTATAGTTCTAAAAGTGACTCGCGTGATAAATTGCGGCGATGTCGCCGTCGTCGCTCGCAGAATTGTTCTACAGATAATAGCCGTTCGCGATCCAGTCGTTCAATTAGAACGCCCGATACTTGAAACTTACTGCAAAATACCCTCGGTTAAATTTTAACGAGACTTGAAGTAATAGAGAATAAAAATCAAACTGGAAATATACCTAGTGTTCCTAATGGGAACTTGTTACGAACGATTCAAATATTACGTCTACCTACAATACTATAAATGAGTCGTGTTAAAATTATTGTTATGTAGAACCCGTTACTTCAATTGTATTTTGATGCCCGACGTCGCGTGATACAACCATTAACTCAACTATTTCACCGCGTAGGTAAATTATGCGCGTCAAATAGGGCTTGTGCCTTTCTTGCGTCTGTGTTCTTTTTATTTATGTCAGATCGTGAGCGTAGCGGTTCAAGTGGGTTAATAAAAAAAACCCTTTCTCCGCCGATTTATTAATCATTAATTATTTTTTTTAAGCTATAGATTGTGTTATTTTGGAGTGTTGACTTAAGGCGAAACAATGCTGACTTGTAAAACAACGGAGTGATGTCGTAGCCCTGCCACTCTGACCAGAAAACTATTATTATTGGTGATGACTCGGCAATTTGACATATATCGAACAACAGGCTTCGAGTTTAGAAATTGACGGCGCATTCTGTAGTAGTAGTAGTTAAAAGCCGATAACACATTTCGTGATGATGATTAAAATTTTGCGAGGTAACGACCTAGTCAAGAATATATATTCAAATTTAAATTCAATTTAATTTATTCAGTTTAGGCTACAATAATTGAGTCGTAAGTCTACAGGGCGGGAGACCTTGTACTGAGAAGAACCGGCAAGAAACTCAGCAAGGGCATATATATATATATATATATATATATATATATATACGAGACAACTATGTGTAACCAATACATATGCTTATCTTAGATTTTAATGATGTCAGAAAGGCCAAACGGTCCTTAGAAGGTTCAGTGTTCTGTATCAAATCAAATCATTTGTTTCGTAATGATGGATAAAAACAATATTACAAGTACATTTTTATAGTAGGTTCAAAGATAATTTACTCTTTATGTAAAATAACATTATGTAGAATAATTTTAAATCAGTCTTATTTCAATCGTAAATACAAGTAGTTATGTCATGTTGGATCACAAAACTTAAATTAGTTTTATCAGAATTTTCATTTCACTATCTATTGCAATATTCGTTGACTGAGTTAAAATATTTGTCCAGTAGCCTTTGTTTTAAACCGATGCAGCGGTAGTTCTTCTTAATTCCGTTGGTTAATTGATAAAGGCAGTAATCGCCATGTATCATGACAGGTACGATGTGTCCAGTATCCCTAGATCTACGTTAGGTAAAAGGAATTATTGTAACGTTTGGGCATTAGACCAAATTCAGCCATGGATCACAGCGAACACAACCTTTGATAGCACAGATAGTGACAATGAAGCATGATTGGGTTTAGTGAAATAAAACTATATATATTTATTTACTGTCGTAAATGATGATAATCGTTGATTGTTACATAAAATTGATCGATTAGGGTTTTGTTATAACTGGTTATACATATTATAATAAACTTTATAATAATAATATAGTGTCTGACGATGTTTCAGACCACCTATTGTCTGATGTTGTTCCAGGCATTGCAAAAATTTTTTTTTTTAAATCACGTTGTTCCAGGCATTGCAATACATTTTTTTGAGTCTGATGATTATTCCAGGCCAATTATTGTCTGACGTTGTTCCGGGCATTGCAATACATATTTTTTTGAGTCTGATGATTGTTACAGGCCAATTATTGTCTGACGTTGTTCCAGGCATTGTAACACAATTTTTGAGTCTGATGATTGTTCCAGGCCAATTTATTGTCTGACGTTGTTCCAGGCATTGTAACACAATTTTTGAGTCTGATGATTGTTCCAGGCCAAGTATTGTCTGACGTTGCTCCAGGCATTGTAACACAATTTTTGAGTCTGATGATTGTTCCAGGCCAATTTATTGTCTGACGTTGTTCCAGGCATTGTAACACAATTTTTGAGTCTGATGATTGTTCCAGGCTAAGTATTGTCTGACGTTGCTCCAGGCATTGTAACACAATTTTTGATTCTGATGATTGTTCCAGGCCAATTATTGTCTGATGTTGTTCCAGGCATTGCAAAAATTTTTTTTTTTAAATCTGACGTTGTTCCAGGCATTGCAATACATTTTTTTGAGTCTGATGATTATTCCAGGCCAATTATTGTCTGACGTTGTTCCGGGCATTGCAATACTTATTTTTTTGAGTCTGATGATTGTTACAGGCCAATTATTGTCTGACGTTGTCCCAGGCATTGTAACACAATTTTTGAGTCTGATGATTGTTCCAGGCCAATTTATTGTCTGACGTTGTTCCAGGCATTGTAACACAATTTTTGAGTCTGATGATTGTTCCAGGCCAATTATTGTCTGACGTTGTTCCAGGCATTGTAACACAATTTTTGAGTCTGATGATTGTTCCAGGCCAATTTATTGTCTGACGTTGTTCCAGGCATTGTAACACAATTTTTGAGTCTGATGATTGTTCCAGGCCAATTTATTGTCTGACGTTGCTCCAGGCATTGTAACACAATTTTTGAGTCTGATGATTGTTCCAGGCCAATTATTGTCTGATGTTGTTCCAGGCATTGCAAAAATTTTTTTTTTTAAATCTGACGTTGTTCCAGGCATTGCAATACATTTTTTTGAGTCTGATGATTATTCCAGGCCAATTATTGTCTGACGTTGTTCCGGGCATTGCAATACATATTTTTTTGAGTCTGATGATTGTTACAGGCCAATTATTGTCTGACGTTGTTCCAGGCATTGTAACACAATTTTTGAGTCTGATGATTGTTCCAGGCCAATTTATTGTCTGACGTTGTTCCAGGCATTGTAACACAATTTTTGAGTCTGATGATTGTTCCAGGCCAAGTATTGTCTGACGTTGCTCCAGGCATTGTAACACAATTTTTGAGTCTGATGATTGTTCCAGGCCAATTTATTGTCTGACGTTGTTCCAGGCATTGTAACACAATTTTTGAGTCTGATGATTGTTCCAGGCTAAGTATTGTCTGACGTTGCTCCAGGCATTGTAACACAATTTTTGAGTCTGATGATTGTTCCAGGCCAATTATTGTCTGATGTTGTTCCAGGCATTGCAAAAATTTTTTTTTTTAAATCTGACATTGTTCCAGGCATTGCAATACATTTTTTAGAGTCTGATGATTATTCCAGGCCAATTATTGTCTGACGTTGTTCCGGGCATTGCAATACATATTTTTTTGAGTCTGATGATTGTTACAGGCCAATTATTGTCTGACGTTGTTCCAGGCATTGTAACACAATTTTTGAGTCTGATGATTGTTCCAGGCATTGTAACACAATTTTTGAGTCTGATGATTGTTCCAGGCCAAGTATTGTCTGACGTTGCTCCAGGCATTGTAACACAATTTTTGAGTCTGATGATTGTTCCAGGCCAATTTATTGTCTGACGTTGTTCCAGGCATTGTAACACAATTTTTGAGTCTGATGATTGTTCCAGGCCAAGTATTGTCTGACGTTGCTCCAGGCATTGTAACACAATTTTTGAGTCTGATGATTGTTCCAGGCCAATTATTGTCTGACGTTGTTCCGGGCATTGCAATACATATTTTTTTTGAGTCTGATGATTGTTACAGGCCAATTATTGTCTGACGTTGTTCCAGGCATTGTAACACAATTTTTGAGTCTGATGATTGTTCCAGGCCAATTTATTGTCCGACGTTGTTCCAGGCATTGTAACACAATTTTTGAGTCTGATGATTGTTCCAGGCCAATTTATTGTCTGACGTTGTTCCAGGCATTGTAACACAATTTTTGAGTCTGATGATTGTTCCAGGCCAAGTATTGTCTGACGTTTCTCCAGGCATTGTAACACAATTTTTGAGTCTGATGATTGTTCCAGGCCAAGTATTGTCTGACGTTGCTCCAGGCATTGTAACACAATTTTTGAGTCTGATGATTGTTCCAGGCCAATTATTGTCTGACGTTGTTCCAGGCATTGTAACACAATTTTTGAGTCTGATGATTGTTCCAGGCCAAGTATTGTCTGACGTTGCTCCAGGCATTGTAACACAATTTTTGAGTCTGATGATTGTTCCAGGCCAATTATTGTCTTACGTTGTTCCAGGCATTGTAACACAATTTTTGAGTCTGACGATGTTCGAGACCAGCTATTGTCAAATATTGTCTGACGTTGCTCCAGGCATTGCAATACATTAGAGTCTGATGTTGTTCCAGGTCAATTATAATCTGAAGTTGTTCCAGGCATTGCAATACATTTTTTTGAGTCTGATGAATGTTACAGGCCAATTATTGTCTGACGTTGTACCAGGCATTGCAATACATATTTTTTTGAGTCTGAAAATTGTTTCATACACCATATACGTTCGTAATCAAGTAAGTATGATTTTGTTCCAGACATAATTACCCAACATCCTTAAATAGTTGAAACGGCGATCGCTGCAGTAGGTATTTCCAGTGAAATCTGGTTCAAATGTAAGTTAAAACATTGATTTCAATAGTAGTTTATTAGTATAAGTTAATTCATAAATTTTTATGAAGTTTATAAATCAGTAGGTATTATAATAATATAGTATCTGACGATGTTCCAGATCACCTATTGTCTGACGTTGTTCCAGGCATTGCAATACATTTTTTTTGAGTCTGATGTTGTTCCAGGCCAATTATTGTCTGACGTTGTTCCATACCATCTATTGTCTGACGTTGCTCCAGACCTACTGTTTGTTTGACCATAAAAATTGTATCCATTGTGTGGCCATCTGCTGGGTACTGCCTGGGCTTCACTGACAACGGGTGATGGGGCTAGAGACCTTGAGGCAGTTGACCACTTGTTGACGCAGTTGATAAAAGAATAAATAAAGAATATATTGTGTGAGTACTTCGTGGACGAAGTACAGTCTGTATGGCCGTGTTAGAATATTGTGCTTTGTGTGATTAATTTGAATAAAAATAAATGTATTACAAGTTGATCAATTGATGAAATACATGAATAATGATTGCTTTTTCATTTATTAATTGATAGATGTGTAACAGTTCTGTTATAACGTAAATATAAATGGCGTGAATCTGGTGTGCTACCTGACCGCCCCACCCGATCGTGTTGTTTGTCACTACAAATATAAAGGGTCGGCTCGAGAGAGCCGACTCAGTTGTTTTTTTCGAATTGAAGCCTACTAGTTGTATAAACTGTGTTGCGTAATAAAATCAATGAAAGTTTATACTTGTGTGTACAAATTGTATAAAGTGGCGCTGCCGAAAATTAACTAGATGATATTTCATAGTGTATTTTTAATTATGTATATTTTGTTTTAGTATAAATGTTAAATTAATATTACATACGTAATACCTAGCTGAGAGTTTTAGCTCTTTGTGGCATTTGGCTGGACCAGTCATTAAGGTCCTTAACTACTTATAATGTTGTTCTTGCAGTTTGTGAATAGCTTACGAATTTTAAAAATTGCTTATCTGTGTTTTCACTTGAAACATAGATTTAATGATTAGATACTTTATATCTCGTAAAAGTTGTGATATTTTTGTTATTCTAATAAAACATTCAAAAAAGCGAACGCTAGAGAGTTTCTTTCACCGTTTTTTCTCGCTAGAACGCCACTTTGATTCCGAAACTACTACAGTTTATAGACATTTCATATTCTTTTTTTAAAACTTACTTCAGACTTTTATTTATATATCCTATCATCAAAATACCTACTTACATTTTCATATTTATTATACACTCTAAGCTAAAACGTATAAGAGACAACTATAGACGCGCTAAAAGAAAGAAAGAAAGAAGAAACCAAAATATGGAGATTTATTGTCATTTCTTAACCCCTATATATGCAATGAGGATGAAACTTTTACCAATATTCCACCAATTTATGTTTCCCAAGACGCAAGTAAAGAGGATAGTCATAGCCGTGACGAGGTGTACTGTCTTCAGAAGAACCAGAACTATTTCTTACATAGCTTCGTAAAGTATCAGCACTTCAACTAGGGCTGTTCTGGTACGAAGTTATGTACGAAATGGTTCTGGTTCTTCTGAAGACACTATACCTCGTCCCTAAAAAAGAAATTCCAGAAGGTTGGATACTCCACCACCAACACACTTGTTATTGCAAGATTATTTAGAGAAACAATACAATGAAAAGAAAGAAGAAAACGGAAAAAATAGTTGATATTTTTAAGAACTTGGGGGAAACTGTTTTTAATTATCTTGAAGATGTCCAGATTCGTGTAAAACGTGATGTTTTAAAAATAATAAGCGTTGCAGAGGAGTTGGTTTTCAAGGACAAGTCTAAACAAAAATATGTATTAGAATTATCTCAAGAGAGCCCATCGCCCATCATCGTTATTGATTGAAACGATGATGTGCAGCCTCCAAAACAAATAATAACACCAACTTCAACAAACGTTGTAAATCCAAATGATACTGGCACAGAGGGAGATATTGATACTGGCACAGAGGGAGATATTGATACTGGCACAGAGGGAGATATTGCTCTGGATCCTGATGATAACGCATTGAATGCTTTTTTAAATACTATTCAACAAAAAAAGTTCTCAATACAGGAAAAAGATGACATGACTGAATGATGAAATATATACACAGAGGAAGGGCAATAAACCAGTAATATTTGATAGTATTTTCTTTAGTTAGATAGATATTTTTCCTAGTCTTGAAGTTAGAAAGTAGATTTGTTGATTCTTGAAAGTGTGATTTTGTAAATAAAAAATATAATGGCTGATTATTTGAAATTTGTATTTTATTATGTGTTCTTCTAATGGAAACATACCAAAACTAGCGCCGCCGCTAACTATTGATTTACTTGTCTATGTAGAATTAAAAAAAGACAAATGCTAACCATTATGAGACTAGCTTAATAAATAAGTTTACTTATTTAATGAATCCTTGTACATATTCTTGACAAGTATCATGATTCAAATATTCTAACCTGATAAATATTAAGTGACTAGTTGTATTTTAAGATGTTTTCACCTTAAAACAAAATCACAAGATCCTGATATACCACCTCAATGACAAATTTCTAAAATTGTCATCGAGGTGTCTACAACATATTATCAGGTGAAATTGAGAACACAAACTCAGGATTAAGTAGTAGTATGAAAGTTTAGTTAACAATTACTATGATATAATGAAACTCAAACACACCACAAGTCGCTCTTCTGGTCCAGTAGGCTCACGAATAGTTGTAGTTTTTTTTGTAGATCTTCCCTTATTTTCTCATGTAATTGAAAATATCGATCAGGAAGGACTCCGAAAATACCCCCAAAACTTATTTTTGTCTGCTAAAAGATCGGGAAAAAGATGATGGTATTCGCCAAATACATTTCGCTTGGAACAAATTGGATGTATCCATATTTTACGATTCCGTTTTTGACCAACTTTTTGAAGGACTTTGTTCTTCTTCTAACAACAGGCAAAAAATAATCATTCTTCGTCAGAGCTTCCCATAACGTACAGATGCACGGATGTCTGGCAATACACTTTACAGTACACTTTACAGTACACTTTACAGTACACTTTACAGTACACTTTACAGTACACTTTACAGTACACTTTACAGTACACTTTACAGTACACTTTACAGTACACTTTACAGTACACTTTACAGTACACTTTACAGTACACTTTACAGTACACTTTACAGTACACTTTACAGTACACTTTACAGTACACTTTACAGTACACTTTACAGTACACTTTACAGTACACTTTACAGTACACTTTACAGTACACTTTACAGTACACTTTACAGTACACTTTACAGTACACTTTACTCAAAAACCGTCAATGCCAATGTCACTAATGTGTGTGTGAGCATTTTGCGATGCGCTGCGGACCGACATAATGTGCTTACCGCTTTATACCAAATGCTCAAAACAATATATTGACGCGACTCGCGCAGCACTGCTTTAGTGCGGTTCGACGTTTAGAATCAATAATGTATCTAATAAAAAGTATTTTATATTCTGGCTTTTACTAGCATAGATGTTTAGTTGACAAAATGTACATAATTATTTATATACATTCTGTAGAACTTATATTTCAAGACGCTCAAAAATATCTCAAATTAAATTTCGCCGTTATTCTTTGGGAAATGAAGGTACCTACAGACTTGGTAACACAGACAGAAAAACATTTGCTGTTTGTTTTTCGAATTTGTTTTAATAAAAGTATATTGAAAACTTAGCTTGTAACTCAAATGTAGCAAACAGATTAGATTAATAACTTCTAAAAAGTGTTTTTTTTTTCATCAAACCTTTTTTTCATTAGTTTCAAAACGTTTTTTTTTGCACAAATTATTTTTATTAGGTACAAAATTTAAAGTGTTGTGTGTTGATCAAAAAATATGTCGATAATATCTTTTTCTATATTACCTACTGTTATCATTCAATTATTCATTACGTCACAAAAACTTAAAGGGTACCCTTTGCAAGCCCTACACATGATCTATAGAGCTTTGTTTAATTGTTAAAATATGAGAATTTTATGATTTAGATCTGCCTGTGTGAGATCCAGCAGATTTTAAGATATACATCTGCCTTTGTAGGATCTATTAGATTTTATGATATACATCTGCCCCTGTGAGATCTAGCAGATTTTATGATGTACATTTGCCTGTGTCGGATCTATCACATTTTATGATATAAATCTGTCTCTGTGACATCTAGCAGATCTTGAGATATACATTTACCTGTTTCGGATCTACATCTACATCTGCCTTTGTACGATCTATTAGATTCTATGATATAGATCTGCCTCTGTGAGATCTAGCAGATTTTATGATATACATCTGCCTCCAATTTTATGATATGTTAAAATTATAAAATTTTATGATATATATCTGCCTCTGTGGGATCTAGCAGATTTCATGATATACATCTGCCTCTGAGGGATTTTTCAGATGATATATAATCTGGTCATATTGTACATAAATAGTTTATTTATGCAACCATTACGAAAAACGATACAATAGTGACATCGTCATATTGTTCATAAAGAGTTTGTTTATGCAACCATTACGGAAAAAAAATATAAAAGCGGCAACGTTATATTGTATATAAAGAGTTTATTTTATGCAACAATACGAAAACGGTACAACAGTGACAACGTCATATTGTACATAAAGAGCTTATTTATGCAACCATTACGAAAAAAGGTATAATTGTGACAACGTCGCATTGTACATAAAGAGTTTAATTATGCTACTGTGGGAAGTGTATATTCCCTACATATACACTTTCACGCTACCTTTTACATACAAGTAAATTCACACATACAAACATACACATCCACTATACAATAAATATTAATGTATGAAACTACTTGTATAAAACATATATATACTGAGTACTCACTTTAACTATATTCATAATATAACTATATTCATGGAGATCAACAACATACATTGCTATGCAGATGACAGTACTGGAGACGCTTATTACACGGGCCGTGCAAGCATCCCTCTTTCTGTTGTGGAGGAAAAACGTGAAGAACTTGCGTCTCAAATCGAGATCGGTCTGTTCAAGGTCTCTGACTGGGGACGGGAAAACTTGGTCCGATTCAACCCTTCAAAGACACAAGTCTGCGCGTTCACCGCTAAGAAATTCACTATAGTCCGACAATTCCAGAACACTCCCCTCTCCATCTCCAAGAGCATTGGGATCCTTGGTGTTCACATCTTCAGCGATGTTCAGTTCCGAGATCACTTGCTAGACAAGGTAAAGCTGGCGTCCAAAAAACTTGGTGTACTCAACAGAGCGAAGCAGACCTTCACGTCGGGGCAAAGGTTGCTGCTTTACAAGTCGCAAGTCCGGCCCCATATGGAGTACAGCTGCCATCTCGGTTCAACGACGGGCTGTGAGAATTGTCGACGATCCCAAACTCACTTGCGGTATCCAGCCCCTAAGTCTGAGGAGAGACTTTGCCTCCCTGTGTGTGTTCAACCGCTTGTACAATGAGTTGTGTTCTGAGGAATTGTTCGAAATGATGCCCACGGCTACTTTCTACCATCGCACCGCTCGCCATCGGCAGAGAATTCATTCTCACACTTTAGAACCGAAATGGTCGCGTACAGTGCGGTTTCAGAGAAACTTCCTCCCGCGAACGCTTAGGTTGTGGAATAAGCTCCCTGCCAAGGTTTTCTCTAAGGACTACAGAAAAGAAGTTATTAGATTTCTGAAGGGTCGGCAACGCGCGAGTGATGCCCTTGGTGTTGCAAGCGTCCATAGGCTACGGTGACCGCTTACCATCAGGCGGACCGTAGGCTTGTTTGCCACCTTAGTGGTATTAAAAAAAAAAAAAAAAAAAAAAGTTACACAACGTCATATCGTATCGTGTGCCTTCGCGTCCTGGCACAATGGAAAAGGTAAACGAGAATAAGTCTTGATGTGACGCAAGCGACTGCATGCGCGTGCGCACGGTCTGGTCCCCAGTACGCGGCCACGCCAGTGGAAACCTATCTCCCTCGCGGAGCGCTTGCTGATCAAACTGATGTTCCGACGCCTAAATTGCTAAGTACATAGACGTTAAGCTTATATTTACCAGTACTTATATCCTGCTTCTAAGTATCGCATTTCTTCTCTTCGCTTGCTTACTTCTGAGCTATATAAATAGTGGTTGTGCTATCGTGTTTGTCCGTCATACTGAATTGCAGTGAATAAAACTGAGAACCTGAACATTAAGTTTTATTTTGCATCTTAACTTCGGATAACCCCTACCAGCATATTTACACTGGTGACCCCGAATTGAACACTTGAACAATTGAATTGCAAGTCCAAGAAATTTAAGTGCACGATGTCGAATACATCCAGCGACAGCGACAAGGCGTCTCAAAATGTCGGATGAGGGCGCGATTCTACTGCTTCATCCCGCACGTCATCCGAGATTTTTCGTGTCGGACCTCGAGTACCACCATTCTGGCCTGAAGAACCAGAAATATGGTTCGCACAAATTGAGGGTCAACTTTCGATTTCTGGAATCACCTCTGACGTCACAAAATTTAAATATGTCATCAACGTGAGTTACCTGGAAGTTATATTTTTCTGTACTGCGACGTCAGTACACCGACATAAAACAATTTTATGACAATCTCTATTCGTTAAGTCACCCTGGTGCCAATACTTCTTGTCTGCTAAATAAGTAGCACAGCGCATTGTCTGGACCGGTGTAAGAAAAGACTGTAGAGACTGGGCCAGATAATGTCTGACTTGTCAACGCACCAAGGTAAGTCGTTATGTGTCAGCACCGTTGGGCACTTTCATCCTACCTCATACGCACTTCACACAAGGCCATATAGACTTAGTAGGACGCTTACCATTAACTCAAAGCTACAGGTACTGCTTGACGGCTGTCGATCGCTTCACGCGATGGCCAGAGGCAATACCGATAGCTGATATAACAGCCGAAACAGCCTTGCTTTCAAGCTGGATAGCAAGATTTGGTTGCCCATTACATATTGTAACAGACCGTAGTCGTCAGATTGAGTCGGCGCTGTTTCAATATTTATCTAAAATAGCTGGTTTCCAGCTCAAACGTACCACAGCATACCACCCGGTTTGTAATGGCGTAGTAGACCGCTTCCACCGGCAACTAAAAGCGTCCATAGTATGCCATGCAAACGTTAGTTGGACCGAAGCCCTGATTTTGGTGCCGTTAGGAATAAGGAGTGCCATTAAAGAAGATTTACAGGCGTCCCCCGCCGAATTAGTATACGGTGAGCCTCTACGTCTCCCAGGTGATTTTTTTGTTCCTAGCGCTAACGGCACTACTGACGTAACGCATTTTACAGCACGATAACGATCATTTGCTGAACTATTACAGCCAGAGCCGGCATCGTGCTATAGCAAACCTATTTGTTTTTGTCTCTTTATTTATTTTTTTAACATTTTTAGGAAAACAAAAAGCACAGAAATACAAATAAGAAATGATATAAATAACTTAAGGCTCTAAAAGTTTCACTGATGGCAACAATTTATCGAACTTTGTGCCGCCTGTAACCAACGACTCCCCGCTACCTTTACAAGGTCATTTATACATCTAGCGGGAGGCCGTCCCACGCTGCGCTTTCCGGTTCGTGGTCGCCACTCGAGAACCTTCTTCACCCATCGGCCATCGGTTCATCGAGCTATGTGCCCTGTCCATTGCCACTTCAGCTTTGCGATTTGGTCAGCTATGTCGGCGACTTTAGTTCCCCTGCGGATTTCCTCATTTCTGATTCGATCACGTAGGGAAACTCCGAGCATAGCTCTTTCCATCGCCCACTGAGCGACCTTGAGCTTACGTATCAGGCCCATAGTTAGCGGCCACGTCTCTGCCGAAAGTCATCATTGGCAACACACACTGGTTGAAGACTTTTGTCTTCAAGCACTGGGGTATTAAGGACGAGAAAATAGTACGCAGTTTCCCGAACGCTGCCCAACCGAGTTGGATTCGGCGATTAACCTCTTTCTCGAAATTGGACCTACCTAATCGAACAGTTTGTCCCAGGTATACGTACTCGTCAACAACTTCAAGTTTAGAGTTCCCAACAGTTATTGGAGTGGGTGCTACATGGCCATTCGACATGATTTTCGTCTTGTCCATGTTCATTTTGAGGCCCACTCGTTGGGAAGCTCTACTGAGGCTTTCGAGCATTGCGCTAAGGTCCTCCATCGATTCTGCCATGACCACAATATCGTCGGCAAACCGAAGGTGGGTAATGTACTCACCATTAACATTGATGCCAAAACCGTCCCAGTGCAGAAGCTTAAAGATATCTTCCAACGCATTTGTGAACAGTTTCGGAGATATGACATATCCCTGTCTCACACCTCTCTGCAGTTGGATCGGTTTCGAATTCTGATCCTGGAGACGGACTGACATGGTGACGTCTTCGTACAAGCATTTTAGCACCTCGATATACCGATGATCAATACGGCATCTCTGTAGAGCCTGTAGCACTGCCCATGTTTCCACCGAATCGAAGGCTTTCTCATAGTCGACAAATGCTAAGCAGAGGTGCCGATTATACTCTTCTGACTTCGGTTTAATCTGCCGCCGCGTATGTATGTGGTCTACGGTACTATAGCCTCTTCGGAAACCGGTTTGTTCAGGAGGCTGGAAGTCGTTGAGCTCGCGAGCAATTAGGTAGATACAGTAAAGTTAAATTAGGTTTACATTATTAACAGAAAAACTCATTGGCTAATAAAGTTCTTAATTTATTACTTAATTAATTAATTTACGCGATTATATAAAGACATAAATACCTCTGATTACGTCTTCCTACGTGATGACACATCACGTGGTTCACTTTAACCTGCATACAGTGGCCCTTATAAAGTTTAGTCCCGAGATGATAAAGTTTTTAAACTTCTCATTAAAAACAAAGAGGTTTCTGTGTCTGTGGACAGACTGAGACCGGCCTATATACTGGCTGATAATACACACACACACGGTCAAAGAATCGTTTCCAGAAAATACTATAAATGAACGTATATATTATATATATATTATATATATATTATATATATATTATATATATATATATATAACGTAACCCATTCTGGACGCCGCGTCCGCTTTCCGGATTATTACCGTCCGTACGTCGCTGGAGGGGAGTGATGTGGGCTACCTCCCTATATATACACTTTCACTTATACATTTTAATTCACACATACAAACATAAACATCCACTATACATTAAAAATTATTTTCTAAAACTACTTATATAATATGTATATATAATACCTATATACACTGAGTATTCACTTTAACTATATTCATAAATACATAAACGTTACTCAACGTCATAACGTATCATGTGCCGTCTCGTCCTGGTACAATGGAAAAGGTAAACGAGAACATGTCTTGATGTGACGCAAGCGACCACATGCGCATGCGCACGGTCCGGTCCCCGGTACGCTGCCACGCCAGTCGAAACCTATCTGCCTCGCGGAGCACTTGCTGATCGAACCGCTGTTCCGAAGCCTAAATTGCTAAGTACATAGACGCAAAGCTTATATTTACTAGTGCTTATATCCTGCTTCTAAGTATCGCATTTCTTCTCTTCGCTCGCTTACTTCTGAACTATATAAATAGTGGTTGGGCTATCGTATTTGACCGTCATACTGGATGAATAAAATGGGTGAATAAAACTGATAACCTGAACATTAAGTTTTATTTTGCCCTTAACTACGGATAACACCTACTAGCATAACTACACAACCATTACGAAAAACAGCAAAACAGTGGCAACGTCATATTGTACATAAAGAGTGTATTTATGCAATCATTAGGAAAAAGGTATAACAGTGGCAACGTCATGTTGTACATAAAGAGTTTATTTGTTCAACCATTACAAAAAACGGCAAACGAGTTTATTTATGCAACCATTACAAAAAACGGCAAAACAGTGGCAACGTCAAATTGTACATAAAGAGTTAATTTATGCAATCATTACGAAAAGAGTGATTACATATAGTGGCAACGTCATGTTGTACATGAAGAGTTTATTTGTTTAATCATTACAAAAAAAGATTACAACGGTAACTGTTCGGGAAAGAATGATGATTCATCGCGCGTTCGTTTCTCGCTCGCTTCTCGTCGGTAGCCAGTCTCGCCCAGCCGTTGTGAGGAAAGGTCAACGCAACTCGCGCGCACGATCGTCTCGTCAGTCCGTCGTATTTAAAGGTCTCGATAGTAGTTCGCATGTTTGGAACAGTGTTGATAGGAACATTTTTTGAACATTGAATATAGTGTGAGTTAAGTGAAGGCACAAGGGAATTTCGTGACCATCCATACATTTCAGCCCAGGTCATCACAAGAACAGGCGCGGCCCATCATGGCAGAGTCTTATACAAACAAAATCCGGTACCTTACATCATACACCACACTTACTCACACACGACTCTAAAACGTTGATCGAGATGGACCAGCTGTAAGTTTTAGAAATTAGAGTACGACCTTTAACGTACCAACGTACTAGTGGTAGGCAGAAGTGTGGTTCGGGCCACTTTTAGTTTGTTTTCGTATTGGGGTCTTATTACAAATCATTTGAGATCTACGGCTAGTTAGTTTTGTTTTATGTAATAAATTTAAAATTCGTGACGTCGGGTCACGTCGTATAGTTTATCGGTCTTATCTTATCTCATTGTTCGTCGGACACATTCGTACAGGGTAAGTAATTAGGCACTTACCTACATTTATTTTGTTGTTGTAAAATAATTCGTAATAAAAATAGACTCGGAATAAATAGGTTTTAAATTTTGTTGTTTTATTATGGATTGTAAAATAACGTATTTATTTGTGTAATTGTGTAGGTATTGTACATTGTAGTTGGGGTTTTTGGGGTTTCTACCTACATCTTGTTATAGTTATTACGCTATCAAAGTCGTTGCTGTATATATAGCAACTGTTGTTTATCTTTCTGTCTGGTTTTATTTTTATTTTTTGTATGAAATTTTAATAATAAAAAATTACTCCATCGATTAAAGAGCTGAGGGCTATCTTAACGAATTTTTATAAGATGGTTCTCTTGGGCGGTGTCATTGGTTAAAAGGGAAGATAGGGTTTTCGCATTGAAGCAAAGGGCTGTACAATTTTCGACAAGAGTCAGTGAATCGGACCAGGCCTATCAGGGCCTCTTGTTGTTAACAGATGACGAAACTATTCTGCAAGCAGCTAGCTCAGATTATGAATTCTGTGTGTCAGTAGTGGACGAGATTACCGAGGCTATGTCGAAATTAGAGGCTACCCCGCAGCCGGCAAGTAGGAAGGTGGTTTCGGAAAAAGAGATGCAACGAAATGTTGCCTACCCTGGATATCCCTCATTTTAGTGGATCATTGAATGAGTGGACTAATTTCATCACACTTTTTGATAGCATTGTACACCAACGGACTGAATTATCTGACTCGCAAAAATTAAGTTACCCTTAAACGTCGATCAAAGGTGAGCCCGTCTGTTTAGTAAAGCATTTGGACATCACCGATGTCAACTACAGCATAGCCAGGGAGCTATTGGTTAAGCGGTGTCAAAATAGCCGTCGCATTGCGGATATTCATGTGGCTGCCATTTTAGGTATTCCTAAACTGTCATCGGTTAACCAGCTGCTGTCGGACCTGCTTAACCCTATTTTGGTGGCATAAATGCGTGATGGGCCTAAAATTCCCTGTAACCGAGTGGTCATTTTTATTGTTGCACATTGTTTTGAACAAATTACCTAATGACGTCAGGGCTCGTTTTGAACAGTTGCATGGCGGTGAATCGGCGTCAGACATAGCTATTTTCGACACTTTAGTGTCGTTTTTGGAGGACCAGAGTAGAAATCTACCTGCCGAGCCACATCCGGGACCGTCACGATTTTCGGCCCCGTCTGGACCCCGTCAACAACCTCGTCCCAGGACATCGCGAGGTACCCGGTCATTTCGGCCCCCCAGAATTTTGAAGATCGAACGGACTGAACGGTGTGGGGTGTGTTATGAACCGTATACTCCATTCGGGATTGCCACCAGTTCAGAAAGTCTGGGATGGCCCGAAAACGATATCTGACCCGTAGGCTAGGCCTATTCTAGTATTATATATATATTATATATGGAGAGCACCTAGCCAAGGACTGTCGACAGCCGCAACCTTGAATAAAGTGTGTTGGGGGTCACTACCCCATTCTATGTATGCCCATCCGAGAGGGTGGTCCTCGGATGACATATGCAGGTGTGTCTAGGACTCGCACGGGCGGGCGTGAGACATCGGCCTTCCCCACCCCGCTCACCGCGGGCGAGCCCACGGGATGGTTGTCGGACACCACCCTCACGTGCCCCTTTGAGCCTCTGCCCCTCCCTATCGCGGAGCGTCCTCGCGTTACTCGCGATTTTAGGGTGGGATCCAGTGGCTATCGCGCGCCACCGATGGCACGCGTGCCTCGGCAGCCACTTATGCCCGCGTGGGACCCGTATGCTTATACCCGGGTCCAAGTACGGTGCTCGGGTCGGGCCAACGCTCGTTGACTCGTGGCAGCCGTTTCACCAGTCTCTCTACCACCATTCACTACTGTTTTGCCCACCGCGCAGGTTCTAGTCCATTCACGGCATAGACCTGATGTAGTTGTTCGCGCCATTTTAGACTCAGGCGCTCAGGGGTGTTTCATGTCGCTGTGGATGTTGAAGCGTCTCCGTTTACAGGTTAGTTCGCAGAGTTATGGATTTTCTGGAGTAGGGGTGTATAACGTCTACGGGTGGATAACGTCGTGGGTACGGTCTCGTTTTCCTTTTCCTCCTTACTCCATCCTATAATGCGGTATGAACTGTGTCTCTGGATTGGCGTCACGTGCCAGGGTCCTTGAATCCCTCAGATTGCGCTTCACGGGGTCATTAATCACTCGCTCTGGTGGGGTCCTAGCCTCTCCTGAAAACACTTGGCCTAATACAGTTGTGGAGTTTGTTGACCCTCTGCCGGGGTTAAAGGTCTTTGCTATTGAGCAGAATGTGGACACTTTACAGAATTTCTTACTTAATAGGTTCAGCTCTCTCAACAAGCTCATTGGTGTTACCGGTTGGATAAAGACGTTTCTCCACAAATTACAGAACAGGTCGCAGCCAAGGACATCTTCAGTCTTGTCGCCTGAAGGGCGTCAAGATGCCCTCCTCACCTGTGTTCGACTGATACAGGCCCAGTGGTTTGGAAACGCAGTTGGTTTTCTCCGTTCAGAGAACGGGAAATTGCAGGAAAGCCTTGCTTGTCTCAATTTGTTTCTGGACGAGTCGGAGTTATTGCGAGTGGGTGGGTGGGTCTGCAACTCAGAATTGTCCTATGGGGCTCGGCATGCTCTCTTGTTGCCCAAGAGCCGTCATTTTATTGAGTTGCTGATCAGGGACCGCCATGTTAGGAACTGTCATGCCGGTCTCAACGCATTGCTGGCTTGTCTGCAGCGAGACTATTGGATTTAGTCCGCCAGACGAGCAGCTCGGAGCGTTATTTTTAAATGTATCCCTTGTTATAGGTTAAAGGGAACCTTGACCCAGCCACAAATAGGTGACTTCCGTCCAATCGTGTCCGTTCCGCTCGACCTTTCGCTAAGGTTGGGTTGGATTTCGGGGGTCCGTTTTTGGTGAAGACGTAAAGTGTTCGCAATGCCCGACAGGTTGAGACCTATTTATGCGTCTTCGTCTGTTTGTTCTCCAAGGCTGTGCATCTGGAGCTCGTTTCAGCCTTGTCCACGGAGACATTTGTAGCATGTTTGTCGCGGTTTGTCAGTCGACGTGGGCTCCCTTATTTAATTCGCTCGGACTGTGGAACAAACTTGAAGGGTACAGATCGCTATCTGAAGCAGGTCCTTCAGTTTTTGTCGGACAATCACACGTATATTGGTTCGAAGCTGTCCAAACGGGGCGCGACTTGATCCTCCCGACTATCCTTCGTAGGGCGGTATTTTCGAAGCAGCTGTCAAGGTCACCAAAACTCACCTCCGTCGTGAGAATTGCAAACGGTATTTTGCAATGTCAAAGCGATGTTGAACTAACGACCGCTTCGTCCAATCTCGTCGGATCCTAATGAGCTGGAAGCGCTAACACCAGGCCATTTCTTGATTGGTAGTCCCTTAACATTCTTGCCTGAATGCCCTTCATCGATGTGACAGTCAAGTAGTTATCGCGCTTTCAGTTGCTTCGGCAAATTACGCAAGTTTTCCACCGTCGGTAGTTCTCAGAGTACTTACATTTGTTACAGCAACGGGTTCGGTGGACGGATAAAACCAACCCCCCGCTCGTCGGAGACCTTGTCCTCTTAAAAGACTCAAATTTATTTACCGCTCTTGCAATGCGTTTAGGTCGCATCGTACAATTATTCCCCAGTTTCGACGGTACCCTGCGGGTCGCAGAGGTCATCGTAGGGGATTCAGTGGTGAAGCGTGCCGTCGCGATGCTTTCTCGATTGCCAGTAGATTGATGGCTCTGGCTCGGTATATCCTCATCCAGACACGGTCTGGCTGGGGCGGGGGTTTGTTCGGGAAACAATGATGATTCATCGCGCGTTCGTTTCTCGCTCGCGTCTCGTCGGTAGGCAGTCTCGCCCAGCCGTTGTGAGAAAAGGTCAACGAAACTCGCGCGCACGATCGTCTCGGCAGTCCGTTGTATTTAAAGGTCTCTATAAAAAATTACCAGCTGAAATCGGCAGCTGTCGCGAGGTACACATATTTGGAACATTGTTGATAGGAACATTTTTTGAACATTGTTGTGTTTGAACAATATGACAAAGTGTGAGTTAAGTGAAGGCACAAGGGAATTTCGTTACCATCCATCCATCTCAGCCCAAGTCATCACAAGAACAGGCGCCGCCCATCATCACAGAGTCTCATACAAACAAAATCCGGTACCTTACATCATACACCTCACTTACTCACACACGACTCTAAAACGGTGCTCGAGATGCACTATCTGTAAGTTTTAGAAATAGTACGACCTTTAACGTACCAACGTACTAGTGGTAGGCAAAAGTGTGGTTAGGGCTACTTTTAGTTGTTTTCGTATTGGGGTCTTATTACAAATCATTTGAGATTTACGGCTAGTTAGTTTTGTTTACGTTGTATGTTATACGGTACGTACGTTTTTGAGTACGTTAGTTACGAGTAACCAAACATGTGAAACAGTATGATTCCTTAACAATTGTATTGGTATAGATTATGAATTTTCCAGATTCTTAAAACACAAATGTTAAATACACAAGAGTGTACATAATATTTGCAATACTTTTATACCATAATATTATATTATTAATTATTATATATTATAATATGATTTCGATAACGTTGAGGGCGGCGCGGCGGAAAACAAACTGCGAACCCTTAACTTCTGTCAATAATAACTTAGGTGAAGCTGGCGTCCAAAAAACTTGGTGTACTCAACAGAGCGAAGCAGTGCTTCACGTCAGGGCAAATGTTGTTACTTCACAAGTCGCAAGTTCGGAGTACAGCTGCCATCTCTGGGCGGGTGCACCCGGATATAGCTTGGCCCTTTTGACTCGGTTCAACGACGGGCTATGAGAATTGTCGACGATTGCAAACTCACTTGCGGTATCGAGCCCTTAAGTCTGAGGAGAGACTTTGCCTCCCTGTGTGTGTTCTACCGCTTGTACATTAGGTTGTGTTCTGAGGAATTGTTTAAAATGATGCTCACGGCTACTTTCTACCATCGCACCGCTCGGCATCGGCAGGGAATTCATTCTCACACTTTAGAATCTAAATGGTCGCGTGCTGTGCGGTTTCAGAGAAACTTCCTCCCGCGAACGCTTAAATTGCGGAATGAGCACCCTGCCAAGGTTTTCTCCAAGGACTACAATATGGAGTTCTTCAAGAAAGAAGTAATTAGATTCCTGAAAGGTCCGCAACGTGCGAGTGAAACCCCCGGTGTTGCAAGCGTCTATAGGCTACGGTGACCGCTTACCATCAGGCGGACCGTAAGCTTGTTTGCCACCTTAGTGGAATAAAAGAAAAAAACTGGTATCTGTTTCAGTAGTTCTTTAGGGCCCAGAAATTATTAAAAAGTCGTTTTGACTATTTTTCTTTGATCAGATACTAATTTAGTTACAATACTTACCCACAGAATGATTCCCCGGCGCAAGCACAACGCATCTTCCGGCTCGCTGGCTGGAGTCGCGCCACCCGATGACAAGACGGCCAGTAACGATTACATACGTAAGTCGACCCGACACACTGAAACAAACTATTTAAGACACACACACACGCGTGTCACGCTGCCCAACGTAGGACCGGCGGTGCTTGTTGCTGTCATAGCTTGGCGCAGACGCGGCGTGCTTGTACGGCGGTCAAGGAGACCTGATGATATGGATATGATAGACATGATACGGCTGACCGCTGGCTGCCCGCAGGTTGAACGGGTTCCCGAACCCAGGGATCACTTAATCTCCACCCTGGGAGGCTTATTCGCCAACCTGTATAAAGTCTCTGAAGTAGTAGTCGTAGAAGTAGGAGACCGGAGTGGACCCGGCAAATACAACAGAGGGGGATCAGGAGCCCTTCCGCCCGCCGTGCCAGCAACCGTATTATCTGTGCCAAGCTTTGGCAGTTCTAGTACCGCACCTATTGTCCGCTAAGCTGTCTGTGTAATAAATCCTCATATTTAGTCTAAGAAACTTTTTTTAAAATGGGCAAGAAAACGAAAAGGAAAAGAGTTTTTACAGCGGCCGCTCCATCCACATTTAATGTGGACTTTTGTAACATTAGGGATATTCACGCAAATCTTAACACAGTCAACCACCATCTGGAGACTGCGCAGCCGACCATTCTTTTTCTAACGGAGACGCAGATATACTGCCCAGCCGATACATCATACCTTCATTATCTCGGAAACTAACTCAAGCACAATTTAGTGAGTCGTGCCGGTGTATTTATGTTCGTCCGGAAGGTTATCCGCTGTCGCCGCCTTCATAGCCTTGAAGACTGGTCTCATAGGTCTCATAGGGTGACACGGACATAGCTCGACTTTTCACGAACCTGAGTTTGACGACTGATAAAGTTCTAGAGCAATATCCCACAGCAGAACTAGTTATTTTGTGAGACTTCAACGTCCATCATCGTGAGTGGCTCAACTCTCGAACCAATAACTACGCAGGGATAACTGCTCATGAATTTGCTCTGACCTATTGGTTCACGCAGCTGGTACTTTCTCCAACGAGAATACCAGATATAGAGGACCATACAAGCTCCTTACTGGACCTTCTGCTGACTACACGTCCGGACGGATATTCCGTCTCAGTGGATGCGCCATAGTGCTAAAGAGAAAGCCGATCTACTGGACAGTCTCTTTGCCTCAAACTCGAATACAAACAATGAAGGCGCTGTACTACCTACTAAACCGTGGTGCGGTAAAACCATGCCGGAAATCTCCATAACACAGCGGGAGGTCCGGCAGCCGTTGCTTTCTCTAGACGTTCATAATTCGAGTGGGTCAGACAGTATACCAGCAGTGGTGCATAAGCAGTGTGCTCCTGAGTTATGTCCTGTACTCACGCGCCTCTTCGCGCTTTCCTACCACACTAGGCGATTTCTGTCTTCATGGAAGACTGCGGATGTGCACCCGGTGCCCAAAAAGGGCGATAGATCAGATCCATCTAATTACAGGCCTATCGCTATTACCTCTCTCCTCTCCAAGGTGATGGAGCGTGTGATCAACACACAGCTTCTAAGATACCTAGAAGAACTCGACCTGGTCAGTGACCATCAATATGGCTTACGCCACGGTCGCTCGACTGGTGACCACACTCAAACTCAAACTCAAATCAAACTTTATTCAAGTAGGTTTCTTAGAACACTTTTGAATCGTCAATACAATGTAAAGAATGTTTATTTCTGCCAAAAAGAACTGGCAAGAAGTTCCATCTAAAGTAGTAATACAATACTTTGATAATTAGCTAAAGAGTATACAATATGATATTAGATAATAAGAAATAAGTTAGTAAGCTACTAAAAATAAAGTCAAACATGTCAATTTTTTTTTTGTTTTTATGTAGCATAGGAGGTGTGCCATGTGAAGCGTCAAATATCGTTAATCGAGTGAAGGAATTTAAATATTTTAGAGAATTCCGATATGTAATAGTACTAGTGGCATTAGCGCCATCATAATTATATTTTTGCACAATCATATGTACATACATAAACTTAAAATTATCCATACTATCCATGAATATAATATAATAGTAAATATTATAAATGCGAAAGTAAATCTGTCTGTTACTTCTTCACGGTGAAACCGCTGTACCGATCAAAATGAAATTTGCCATGCAGATAGTTTTGAGTCCTGGATAAAGGACATAAGCTACTTGAAAACGTCAAGTATTATTCGTTTAGTAATTGAGGAGTTTCCGTTGAAATCCTACACCGAGGACCAAATACTAAGAATATAAAGAAGTTTGCAAGAGCAGACCAGCCTCCTTTTAGTGTATCTCACACGCCGATGGTCACTAGTCACTAAGAGTCAGGGGGAGGCATTGGCATGTAGCCTGGACATAGCGAAGGTGTTCGGTAGGGTCTGGCACCGGGGTCTTCTATCGAATTTGCCATCTTACGGAGTGCCCGAGGGTTTGTGCAAATGGGTGGTTAACTTTTTGTCCGGCTGACGCACACGAACCGTAGTTGACGGTAGTTGCAAGGCTCTCTGCTGTTTCCTACACTTTTTCTACTGCGTATCAATGACATGTTGGACATCAACAACATGCATTGCTATGCAGATGACAGGACTGGAGACGCTTATTACACGGGTCGTGCAAACATCTCTCGTTCCGCTGTGGATGAAAATTGCGGAGAACTTGCGTCTCAAATCGAGACCACCCAGTCCAAGGTAAACTTGGTCCAATTCAACCCTACAAAGACACAATTCTGCGCGTTAACCGCTAAGATACCCCCATTCACTGTGGTCCCACATTTCCAGATCACTCCCTTCTCCATCTCCAAGAGCATTAGGATCCTTTTTTTAAAGTCAAAGTCAACATTTTATTCTAATTAGGATTTTACAAACACTTTTGAATCGTCAAAGTTATAAAATACATTTTTTTTGACTTGGTGTTGACATCTCCAGCGATGTTCAGTTCCGAGATCATTTGCAAGACAAGGTGAAGGTGGCGTCCAGGCAACTAGGTGTAGTCAACAGAGCGAGGCAGTACTTCAGGTCGGGGTAGAGGTTGCTGCTCTACAAGTCGCAAGTAAGGCCCCATATGGAGTACTGCTACCATCTCTGGGCGGGTGCACCCGGATACCAGTTTGGCCCTTTTGACTCGTTTCAACGACGGGCTGATAGAATTCTCGACGACCCCAAACTCACTTGCCGTATCGAGCTAAAAAAAAAAGTATAGAGCAAAAAAGAAAATTTTTATAAAAATTTTCTCACTTTTTTGCTTATAACTTTCTAAATATATATAAATCCCTGTTTCCCTTGGTTATGCCCTAACTTCCGAACAACTTCACCAAATTAGATAATTCTTGTGTTCGTTATTGTTAGGATAAGGTTTTTATGAAAGGAAAAAGGGTCAAGTGCGAGTCGGACTCGGGCACTAAGGATAAACCGATTGTAATGAAATTTCGGTAAAATTTGTGCACACGCTGGGGAAGATTTCTGAATGAATACAACTCTTTTCGAATAGATGGTGCGCTAGTTGTTTAAAAAAAGCGGAACAACGTTCGCGAGGTCAGCTAGTAATAAATAAATATTGTTAATATAATTAATAATTATGAATATTGTAATGCTTATCAGTTAATTTTAAACTGCTCATTCCACCGTTTTAATCTATTTAGTAATAAAAAGTAAAAAGCATACACAGGATAAAGAGATTCAAGTTCCTAGTAGGCAAAATAGTGGTTAAATATTTCCATTAGAATTTCAAAATTTTTGTGTCTAAAGACTTGGAATATTGCACAAAGGTTTCTGTTACAACGTGAAAGCGAGTACTGAGATAGGACTTTAAACATACCCGTAGTATTCACCTGTCCGGTCTGGTAAAAAACGCCTCACCATGAACCTGGCAATGTGAAATTCGAGGTTTGCGCGGCGCGGGCGGAGACGTGCGTCGGCGGAGCGTGAAGCTGATATCGGTGAGCGGTCACGCGCTAAGATTCGGCGCGCACGTGGCGATCGCTCGATGCTGCGTGCTGCGTGCTGCGTGCTGCGTGCTGCGTGCTGCGTGCTGCGTGCTGCGTGCTGCGTGCTGCAGCGCGTTGTCTGTCTCCCTACTCGTACTACTGTATTGAGACACGTTGCGTTGTCTCGTGTTGCAGTATCGGCGGAGAGCAGCCGCGAGACATGGCGCGCTGCGCTGCGCCGACGCCTGACACGCAAGACGCTGCACAAGCGGCTTCCTATCACCGCCTGGTTGCCGCAGTGAGTACACATCTTTCACCTAACCCTCGAATTCAGACACCTCACCTCTCTGCCGATAAATAATGGACATTATTTAAATCAATTACTATTTTTTCTTTTATTAAATATACTTGTTCCATTACTAATTTAAAAATAATAAAACGGGATTAAACGCGTCATTGGGCAAAATGACTTTTTCCCGACGTTTCGGCTGGGTTACACCAGCCTTGGTCACGGGTAGACTGGCGGCTCACGGTGTCGTCGGCTTCGAGTGGAGGCGTCCTGTTGAACTACCCTCACCTTGTCTTTATAATTGTCAAAATCACTACACACAACACTAACGGTGTCCTCGGGTGCGTTCGTTGGTGAAACTCGAGAGCTGTATTATCCTATGACTGGATTCCATGCAGGTGACAGTTTGTATTCATGTTTGTATTTGAAACATCGGGAAAAAGAAATTTTGCCAAATGACGCGTTTAATCCCGTTTTATTATTTTTAAATTACTATTTTTTCCATTGTAGTTTATCTGAAATACCCACTTCAATGAAGGCAAAAAATAGTAGAAAGAGAAAGTCATGTAGGTACCTACTACCTAGTTCTGAGCTCGACACTGTACAGTACTGCTGGTGCCTGAGAGCATCAGAGCGCTTGTTTCATACAATAGATACGGAATTTTACTCAGACAAAATTTTTGGGTTTAGGGGCAAAGAGCCGTTAAGGTGACATTTCATCAATTCTGAGTTTGGTATGCATTATGCGAAAAAGTGTTTTATTCTCTATCTTCCAGTCTAAATATTGTGTTATTACCATTTATCAATCAATTACTAAGTAAATATACCAACTCAGCTTGTGGCCGAGGGGTTTTAAATTTCACTTTACGTCCGAAGTGGCAGAGGTTTGAACCCCGGGGTCGGCGTGTACCATTGAGTCTTTTCTTTATTTCTCAAGTGCACTGATTTATTTATTCACACCACTGGCTTTTCGGTGATATCGTGAAGAAACCTGCATACGTCAAGAAAAAGACGTCAAGACGTATGTGAAGTCCACAATCTGTAACGGGCCCGCGTGTGGACTATGACCCAAATCACTAAAAATAACAATGAGATAATTAAAACATAGGTACTAGACAATAATAAATATTATAATTAATTCAGCGTCCATAGGCTTTACATTAGATGAACCACAAGCTTGTTTGCCACCTTGGTGATATAAAAAAAGTAAGGAAATATACGGCCTAGTGAATATTTACAAGTTATATTTATAATATCAGAAATAGTCTGGAAAGGCACGGCACGTTTAGCTGTTCATGAGCTGTTGGGTGATGATCCAACACTGATTTATAGAAGTTAATGTTGGAAATTATTTAAAGTATTTTATTATCTCTACTTATTAGGGATGTGCTTTACAGTGACCTTATTTTTATGAATTGAAAAATAGATATTACTAACCTCTCGAATATTGTGAACTTCTACAAAGTAATTCAGCACAAATGTGATCTCTGGTCACATGAACATGGAATATGAACTTGGAATTTGAACCCTGGAACAAAGGTCGGTATTAGAATCCCGTAGGAAACTAATCTCGACCTTTGCCACGATCTGCTTTCCTTCTCTTGCCCTGCCTAAAATAACTCTTGCAAAAAGACTAATTCAATTACACACACAATAATAAAAATATCAATACGTCGTCCTTAGTAGATGTTGCCGCACCGAGCACCGAGAAGCAAACTGAGCCTTCTTAGATGACGTTACGCCTTATATAGTGATAAGGTTGTTGTGGTGGGATAATTTGCTAACAATATAAATATATTTTGCGTGATTATTCGGTAGTCGGGTTTTACTTGATCTTTTTTTGTAGTTATTTGTTTTCTAGCACGTTGACATTTTGTCTTGTCACATAAAACTGAAGCGACCGATGCTAAACCGTTGCAGGTACAACACGGAGAAGGCGCTGGGGGACTTGATCGCGGGCGTGACTGTAGGCCTGACGGTGATCCCACAGTCGCTGGCGTACTCCAACATCGCGGGCCTGCCGCCGCAGCATGGTCTCTACGGGTCTTTCCTCGGGTGCTTCGTGTACATAGTGCTAGGCGGGTGCCGTGCCGTGCCCGCTGGGCCCACGGCCATCGCCTCGCTGCTCACGTGGCAGATTGCAGGTGGCGTGCTCGAGAAGGCCATACTTCTCACCTTCCTTTCGGCACTCGTCAAGCTCGCGATGGGGGTGCTCGGTCTCGGATTCCTGATCGACTTCGTCTCGGGCCCTGTCTCCTCGGGGTTCACGTCGGCCGTTGCACTGCTCATCGCCACCTCGCAGGTCAAGGACCTGTTTGCGATCTCCGTCTCCGGCACAACCTTCCTGCAGCAGTGGATCTCCGTCTTCGGCAATCTGCCCGACGCCTCTCTTTGGGACGCCGTGCTCGGGTTCTGCTGCATAGCCCTGTTGCTGCTGTTCAGGGTGAGCTCTCTCGGCTGCGTTTGAGTTGATCTCCGCTAGTCGCCAGCGTGCTCTATACGAAAGACGGTACGTGTGTTGCAGAAGTTGGGCATGACGCGCGTGGGCGGTGCAGAGCCGTCAACGCGGCAGAAGGCGCTGTCGCGGTGCCTGTGGCTGCTGGGGACGTGCCGTAATGCGCTCGTCGTGGTAGCAGGCGGCGCGCTCGGTTACTGGTTCGTGGCGACAAAGGGCGCCGCGCCCGTGCGCCTCATGGGTACGGACATTTGTTGTTTCTTTTAGTTCTAGGTGCTTTCAGACTTTTTATACTTTTATCACAATGTGACGCTTTGCTTTTATGTTGCCTTTATTAACATCGATATAATCAAATCCAATCAAAATCATTTATTTAGTACGTTTGAAATAAAAATAGCATTTAAATAATAATTTACAAACAATTTAAAACTTTACTTTATTTTATTTTATTTACACTTTACTGATTTTACTTAATTTCTACGATTTTACACAAATATTCTTGATTTATAAAAATGTTGATTCTTTCTTGATTTATACATAACTTGTTCTTTCTTTAGCTGGTTTTTTACTGCTTATTTACCTGGAACCGTCGAACTTTCACTGCCTACAGTTTTTTTTTTCTGATCGGACTATGCTGTTGGCTGATGCAGCCATTACTGCTCCACCGGGCTTCTGGGGCGTGACTCTGAAGGAGTCTCAGCCCATATAGCGCCCAATGCTCAAACCCTCTTGGCGTCGTCTCTTGGAACAGTGTGAGCCTCGAACCCGAAGGTGAGTCAGCGCCAGGAGGGGAGTTCCCCGTTACGTGGTTTCGAGTGCGATTGAGTGGGGGAACCCGGCACTCTTTGATACCTCGTGTATCACTGCGTCGTGTGAGAGGGAGGCCCTATTAGGGGAAGTCATTGAGACAAGTCTCGCTATCCGGATAGCGAGATCGTCGTCTTGGGCCGTTACTACGTACCGAGGCCCCCTAACAATAGTTTTTCGACCGTGCCGTGATCGGTCCAGGGAAGGTGGCTTGTAGATTGCACAATTAATCGGTTAGTTAATATTATTTAAATATTTCATAATACATTTCTCGTATGAAGCGTCAGTGATAATTTGCTATTTGACACAGGAGTGTCTGACGATGACTCTACTGGCTATGCAAAGCCATTCTAAAATATCTTAAGGCTCCCTGGTAAAAGACAGGAATGGGCCCTACAAATATATTTAGACTTTCCGAGTCTTTGAATGTCAACTTATTTAAAAAACTGACAAACCCGGTGTTTCCATTGTTTTTATTTAAAAACACACTGACACCATCTATTATAGCTTCGTAATTTCACTATAAAGTATTTACTGCGATAAGATGTTCGCTAGCATTACTACTTTCTTTTTAACTAATGCGAGGTCGTAACCTCTACAGTATCTAACGTGTTAGGGATGTCGTTTGTGTACAGAAGGTACAAGACAGGGAGAGCACGGGACTCCTGCTTGTATAGAACAAGTGGGGCACAGCACAAGGTGGTCTGGCAACTGATAGTTGTAGTAGTTGTACAGTTTATAAATTAAACCGAGCCAGACTTTGTCGAAGGCTTTCGCTACATCGAAAAAGACAGCGCCCGTGGAAGCGGCTTACCTAATACTGGTTGGAAGCCAGTGGAAATGTGTTCCGTGATACGGAGGACTTGGTGTACGCACGAGTGTTTAGCGCGGAAGCCGAACTGCTCGTCGATTAAGATGGCTTTGGAGAGTATAGCGTTTTGTAGGCGCGGAGGAGGAGGCATTCGTAAGTTTTAAAGTTTAAAGGGCGTTTAGAAAACTTATAGGGTGGTAGGAGGAAGGCTCGGTACGAGCTTTTCCTGGCTTGTGGATGCCTATAACAATTGCATTTTTCCATTGAGAAGGAAAAATGCAATCTTCGATAGCAGCGTTGAAAATGGCTACTAGAAGGCAGAGAAGGGAAAAAGTAAGGCGCTTTATGATATTGTTAGAGATACCGTCCGCGCCGGGGGTTTTACAGGGGCGTAGGTCTTTGATGACCTGATTGACTTCGTCAACCGTAACGGGGGGCAGAGGATACTGTGGGAGCAGAGAAGCTCTGCGCTCCACTTTACCGTCTACCTCTCGCACGTGATCGGGATCAAAAGGTTGTGTGCTTAAGGCATATTGGGCTTGGAGATTACACGGGAACGTTGTTAGGACAAGTTAACGAAGGGAGGGAGTGGAAGGTGTCTGATTTCAACGCTTTGGCTAGGCGCCAATAAGCTAGATGAGAAGGAGAAATACCGAAACGTTATACGTACACGGCGGTGTAAGTCGTTGAAACGAGCTTTGGTTTCGGTAGTGGGAGCGCGATCGCGTCTGCGGCGGGCTGCGTTACGCTCAGTCATTAGCGACCTGATGTGCTGAGGCAGGATTAGGTGGTGGTAGTCACCAACCGGCACTTGTCTTGAGCACTCGCCAGCGGTGGTGGTCAGGTGGCTAGTGAGTGAGTCAATAGCCACGTTTATATCGTTCGCGGTAGAGATATTAGTATTTAACTAATGTCAATTTATAACTTGCCTGCCCAGAAAGTTCCTCTAGTATTATTAAGAATAGTTGTTTGGAAGTGAAAGATTTATTCCAGTTGGCAAGTGTTTTTTACTAATTAAAAACGAACAATGTCATGTATTTTCATAACAACACAGTGACAGCGTCGCTCAGTGGTACATTGTGGAACTAACTAAATCCAAACGATAGCAAACATAACTGCCTATAATAGGGTCATCTATCTTATATCTTTAGTTATTAAAAAATTTAGTACAATCAAGACACGGCGAAGTGTCGTGCGTTTTGTAAATATCTGACCATAACAGATTCCTCCAAGTGCAACAAATGTGTTGCATACTATCATGGATTTGAGACACAAGTTCTCCGCGGCTTTTCTCTACAACGGAACGAGGGATGTTTGCACGACCCGTGTAATAAGCGTCGCCAGTACTGTCATCTGCATAGCAATGTATGTTGTTGATGTCCAACATGTCATTGATATGCAGTAGAAACAGCTCAGAGCCTTGCGGGACACCAGCATTAATGTCCATGCTATCAAACTACCGTCAACTACGGTTCGTTTGCGTCTGCCAGACAAAAAGCTAGCCACCCATTTGCATAAACCCTCAGGCACTCCGTAAGATGGCAACTTCGATAGAAGACCCGGTGCCAGACCCGATCGAACGCCTTCACTATGTCCAGACTCTCAATGGCTAGTGTCCATCGGTTTTGTAGATACACAAGAAGGTCACCAGTCGAGCGACCGTGGCGAAAGCCATATTGACTATCACTGACCAGGTCGTGTTCTTCACAATGGAGAGAAGATAGGTAATACAAAACTACGGAAATCCGACGGTGTGGGGACCTGACCTTTGATGCCGCGGTCGGCATCATTTCGGGCGTGCGTATAATTTATACGCTTGGCCTTCATCGCGTTTGCAGTGTGTCGCTATGCTCCATTGTCTTTAATGACGACGAGGGGCGGAGTTTTTTCCTTCTGTCCCATAGAGGGACGGTCGGCCTGAGAGGAGGAAGCGGAAGTTGTGTCCATTGTGGCTGGCTCTTGAGAAGCCTCTAAGGAGGATGGGGAAGCGCTGAGCGCTTTAAAGCGTTTGGCCTCGGAATCTGAGATGGATTCTGACGCGGAGGACGTCGAAGTCTTATGGGGTTTTTGGCGGATTGCTTCCGCTTCTTCCCCTTTTTATTGCCCAAGCCGACCACTTGGAAGCCTTCATCGTCCTCGTTTGAGGACGAAGCTGACTCCGTGAATATTACGGCGTCTGGGGGAGAAGGTGCGGCTGCTGAGAGCGCGGGGTACGGAGGGGGAACGGGATATACGGTGACCGAGTAAGAGTCATATCTAATACCGGAGTGGGGGGGCAAATGGGTGCGGACGGACGAGTGCGCGGATGTGATGCCGGTGATGTTGTTTGACCCCAGAGCCTTTGCAATGCAGGCTTGGACCTGCTCTGAGCCTTCTCGAATAAGACCCTCGATGATGCCTCCTAGCTGATCCGGGAACAACCCTTTGAGTAGCTCGGCCATTGCGAGGTGGCAAGAGTACCTACGTGTGCCCAAACGCTCCGCAGTGCTACGCATTGTTTCCCAAGGTGGCCTTAAGGCCATTATTTTCATCTGACCTGCCGCTTAACACCAAAATCCGGCTATACAAGCTCTACGTTAGGTCCCGTTTGACGTACGCCGCGTCGGCTTGCTACGCATTGCTATCCGCCACTAAAAAGATAAACCTTCAAGTTGTGCATAATAAATCGCTCAGGATAATAACGGGTGCTCCGCGCTACGTCCACAACGACACAATTGCTAGGGACACAAAGGCAGAGCCGATAGGTGAGTTTATCGCCAGACTGGCCGACCTCTCACAAGGGAGCTCATTGCCCCGAAAAACTAAGCCTACTACTATCTCTATTCAAAATTGCTTGTTAAAACTTTTCCAATTTTTTTCATATTTTTTCACATTCTTTCACATTTTTTCATATTTTTCATTTTTGTTTTATTTTATTTTTTCGTCATTTCTTTCTTCGCCGCTTTAAAGCGGCTATCACGTTGGGAGGGGGCCTGAAAAGTACGCCCTCTCTAAAAAAATACCGAGGGTGCGTTCACCCTCGAGACTCGCCCGGGTCATGGGGTAAAACGTCCAGTTTTCACCTCGACACCCGTACCTGTCGGCTAATCTGCGGACGGCGGACGTGCGTGGACGAACGTGGATAGGGGCTTGTTTTGTCCAGCGTGTTTGCACCTTCGCTTGCGCAGCCTAAAAGTTAGACGGTCGCCGCTATTTTAGCGGCTTTCGGACAGTTTGGTAAGCGTACTTATTTTATTTTACCCGGCAATTTTGCTTGCCGCGGATCGCTTTAGGTCATCAGTTGCTCAAAAAAGTTGCATTCCATCTAAAGCAACGCCCTCAATGCCCGCCCATTCGACAAGGGGGTACGATTTTTCCCTAAGTCACCCGCCGAGTATAGAATTAAAGCGGCCTAAGTGCACGAGCTGTCTAAACATAGTATCCTGGTATTGTTACAGTTTAGACAGCGAACGTCCGCAAAAAATTGCTATGAAGGGGTGCGCCCAAGACACTTCGTTAGAAGAGATTGCGGAGAGTCTTTCCCTTGCTAATTTCCCGGTGTCACATATCCGCCAGATACCAGCAGTAAGGGGCCGTCCCAACTGCAAAAATTATATGCGCTTCTTTGGCCAAAAAAAAAAATTGTCCGAATATAGTTATCCAAGTGAAATTGTGTATGTACTTAAAGGAAAATAATTTCTGTGGGCGGTGTAGGTGCGAACGTAGATAGGGGTTTGTTTAGTCCAGCGTGTTTGCGCCTACGCTTCCGCAGCTTAAAAGTTGGACGGCTTTCGTAGAATCTGAACATTGGGTGCTTCTTACTAAGGTATTGAATCTAAACATTAAGTGCGTGTTACTAAAGAGGTTGGCTGTAGTCGCTAATTGAGATTTGAAAATATACAATTCGTAACTTTTACTTAATCATACGCTCAGCTCTAGGAAAGACACACGCTGGCTGACCTTTAAAACCTTTATGCCATTAGTGAGCTTCTAAGCATGCCTAGCATCACGATCGAAGCGTGGCGCTCACGGCCGGGCCCTGCTCAATGCCATAGGTGCCAGACATTTGGCCAGACCTTCGCGAATTGCCACCGACCGATAAAATGTGTCCGCTGCGGCGATAAACACCCAGCGTTTGAATGTGAGAGAGGATTTTTGGGAGAGGTAGGGCACTGCAAGAACTTGCTCGAATAAGCCGCCCAAACAAATAAAGCGGGGCATAGCGAGAACTTGCTCGAATGAGCGGCCCGAAATGGGGTAATACCTCCACCTTACAGAAAACCGCGGCCAAAATAACACTAACATTGAGTAGTGTTGTGTTCCTGGCGGTGAGTAAGGTTGCCATTGCTCTAAGGATTCGCTGCGCGGATAGCAGAGGTCCGGCAGTGCTTGTTGCTGTCATTGTTCGGCGTAGACTCGGCGTGCTGGTACGGCGGTCAGGGAGACCTAATGAAACGGCTGACCGCAGGCCGCCTGCAGGTTGAACGGGTTTCCGAACCCAGGGGTCACTTAATCTCCGCCTTGGGAGACTGCTCCGCCAGCCTGTGTAAAGTCTCTGAAGTGGTAGTCATGCCGGAGAAGGAGACCGGAGTGGACCCGGCTACTACAACAGAGGGGGATCAGGGGCCGTTCCGCCCGCCGTGCCAGCAACCGTATCATCTGTAGCGAGCTTCGGCAGTCTTAGTACCGCACCTTTTGTCCTCTAATATGTCTGTGCAGTGAAACCTAATCCTTAGTCTAAGAAACTTTTTTTATATATAATGGCCATAAGCACGAAAAGGAAAAGAGTTTTTACAGTGCTCCACCCACATATAATGTGGATTTTTGCAACATGAGGGGTATTCACGCAAATCTTAACGCAGTCCACCACCATCTCGAGACTGCGCAGCCGACCATTCTTTTTCTAACGAAGACGCAGATATCCTGCCCGGCCGACACATCATACCTTCGTTATCCCGGCTACAAACTCGAGCATAATTCTGTGAGTCGTTCCGGTGTATGTATGTTCGTCCGAGAGAATATCTGCTGTCGCCGCTTTCATAGCCTTGAAGACAGGGACCTGACGATATTATGGGTACGCGTAGATCACGGCGGCCACACTCGTAACTATGCTTGCCTATACAGGTCTCATAGCGGTGACACGGACGTAACTCGATTCTTCACGCACCTGAGTTTGACGACTGACAAAGTTCTAAAGCAAAATCCCACAGTAGAACTAGTTATTTTGGGAGACTTTAACGCCCACCATCGTGAGTGGCTCTGTTCTCGAACCAATAATAATGCGGGGATATCTGCTCATGAATTCTCACAGTTGCTATTTTCTACAACGAGAATACCAGATATAAAGGACCATACGAGCTTCTTAGAATATACTTTTTTATTGTACACCAAATAATTTAAAACTAAACATTCATACAATCTTATATATTATAGTACAACTAGGCGGCCTTATCGCTATAAAGCGATCTCTTTCAGGCAACCTTAAGTTCCTCCTTACTCAACCTTCTGCTGACTACACGTCCGGACGGATATGTCGTCTCCGTGGATGCGCCTCTTGGCTACTCCGACCACTGTTTCGTTCCGACTCAAGTGTCATGCACACAACCTGATCCATCTGGGCCAACTAATTGGCGTCGTGTGCGGCATTATAAGTCGGCAGACTGGGATGGATTGCGAGAATTTTATGCATCGTACCCGTGGAGGCAGATCTGCTTTAGCTCAGAAGATTCTGACGTCTGCGCAGCCGCAGTCACTGTGACAATCCTCGCTGGTATGGAATGTTATATTCCTAACCCGCGAGTAGCTGCCTACGTCAAAAAACAACCGAGGTTTAATAGGTCTTGCAGAAAAGCTAAAATTCTTAAGCAAACTGCATATAGGCTTGGACCATGGCTCTTAATAATAAGGATCCGAATATTGCTGAGGTAAAACGCAAACTAAATGCGTCCTCGAGGTTCAGTAAGAAAGCAACTGCTAGAGCAAAATTCCAATTCATCGGCAAAATAGGTGGGCGACTTGCGAGCTATCTTTCTGGGAGTCGTGCTTTCTGGTCGCTTCTGCCAGTCATCCTTACCACCACTTCGAAAGCGATGGTTACTTGGCCCATAGTGTAAAAGAGAAATATCTATTGGGCAGTCTCTTTGCCTCCAACTGGAATATGAACGATACAACCCTACAAAGACACAAGTCTGTGCGTTCACCGCTAAGAATACCCCATTCACTGTGGTCCCACAATTCCAGAACACTCCCCTCTCCATCTCCAAGAGCATTGGGATCCTTGGTGTCGACATCTCCAGCGATGTTCAGTTCCGAGATCATTTACAAGATAAGGTGAAGCTGGCGTCCAAAAAACTTGGTGTACTCAACAGAGCGAAGCAGTACTTCACGTCGGGGCAAAGGTTGTTACTTTACAAGTCGAAGGTTCGGCCCCATATGGAGTACTGCTGCCATCTCTGGGCAGGTGCACCCGGATACCAGCTTGGCCCTTTTGACTCGGTTCAACGACGGGCTGTGAGAATTGTCGACGATTCCAAACTCACTTGCGGTATCGAGCCCTTAAGTCTGAGGAGAGACTTTGCCTCCCTGTGTGTGTTCTGCCGCTTTTACAATGGGTTCTATTCTGAGGAATTGTTCGAAATCATGCCCGCGGCTACTTTTTACCATCGCACCGCTCACCATCGGCAGGAAATTCATTCTCACACTTTAGAACCGAAATGGTCGCATACAATGGTTCTTCAAGAAAGAAGTTATTAGATTTCTGAAGGGTCGGCAACGCGCGAGTGTTCCCCTGGTGTTGCTAGCGTCCATAGACTTCTGTGACCGCTTACCATCAGGCGAACCGTTGGCTTGTTTGCTACCCTAGTGGTATAAAATGCTGAAATGCGCAAACTGCAAACAGGCGCATACAGCCAATGACCGATCGTGCCCTGCGTTCAAGCGTGAAGCGAGGAGAAAAGGGGTGAAAATTGCTCCCCCGCTACCTCGTCTTAACGCCCAACGGGCAACTAACTGACCGCCCCCTCAACCCATCCCCTTCAAAATATTGCTCCTCAAGAGTACGAGGTGTCTGCAGGTGCGAACTTAATTCCATCTGTGAACCCCCCCACCAAAAGATCCCAAGCTCTCGGGAAGCAGAAAAGACCCAGAAAAAAAATTATTCCTCAACAATTTGCAGACCCACCACGGCCCCCCAGAATATCACAGCCCCCCAATACAATGCAAACCCGTGCTGCTTCTGCTCAACCACGCAACCCCCTCACGTCAAGCCGCCCTAGCGGTATCCAACACTCACAGGGCCCAACCCATATCTCACTTGGTGCCCTTAACATAGCTAGATAGCTAGCAAAGAGCTACATAGCTAGCAATGTAGCTCTTTACTTCTTTGTCTTCTGTTTTTATAAATAATCGAGTAAAATAAACACAGTGGAATTAAAGTACGATATGTTTTTTTAACTTAAGTATATCCATATTAGATAAGAAAATTAGACACATTTATAATGTTAATAACACAGTTCAATCAAGGCAATGACAGTGACATCTTTAAAGGCTAGCTAATGGATTATATATTTGGGAAACTATTTTAACAGCCTCTCTTAATTCTATGGCCTCCAGAGAGGTTGCCTCTGCACAATATTCCTATTTTGCACAAGCTACTGCTTAAGTAAGATAATCTGCAGGCAATAATTAGTACTGAGATATTAAATAATAAATAATTATCTCCTTACACTCTGCTCATTCCTTAATGTAATTTTATATTATATTATGTTAAGATATTTTTGCACAACTGGACTATATACTTGTAACCACTTTGGCCGTCACTAAAAATTACAGCTGATTTAGTATATCCAAGCAATTCACTCAACAGACGTTTAAAAATACCACTTTTTTAGAAGCTCCACACAATGCTACATAATTGGCTTCAGCTGTTGAGTGCTGAGTGCTGAGTGCTGAGTGCTGAGTGCTGAGTGCGGAGTGCTGAGTGCTGAGTGCTGAGTGCGGAGTGCGGAGTGCGGAGTGCTGAGTGCTGAGTGCTGAGTGCGGAGTGCTGAGTGCTGAGTGCTGAGTGCTGAGTGCTGAGTGCTGAGTGCTGAGTGCTGAGTGCTGAGTGCTGAGTGCTGAGTGCTGAGTGCTGAGTACTGAGTGCTGAGAGCAACACATTGCTGTTTGTGGGATTCCATGTAACAGCAGCACCACCAAAAATTAAACAAAATCCTGCAAAGGAATGGCGATCTTCATTTGCTCCCCGGTCAGCATCTGCATAAGTTTCTAAATGCAGTTTACCTGTCTTTTTGAAGCATAGTCCTGTGTCTGTTGTACCTTATAGGTAATAACTTTTACTACTACACTTTTAGGAAATGGGATAGACGCTTTCCGAGCACATAACACATATCTTGGCCCGAGCGTGCGCATCTTTCTTTTTGGTCTATTCAAATTAATGCCAGTGTCAACACATCGCAAAACTTCATGTAGAATAATTGTTACGACCCATGAGTTTCACTAAAGTCGGGTGCGAGACTACTAACATAGAAGTACCTGCCCAAACTCTGTATAGTCTGACAAATCGTATTAAGGTGGTCCTTGTTACTTTGGCCGGTTTGAAAATCAGTTTTTTCAAATGGCTCGAATTCATCAAACCTGCGCCTAAAACGATTTATTTTGACTCTTAATAGTTTAGAAACGACTGGATCAATAAGTTATGTAACATTTCTATTTGTAATAAAAGTATCACCGCGCTTCTGCATTAGGCCTCTGACGTGGTGGAGTTTTGTATCGGTGTTGCATCTGCTCCTTTTGTAGTACTCTATAGTCTCTTCAACGCGTGATATGTCAAAGTGGCGTATAAAATTAAATCGCATTGTGTAACTCATTAATTATTTGAATATTCAGATTCTTACATACTTATATCAATATTCCAATTTTAATTAGTAGCGAATATTTGAATGCAACTAAATCTTTAAGTCAGCAGGCGACGGCCAATCAAAATACTACCGCTGAATTACTGGACAATTCAGCAGTTAATACAATACCTACTAGTAGTGTTTTGCAAGGAGGTCGAAATAGACAACGGATGAAATGGAATGACGAAATCAACAAACAACTTCTCCGTTGCTATTATCAAGTTACTAGTTGAGAGACAAATCTAATGGATACAGACCAGCACTCTACCACAAATTTATTAATATATATCCACATCTTCAATTTCTGACAGAACAAAGATTAGCACCAATAATAGAAAGAGAAAATATAAGAAAAGAAATAAGAACAACTTTATACAATAACCCAAACGGTATTACAAGGAATGATGAACAATCTTTAGAACAAATAAATTTACATAGTCCCACATCTGTAACACAAAATAATTTTAATATAATACCATTACAAAACAACCAAGAACGTCGACAACGAAACTCTTCTGCCAGTAGAAACCGTATGAATTTTGAAGACAATGTGTTCAGAGAAATACTTCAAAACTAAAGTTTAAAGATACCGACCCAAAATTACATTTTTCTAAAAACACTGCTAAAGTTATAGATATCATTAATTGTCTGATACAAAAAGAATTACAAGATAATAAGGAGCCCTCAGTAATAGAACTGCATGAACTAATATACTGTGCTGCAGTTACTACTACTATAGTAATTAACAATACTAAAAATAATAAGTCTACAGGTGAAATAAAACCTAAACATAAAAAACCAGCTTGGGAGAGACGTATAGAAACTAAAATCTCGATCTTAAGAAAAGAAATCGGAAAACTAACTCAATATAACAACGGTAACTTAACAGAAAAAAAACGAAAAATAACAGGACACATATAAAAACAACAATAAAATAAAAGAATCCCTAGACATGAAAACACAAAAATTGCATTGCATTGCTACCAAAAAGACTAAGGAGATATAAAAAGTGCAACCAAAGACACAAAGACAATAGGTTATTTAACTCAAATCAAAAATTGTTTTACAAAAATTTAAACACAGGAAAAAAAATAGAAAATTTACCTGACATTAGTATAGTACAAAAATATTGGGAAGAAAAGTGGTCGACGCCTATATTACATAATAGTCACACATCATGGAATGAAATAGAAGAATAAGAGATACAAGAAATAGAGCCCATGCCAGAAATCATAATAGAAAAGGAAGATATTGAGCAAGCAATAAAAAGAATTTTAATTTGGAAAGCACCTGGGGTAGATAAAATACATAACTATTAGATTAAATACTTTGTATGTACACATCAACATAGCAATAATTCTAAATACACTAGTCAAAAATCCTCAAAATATCCTTGATTTTCTTACACAAGGTATTACATATTTACAACCTAAAGAAACAAATACATTAAATCCTTCCAAGTATCGTCCTATAACATGTCTGCCCACAATTTATAAATTACTTACATCCATTATCACACATAAAATATCACACATATTACTCGAAATAAAATTATAGCAGAGGAACAAACTGGATGTAGAGCAGGCTCCAGAGGGTGCAAAGAACAACTTGTAATAGATACAGAGGTACATAATAATGCAAGAAAAAAACACAGAAATCTGTACTACGCATATGACGATTATCAAAAGGCATATGACAGTGTCCTACATTCATGGCTACTTAAAATTTTAAAAACATACAAAATTGACACAATTCTGATAAACTTTTTACGGCAAACAATAAAAAAATGGAATACATCTCTTCAAATTAAAACAGATAACTTAAACCTTAAATCGCAAATAAAAATTGCACGTGGTATATTTCAGGGTGATTCACTAAGTCCCTCATGGTTCTGTCTAGCTATGAATCCTTTATCTAGAATACTTAAAGACACTAAGTACGGATATGTTATAAATAAAGAAGACAACACGAAAATCACGCACCTATTGTACATGGATGATATTACGCATCTACCAGACTACATCTTGATTATTTATTGAAAATTGACAGAAACATTCAGTAACAATATAAAAATGAATTAGAACGATCAGTAATAATAGACCGGACCTAACCATCACATATAAAAACACAAAAGTAACACACTTAATAGACATTGCTATACCTAACAACAAAAATATTAATAAAAAATATGATGAGAATATACACAAATATATACTCTTGGCAGAAGAAATTAAACAAATGAGGCATCAAGAAACAATAAAAATAATACCTATCATTATCTCCGCCACTGGATTAATACCTAAACACCTATTTCACCGCCTGAATTTACTAAATTTAAGACATGACATTTATATACAAATGCAGAAATCAGTAATAATAGATACCTGTTCTCTCACCCGACAATTTATTCATGCTACCACACTCACAGATTTTGAGCACACAGCGTAACCATAATGTTACCAGGATACTTGGTAATAAGCCGTTCCTGGGAAAATACCAGCTAATAATAATAATAATAATAACACAGACACACTGCTGCATAATAATAATAACCACAAATATACCCACGGAGAAATCGAACAAGAACTAAAAAATAAATATATAAACAGACTAAAAAACATATTTCAAACTCAACTTTCGGCCAAAAATATAACCAATGCTGTTAATACATATGCTGTTCCTATACTTACATACTCGTTTGGAATAATCAATTGGTCTGAGACAGACTCGGAAGCTTTAAACACACTAACCAGAACACTAGCCAACAATACCAAATGCCAACAAATACCACAAGCATCATTTACACTCCGCAACCGAACGATTTACTTTAAGCCGTAAATTGGGGGGACGTGGTTTTCTAGATTTGAAAAACATAAACTACGCAGAAATAGACAATCTACGTAATTATTTCTACAAAAAAGCCAATAATAGCGAATTACACAAAGCAATTATCAATATAAATACAAACGGATCTCCTTTACAACTAAATAATCAAGATTTTAAGCCCATAGATAAAATAAATTCGACACAGCAAAAAATAGACACATGAAAAAAAAAAGTACTGCATGGTAAACACACACACCACCTAGAACTAGAAGAAATAGATAAAGAAGCGTTAAATAAATGGCTTGAAAAAAGCAATCTATGATGAAGACAGATGGCTTCATGATAGCGATATAAGACCAAATTATAAATACTCGAAATTACGCAAAATACATTTAAAAGACAACACCATAATCAATAATAAATGCAGACTATGCAACGAATACAGAGAAACAATCGACCACATTACTGGAGGGTGTAACACATTAGCACTAAAAGACTACACAAACAGACACGATAACGTTGCAAAACAAATCCATCAACTACTAGCTCTTAAATACAAATTAATTGATAAACACACGCATATTATAAATATGAACCTCAAGGAGTCCTAGAAAATAGTAAATTTAAATTATATTGGAATCGTGATATAATTACCGACAAGCCTACACAAAATAATAGACCAGATATTATACTTATACAAAAACAAAAAAAAGTCACATACCTTATTGAAATTTCAGCACCTAATTCAGATAACCTTCTGACTAAACATCAAGAAAAAATTCAAAAATACTTGAAACTAGCAGACGAAATAAAAGACATGTGGCACCAAGATTATTTAAAATAGTACCAATCATTTTATCATCAACTGGAATAGTCCCGTTTACACTTAAAAAAGCATTAAAATTATTAGATTTACATAAGTCAACTCTTATCCAACTACAAAAGTCCGTAATCCTTAATACATGTTCGGTTGTCCGTAGATTTTTAAACCCGTCATCTAATCCTTATGTGAACTAGGTTCATTGGTAGATACCCGTTCCTAGAGCACACATAGTACCAGGTCTTAAAACTGAGACACACTGCTGCATAATAATAATAATAATAATATACTTTATTGCACCAACAAATAATTTTCACAAAAATATGTTTATAAATATAGAAAACAAATGGCGGTCTTATAGCTTTAAAGCGATCTCTTCCAGATAACCTTTGGGTAGGGGAAATAAGAAAGTTAAACATAGTATAGTAGGTGCGTGGAGATTCAGTTATTAAGAAGTATATATATCATACAATAATGTATATAATATAAATACAAATACACATAGATAATATATATATATATATATATAAATATGAGTAAATATATGTACATATATAAAATGCATGTATAATAAATATAATTATAATATATATTACGTATAGTATAAGTGAATATATATAAACAAATATAGGTAGTGATGTTATTTTAGTCTTTCAGGTAATAAGTAATAACAAGATTTTTAAATATTGCTTTCGATTTTGCTTTTTTATTTCCAATGGTAAAGCGTTCTATAGTTTAACAGCCTTTAACTTGAAAGAATCATTATACGATTGTGAATAATGAAAAGGAGTTTTTAGCATCCAGCTAGTAATCTCTCGAAGAGAAATATTTCCAATAAAATTTAAACATTTCGCTTTAGTTTTAGTGTATGGGTATCTATAAAAGTAGGTGCAACATGTTTCAATTATGTAAAGAAAAAACATATAATAAAAGTAGGCGCAACATGTTTCAATTATGTAAAAAAAAACATACAATAAAAGTGGGCGCAATATGTTTCAATTATGTAAAGAAAAAACATATAATAAAACCACAGTATTTAGTAAATATGTAAAAAAAAACTAAAAAATCTTTTAAAAAGCCGGTCTTGTTGCAAAATCAATTCATCTCAGAAATAAAGTATAAAAATCAACAAATATAATAAAAACTACATGGAACATATTCAAAAGTGAAACTGGTAATGCTGGGAATTCTTGTCAGGACTTTGAGTTGATCGTAGATGATACTAGTTTTAAAACAAATCTTGATGATATTGGTGGCTGTTGCTTTTAATTTTTTTTTTAGCAGTATTCCTTTTAAAACCACCGAACATCTTCACTCAAGTCCAAATATAGTATAGCAGAAAAAATAATAAAAACGGATTTTCTGAATCTAAACATACGGATATCAAAAACACATTTAGAACATAAGAAATAAAAAAACACGACTGACCTTTGAAAAAACTATAGAATAGAATAGAAAAAAAAATACTAGAATATGGTGTATACAAAGATGGCAAAAAATACATGATTTGAAATGGGTTCAGCATATTCTGCCGTTTCCACCGTGCAAATCTTCTAACATGATAGAATAATAGCATTGTTTACATTATGATTAATTAAATAACAGTATTAAATTGGAATGAATTAATTATATTACAAAAAAAAAACAAATTACACTTGAACCCTGTAACGTACAAGCTACATTATAAAATATACAATAATACACAGTACTATACCTCAAACAAGTTTGATAAAATGATTTATAAAAAGAGAAAAGAAATATACAATCAGGTCAATTTAATGTCAACAAATTAATTATTAAGTCAATTGGATATGAAATGTCAGTTAATTTAATTAGTTGCAGTCTAAAATTGATCATTACTATATTCACTAATTTTGTAATAACATTTATCAAGTAATAAATTAAATACTTTGTGCTTGAATTGGCTAAAATTTAAATCTTTAATATTTTCAGGTAGCTCATTATATTTATTTAGTGCCATACAATAAACACTTTTTTGATACACTTGATAATTTTGGGGTGGCAGGTAGAGATAGATAGATAGATAGATAGATAGATAGATAGATAGATAGATAGATAGATATATACTTTATTGCACACCAAAAATGAATTATAAACAAATTAAAATTTAGAAATAAACTTATAGTATACAATTAGGCGGTATTATCGCTTATGAGCGATCTTTACCAGACAACAATTGGGTAGATAGAAAAAGAAAAATATACAGAAAAGGTAAGTGATGCATCATTAAATTAATACCTAGGTATTAACACTAACAAAGAACACAGCATACTATATATAATATTTTAAACTGTAGATAATAGTCAAGTAAAATAAATACATGATGATCAAGTTTAGCTCTGTTTAAAAATTTTAGCAAGTGTATAAACATTAAAATTTTATACCGAACCTGAGTAACACTCACTCCAGCAGCTCAGTGAGTGTTATCATATGTAAAAAATCACTTTCGCATCTACAAACGTAAATTATATCATACGCATCACAACGCTTCACATATCTCCAAACAAAACATAAATAAAAAGATTTGAAATCAGATTAATTTTGTGCAATAAAAACATTCGTGTAAAAGATATTATTGTTGTTAACATTTCAAATTTATACATTTTTTAAAGTTAGATGCAAAAAACTTTTTTAAGTGTTTTTTGCAAGTGCCATCTGTTGGCTGTAAGACAAACAAAGAAGCATAGTCTCACATAACAAAAATGGTTCAATGCGAAATGCATGAAAGGTACAGATGGCGTTGTCTGTCTGCACTGTGAATGCGTCACAACGAATGTGTCAGACTACGACTTGGTGCTGTGGTAAGTGACCAATCGTGCTGTGGAGATTGCCAGGTCAAGATGCCAAAATGTCGTGACCCGAGCACCCTATCCACCCCAGCGAATGCAACTATAGTATCAGTCATTCCCCTGTAGAATTTTCGACTATAAATCACACGGCACATGATAACAACGATGAACTTGGAGAAATGGAGCTAAAATTGGAGTTGCGCTCCTTTATGGGTGAAATGCGTTCCTTTAGAACCGAAATGAAGGAATTTCGACAAGAAATTACTGCCTTAAAGTCAAGTATAAACACTTTAGAAAAAAAAATAGTAGATGGCAGCAGTAGTGACACTGTGACTACACTAAAAATTACCATTGACGAGTTGAAAGCTGAGTTGAATGACAGAGAACAGGAGTTTTTGCTTAATAATGTCGAAATAACTGGCTTAACAGAAGAAAAAAGGCGAAAACACATCCCATCTGGTAACAGTTTTAGTTTTAAAAGTGGGCGTCACTATTGAGCAACAGGATATAGTCTTTGCAGAAAGAGTAGGGCCAGTACGTCGTAACCGAACTGACGTAAAATCAGACTTCCACCCTCGTAGAATAGCAGTACGTTTTTCTCGTCGCAACATCAGGGATGCGTTTCTTAAGGCCGCACGTGTGAGACGCAGCCTAAGTACAGCCGATTGATTTCAAAGATTTAAGACCTATTAACATTTTAACGACTCTATCTAAAGTCTTAGAGAAAGCAATATGCATCCAATTGGCAGCTTATATCGAAGAAAATAACATTCTACCAGAGGTACAATCCGGAATTAGGAAAGGCCGCGGTACCTCTACTGCCTTGGTGGATATAATAAACAATATTCTTGGGCTTCAAATAGGGCCATGGGTACCATGTTAGTTCTGCTCGATTTCTCGAGAGCTTTTGACTGCATAAATATAAAATTGCTCTTATCCAAATTAACCTATTTTAGTTTGAGCCACGAACAATTAAATAGCTTGACAGTTACATGACTGATTCAGTGTGTTCTGATCAAAAAAGATGACGGCAGTACAGACTTCTCTGGCCAGCAAATAGTAAAAAAGTGTGTACCACAAGGATCTATTCTTGGCCTGCTATTGTTTATTCTTTATTGTGCGGATAATATACATAACATCCACAATTGTAAATTTCATCTATACACGGATGATGTACAACTATATCTTTCATGCAAGTCAGATGAAGTCGATATTACTGTGAACAAAATCAATGAAGACTTGGAACGCATTAGTAACTGCGCTGATTAAAACTCACTAAAAAAACTCACTAGCTGATTAAATCCAAAAAAATCAAAGTTACTTGTTTTAGGCTCAAAAAAACAAATTACCAGCATTTCTAGTAAAAACCTGAATTTGTACATTAAAATGAGGAAGTGTTTGTGTCACTGAAGCTCGAAATTTGGGACTTTTAATGGATAAGAAACTCCGTTTTCAGAGCCACGTAGCTGAAGCTGTCAGAAATTGCTTTTATCACATAAAAGTACTATATAAATTGCGTGATCACCTTAGTATGGATCTTCGGGTAAAGCTTGTAGAATCACTAGTACCTCTAAGCTCACATACGCTGACGTTGTATACGGGTCACGGCTTCTGGCTACCACAAGCCAGCTCATTCAGCGGGTCCAGAACGCATGTGCTCGTTTTTGTTTCAAACTCTCATCTCGAGCACATGACACTCCCTTTCATAACAACTCCAAAATGCTGAAAATGAAAAATAGACGGGAAATACATATAGCGTCTCTAGTGTTTGACATAATTAAAAGTAAAAATCCCAACTACCTATACAAAAAATTAGTGTGGTCAGGTGATTATCATAAATATAGGATAAGGGCTTCAAGTTATCTTCTACGCACTTCGCGTCATGGTACTGCAGTTTTTTTGTGGTAGATTTAGATATACGGCTACAAAATGCTGGAACAAATTACCACGACCACTTCGAGAAAAGAAAAGCAAACTTTTAAAACTGGAATAAAAAACTACTTTTAGACACTCAAACAGCTTCAAACTATTAAACTGCTGAAACATCACCTAATATTAATTAAAAATAAATAAATAATATAGATAAATAAAGAACAATATAGAATAAATAAGTAAATAAAATATATGTATTTTTAATTAATATTAAGTAGGTAAGCACATCAGTTACCTAGTAATAACTAGCCAGAAGATATTTATAATGTCTCCTTGCTATGCATTATTTAAATGATGGATAATAGTGTAGGAGGATTACACAATAAAAACACTCCGGGAGTGCCGGCAGAAGTGAAAACTTGAATATTAACGTTGTGCACTTTTGATATTTTGGAATAGTTAGGAAATAATTATGCACGAATTGCTTGATAATTAAAGCGTAAAAGTACTATCATTTATGTGGTAAAATACAATATTCATTTATTGCGCTATCGTACACAAACATGACCATTTATATTGTGTACATTAAAAATTTAACACTTCAGACACTTTCGCCGTACGCTAGAAAGAGAGAAATTACGAATTTTCGATCAGGTCACGCGATTTTAACATTTTTTACCCATCACAAAAAAAGTGCACAACGCCGCAAAAGAAATAGTCACTTCAAAAAACACTAGTACTAAAAAAAAATAGTTCAATAACGTAAACATATAACATATATAGGCAAGTACTTACCGATGAATACTGTACCTACATATTTTGATTTTCGTTCGCCTCCCTCAGAAACGTACATTTGGTAAAATATTGCAGCCATAATAATCAGGTTCAAGCCACCGTGACCGCCACGAATGATAAAAACAAGCGCATACCCCGTGCACACTGCACCTTGCATCTTCATTCATTTATAATATTTTAATCAGTGTTAATAATATGAATAGCCTTATTGAGGTCATTGATTATGGATTTGAAACTCGCATGCATACAAGTGGTAGAGGGAAGAGATTCCGTGTAAAATATTTTTAATAAATAGCAAAAAGAAGTGAAGACAAGACGCCAGGTACGCCAGCAAGGATATCACACAAAGATGAGAATGTATTCCTTACTTTGATGCGCTGCTGACGTTTATGCAAGTAACTGCGAAACCATTCAATTGTCGCTGGAGATATATGCTGGAGCAAGTAAAATATCAAAGTCTATTGTGTTAAAAGCGTTACTGAAATCTAGTACTAACAGAACAGTCATTTCTTGATGGTCCATGCCCATACAGATATCATCAGTAATCTTTGCAAGAGCAGTACCCGTACTATGACCAGGTCGGAAGCCGGATTTAAAAGGATTAAGGAGGCATTTTTTTGTGTAAAAGTGGCTGAGCTGTTGATGGACAAGTCGTTCTAGGACTTTGGACAGGAAGGGCAAGATTGATGTAGGACGATAATCAGAGTAGAATAAGGCAGCACTTGATGCAATCGAAAATATGTTATTCTTAACATCACAGACGGAGAATTGACTGAAAATATAAGGAGAGTAATCAGGAGTTGGGACCATTGAAAGATTAATAAGAGTTTGTCTTTTTTATCATATTCAATAACAGCAGAAGCTGAGAAATGTTGATTGAGGAGATTAGAAGAGAGAAGGTGCTAGAGGTTGCCTTTTGACGAGCTTTCCCATTTCCTAATGATTTAAGAAATTTCCAGGCCCTGCCTGAGTCTTCGTTTTCCACTGATTTGTGAATGGGGCGTCGTTGTACATCTCTACACACCTTGTTGCAGCGATATCTAAGCTTTTTATATTTTGCGGAAGTTTTATTCTATATAATGGGCTTTGCGCTTAGCCTTGGCTCGACATATTTTAGCCTGTAGAGTTTTAAGTTCATCAGTAAGCCAAGGCGCAGGAACGTATTTAAATTTAATTGGTCGAATAGGTGGGTAAATGTCAAACAAATTTATAAGCAAGGAATTAAATGTTTGCACTTTTTCATTGACGGTTTGTGCATCTATAAAAGATATGTGCTGCATCGTTCTGTAAATTTTCCACACTCATACCACCAAAATTGCGTTGTAGAAGAATTCTCGATTTGGCTTTGGGAAGGCGGACTTTATATGTTCGATATAATAAATCATGATATGAAAATACGTCAGCTGCGCATTGGCCATATTTATGTATGTAATTGGAAGAAGTAACCATTATAAGCTCCAGAAGAGACGGAGCACAGTTTGGAAAAAAGTGTGTAGCTTAAGAGGAAGGATTGTCATATTGCTAGAATTTATGATAGAACGTAATTGAAGAGAGCGACTGTCATTTTTTTGCAAACATTTGTTAAAATCGCCCATTATAATGGAGTGGCAGTATACAGGTGCATAGGTTTTAAGCAATTTTTCAAATGCAGAAAAATAATTTACTTGAAGGGAAGGACTATAGAAGACACCGAGAAGGATTTAATTATGAGACAGAACAACTTCGATTAAAATGAAATCCGCGGCATTAGCCGGTGAAGATTGAGTAGACATATATAGCTGAGTAAATGGAATATGGGAACGTAGGTAAATAGCCTCTCCGCCACTAGTTCTGCCAATACGGTCATTCCGAATTAGATGGAAGGGAATACGATGTCGAGGGTAGACAGCTTGTGTCTGTAACGAGTTGCCCTGTGATTGATTTCTGTCGTTGTAACAAATAGATGCAGATGTTTATGGACAAAGAGACATATTTTTTTTAAACATATAGACATGGTAGTGGGAGATTTTTTTTATTTTTAAATAAAGGTTTACAGCTATCAAGCGGTCCAGCTCCACACAATATTCTTATACATTTTTTTTTGTTCTTTAAAAACTCTTATTGCATCGACAGAGTTTTCCCAAAATATAAGGCCATATCGCAAAATGAATGATACATACCCATGATAAGCTGCTAAAGTAGCTTCGTTTGTTGCAACTTTATTTAACCGATATAAAGGATATAAAAACTTTTCTATCTTATTGCAGACTTCATTAACATGTTCCATCCATTGACAATACTTGTCAATCTTCACACCTAAAAATTCTTACCAAATAGCCTTGATATTTCATGTATTGGTACCGTGAGTTTAAGTATGTCTCAAACAATTGATAAGCATTTACCTCTGATGCCGTAGTTACATAACCTACACAGTCATTTACCTCTGATGCCGTAGTTACATAACCTACACAGTCATTTACCTCTGATGCCGTAGTTACATAACCTACACAGTCATTTACCTCTGATGCCGTAGTTACATAACCTACACAGTCATTTACCTCTGATGCCGTAGTTACATAACCTACACAGTCATTTACCTCTGATGCCGTAGTTACATAACCTACACAGTCATTTACCTCTGATGCCGTAGTTACATAACCTACACAGTCATTTATCAAGGCAAACGAAATTAAAAGCTTTTTTCATATCTAAGAAAATTGAGTTTACTGCTTCTTTTGAATTAAGACATTCAGTTATTATTTTTACTAAAGAAAAACAATCGAGCGTAGTGTAACTGCTTTTTTTAAAAACAAAATTGTTATTTTTTCAGAATATTAAATTTCGTTATGAAACTATAGATTAGATTTTACTTAGCTAAGTTTAATATTAATATAATTGGTCTGTAACTATTCATCAAATACCTACGACCTTTTTTGAATAATGGCTTTACAATTGAGTATTTCAGTCGATCTGGAAATCTGCCTTCTTCCAAGGAAAGGATAACAATATGAGTTAAAGGTATTGATAAATATTCAGAACACCATTTTAAAAAGTCTTAGTATTGATTTCATCGTATCCTGTATAGTTTGTTTTTTTAATAATTTTATAATTCTTATTACACCATTTGTGTCTATTTGGGGTCAAAAATACACCATTGGTATTGTTATTGTTTTGGTTGGTATTGTCAAAGTATGAAGTTTTGTCTAGTAAATTTTCAGTAATCGAGTCTATAAAGTAATTATTGAATGAGTTTTCAATTTCAGAGGCTTTAGTTTAGTCCTTATTTTTATATGGTTACTCTATCAATTTCTGTGGTGCATTGTTTACTATTTACATTTGATTTAATGGTATCCCAAACAGCCTTTCACCTGTTTTTGGATAGCTGAATGTAGCTAGTATTCTGTAATTTTTGGGAAAACAAAGGTTATCAAATAATACCAAAGTTTCATGATAGCAATTTAACGCTTCATTGGTGACAGTCTTGGCAAGAACTTCGTTGAACGATAAAGCTGACATACAATTTAAGAATTTTTGTATATTTTCATTTTTCATTCCCTTCTTTCTACAAACCATGCCTTCGATAGCGTCGGCAAACGCCTTACTAATGACTCAAAAGTTAAAGTCTGTCCCGTTTCATGGTCGGAAAGACCCAATAAATGTATTCCTGATTCAGTATTTCTTATGTTGCTGGCTACAAGATCAATACATGACTTTTTTCTTGTTGGTTTTGTTACATGAATATTAATATTATAATTAGTCAGTAAACCTACTAAATCTTTAGATTTTTTTGATTCTTTATTATAGTCATAATATTTTTTTTTATGTAAGATTTTATTCAAAAGCAATATAGATTTTTAAAAAATATGTCAACATTAGAATTTATATCATACAAGTACCACCTCTCCGTTCCTTACTTCGCGAATAAGATAAGGCTAAGTTATAATTATTTAATCGCAAGTTCTGTTCTGTTTCTGTCAGGCATATGATTGTGTAACGACAATTGTCGTTCTCTTCTAGAAGTAGGTTTGTACGAAATTATACTCAACTTTCCAGATACTATTTGAATATATTTTGTATAAATAATTACAATAATATAGGTATCTTATAACGTTACAAGAGTATAGTTATGGAAACTGGAAACTTAATGTATTACTAATTAATAATTAAACTGTTGCTTAAATACATAGATATTAGAACGTGTACTACGTGGTTATATTTGTTTATGTAGCAAATTACAATGCTGCAGTTATGCCTTGTGAATTTGCTTATTATTTTATTTCCTTATTTAACTTATTACGTATACGTGACAATTAACTTATTACGTATACGTGACAATTAACTTATTACGTTTACGTGACAATTAACTTATTACGTATACGTGACAATTAACTTATTACGTATACGTGACAATTAACTTATTACGTATACGTGACAATTAACTTATTACGTATACGTGACAATTAACTTATTACGTATACGTGACAATTAACTTATTACGTATACGTGACAATTAACTTATTACGTATACGTGACAATTAACTTATTACGTATACGTGACAATTAACTTATTACGTATACGTGACAATTAACTTATTACGTATACGTGACAATTAACTTATTACGTATACGTAACAATTAACTTATTACGTATACGTGACAATTAACTTATTACGTATACGTGACAATTAACACTAACAAATCCTCACAATTGCTATCTTTAGTATTTTTTCTTCTAATTCACATAAAGTGATTTTAAGAAGATCCTGTTTACTTTAAATGCCAGCTATGTTCTGGTACAGTAAAGAATATAATTTTTTCGAGTCACGCTCGAAGTTCAGTTTCAGGCATTTTATTTATTTCTGAAATCTTTTTTGTTTTTGTTAGGTTAAAATAATATGGTATTGTCTCGTTTTTCAAGATCGTTTGTGAATTTTTGCAATTTTTATTTTTTAGATGTGGTGTATTATATTATATATGGTGTATTTCATTTAGGTAAAATATTTTTTTTTACACATTAATTCATACTTATGCTGTCTATTGCTAAAATAATTTTAAAACCTATTTTTTTTCTTATGATTTTTTCTTAGATTTATTTGTGTTTTTACATATGTTTTAGCACATCTCTTAGCCATAATTTTTGACAGTTGTGTAGATAGTGAAACTAAGCAAAGTCATACCTCTTTTAAATCAGGTTGTTCAATAAATCCTAAAAATTGTCGCCCTATTTCAATACTATCTATACTCAGTAAAGTTTTTGAAAAAATCATACTTAGTCGAATGTTAAGCCATTACTGTGTCAATGACTTAATTAGTAGCAAACAGTTTGGTTTTATAAAAGCCGTTCCACAATCGATGCAGGAGTGGCACTATTAAAAAATATATTTGAAGCCTGGGGGGATTCGCATGATGCTCTTGGAGTGTTTTGTGATTTATCTAAGGCATTTGACTGTGTCCAACATGAAAATCTCATCAGGAAGCTACATCACTATGGTATTAGAGACAAAGCTCTCGACCTTTTGACTTTTTACATGAGTAGCATAGTACAAAAAATATATATTAACGATAAACGATCTCCGGGGTCAGCAGTCACTATGGGAGTCCCTCTTGGCTCAATTTGAGGTCCTTCTCTATTTCTTATTTACATGAATGATCTCCTATATCGTGTAAAAAACCACGGCATTGTCTTATTTGCTGACGACACCTTTTTACTTTTTGACTGATTAAAAAAAACGGTCAAGTGCGAGTCGGACTCGCGCGCGTAGGGTTCCGTACCATTATCTACAAAAACGGGCAAAAAAATCACGTATGTTGTATGGGAGCCCCCTTAAATATTTATTTTTTTCTATTTTTTAGTATTTGTTGTTATAGCGGCAACAGAAATAGATCTTCTAAGAAAATTTCAACTGTCCAACTATAACGGTCCATGAGATACAGCCTGGTGACAGACGGACGGACGGACGGACAGCGAAGCCTTACTAATAGGGTTCCTAATTACCTTTCAGGTACAAAACCCTAAAAAAGGAGGAGGTTCTTAATTCATCTGTATGTTCTTTTTTTTTATTCATTTTTGTGTGTGTGTGTGTGTTACGCGATGTCTTTGCGAATCAAGAACAAAGTGTAACGATTTTTTCACATATGAAAGGGTTAATCCCCGGTTTGGCCCAAAGAAACTAGAGTTAGATAAGAAAATGTCTGAAATCGTATCATTTTAGACGACCTTATTTCTGATTTGCACGCCCTTTAAGTTTCTGCATAGCACCACTGTGAATATGATAAACAAAATAATATACCATTGAATTATAGTTCCACATTTCACTACATGCAAAGTTATACAGGTCGTACTCTAGTTGATGATTCAACATGTTAAGGTGGTTTCTCAAGGCCTATATTTTCACGGGCCACCACACGTCGCCGCTCCAGTTTGCATAGGCGTGATTGTGGCATAGGCCTACCCGCGCCTCACTTTTGTGGTTACTAACGCAGGGACAATCCGACAAGCCTTAACACGATAGCCTTTGCTGGCACAGACGCCGGCCGAACTTCAACAGTGCCTTGGCGTGAGCTGGCAAGACATGGTCCGTGAGATATCAAGCCGTGAGAAGTCTCCATAACAAATGCGATTACAATTTCTGACATTTTATGCATTTCTCCATTGGAATTTTGACAATCTTTCAAGGAAAAAAAATGACTTTAAATTTTATAGTTCCGTAACCAATCCTAACTTTATGCGAACGCGTATAATACTGTGAGGCGTCAGACATATGTCGTCAGTACAAATTTGCGTTCCCACAAGGGTTTTTTTTTTTTTTTATACCACTAAGGTGGCAAACAAGCCTACGGTCCGCCTGATGGTAAGCGGTCACCGTAGCCAATGGACGCTTGCAACACCAAGGGCATCACTCGCGCGTTGCCCTTCAGAAATCTAATAACTTCTTTTTTGAAAAACCCCATACTGTAGTCCTTAGAGAAAACCTTGGCAGGGTGCTCATTCCACAACCTAAGCGTTCGTGGGAGGAAGATTCTCTGAAACCGCACTGTACGCGACCATTTCGGTTCTAAAGTGTGAGAATGAATTCCCTGCCGATGGCGAGCGGTGCGATGGTAGAAAGTAGCCGTGGGCATTATTTCGAACAATTCCTCAGAACACAACCCATTGTACAAGCGGTAGAAAACACACAGGGAGGCAAAGTCTCTCCTCAGACTTAGGGGCTCGATACCGCAAGTGAGTTTGGGATCGTCGACAATTCTCACAGCCCGTCGTTGAACCGAGTCAAAGGGCCAAGCTGGTATCCGGGTGCACCCGCCCAGAGCAGTATGGCAGCAGTACTCCATATGGGGCCGGACTTGCAACTTGTAAAGCAGCAACCTTTGCCCCGACGTGAAGTACTGCTTCGGTCTGTTGGGTACACCAAGTTTTTTGGACGCCAGCTTTACCTTGTCTAGCAAGTGATCTCGGAACTGAACATCGCTGGAGATGTGAACACCAAGGATCCCAATGCTCTTGGAGATGGAGAGGGGAGTGTTCTGGAATTGTGGGACTACAGTGAATGGGGTTTTCTTAGCGGTGAACGCGCAGACTTGTGTCTTTGAAGGGTTGAATCAGACCAAGTTTTCCCGTCCCCACTCAGAGACCTTGGACAGACCGATCTCGATTTGAGACACAAGTTCTTCACGTTTTTCCTCCACAACAGAACGAGGGATGCTTGCATGTAATAAGCGTCTCCAGTACCGTCATCTGCATAGAAATGTATGTTGTTGATCTCCAACATATCATTGATGTGCAGTAGAAACAGCGTAGGAGACAGCACAGAGCCTTGCGGGACACCAGCATTAATGTCCATGCTATCAGAGCAACTACCGTCAACTACGGCTACGGCACTCCGTAAGATGGCAACTTCGATAGAAGACCCCGGTGCCAGACCCGATCGAACGCCTTCGCTATGTCTAGGCTACATGCCAATGCCTCCCCCTGACTCTCAATGGCTAGTGCCCATCGGTGTGTGAGATACACTAGAAGGTCACCAGTGGAGCGACCATGGCGAAAGCCATATTGACGGTCGCTGATCAGGCCATGTTTTTCTAGGTATCAAAAGCTGTGTGTTGATCACACGCTCCATCACCTTGGAGAGGAGAGAGGTAATAGCGATAGGCCTGTAATTCGATGGATCTGATCTATCGCCCTTTTTGGGCACCGAGTGCACATTCGCAGTCTTCCATGAAGGCATATGGAGGCATATCGACTTAATAAGTACGTGCGGTCATGCAAGTGACTCTAAAAAAATTTGGGATGAAGGTGAGTTTGTGGCGCTTTTTCAAGAGGCAAAAGAACTAAGCCCTAGCGGTGAAATAGTAACTCCGCGGACTGCTGAAATCTACTATCAACGCAATGTTTACTATTCTTTTTTGGAACACTTAGTAAATTAATAAGACGCTAGATTTAAGCCTTTTGAGAATAATATTGAAACATTACAGATGATTCTGCCTACATATACAGATATTGACAATGCCACAAAAACAGAATTACCAAAAGTCACAAAGACATTTCTCGAAAAAATTCAATTTAGAAAATAAATTATGACACTACCACTGGTCATTCCTTATAGAGCCAGAAAGGAAACTCACGCCCGCAATTGAGGCTATTCTCTGTACGATCAGAACTTTCCCCCATAACAAGAAAGTTGCTATTGTTATTGGCCTCGTTGCCAATCGCTTACAACTGCCGAAAAGAAGATTTTCAGCTTTGAAGAATTTGAAGACCTACCTGTGTAACCGGGCAGGACCTGAGCGTGTTAGATTTGACGGTATATAGATATGATAATGTAGGTAGGTATTTTGAGTATAAGATATATAAATAAAAGTCTGAAGTAAGTTTTAAAAATGAATATGAAATATCTATAAACTTCTACCGTTTCGGAATCAAAGTGGCGTTCTAGCGAGAAGAAACGGCGGAAGAAACTCTCTAGCAATCACTTTTTTGAATGTTTTATTAGAATAACAAAATTATCACAACTTTTACGAGAAATAAAGTATCTGCTTATTAAATCTAAGTTTCGGGTAAAAACACAAATAAGCCTTTAAGTATTTCCAAGATTCGTAAGCAATTCACAAACTGCAAGAACAACAATTATAAGTACTTAAGGACCTTATTGACTGGTACAGCAAAATGCCACAAAGAGCTAAAACTCTCAGCTAAGTATTACTTACGTAATGTTAATTTAACATTTATATTATAACAAAATATACATAATTAAAAATACACAATAAAATATAATCTTCTACAAACAAGTTAGACAATCAATTGTACTTATCTGAAATGTTTTTCAATACTGAATTCCCATTCAATTTCGGCAGCGTGACAATCTGATGCGACCAGTGCGGCGGACTAAACAAGAATGCCCGTTGGAGGGTCAGACAGTGCCTTAATAAGGTAGCTTATCTGTCCATCCCACCCATCACCAGGAACGCGGGTGTTGTTTCCGTCCCTTTTTACTTGACAAAAACACCACGTGCCAACGCTAATCGATATCAGTGAATATAATAACAGTTTTTATTACCTTATTAACATACAATTATTGCTTTCACAGTTGATAACTATATCTAATACGCCTCTTGCGTTCTAGCACTAATGTCTAGCACAGATAGAGTTAGCGTCAACAATAAACGCCTAAGAAATAGTAAGACAATTAATTTTAAGAAGAAAACGCTTAAACATAATTATATAAATAAAATTTGTCTTTCAATTTGCATTATTGCTATCGAAAAATTTTGCGCTCGCTGCTCGCGTCTTCATCTGGTTGTGTTATGATCCCTGCCCATTTGATTTCCTATATGTACATGCCTAGTTAGAGGGATCCCATATGCAGCATTCTCTTTCTATTGCGCTATTACCAACTCCACTTGCAGTTAAGCGAGGCAATTATAGTCAATGCAATTGCTTGATTGCAATCTCTAATCGTGTACAGGTGCGATACCGTCGGGCGTCCCGGTGCCGCGTCCGCCGCCCTTCTCGTACGTGCGCGCCGACAACTCGACGGCGGACCTCGTCGACATGGTCTCGGAACTGGGCTCGGGCGTGCTCGTCGTGCCGCTCATCGTGCTGCTCGAGGACATCTCGATCTGCAAGGCGTTCTCCGACGGGCGGCCCGTCGACGCGACGCAGGAGATGCTCGCGCTAGGCGTGGCCGGGCTCGCCAACAGCTTCGTGCAGGCGTACCCGGGCGGCGGATCGCTGGCGCGGTCGGTTGTCGCCAACGGGTCCGGCGTGCGGACGACGCTCAACGGTCTCTACACCGGTCAGTAGAGTCAAGTCTCCGCTGGCGAGGAGAAGAAAATTTACTTTAAGTATTTGCAGCAGACGAACAGACAGACAACGTAGGTTGGTGTGTTGCAATATCACATGTAGGTGTGATATGAAATTTACTTTACGTATTTGCAGCAGGCAAACAGACAGACAACGTAGGTTGGTGTGTTGCACTGTCGCATGTAGGAATGATATAAAATTTACTTTAAGTATTTGCAGCAGACGGACAGACAACGTAGGTTGGTGTGTTGCAATATCACATGTAGGTATGATATGAAATTAACTTTACGAATTTGCAGCAGGCGAACAGACAGACAACGTAGATTGGTGTGTTGCACTGTCGCATGTAGGTATGATGTAAAATTTACTTTAGGTATTTGCAGCAGATGGACAGACAGACAACGTAGGTTGGTGTGTTGCACTGTCACATGTAGGTATGAAATAAAATTTATTTTAAGTATTTGCAGCAGACGGCCGGACAGACAAATTAGGTCGGTGTGTTGCACTGTCACATTTAGGTATGATATAAAATTTTCTTTAAGTATTTGCAGCAGACGAACAGACAGACAACGTAGGTTGATATATTGCACTATCACATGTAGGTATGATATTATATTTATTTTAAGTATTTGCAGCAGACGGACAGACAGACAACGTAGGTTGGTGTGTTGCAATATCACATGTAGGTATGATATGAAATTTACTTTACGTATTTGCAGCAGGCAAACAGACAGACAACGTAGGTTGGTGTGTTGCACTGTCGCATGTAGGAATGATATAAAATTTTCTTTAAGTATTTGCAGCAGACGAACAGACAGACAACGTAGGTTGGTGTGTTGCAATATCACATGTAGGTGTGACATGAAATTTAACTTTACGTATTTGCAGCAGACGAACAGACAGACAACGTAGGTTGATATGTTGCACTGTCACATGTAGGTATGAAATAAAATTTATTTTAAGTATTTGCAGCAGACGGCCGGACAGACAAAATAGGTCGCTGTGTTGCACTGTCATGTTTAGGTATGATATAAAATTTTCTTTAAGTATTTGCAGCAGACGAACAGACAGACAAAGTAGGTCGGTGTGTTGCACTGTCACATTTAGGTATGATATAAAATTTTCTTTGAGTATTTGCAGCAGACGGACGGACAGACAACGTAGGATAATATGTTGCACTGTCACATGTAGATATGATATAAAATTTACTTTAAGTATTTGCAGCAGACGGACAGACAGACAACGTAGGTTGGTGTGTTGCAATATCACATGTAGGTACGATATGAAATTTACTTTACGAATTTGCAGCAGGCGAACAGGCAGACAACGTAGATTGGTGTGTTGCACTGTCGCATGTAGGTATGATATAAAATTTACTTTAGGTATTTGCAGCAGATGGACAGACAGACAACGTAGGTTGGTGTGTTGCACTGTCACATGTAGGTATGATATAAAATTTATTTTAAGTATTTGCAGCAGACGGCCGGACAGAAGAAGTAGGTCGGTGTGTTGCACTGTCACATGTAGGTATGATATGAAATTTACTTTACGAATTTGCAGCAGGCGAACAGGCAGACAACGTAGATTGGTGTGTTGCACTGTCGCATGTAGGTATGATAAAAAATTTACTTTAGGTATTTGCAGCAGATGGACAGACAGACAACGTAGTTTGGTGTGTTGCACTGTCACATGTAGGTATGATATAAAATTTATTTTAAGTATTTGCAGCAGACGGCCGGACAGACAAAGTAGGTCGGTGTGTTGCACTGTCACATTTAGGTATGATATAAAATTTTCTTTAAGTATTTGCAGCAGACGAACAGACAGACAACGTAGGTTGATATGTTGCACTATCACATGTAGGTATGATATAATATTTATTTTAAGTATTTGCAGCACACGGACAGACAGACAACGTAGGTTGATGTGTTACACTGTCACATGTAGGTATGAAATAAAATTTATTTTAAGTATTTGCAGCAGACGGCCGGACAGAAGAAGTAGGTCGGTGTGTTGCACTGTCACATTTAGGTATAATATAAAATTTTCTTTGAGTATTTGCAGCAGACGAACAGACAGACAACGTAGGTTGATATGTTGCACTATCACATGTAGGTATGATATTATATTTATTTTAAGTATTTGCAGCAGACGGCCGGACAGAAGAAGTAGGTCGGTGTGTTGCACTGTCACATGTAGGTATGATATAAAATTTACTTTAGGTATTTGCAGCAGATGGACAGACAGACAACGTAGGTTGGTGTGTTGCACTGTCACATGTAGGTATGATATAAAATTTATTTTAAGTATTTGCAGCAGACGGCCGGACAGAAGAAGTAGGTCGGTGTGTTGCACTGTCACATGTAGGTATGATATTATATTTATTTTAAGTATTTGCAGCAGACGGACGGACAGACAACTTAGGTTAATATGTTGCACTGTCACATGTAGGTATGTTATAAAATTTATTTTAAGTATTTGCAGCAGACGGCCGGACAGAAGAAGTAGGTCGGTGTGTTGCACTGTCACATTTAGGTATGATATAAAATTTTCTTTAAGTATTTGCAGCAGACGAACAGACAGACAACGTAGGTTGATATGTTGCACTATCACATGTAGGTATGATATTATATTTATTTTAAGTATTTGCAGCAGACGGACGGACAGACAACTTAGGTTAATATGTTGCACTGTCACATGTAGGTATGATATAAAATTAATTTTAAGTATTTGCAGCAGACGGACTGACAGACCACGTAGGTTGATATGTTGCACGGTCACATGTTAGTATGATATAATATTTATTTTAAGTTTTTGCAGCAAACGGACGGACAGACAACGCAGGTTGATATGTTGCACTATCACATGTAGGTATGATATTATATTTATTTTAAGTATTTGCAGCAGACGGACGGACAGACAACTTAGGTTAATATGTTGCACTGTCACATGTAGGTATGATACAAAATTTATTTTAAGTATTTGCAGCAGACGGCCGGACAGAAGAAGTAGGTCGGTGTGTTGCACTGTCACATTTAGGTATGATATAAAATTTTCTTTAAGTATTTGCAGCAGACGAACAGACAGACAACGTAGGTTGATATGTTGCACTATCACATGTAGGTATGATATTATATTTATTTTAAGTATTTGCAGCAGACGGACGGACAGACAACTTAGGTTAATAGGTTGCACTGTCACATGTAGGTATGATATAAAATTAATTTTAAGTATTTGCAGCAGACGGACTGACAGACCACGTAGGTTGATATGTTGCACGGTCACATGTTAGTATGATATAATATTTATTTTAAGTTTTTGCAGCAAACGGACGGACAGACAACGCAGGTTGATATGTTGCACTGTCACATGTTGGTATGATATAATATTTATTTTAAGTATTTGCAGCAGACGGACGGACAGACAACGTAGGTTGAGATGTTGCACTGCCACATGTAGGTATGATACAATATTTTTATAATAATTATTATATCACCCTCGTATCGTTGGGAAAAGAAATAAAGACGTAATTGCGTTTCTCTGTTAATTAAAAAGTTTTATTTACAAAATGTACCTACTTACATTTAATCAATTACAATTTGTATTAACACAAATTAACTTACCTGTAAAATAAAAAGAAACCACGTTCAAAGCCTTTATTTCAGGTATTTTAAATAGGAAATAAATAAAAACAACAAAGTCTTATCCTTTGGTTAAATATATCAGTTGTGACATCTATAGTATAGATGCCACGAATAGTGAATTGGCCGAATACCGAATACCGAATATTCGGCAACGCTGTCGGCCGAAGCGCCGAATATTCGGCCGCCGAATGCTTGGTAGGGGCGCGTTAGCTGGAATAATACAAGTCACAACCTGTTTTTCTCGTTGCGTTCGCGCGGCAGGCGACGACGGCGCGCGCGCGGGGCGGGGTGCAAGCAAACATTGTTTGTATTTGTTTCAATTGCTAGTAAATCGTGTCACGGAGCGCTTTGTTAGTTTATAAATAATACGTTAAGTGAAACTTAATTACTATTTTGCTAAGAAGTTTGTTCCTTAGTTCATTTTCAATTGTTTTTTCGTCAAAAGGCTTATAAAATGACACCGGTTAGTAACAAATCGCCCATATGGGAATATTATGAGATTTGTAGTGAAAATAATAAACTGGCACAGTGTTTGTTATGTAGCATCAAGATCTCAAGAGGCGGAGAAGGAAAGAAAGCAAGTAAGTGAAACGTATTTAAATTTATGTTATGTTTTATTGTTTTTGTTGAAGTAAATAAAGTTTAGACAACGTTGTTTTTATATAAATCTTATAAAAAGTAAAACGTTAGGTTAATTTAATAGTTTCGAAATAGTTTTATTCACTTAATACGTTTACGTAGGCAGGTGGTTGTTTATTAACTGGTTCTGTCTTAAACTACGTACCTACTTACCTTGTTGTTGTACTGTACCTATTTGTAGATACCTACTTACAAAAGAAAGGAGATCGATTTGCCCTAGTTGTTTCGGAATAAAGTTTTATGAGAAATTATTCATATACCTATATTTATTTGATTTTCTATAAGATAGATGAGGGAAATAAAAAAACTTATTTAATTATAATTAATTTCATTTTCTTTTATTTACAGCTATAACCTCTTGAAAAAACCATCTTAAAACCAAACATGCTGACCAATACGCTGCTTTAATTAATGTTCCATCGACAAGGTGCAGCAACATGGGCGGTACTTCTACTTCTACCGATGCCAAGATGCCAGCAGAACCTGGAACGTCCAGATCAAAAGAACGGCAGCTCACCCTGAAGGAAACATCTGAAAGGAAATTGCTCTGGGACATTAATGATCCGAAATCAATAAAATATCATTACTTGATTGGCGAAATGATTGCTTTGGACAACGAACCATTGTCACTTTTGGAACGAGTTGGATTTCAGAGACTTATGGCAAACGCTTTGCCCCAAGTACCTGGTCGCACTTACATGACCGAGAAAATTCTTCCGGATATATACAACAGAATTTGTCCTAAAATAGAAGCCAATATTTCACAGGCAGCAGCATTATCAGTGACATCTGATATATGGACATGCCAGCACAATAACGAGAGCTTTCTGAGCTTCACTGCGCACTGGATATCTCCAGAGTTCATTCTGGAACATGGCGTTTTAGCTATGAAATCATTTCCTGGCTCACATTCTGGTATCAATATTGCAAAAGAACTCAATGCTATTACAGAAAGATGGAATATTCCTCAATCCAAGCTCCATTTACTTGTCAATGATAGTGGCTCTAATATGATAAAAGGTGTGCGAGATGCAGGATATGATTCACGCAGGTGCTTTATTCATTCACTACTTCGAGCTATAGATCATTCGCTAAAATCTCAACCAGAAGTACAACAGATGATAGCTGCTGCGAGACGAATTGTTACCCATTTTAATCATTCTGGCTTAGCAGAGCAGAAACTTAAATCTATTCAACAAGAACTTAACTTGCCAAACCACCAACTAGTACAAGATGTGAGCACACGCTGGAATTCTTCCTATTATTTAATGGGGCGATTATTAGAACAAAAGCGAGCTGTCTCCTTGTACATAACAGATCATGAAACTTTAATAAATCTGACAAATGCTCAATGGGAACTATTGAAACAGTGTATCAAACTCCTCAAACCATTCGAAGAAATAACAAAAATAACTAGCTCAGGTATCTCTTGCATCTCTGAAGTGATTCCACATGCAGTAACTTTATTAAAATATCTGGGAAAAGCAGAGACAGCTGAGAAAGTACCTAATTTAGTCACGATGAGATCTTTACTGCATGCCGAGCTAGAAAGGCGATTCAGCTTCGATGATAAAAACAAATATCTGGTTGCTACTTTTCTGGATCCTCGATTTAAAACGAGTTTTCTAGGATTGGTTCAAGCAGAAAGAGCAAGACAAAATATTCTTCTAGAAGCTCTAAAAAAAAGTTGTGATGAACTAAATAGTACCGATGACGATTCATCTCCAGCGCGTAAGCAAAAGAAACTTGAATTAAAATGATAGGACTGTTGAAATACACGAAAGTTTCTGGAACTGCTTTGAAGAAGTCGCTACAGATAATATGGGAAATGCTAATGATGAGGAGGACGTGGAAAAGAATGCTGTGGCAAACGAGTTGGATTTTTATTAGAAAACAGTTCGCCTAGATCGGAAGGCCGATCCTTACAAGTGGTGGTTAGCAAACGAAAAACAATACCCGAACCTTTCGAAATTTGCAAAAGTTTATCTTTCTTCGCCTGGAAGTAGCGTTTATAGTGAGAGTTTATTTTCTGAGGCTGGTAACGTTTACGATGAAAAGCTGAAAAGCTCGTTTTTATCCATCACAACTTACCACTGATTAATTTTAAGTACTAAAATGTAATTTGGAAATAAATACATAATTTTGAGTAAAATAACGTGTCTTTTGTTACATGATTTGCTATTCCGAATAGTGCGTACTATTCGGCCGAATACCGAATAGCAAAAAAGTGGCCGAATAGGCCGAATACCGAATAGTTGCCGAATATTCGTGGCATCTTTAGTAGTCACCCGAGGCAACTACTCGTCCTTCAAGCTTGACGTGCCCGCCGACAAGGTGACTTTAGTGAGGAATGCAAAGAACTGGCCCGACGGTGTGTCGATTAGGCGATTTAATGTTGTTAGTCCAAAAACTTAAAAAATCCTGCCTCGAAAACACCACGCTAGACACAAAATCTCACTTTAAAATAATACATCAAAATGTTCGATCTATCTGTGGTAAAACTGCATTAATAGATTTATTATTGAGTGTTGAGAGGCCAGACGTACTAGCATGCAGTGATACTTGGTGCAAAAAATTCGAGATTGAACGAATTAGGTTATGTGGGTATGAACTGGCAGGTAGCTACTGCCGCACGCGCATCGCCCACGGCGGTGTTGCACTATTCACACGGGGTGATATTACTTACCGCCAGCGAAACGACCTACAGAGCCTGGCTGTACAATATCATTTCGAGTTTGCTGCAATTGAAATTATTAATTTGAATTTAATTATTATTGTAATGTATCGCACTGGTAATGGAAATTTTGACATTTATTTAAATAATTTAGAATTGTTGCTAGATAGGCTATCGGAAGAAAATAAAAGATTTATTTTGGTCGGGGACGAAAATGTTGACTTTTTGTCCGAGAATAGTTTGAGGCAACGAGTTGATGATGTGTTACAATGTTACTCTTGTTTCAACTGTGTTCGTTTTCCAACCCGTGTGTCTGCGCACAGCTCGACTTCTATTGACTGTGGAGTTGTACCTTGTGACCGCGGTGACGTCACAGCGGCGCCTTTGAACACGGTGGCGAGTGACTATAATGCAAAGGTGTTTATGTTAGCCATGGATCTGCCGACCCCCGCCCGCACCCAACACAACTCTTTCATACAAAAAAGACTATTTAATAGTGAATCGCTTTCAGCATTTTATATTGACATTGAAAATTATAATTGGAACTTTATTTTCGACATTACAATAACTATAAATGACAAATGTACTAAATTATTTAATATTTTGACTTATTATATTGACATACACTTTCCTTTCAAAAATGTTTTAAAAAAGAAACGCAATCATGTACCATGGATAACGGATACTCTTTCTAGACTTATTTCAAAGTATAACGACTTAACCGAAATCAAACGCCAATACCCAGATAATACAACATTGATGACATCTATTACCAATTACAGCAATATGATTAAAAATGAAAGTGTAATTGCTCACAAAAGTTACACAGAGAATCGTCTTCAAAATAGTAAAAACCCATCAAAAGAAATGTGGCGCATAGTCGACGAGGAAGTTTCCAACAAACCACGTAAACACACAATTTTACTAAAAGACCACGATAGGAAGAAGATTTAACCGAACTACGTACCCGAACACCTTAATCGACACTTCCTCACAGTAGCCTCGAAGTATGTAGTGCAAACAGACAAACACATATCTGTGTCATATGTTCAAAATGGTATAGGCGATGCAGATGTCCCAGACTTAGTGCTACCCAGAATCACACTCGCAGACCTCAACTGCACGCTGCGCTCAATGATAAAGTCGCGATCCACTCGCTATATTTACGACATCTTTGTAGACCCACTTATGTGCATCTGGCCGCTTCTATCCGGAATACTGGTTGAACTAATCAACTCAATTTTTTCATCCGGTATATACCCAGACGTACTAAAGAGCACACGAGTGTGTCCAGACTACAAAGGAAAAGGGGAGAGGGATTCTGTAGACTTTTATAGACCTATAACAATAGTACCAAACATATCAAAAATTATTGAATCGATTTTATCCAATTGCTTAATGCAACATCTTGAAACTAACGACCTACTGACTGACAGACAATTTGCCAACAGACAAAATAGGTCTACCACAGAAGCGGCGCATAAAGTCTACGACGGCATTGCAACGGCTCTGGACGACAAGTACAAGGTGGCAGGGATATTCTGTGATCTCTCAAAAGCGTTTGACGTTATAAACTTTGAGTTGTTATTAGAAAAAATTAAACATTATGGCCTGAAAAAAAAACACAGGAACTGTTCAGGTCATTTTTAACTAATAGACATCAAACGGTTCAAATCGAAATAGACGGCAAAACCATAAAGTCAAATGCGGGCAAAGTGGAGATTGGTATACCACAGGGATCGGCCCTCGGAAACTTTCTATTTTCGCTCTTTATAAATGACCTCCCATCTTCAGTTACCGAAGGCCTGACGGTGCTGTTCGCCGATGACACAACAGTGGTGGTGAGTGCACGCACGTACGAATAGCTCGGCATTATTATATGGGGCAACTCGACAGACTCCAATCGAGTGTTAATTATACAAAAGAGAGCTCTTCGCACATTGAAATTTATTTTACATTTATTCGAATGTATATTTTTTTCAATTTCGTCACCTAGTAGGTACATCATGAATTTCATCATTTTTTATCTTTGATAAACTATATTTTAAATAATTTTCAATTTTTATATTCTCTTCATTTGAGGTTACTTTTATTATTGGTGGCACGTCTAGTTTTTTGGATTCTCCTCATTCAGTTCGATTTCCAATTCTGAGTTATTTACAGTTTTAACAAATGCTTTATGATTTTTGCCTTTAAACCAGCAATTTATCTCCGAATGGTAACGTTTCCCTCTTTTCTCGTTGAAGCAGTTTTGATATGGTTTTTTTTTATTAAATTTGTTTTTGGGATTTGTCTCAGTATATGTAATACTTTTTTTATCGTATTTATTTTTTCCTACTAAATGCTCAAATCTTCCTACTTCATTGTAAAGATCTTCCGTTCCTTGCAAAATTTCTCTGTTAATTTTATCAACCACATAATTGGGTAAGCCAAATTCTATAAGATCTATAAGTGTCCCTGTATCAATTGATTTTCTTACTTCCAGTAACAATTTTTCTTTTTTAATGCATATTGAATAAAGACCCTGCTTGATTTTTAAAAGCTAGAGCATACCGAAAGTGACCAGCCTTTGTTTGCAAATGTCTCGCAAAATTTTTTTTCCCATTTGTTCCATTCTGATTCCACTGTAAGTTTAATTAGCATGTACCGATCTACACTAGAGTGTTCCAAAATTTTTTTTAGTATTTTAATTTTCTTTTTATCTTCGTTAATTAGGAATCGTTCTCATTCTTTATTAAAGTCCTTAATCTACTGGTTCCCATTTAAATTCCTGCCAGTGAATTTTTCAATCATGAAATCCCTTGCAATTTTTCTTAAATTTTGAGTTTTAGTTTTTTGTTTATCTTCAAGCAATTTTTCTAACAATTTTTCCAACGTTTCATTGGTGCTAATGCAACTAGGCACAGATTCAGCATTATTTGTTTTGAAAAAATGAAATTTCTTCTAAATAAAAATCATTGAATTGTAAATTTTTTTCTTCATCCAAATATATTTTCGAAATGTCGTCTGTCAAAGTTATCCATATTTTCCTTGTTTGATTTCTTTTATTAGAAAGCATATTTGGGAGTATTTGTAATGACTTGGTGTAGATTTGCAGGTTGGAACTCGGTTGGTATTCCGGAGACTTGTCCTATAGGTGTTGTTATTGGGGTTATGCATATAATGTTTGATTTGCCATCTGCTGTTGGATTTACAACAAAATCAAACCTTAACCTTCCCATGGTTCGTGAAATATATGCATATTAAATGTAGTTTTATAATGATTATTATATCACCCTCGAATCGTTGGGAAAAGAAATAAAGACGTAATTGCCTTTCTCTGTAAATTAAAAAGTTTTATTTACAAAATACTAACATTATATCAATTACAATATGTATTAACCAAGGACGTTATAGAAATGGACGCGAAATGATTAAGCAACTGTATGAAATCCGTTTCAACCGTTTCTGGCGGGGAGGGTACACACCCACACAATTATAGTTGCCTATAAACACAACAAATGGCCATGCGTAGGTACTCTTATCTGAGTCGTAATAGGGTTGTACGCAATCGATAAAGATATCGAGCGATAGACGCGCTGAAGCATATTGAAATTATATTCGACTTGCATTTATTTAAAATCCATACTTTTAATGTTTTAATACTTTAATATTATGAAGAGTTTCTTTGTTTGAACGCGCTAATATCAGGAACTACTGGTTCGATTTGAAAAATTCTTTCATTGTTAGATAGCCCATTTATCGAGGAAGGCTATAGGCTATATATCATCACGCTAAGACTAATAGGAGCGGAGCACCAATGAGGAATGTTTCAAAATTGGATTTTTTTTTTGAGAGCTTTCACTGTGTGCGCTGCGTAAACGGTTAGAGTTTCGCAAAAATCATATATCACAGAATTGTTCCCCTTTAAAATTTCTAAATAAAAGTCCGCGACAGCATATGTCTATCTTTTAAGGTTGGCTCACTATAACCCTTTTTATGCTAACCAAATTTGTTCCAAAATAATGCATTATTTGCAAATGTGTTTTTATAAACATTATATTAATCCTTATCCAATTAAATAGGTTATTCATCACAAGTATTTAATTTAAAACAAAATTGCCCTCTACATCATTCGATTTCAATGAATATCTGAGGAGATATCGCAGTTTTAAAATAAAATAGCAGCAAAATAATAATAAAGTACTGCGCGCGCATTTATGATGTGCAAGGCCGGCGGGCAGTCATGAGAGGGGAGAGCGGTACGTATTATTTAAAAATATAGTAAGCGTTACTCGAAAGTAACTATGACTGACTGAATGACTGACTGATCTATCAACGCACAGCTCCAACCACTTGACGGATCGAGCTGAAATTTAGCACACATATAGCTATTATAATATAGGTGTGCGCTAAGAAAGGATTTTCCAAAACTTACCCCCTAAACGGGGGTTCAAAGTTTGTATGGAGCACCAAGATCGCAAGGTTAATCCATTAGTTAATTAATTTATAGTAGTTAATTATTTATTATTTTTGAGAAAGAGAGAGAGACAGAGGGAAAGAGGGAGAGAGAACGTCGTGTGAGTAGGTTTTTTTCTATAATTTAGGAGTTGCCGTAAGAAGCCTACACCGATAACCAAATTTAGGACGGGCGAAGCCGCTGGCAAAAGCTAGTGTGTATTATAAATGGAATACAACTTTGTGGTTTGTCCTAATTCCTGCAGCTCATGATTAAGGTTTCCGTTAGAGAGCTAAAACTAATCGGGCAATTGAATCAAAATCCACTGCGATTAAATTAGCCGCTAGTTTATTTAAAAAAATAGTGATAGGTGTACAACGGCAATTTCGCTCGAAAACAGCAAATCGATGTAGAGTTTAACTGTTTGGCACACAGGTACTTTAGGGCAAAACAATAATTTTGAGCCGCAGTTCCTCATAATATATCCCTTAGCTCCTTCCCTTAGAAGACGGCTTAGTATTTTTCTCTAATATTTACCTTAAATGATAGTTTCCTAATTTTTAAACTCCTGAAAGCAATTTGGAAAAAATTAAAATTAAGTATTTTTTTCGAATTTTTAAGTATTGCAATGTGAGACGGTTCCTTAAACTTCAGATATTTATGAGACTTATGTGGAACTGTACTGTACCTTTTGCTCTTTTGTTTACTGGTGTTATTTAAGTGTGTTTGAAAAATCAAAAGAAGATATTAAATTTAAATATTTTCTGAATTTGTTTCAGGGGGTTAAAAATGAGGATATAAACTATCATTTAAGGTATATATTAGAGAAATATACTGAGCCGTCTTCTACCTGGAGGGGCCCAAACTTGGTATGTTTTGAAAATTCTTTTTTGATTTTAAGAAAAAAAGTAGCCCAAAGGTAATAGTGTGGTATATTTTTAGACCCGGCTCATCAAGCCCTTTTATTTGAAATCCCACACGATGGGTTTCTGAAAAAAAAATAATTTAATCCCGTACAAAAAATTTATGACACCATAACCCTAAGGAATCCTAAGGAACCCTTTGAGGAACTGCAGCTCAAAATTATTGTTTTGCCCTGAAGTACCTGTGTGCCAAACGGCTAAACTCTTCATCGATTTGCGGTTTTTTTTGCGTACACCGCGTGAAGGAAGAAACTCTAAATTTTAGTTATTTAGTCGATATATTTTATAATATACTATCGTACGAATCTAAGGAGATACAATTATTTTTCTAGTTTTTTACAAAGATGTCAAAGTCAATTATTATAAAAAAAAGCATTAAAAAGTTACTGTTTACAGCCAGTACTTTTACTTGCGTCTGTCGGCCACAATTGTTTTATTTAAATACTACTTTTAATAGTACTACTGTAAATTCATGTGACTATAAAAACAATAATATTCCAAGCGCTTATGCCTATAGTTTTTTACGATTTAGAATTAATAGCAAAGTTTGACACTTACGAATATAGGTAAATGTAGAGTTGGTACAGACTCTTTGTTAAGTTTATTTTGTTTTTTTCGCGTTTACATTAAAATAATCCGCCTTGAAATGTATGCTGCATACAGTGCTATGTTTCGTGGGAATCCACGACTCCTCTCTGCGCACGGCTAATACCCATTTTCTTTTTTCTATCCGGACTACTAGGAAACCTTCAAAAATCGAACCAAAAGACCATGATTTGATGTTTATACAAAAACACACGCTAATGAAATTGAAATAAGAAAACTGGCCAAAAGCATGTCATACACAAAAGCATGTCGTACACAAAAGCATGTCGTACACAAAAGCATGTCGTACACAAATGAACTTCGCATGTTTTAGAATGAGAACTATTAGGGTTATCTTAAAACTTATAAATTATTTTGTTTAAAACAATAAGCATGATGACTACACTTTAATTATGAGTCCGTCACATAAGGAAACTTATACTAAGGGCTACACTATGAGGTTGTTCAAGAAAGCAGTAATTAGACTTTATCTATTTAAGTAATTAACGAATTTTGTTATCTTTAGAGAGATAAAATTATATTTAAACGGTCGTCAACGCTTAAGTAATGCCACTGGTAAATCGTGTAGCGTTCATAGACTACGGTTACAGATTCGTATTAGGTAGGCTGTAAACTTGTTTGACACCCTAGTGGTATAAAAAAAGGAACACGTAAGACCAATTTTTTGAATTGTTGAAAAATGGCGGAGTCGTAAGCCTCTGACTTACGTATTTGTAGATAATTATCAGGGTTTTGTTTTATCTAATTGGCTACGTAACCCTAAAAATATGAAAATGCAATTTTTTTGATTTATATTTAGCTAAACCTCTTTAATATTTATTATTAACAATTGAAATTAATAAATAATGAATAACGGATATTACAAATGTCAATAAGTGTATCGATATTAGTCTATCCCAAACCATCCGGTGGATTTATCAGTTAAGCCGACCAATTTTTGTAGAAGTATTGAGTGTGCAATGAACCTATTTTACTTGGCTGGATTAATTTGTTCATTTGCATTAAAATGTGTAATTGATTGACAAATTACTATTAAAACAAATCAAAAATGTGCTTATTTGTGAAAAGAAACGTTTTTTGTTTACTGCTGTAGTTTTGACACCATTTCACAGCACATTTAGTCATTTTGTCAAGATGTTTTCCTCGCGAGCACGCGCGTAATACTAATGACCGGAGTGTCGAGATAGGTCAAACTTTCATCGTCTGTGGCTAGAGGAGAAAGGCAAAAACTTTGTAAAGTCGCGTCCATTTCTATAACGTCCTTGGTATTAACACAAATTAACTTACCTGTAAATTAAAAATAAACTACATTTAAAGCCTTTATTTCAGGTATTATTATAGGAAATAAATAAAAACAACAAACTCTTATCCTTTGGTTAAAATATGTCAGTTGTGACATCTATAGATTTCGTCAATTACGCCGCAAAGACTAAAATTAAGAAAAGCGGTCGTATATGCATCTACTGGTTTTCTTTACATTTATTTTAAGTATTTGCAGCAGACGTTGGACAGACAACGTAGGTTGATATGTTGCACTGTCACATGTAGGTATGATATAATATTTATTTTAAGTATTTGCAGCAGACGTTGGAGAGACAATGTAGGTTGATATGTTTCACTGTCACATGTAGGTATGATATAATATTTATTTTAAGTATTTGCAGCAGACGGACGGACAGACAACGTAGGTTGATATGTTGCACTGTCACATGTAGGTATGATATAATATTTATTTTAAGTATTTGCAGCAGACGGACGGACAGACAACGTAGGTTGATATGTTGCTCTGTCACATGTAGGTATGATATAATATTTATTTTAAGTATTTGCAGCAGACGTTGGACAGACAATGTAGGTTGATATGTTGCACTGTCACATGTAGGAATGATATAATATTTATTTTAAGTATTTGCAGCAGACGTTGGAGAGACAATGTAGGTTGATATGTTTCACTGTCACATGTAGGTATGATATAATATTTATTTTAAGTATTTGCAGCAGACGGACGGACAGACAACGTAGGTTGATATGTTGCACTGTCACATGTAGGTATGATATAATATTTATTTTAAGTATTTGCAGCAGACGGACGGACAGACAACGTAGGTTGATATGTTGCACTGTCACATGTAGGTATGATATAATATTTATTTTAAGTATTTGCAGCAGACGGACGGACAGACAACGTAGGTTGATATGTTGCACTGTCACATGTAGGTATGATATAATATTTATTTTAAGTATTTGCAGCAGACGTTGGACAGACAATGTAGGTTGATATGTTGCACTGTCACATGTAGGAATGATATAATATTTATTTTAAGTATTTGCAGCAGACGATAGGACAGACAACGTAGGTTGATATGTTGCACTGTCACATGTAGGTATGATATAATATTTATTTTAAGTATTTGCAGCAGACGGACGGACAGACAACGTAGGTTGATATGTTGCACTGTCTCATGTTGGAATAATATAATATTTATTTTAAGTATTTGCAGCAGACGGACGGACAGACAACGTAGGTTGATATGTTGCACTGTCACATGTAGGTATGATATAATATTTATTTTAAGTATTTGCAGCAGACGGACGGACAGACAACGTAGGTTGATATGTTGCACTGTCACATGTAGGTATGATATAATATTTATTTTAAGTATTTGCAGCAGACGGACGGACAGACAACGTAGGTTGATATGTTGCACTGTCACATGTAGGTATGATATAATATTTATTTTAAGTATTTGCAGCAGACGGACGGACAGACAACGTAGGTTGATATGTTGCACTGTCACATGTAGGTATGATATAATATTTATTTTAAGTATTTGCAGCAGACGTTGGACAGACAATGTAGGTTGATATGTTGCACTGTCACATGTAGGAATGATATAATATTTATTTTAAATCCTTCAAATTCCTATTTTATTTTATCGTATTTATTTTGGTTTAAAAATGATATTTGGTTTTAAATTAATTTAGAATAATTATTATAACATTTAATTTTATTTTATTATTTTATTTTTATTTAATTTTATTTGGGACGATTAACAATTATACATTATGAAAAGCTTAAATTATATTTTACAATAGTTTAATAAATGTATAACCTACCACATCATCCACGGATTATGTCCATTGTGTTCTTGAAACTTGTTAGTTGCTAAAGAGTGACACTAATTAGAATTACTCAAGCAGTCACGAGAGAAAGAAAAGAACGGAAAAATACAACGTGAGGTATGTGGGTAGTTGTACATTAAACACACATACATTCTTCTTTATGGGCTAAAATATCAACTCATGATTTTCTAAATGTATGTGTAGGTAGTGCAAATATATCCACACCTTCAAAATATGTATTAAAGTTGTTTACAATACGTCTTAGAGGTGCGCGCGTTTGCCTATAGCAAACAAACGACGAGCGCGAACCACACGTCGATGCACTGTTCTTGGTACGGTAAAGCATAACTTGTTACATATTTCTATACAATTAAATTTGTTGTGACAAAGACCATGTAACATCATTGTTTGTCATAAAATACGTCTTGACTTAAGTGTTGATAGTTTAAATTTGTGTAATAATTGCTTGTAGGACAAGGCTTCACCCTTGAAATGTCTGTAGTTAAGAGTATGTAAAAATTTATACTGAACTTTTTCGAATGCTTCTTCATATTTTTTATAGTGGGGATCCCAGATAGCACAAGCGTATTCTAGTTTGGGGTGGATAAGAGTTTGGTATAGATACAGAAGTGTTGTTGGTTTACCAAAGTCAGCTGTGGATCTCATAACGAAACCGTACATTTTGAAAGCCTTAGTTATTATATTATTAATATGATGATAAAGATTGAGTTTACTATCTAGGATTATTCCAAGGTCGCGCAACATGTTTACTTCATTTAGAGTTTCTTGACATAAATTAAAATTGAAATAAATAATATTTTTGTTTTTAGTGAAACTTATGTAATTACATTTTGCAATATTAAGTTGCAGTTTATTTTTATCACAATATATTGAAAATCTGTTCAAATGTTCTTGTAGATGTTCACAATCCCTTCTATCCACTATGGGTTTGTAAACTTTTAGGTCATCGGCATATAGTAAAAAATTTATAATGATGGAAGCAGTTTGTTATGTCGTTTATAAAAATAGTAAAGAGTAATGAACCTAAGATAGATCCTTGTGGGACGCCTGAAGTGACTGGGACAGAGTTTGAACAGTAACCATTCACTACTACTCGTTGAGTACGATGTGTTACGAACACAACTTCTCAAGAAGTAGTTTGTGGTCAACCCCGTCGAAAGCTTTGTGAAAATCTGTATAAACAGCATCAGTCTGTCCTTTTGGCCATATTTGTGAAAACATCATCAACAAAAGTAATCAAATTCGTTACCGTTGACCTTTTCTCTACGAAACCATGTTGCTGCGATATGATGGTGTTATGAAATAGGGGATATAATTAAGTATGAAATAATTTTTCGAAAAGTTACGTCAGGGAGCACAGGGTATTGGAAATACCTCTATATTTCTCAACATCGTCTTTGGCTCCATCTTTGTGTACTGGAACGATATGTGCAATCTTCCATAACTTAGGAAAGGCTCCTTCTGATATACATTTATTAAATATAATAAACAAAGGCTTACACAAATTGTTAGCAGTATTTTTGAGAAAGACTGCTGGTAGACCATCTGGACCAGGGACTGTAGAGATATCTAATGTTTTTAAGGCTTGACGGATAGTGGGTAAGTCAAAATGTAAGTCATTTACAAGAGTACAGCTTTCAGAATATGCTTCTTCTGGGGAACAGTTATCTAAGTCAAGACTAGAGGGCTCATACACTGACTGAAAAAACGAAGAGAACATTTCACAAATACTTTCAGGGTTATTAGAGGCGGTGTCGCCATGTTGCATTGTTGAGGGGAAGCCTGTTTTATTTTTCCGGCTAGCGATATAGGTCCAAAAGTATTTCACATTCGTGGGAATGCTATCTTCAATGTTATTTAAATATTGCGAATATACTTTCTTACATTCAGTCTGAAATCCAGATCTATACAGAGAAAATAGTTCAAAATCGGAGTTATTGTATTTTTTTCATTTTGTCCATTTTTTTGATTTGTTTTTAAATATATGTATTAATAATGGACTAAACCAATCCGGAAAATGTGAATTTTTAATACGAGACAGAGGGGTGTATTTTTTGATGACTCTAAATATTGTTTCATAAAAACATTCTAAAGCTTGATCAGTTGGTAAGTGTGACAGCGCCAGCTCCCAATTAGCTTTCTCAAGTTCATCGATGATGCAGCCATAGCCATAGTCAGCTTTGTCAAAATTATATTTACGGATGTACTGTTTTTTCATTGGTTTAAATTTAATATTAAGACTCACTTCACCATAAAATGGTGGATGGTGTGCATCATCTTGTACCAAAAGACCATTGGGGGCGGATAATTGGAGCATTTGATAGGAATAGATCTAAGATGCGGTCGCGATAATATAAAAAGAAATTAAACAGCCGAGACCCCGTGGATGTCATCAGGAAGTTTAGTTCATCGCATAATGGGGATAAGGTTTTACATTCCAGACTTCCTGCGACATCGGCACTAGGTGTCCAAACTGCTTCAGGAATATTGTAATATCATAGGGGATGATAAAAAAAAATCCGTTTCTGATCTTGCAATTGATTAAAGTGTGAAATGGCAAACTTCTTTGTTTGACTTAGGTGGCAAGTAGGCAGCGCTAATAATGTTCTGCATACTATTAATACTGCTAGGAAACCCAACATGTTCTATATAATGAAAAAACGAAGTATAACTTAATGGTAAGGTTAAGTGCCCTAGCTGAAATTCTCGCTTAATCGCTACTAGTACTCCACCACCGTCGTCCTTATTTGTTGCAATCCGATTACGGTAGCATCGAAAAACAATATATCGATCATCGATAAACTCACAATCTGAGATCTCCGGTATTAACCAAGTTTCAGTAAGTATCACAACAGAAAGTACCACAACAGTAAGTACCACAACAGTAAGTAAAACAACAGTAAGTACCACAACAGTAAGCACCACAACAGTAAGTACCACAACAGTAAGTACCACAACAGTAAGTACCACAACAGTAAGTACCACAACATCAAAACAATTGCTCAGTATATTCATATATAAAGTGTGAAGCTTTGTCCGAAGCCCCCTACAGTTTTGATAATATATAGATATTTTATAATCCATGAGGAAATCTTATAATAAAAAGTATTAAAAACAGAGTGATTTTAAAAAAAGGGGTTTAGAATTTAACAGGATATAGCACCTAATTTCGAATTACTTATAGATGATTTGAAACAATATATTACAGAAAAGTATCTGAGAACAGAGATCGACTTGATGAGTACTGACAAATATTTTTTTATTTCGACAAATATTAAAAGAAAAATAAATGTAAAAATGAATAATAATTTATACGTGTGGATATCATTATCCAGGTGACAAACTAGACTTAAAGATATGCGATCATTTTGGAGGTTCGGGTTCTGTAGACAGTTTGATTCTTTCGATATCATCGGAGGAACGTATTGCAAATACAGGTGAATTTTTTGACTTGCGGGCCAATACAGTGGCATGTTTTTTTTTTTTATTCTGTTTGGCGGCTTCTCTCGCGAGGCGAAATAACTTTTTAGTCGTTGATGTGAAGTGTTTATTTAAATATATGTTGCGCACTGTGCTACATCAGACTTAAGTCCTTTTTTTAAACGATATGCGCTAAGTACAGGATACGGGAGGATAATTTTGCAATAACATTTTTCGGCATGTTGCTATCCTTTGACGCATGAGGAACACGGTTATATCTTTACTTGTAATCGTACAGCCAATGATACTACCAATGGCTTCCAGTAGGGTGACCAGGTTTTCTCCTTTTTTTCCGGAACATTCGCGATTTCTAAGTTACAATTTCTAGCTTGTTGTTCTAATGGCTCAATTTTGGATTTTAGTGTTGACACGGTGTCAGTAAGGTCATGCTCAGGTTGGTTTTGTTTACGGACACTGCAGCTATGAGCCCATGTAACGCTGTTTGATAAGTCAGGGTTTGAAGAAGACTCGTTAAATTATAAAGGGTTCTCGATAGTTAAAATTATTTTTTATCTACTTTTGTGTACTCAAGTGATGTATGTGATTTGGCGATTATATCAAATAGGTACCTATCATTAAACATTTAAAACTGCTATTTGTTACTTTTATTTCCTAGATACCTAAGTCGAAAAAAAACTTATTTTATTTTTAGACATAACTATCCATGATTACTATGAAATTATGCATTTTTTTACAAGGAACCACTAATTACAACAGCCAAACAATACAATCCTACTTTTACTTATCTCAGTGCAAAATATCATCAAAATCAGTGAAAAAACTAAACTTAGAAGTATTTACGTACTAAGACTGCATAAATAAGAACTAGTATTTTCGAATGAGGTCAAATAAGCTGACAACGGTACCCTAACTTTCGGAGAAATTACCCTGAGCACCTGAGATAGCAAGATTTTTCTCTTCAATAAATTATGAAGGGTTCTCGAAAATTATTTTACGTATTTTTGTATACTACCAGAGCACTGGTACTGCTCAAGTAATGTATGTGATTTTACCTTCGTTTTTATGTATCTTTTTATGTTCTTTGCTCACGGAATCTTTGGCTTTAGTCCACCATGCAGATTAAGTGCCGGCGGACGTAGGTATACTATCAAATACATGTTATTAAACATTTGAAAAAATATTATTTTGATACCCACTTGCTAGTTGCAAGTTTTAACTCCTAGATAGGTATTATTCAAATAAAATCGTAAACTAGTTTTTATGTCCGAAATGACTATGAAATCATCCATTTAATTACAAGTAAACACTAATTACAACAGACAAACAATACAAAACCACAAACAACATGCATACTTCATCTCAGTGCGAAATATCACCAAAAGCATCAAAAACTAAAATTTACGTACTATAGGGCTGCATAAACAAGGGCTAGTATTTTCAAATAAGGTCAAAAAAAGCGAAAGCTGTACCCTAATTTACAGGGAATCCCCTTTATTTGCGAATATTACCAGTTCAAATTAAAATATGTGTGCCTGCTGGTGGCCAGCTGAGATTTGGAGTTAAAATTATACGTCTGAGATCTTGATACTGGAACAGTGTTGTTTGTTTTTGAGAATTTAATTTCAGATCCAGATTTATTTATTGCTTTTGCCGATTTTAAAGTTTCAGCCAACTTTTCGCCAAATAGAAAAGAGTCTGTTACAGTTTCATATAGTTGGCTTTTTATTTCTTTTTTTAACTGATGAACATATGAAACTTCGTCTTTTCATGGATTCAGTGTATTGTAAATCACATAGAATTTGAGCAGCTTCAATAAGAGGTTTTATAATTAAAGCATCCTTTAAAATGATTTGAGTTGAACATCTGTGTAAGAGCTTCTCCGATGCATGAGATATCAGATGTTACTTGTTTCTCCTTGTCCTCAATAGATTTGCCTTTTTCTATCATGGTATAAGACAGGGCTGCCTTAATATCGGGGTTTAATAATGGGGCCGCAATTTTTTGACAATTCTCAGGGGTCGCATATTTATCTAAAAGGTCTTTTCTGACCTCTTTCGTGACTCCTGATACAGCCACATGTTCCCAACGGACTGCAATGTCTTCAGTTATTTGGTTTTATTTGGAGAAACGCCGAGTATTTGCATAATGTCGTCGTCTAGGACGCATTCCGCTGAAACAGACGTAGATGGGACTGGTTCCAAAACCACATTTTGTGTGGTGAGAGAAGGCTGTTCTACTTACCGGCAATGGAATTGGATTTACCGTTAGTAATTCTTGTCCATCTAAAGTTATAACAAAAATAAAAGAGGGTATTAGGATAGTGCGTAATATTTAAAAAAAAAAATTATTTTGCACTTTCGCTATATCCTTTAGGATGTTTAAGGTAGGAATATCGTTGTAAAAATTATTTACACAATACATAGTCGATTTCTTCATAAATTAATATAATTATTTAGCGTAAGTTCATGTAGGTATTTGCACAATTTTGTGTAAAAATATTTATCTACCTACATGTTAACAATATTTAATTCTGTAACGTTACTTGTACAAAATTATTAACCTTGCAATGGTTTTTACCAAACGTGCTTTAGTATTTGTACAAGTTCTAATAACATTTATTTACCTTCATGGGTTGATGGCACAGGCAAGTTGACGATAATGGGTGATTGTGACGCATCTGGATTGGAACTCAACGAATCAACGCGGTTGGAACGCCTTTTGCGCAACTTCTTTTCAATTTTCCGCATTTTCCTTTTAATGTAGGCATCACTGTCTTCATCCTTATTCCTACTATGCTTTGGCATTGCTGTTAAAACGTATTGTACGCAGTGTAACGTGGTGACGAGCGGAGCACTAAAACGTATTGTACGCAGTGTAACGTGGTGACTAGCGGAGTACTAAAACGCGAATGAGATCGCGAATGAGATTAGCGGGTCGTTACGTGTACTACACACCTGTGCTCTAATCTCGAAGGATGAAGCCGATGTATAATAACACTTTTATATAAAATGCAACAGCATGTATTTATAAATTTTAGGGCACTTTATCGACTAATTATCGAGTTCTGCGGACACAACCTTACGAAAGATGATTTTTTATATATAAAGATATTGATTATTTTAAACCGTCACGCGTCCAAGGTCCCACAGTGGGACCTAAGCGACTTATGTCGCGGGGGAATTTTTTCAGGACGACTTTTATCAGACAGGCTAATTGTAAGTATTGAGAAGTGAAGCCAATGGCCTGTCCTACGTTCAAGTATTTTTGGGTGGACAATATTTTGTGCGTTTAATATTTTTTTATCAGAAATTGTTTTGGTAATTTGATCCGGCCGCCATTTATATTGCGCCATTTTGAGTTGGATTTTGGATTTTATTAACAGTAGCTTAGAGTTCATTTTGACCCCTGGTAATGTGCTATTTATAAAAAACTATGTATTTTTTAGTAAATAAATTTATTATTACTTATTATATTTATCATAAACCCTTTCTTATTACTTTTTTTATACTGTATATATTAGGGAACATACCTAAAAATAAATAAAGAGGAATAAACATAATAAAGTTAGGTGTATGTCCGTTTGTATGAGGCAAGGGCGGATAATTTCCTTAGTATGGGGACGCTTGACGGGTTAAGAAAAGGTATGATGTACATATGTCTACTTTACACGCATAGGCCTCCGCCTTTTTTGTGCAGTTGCTTTGAGCGAGATGTTTTCGCAATGATAAACAATCAACTTTCTGAATTTAGTAATACGTACTGTTCTTTACTCTGTGTTAATACGTCTACTCCATGATTTTATGAAAAATTCTACTCTAAAAAGTTGTATTTTAATTTAAAAAGTTAATTTTAAGATTTTTATATAATACAACGCCATTTCATTTATAATTTAAATCTATATTACGTAAAACCACAAAATAATTGTGATTAATATTATATATGACTAAGTTAAAAGTCAAATTCACACAAAGAGATCATCAAAAAGACCTTGTCGTTGTGTAAGACTCAGTGTTACCTACATATATATGTTTTATATTTAAAACAATTAACGAGAGCATAGCGAGCCTTACTGAGAGGAAACAAAAGAAAAATCGAGTTATCTATTAAATAATACAAAAAATGCCTGATTCGTAGTGTGCTGACGACAGTGTGTCCCGCTGTAATGTGCTGACGTCAGTGTGTCCCGCTGTTAAATACAGCCATAATGGTTAAAACTTTTTTGGCACTTAACTATTTTGCATTCAACGTAAACGCAACTTTACTACATCATATATTTATTAAAACGATTACCTCAGTGACTTCTCGGTCACGGGTCGGGGCTTAGTTTGATATATAAATAACAAAGCATTTCATAGACATTATAATATTTCTTAACTAAGTACTTATCATTACATTAACTGCGGAATATTATATACGTATATACTATGGTAATTATTAGCGACATTTTTAGCCTCAAGATCGCAGTTTCAAATTCTATTCAGTTTCCAGAAAAGACGAACATATACACAAAATAACGGACATCGCCTATATTAATCAAATGAGCGGCATACAATTTCCACATTAGAAACATAGAGTAAATATGGTGCAAAAATCCTAACATCCAAGTTCTTACGATCTTGTATCAAATTCAGGAATTTCATAGCTTACTTGGAATCAAAGTCAAAGTCAAAATGTTTTATTCAAATTAGGATTTTACAATCACTTTTGAATCCTCCAAGTTATGAAATATTATTTCACAACGGTTCACAATGTTGTTGATTTCGACCGAGAAGAATCCGGCAAGAAACTCGATAGTTACTGTTTTAAAAAAAATCATAAAAACTAAAAATACAATCAATGTACAATTTTATATTATTTCCATTTTAATTTGGTTTACCTATCAATGCATCTTGTAATTGAGCATCTTCAGTCCCAAGGATTTTTATCATTTACTTAGTCTGAAATATTGTAGTATGCTTTTTTACAAAGTACTTGTTTGATAAAAGATTTAAATTTACTTATTGATAGCTTTTGAACATATTGGGAACTTTGTTGTAAAAGGGTATACATGGCTTCATAAAAGAGTTACTTATTTTGTGTAGACATGTATCATGCACCAACAGGTTATTTTTATTGTGTATGTCACTTTTCTTGCTGAGACTATTGATATTTTTATGTACATATACAAGATTTTCATATTTGAACTGCGAGAGATATCAGAGATATCCTAGATCCTAATTTATAAATAGCACGAATTGCCCTTTTTTGTAAAAAAAATATTGTATTTATATCAGCAGCGCTACCCCGCAATAGGATACCATATGTTATTAAACTATGGAAATATCTAAAATATACTATTTTTGCAGTGTCGACATCGGTCAATTGTCTCATTTTCTTGATCGCATACACAGCAGAGCTAAGTTTTTTGGCTAAGTTATGAATATGAGGACCAAATTTAAGTTTGGAGTCCAGCGTTATGCCAAGAAAGACTGTTGAATTAACAAGGTTCTAATTGCTCGCCATTAACATTAATACATGTCTGTATCTGACTAACATTTGTTAATGTAAATAGAACACATTTGGTTTTTTTTTCATTAAGTAACAAAATATAAGCGTGAAACCAATTTACAATTTTAGAAAGGGCATTATTAAATTCATCAAAAAATATCTGTCGTCTCTTAACTTTAAAAAGTAAAGAGGTGTCATCAGCAAATAAGACAATGTCATAAGACAATCATGAAAAAAAACATGATATGGGAGATCGTTAATGTAAATAAGAAATAGAAAGGGGCCTAAAATTGAGCCCTGAGGGACTCCCATTGTGACTGCTGATCCCGGAGATATTTCACCGTTGACATCTATTTTCTGTACTCTGCTACTCATGTAGGAGGTCAAAAAGTCGAGAGCTTTGCCTCTAATACCATAGTAATGTAGCTTCCTAATGAGATTTTCATGTTGGACACAGTCAAATGCCTTAGATAAATCACAAAACACTCCAAGAGCATCATGCGAATCCTCTCAAGCGTTAAATATATTTTTTAATAGTGCCACTCCTGCATCGGTTGTGGAACGGCCTTTCATAAAGCCAAACTGTTTACTACTAAGTAGGTCATTAATACAGAAATGGCTTAACATTTGACAAAGTATAATTTTTTTTTAAAAACTTTACTAAGTATAGGTAGTATTAAAATAGGCCTCAAATTATTAGGGTCAGTTGAACTACCTGACTTAAAAAGAGGTATAATTTTGCTAAGTTTCATCTCATCAGGAAACACACCACTATCAACACAACTATTAAAAATTATGGCTTAGGGTTGTGCTATAACATGAATTATTGAATTTATAGTTTTTACAGAAAGTCCCCAAAGGTCTGTGGTGTTTTTAATTTCGAATGTTTTAAATGTATTTATGATATCCGTAGGACTAATGTTTTTAAATACAAATGGAACTTTACATTAGTTTTTATTAATTTTTATGCTAAAATTGGACTTGAGTTAAGATGTTCAGTTGTTTTAAAAAAAATTCAAAGGCAACTGCTGCCTCAGAATTTTTTTTTAAACTAGTATTATCTACAATTAATTCAAAGTCCTGTTAAGAATTCTTGGCTTTACCAGTTTCATTATTTATTATTTTCCATGTAGTTTTTATTTTATTTGTTGAATTTTTTACTTTATGTCTGAGGTGAATTGATTTTGCAACAAGACAGACTTTTTAAAGGTTATTGAGTATTTTTTTACATATTCCCTAAATATTTGGCTATTATTATATGTTTTATCTTTATTTCATACAGCGTATGCCTACTTTTAAAAATACCTGGGGTAGCTCATTCAATAAAACTAAAGCGACTGGAAATAAGTTTCTTTTTTGCAGTAAATATTTTATTATACTCTCTAGTAATAGTGTCAAGAACAGTATTGTACATATCATTTGGGTTGCCATTATAAAGTTAACCCGGAAGTTTATGCAATAAGTTAGATTTAAATGATTCAATCCGTTTAGTTGTTATAGGTATAAATTTAATTTCCTTTTTAGTAAAACTATTCTTTCTTTCTAAAACCTCTAACTGTCCACAATGATCTGATTCTAGATTGTTTATAATTGAATTTTGAATTGGTTTTATATCAGTAAATATATTGTCGATGCAAGTGGCACTAGATACAGCAATTCTAGTTGGTTCACAAAACAAATTATTTAAATTAAAAGACCGAAATAAGGCGAGCAATCTGGTGCTTAATGAGCTATTTTCTAAAATGTTTATATTAAAGTCTCCACAAACAATGATTTGTTTATTGGAATTGCTGATTTTATTCAGCACTTCTTCTATAACTAATTTAAAATTATCATACATTGCACAAGGCGGCTTGTACAACAATGAGATGCTCGACTTCTATACAGGAGAGCTCGGCAGTTCGCTCAACTGAGAGGCTCACAATGTCCTTACGTTTCTTAAACTTTAGCTGTTTATTAACTAAAATTAAAGAGCCACCATGGATTGCATTTACTCGGCTCAACGAACTTCCCACCTGGTGATTAGTGAAATTGAACATAAAATGATAAAGCTGTATCAAGTCAAGCATGTAATACAGACATCAAATGGAAAATTCCAGATCACGCTTTTTACAAAAATAATTATATCAAATTAATTTACTAAGAATATGTATATCATTATAGAAGATAATCTATCTAAACTAATATTATAAACAGGTGACAGTTTAAATAAGTATTCACCGTACAATCTTATTGCATAATAATTTGATCAGCCAATGCTCAATATTGGAACAAATATTCATTTAGTACCAAAAACTTTGATTTATTTGCAAGTGTTCAAATTTAGCTACGCGTCATGGAAGTTAGACCTAGAACCCTAACACATAGATGCATTAAAATATACAATAATAAACCATTCCTTAGCTTTAGTATCATTTCCAATTAATTTTGTTTGTAACAAAGCAATCGAAGTGTTACCATGTCGGTCCACACAACTTCTTTTAATAGCTTTAGCGTTGACTGTACACTGACGCCAAGGAAATTAACAAGCCTGGACATATAATGGCTTTGATTTTACCAAAAATGCAAAATAAATGTAGGTAAAATTATAACGCTACAGCCATATACCTACAACTTAAATCATGGTGGCTATATTGTAGCAACAATAACGTTAAGTTAATATTAGAATACTTGACAGATTAATTGAACATTGACGCTAGTTACAGTACCTACACTTAACAGCTGTCGACCAGTTTTATCCCTCTTAAAAATATAATATTTAAAATATCTGCATTTTCAGTATAAGGATGTAGCTAACATGTATAATTGTATCAAAATAACTGTCCCCAAATATTAAACCATTTGAAACTTAATATTCGTGTAAAATATTACATCAAATTTATTTTTTAATCATTTGATTTTATTTTAATATTTGTTTTTTAAAAAACGCTATAACTATTAAAGGTTCATAGGACACATTGAAAATAGTAAATATGAACTTTGATTTAGAGGGGCCAAAGCTCAAAGTGGTTGTTAAATATGAACTTTGATTTAGAGGGGCCAAAGCTCAAAGTGGTTGTTAAATATGAACTTTGATTTAGAGGGGCCAAAGCTCAAAGTGGTTGTTAAATATGAACTTTGATTTAGAGGGGCCACAGCTCAAAGTGGTTGTTAAATATGAACTTTGATTTAGAGGGGCCACAGCTCAAAGTGGTTGTTAAATATGAACTTTGATTTAGAGGGGCCACAGCTCAAAGTGGTTGTTAAATATGAACTTTGATTTAGAGGGGCCAAAGCTCAAAGTGGTTGTTAAATATGAACTTTGATTTAGAGGGGCCAAAGCTCAAAGTGGTTGTTAAATATGAACTTTGATTTAGAGGGGCCAAAGCTCAAAGTGGTTGTTAAATATGAACTTTGATTTAGAGGGGCCAAAGCTCAAAGTGGTTGTTAAATATGAACTTTGATTTAGAGGGGCCACAGCTCAAAGTGGTTGTTAAATATGAACTTTGATTTAGAGGGGCCACAGCTCAAAGTGGTTGTTAAAGAGAAGCTTAGACACACATTATAATGAGGCAGAGTATAAAAAAAAAATTGCCGCTGATTACACCATTTGAAGGATTAATTTCTTTAGTTTATGCATACAAAATCAACGAAAAAATTAAAACTTCAAACACAGGCGCATATCTATTATCAGATACCAAAAATTTAAGTCTTAAAGCTTTTACTTCTAAATTTTAATCCTAACAAGATAGAATTAGTAAGGTACGACTCAAACGAGAATCTATTTTTATAAGTTATCAAAAACTACAGGATAAAAGAATAAAAGTGGGCTCTTAAACTTTATCTTAGGTAGCTATAATATTTTTTTTAAAAAAAGTGGCACTTCTATTTAAAAACTGTATGGAAGCTTACAGCACACGACACGCATTTAAGACTATAACTCATGTAAGTGTCGTTTCGATTACATATTTAAAGTAGGTACTGTAATGAAAGATAATATTACCTCTATCACTTTTCAAAGAAAGTTAGTTTGTTAGTGCGTTGTTAAGTCTAATAGGTAATTACCTATATATAACGATAATGATATACATATATACAAGATCACATAAATTACGTATAAGTTGATTGATTTCATGTTAAATTTTTTCGTCGCTCTAAACATCTACATGTAAACTGTAATCGTCTTCGGCAGAGATACGAAGTATAATTAAGAATCAAACGAACTTACCTTGTGAAGTTTGATATCTAATTACACGAGTGTCTTGACCGAAGACGATTACGTTCCCACCCTCCCTTGAAAAAATTGGCTCTAAATAATGGCAGTGGCAAGCGGGCAATATGAAGGGGTGCATGTAAATTTTAATTTTCATAAGCCTTTTTATAGCTATGTATGTGTAATTAGGACAGCATAATCTTGCGTTCTGCTGTATGTAAACTGTAATCGTCTTCGGTCAAGACAAATGGTTTAATATTTGGGGACAGTTATTTTGATACAATTATACATGTTAGCTACATCCTTATACTGAAAATGCAGATATTTTAAACATTATATTTTTAAGAGGGATAAAACTGGTCGACAGCTGTTAAGTGTAGGTACTGTAACTAGCGTCAATGTTCAATTAATCTGTCAAGTATTCTAATATTAACTTAACGTTATTGTTGTTACAATATAGCCACCATGATTTAAGTTGTAGGTATATGGCTGTAGCGTTATAATTTTACCTACATTTATTTTGCATTTTTGGTAAAATCAAAGCCATTATATGTCCAGGCTTGTTAATTTCCTTGGCGTCAGTGTACAGTCAACGCTAAAGCTATTAAAAGAAGTTGTGTGGACCGACATGGTAACACTTCGATTGCTTTGTTACAAACAAAATTAATTGGAAATGATACTAAAGCTAAGGAATGGTTTATTATTGTATATTTTAATGCATCTATGTGTTAGGGATCTAGGTCTAACTTCCATGACGCGTAGCTAAATTTGAACACTTGCAAATAAATCAAAGTTTTTGGTACTAAATGAATATTTGTTCCAATATTGAGCATTGGCTGATCAAATTATTATGCAATAAGATTGTACGGTGAATACTTATTTAAACTGTCACCTGTTTATAATATTAGTTTAGATAGATTATCTTCTATAATGATATACATATTCTTAGTAAATTAATTTGATATAATTATTTTTGTAAAAAGCGTGATCTGGAATTTTCCATTTGATGTCTGTATTACATGCTTGACTTGATACAGCTTTATCATTTTATGTTCAATTTCACTAATCACCAGGTGGGAAGTTCGTTGAGCCGAGTAAATGCAATCCATGGTGGCTCTTTAATTTTAGTTAATAAACAGCTAAAGTTTCAGAAACGTAAGGACATTGTGAGCCTCTCAGTTGAGCGAACTGCCGAGCTCTCCTGTATAGAAGTCGAGCATCTCATTGTTGTACAAGCCGCCTTGTGCAATGTATGATAATTTTAAATTAGTTATAGAAGAAGTGCTGAATAAAATCAGCAATTCCAATAAACAAATCATTGTTTGTGGAGACTTTAATATAAACATTTTAGAAAATAGCTCATTAAGCACCAGATTGCTCGCCTTATTTCGGTCTTTTAATTTAAATAATTTGTTTTGTGAACCAACTAGAATTGCTGTATCTAGTGCCACTTGCATCGACAATATATTTACTGATATAAAACCAATTCAAAATTCAATTATAAACAATCTAGAATCAGATCATTGTGGACAGTTAGAGGTTTTAGAAAGAAAGAATAGTTTTACTAAAAAGGAAATTAAATTTATACCTATAACAACTAAACGGATTGAATCATTTAAATCTAACTTATTGCATAAACTTCCGGGTTAACTTTATAATGGCAACCCAAATGATATGTACAATACTGTTCTTGACACTATTACTAGAGAGTATAATAAAATATTTACTGCAAAAAAGAAACTTATTTCCAGTCGCTTTAGTTTTATTGAATGAGCTACCCCAGGTATTTTTAAAAGTAGGCATACGCTGTATGAAATAAAGATAAAACATATAATAATAGCCAAATATTTAGGGAATATGTAAAAAAATACTCAATAACCTTTAAAAAGTCTGTCTTGTTGCAAAATCAATTCACCTCAGACATAAAGTAAAAAATTCAACAAATAAAATAAAAACTACATGGAAAATAATAAATAATGAAACTGGTAAAGCCAAGAATTCTTAACAGGACTTTGAATTAATTGTAGATAATACTAGTTTAAAAAAAAATTCTGAGGCAGCAGTTGCCTTTGAATTTTTTTTTAGCAATATTCCTTTAAAAACAACTGAACATCTTAACTCAAGTCCAATTTTAGCATAAAAATTAATAAAAACTAATGTAAAGTTCCATTTGTATTTAAAAACATTAGTCCTACGGATATCATAAATACATTTAAAACATTCGAAATTAAAAACACCACAGACCTTTGGGGACTTTCTGTAAAAACTATAAATTCAATAATTCATGTTATAGCACAACCCTAAGCCATAATTTTTAATAGTTGTGTTGATAGTGGTGTGTTTCCTGATGAGATGAAACTTAGCAAAATTATACCTCTTTTTAAGTCAGGTAGTTCAACTGACCCTAATAATTTGAGGCCTATTTTAATACTACCTATACTTAGTAAAGTTTTTAAAAAAAAATTATACTTTGTCAAATGTTAAGCCATTTCTGTATTAATGACCTACTTAGTAGTAAACAGTTTGGCTTTATGAAAGGCCGTTCCACAACCGATGCAGGAGTGGCACTATTAAAAAATATATTTTACGCTTGGGAGGATTCGCATGATGCTCTTGGAGTGTTTTGTGATTTATCTAAGGCATTTGACTGTGTCCAACATGAAAATCTCATCAGGAAGCTACATTACTATGGTATTAGAGGCAAAGCTCTCGACCTTTTGACCTCCTACATGAGTATCTTCGGTCAAGACACTCGTATAATTAGATAACAAACTCACAAGGTAAGTTCGTTTTATTCTTAATTATTCATTTTTAAAGTGAATAATAACTAAATATTCTATAAATATTTCAAGCGTCTACCTGTTGCCTTTATCTATATCGAGCAAAAACAAGCAAAAAAAAAACACGTTTGTTGTATGGGAGCCCCCTTAAATATTTATTTTTCTTCTGTTTTTAAGTACCTAATTGTTGTTATAGCGGCAACAGAAATACGTCTTCTATGAAAATTTCAACTATCACGGTTCATGAGATACAGCCTAGTGACAGACGGACGGACGTACGGACGAACAGCACAGTCTTAGTAATAGGGTCCCGTTTTTTACCCTTTGGGTATGGAACCTTAAAAAAGGTTCCAAGTAATGACAACTATTTTTATAAAGGTATTATAAACCAAAATTAGTAATACCAAGTTTCCAACAAAAAAGATTTTGATAAAATTTTATTACGTTATTTAAATTATGCTTCGCTCGAACGTGCGAAGAAGAAACCAAATACACATCCGTCTCTCAGTGAGCTGAAGCTGGGCTCGCTCGGTAGTCGGTACTGCAGCCGCATGCCTGCCGCGATGCCGTCCCGTTGCCCGCAGGGCCACCCGCTAGTAGAATTTAACCAATAAAATAGAAAAATAGATATATCTCGAAAAAACTAAACCAAAATAAAAAATATTTTTCAGAAATATAGTAAAACTAATTACTAATAGATTAGTGTGAATTTTATTATAATCGATGCTTAGATAGAGATGTAGGTACTTAGTTGCACAATCTCTGTCAAGTTACTGTTTCCAATATTAATTATATTATAAAAACGTAATTATTAGGTATTCTCTAAATCGGATTGTACGCAATATATAAGGTGCAACCGTTCTAATGCCCGTCTTTTTGTAAAGCGAATATACCGCTGTTAAGTATAAATTCTAAAACAAGAAAAAAGTCGTTATCTTTAACTTGAAAAAAAAGTATTAAACAAAAAAACCATACCATGTTCGTTAGTTATTACATAAACTTACGCAGGGGGCGTGGGTCGAGTCGTGAGTACTTTATAACGCCCGTTTTACCATTTTAATCTTTCGTGGGCCGCAGTCGGTCGGATAGCTATGAAACGTGCGCACCAAAATTATTGGTCATGCAAAACCAAAAGTTGACGGCGTCAAATGATTTATTTTGATATTTTATTTAATTGACCAATGACACTCTACGTTAATCAAAAATGAAAAAACCTAAGTCTTAGGTGGTATCTTTCAGTGGTAAAAGTGACAAAAACATCGTAAAAAAAGCGTGATAGGTAGTTTGTTTTGAACGATAGGTACTCCCTCGCAGCCTAGTTGGTAGTGTGGCCGACTGCTGTGCAGAGGGTGTGGGTTCGATTCCCGCACAGGACAAAACATTTGTGTAATAAATATTTTTGTTTGTTTTGAGTCTGGGTGTAATCATGTATGATATTTATGTATTTACAAAAAAAAGTAATATATGTATTTGTATCCGTTGTCTGGTATCCATAACACAAGCTTTGCTTACTTTGGGGCCAGACGGCGCTATGTGTAATGTCCAAATATAATTATTTATTTATAGGTAGGTACCTACTTTGATATTACAACAATGCTAAATGAACAGATGTCAGGTGACAAAATAAACGAAAATAATGATCTTTTATCCAAAAACGTACCTACTCTACTCTACTCTACTCTACTCTACTCTACTCTACTCTACTCTACTCTACTCAACTCTACCAACTCTTAGTTTGTGAAATGTATTACAAAAATACTAAATGACACGCTATCGTCACCAACGCTTCTTAACCTTGAGCCGAAAAAGAGTCGAAGAATGCGACCACGCCTCTAGAAAAGAGGTGGTATATTCATCTCCTTAACCAGGACAAGATTACCCACTTTTGGGGGTTCAGTCTTAACCTACGCAAGCCTCCAGCCAAAACAGTTCTAGGTTTGGCCATTTTATATAAATAAACAAGATATCAATTAACTTTTTAACTAACTTAACTTTAACACAAATATTTAAAAACAAAGTTTGAACAGTTAAAATTAGGCGCTATTAATTTCAAAGAAAACTAATTTTACCTCAAACCTACTCAAGAAATAGTTTTATGTTTTTGTGTATGCCAACCCAGTCTTACTTACTAAGTATTACTTACTAAGTATTACTTACTAAGTATTACTTACTAAGTATTACTTACTAAGTATTACTTACTAAGTATTACTTACTAAGTATTACTTACTAAGTATTACTTACTAAGTATTACTTACTAAGTAAGACTAGTTAAAAACAATATCAAAGATTACTTAGGGTAGGAAAATTGCCAAAAAGAGTGCAAAAAATCAAGATCAGTTTGAACAAATATGAGATGTAGATAGGTAACAATTGTACAGAGGAAAGTAAAATGTTAGTCGTTAAACTCGCTCTTGGTACCAGAATTTGTTTCGTCAATGATGACGCGTACAATTTGTTTCGTCAATGATGACGCGTACAATTAAACCCTAAATTAAATGCTTGTTCCTTTTGATTACCTCAAATTGTACTCGTGTCCCTAACTATATGGACAACGGCTACCTGTCCTAATGTCTTCTGAGGTGACCTAAGGAGCCCTAAATTACAATGATTTAATGAATCTGAGGAGATAAAGATATGGACAAAATCTAAATAAAAAATTCAAATAACATCCCTGGTGTAACGTCCCTGGTGTAACATCCCTGGTGTAACGTCCGTTGTCCTTCTTAATGTAACTAGCACAAAGCACTTTTAAATATGAAACAAAACACTTATTGGTTATTTTAAAATAAATGAAACCTCTATGGGGTTGGATTTTGTGCGCAGGTGTGATGGTGATCTTAGCGCTGCAGTTCTTCACGCAGTACTTCGAGTTCATCCCGAAGGCGGCGCTGGCGGCCGTCATCATCTCTGCGATCGTCTTCATGGTCGAGTACCACGTGCTCAAGCCGATGTGGCGCGCCAAGAGTGAGTCTCATCTTTTCTACTCTCTCTACTCTCTCTACTCTCTCTACCCGAACGCCTTCCAACTATTATATGTGGCGACAGGGATATAAAAGAAAACGTCTTTACTTGCAAGACACTGGTTTATTACTGCACTAATACACAAACATACAATATGTTATAATGTGTTATGTCATTAAATCACACGCCCATTCACAAAAAAAAATTAATTTTAATTTATTTAAAAAAGAATTTTTTTATTAACAATCCAAAATTTAGATAACGAAAGTTAAAATAGAAAAATAACACATAAAATTCAAATTAAAATTGAAAAATCTTAATGAGTAAAAAAAATCATAAGACATTTTTGAATAAAAATATGCTTACATCTAACACAAAAAAAATATATTGAAGAAAGTCAATACACATACGAGTACCTAGAGTACACAATTACAAAATATAAAGCATACGAAAAATACCAATAATGCGTAGTTCTACATTTAACACAAAATAGTAAATGAGAGAGAGAAAAAAAGGACACAAGTAATAAGTTGTTACATAAATTTCTATTTATAAAAATTTCACAATATTATGTGTGGATGCACCCTTATTTTCTAAACACATATGATTATGTATTACAAACAGTCATATTAGTTTTGTTGTGGCCACAACTTTATATTCATCTTAATACTATTGTATAATAATAAGTAGATTGCTATACAATCTATATAGTTATATATGTTCTTACGTTATAAAACAGTGGTTCCCAAGCACTCGCTTCGTGCTATCCGTATCTCGCATAGGTATAAGCAGAAATGTATAACTCATAAGCACTGTTTATGTTAAAGTTTAATATCATTTTAGATTCAAAATTATCTAATGTAAACGTATACACGTTTAGAACTTATTAAATAAGGAAAAACAATGCAGTAAAATACAAACACATATAGAAATAACAAAAACATATGGAATAATTAGGGTTCAGTAGTGGAATCAAGGAAACGTTTTGTTCGATTATTATGTATTGCTTCTTTTTTGATTTTTATAATTATTTCGACATTAGTTGACAAATATCTTGTGACAACATACGGCCCATGATATTTTGGGTCGATCTTTTTGCCAGTTTCATTTTTGACCAAAATTTTGTCTCCTGGTGTATACATACGTAACGGGATTCGTATATTTATCGTAATACGATTTGGAAACATGTTTTTTATTTATTAGGTACTCTCGCGCATCCTTTTGAGATTTCTATTATCTATATTTAAGTACTGCTGGATAATTTTCGAAATTATATAATGGGTATACGGTTTTTCCTTACAGGTTTGATGGTAATAAACATTTTTTTCCAAAAACTAATTCGTATGGGATGTAATTTGTGTCACTATGTACTGTAGTGTTATACGAAAATGCCCAAAAGGGAACCCGAGATCCCCAGTTTTCGAAAGTAATTTCGGTTTGAATTCGTAAAAATGCTCCAAGGTTTTTATGAGAATTTTCTAAACTACCTATAGTTTGATGGTGATAAGCCGTGGATTGCGTAGCTTTTATTTTTAAAATTTTGCATACTTCCTTAAAAACATTAGCATTAAATTCTTGACCTCGGTCGGACAAAATTACCGAAGGCATGCCTAAATTAGAATAAATTTATTTACTAACCCTTGTGCGACTTCAGTGGCGGATTTAGGAATAAGGGGTGTTGCAATAACATATTTAGATAGGTCGCACTGCATTGTTAAGATATAAGAATTACCTGAGTTATCCTTGTCTAATGGCCCAACTATATCTAAAAACAGTTTTTCAAAAGTACTATTTGATGTAGTAGTGATTTGTAATGGCATTTTTATTTGTTTTGTATACTTTTGTTTTTGACATTTTTCACACCTATTTACAAAAGTCTTTAGTCATATTTGACCAAAAATAATATTTCTTTATATTATTTAACATGCGATTGACACCAGCGTGACCACATGCCTATGAACGCTTGCAACACCAGGGGTATCACTTGCGCGTTGCCGACCCTTCAGAAATCTAATAACTTCTTTCTTGAAGAACTCCATACTGTAGTCCTTGCAGAAAACCTTGGCAGGGAGCTCACTCCACAACTTAAGCGTTCGCGGGAGGAGGTTTCTCTGAAACCGCACTGTACGCGACCACTTAGGTTCTAAAGTGGGAGAATGAATTCCCTGCCGATGGCGAGCGGTGCGATGGTAGAAAGTAGCCGTGGACATCATTTCGATCAATTCCTCAGAACACAACCCATTGTACAAGCGGTAGAACACACACAGTGAGGCAAAGTCTCTCCTCAAACTTAAGGGCTCGATACCGCAAGTGAGTTTGGAATCGTCGACAATTCTCACAGCCCGTCGTTGAACCGAGTCAAAAGGGCCAAGCTGGTATCCGGGTGCACCTGCCCAGAGATGGCATCAGTACTCCATATGCGACTTGTAAAGTAACAACCTGTGCCCCGACGTGAAGTACTGCTTCGCTCTGTTGAGTACACCAAGTTTTTTGGACGCCAGCTTTACCTTATCTTGTAAATGATCTCGGAACTGAACATCGCTCGGAATTGTGGGACTACAGTGAATGGAGTTTTCTTAGCGGTGAACGCGCACACTTGTGTCTTTGTAGGGTTGAATCGGACCAAGTTTACCCGTCCCCAGTCAGAGACCTGGGACAGTGTGGTCTCGATTTGAGACACAAGTTCTCCGCGGTTTTCCTCCACAACGGAACGAGGGATGTTTGCACGACCCGTGTAAAAAGCGTCTCCAGTACTGTCATCTGCATAGCAATGTATGTTGTTGATGTCCAACATGTCATTGAGATGCAGTAGAAACAGCGTAGGAGACAGCACAGAGCCTTGCGGGACACTAGCATTAATGCCCATGCTATCAGAGCAACTACCGTCAACTACGGTTCGTATGCGTCTGCCGGACAAAAAGCTAGCCACCCATTTGCACAAACCCTCGGGCACTCCGTAAGATGGCAACTTCGATAGAAGACCGCGGTGCCAGACCCGATCGAACGCCTTCGCTATGTCCAGGCTACATGCCAATGCCTCCCCCTGACTCTCAACGGCTAGTGCCCATCGGTGTGTGAGATACACTAGAAGTTCACCAGTCGAGCGACCGTGGCGAAAGCCATATTGACGGTCACTGACCAGATCGTGTACTTCTAGGTATCTTAGAAGCTGTGTGTTGATCACACGCTCCATCACCTTAGAGAGGAGAGAGGTAATAGCGACAGGCCTGTAATTCGATGGATCTGATCTATCGCCCTTCTTGGGCACCGGGTGCACATTCGCAGTCTTCCATGAAGACGGAAATTGCCTAGTGTGGTAGGAAAGCGCGAAGAGGCGCGTGAGTACAGGACATAACTCAGGAGCACACTGCTTAAGCACCACTGCTGGTATACCGTCTGGCGCACTCGACTTATGAACGTCTAGAGAAAGCAACGCCCGCCTGACCTCCCGCTGCGTTATGGAGATTTCCGGCATGGTCTTACCGCACCACGGTATAGTAGGTGGTACAGCGCCTTCATCGTTCATATTCGAGTTCGAGGCAAAGAGACTGCCCAGTAGATCGGCTTTCTCTTTAGTAATGGAAAGAAAGAAAGAAAATACTTTTATTTAGCAAATAAGCAACACATTATAGGTACAACAAAACATTCAAACATGCAAAAAAAAAAAGGTTAGCAACTACAAGTTTTTTGTGTTGCATAATGCCAAATAGGGCTCAGCATAAGCTGCGGCCAAAGCCACAACACTGATTTTCAGTGGAGCCCTTTATTCGCCGTCAGATCTCCAAAAAACATACATGCTCTATGGGCCAAGTCACCATCGGTCTTTCGCAGTGGTGGTAATGACGACTGGCAAAAGTTCCCTTCGGCAGCTTTGGCAAGCGACCAGAAAGCACGACTCCCAGAAGGATAGCTCGCAAGTCGCTCACCTATTTTGCCGATGAATTTGAATTTTGCTCTGGCAGTTGCTTTCTTACTGAACCTCGAGGCAGCATTTAATTTGCGTTTTAACTCAGAAATATTCGGATCCTTATTATAACGAGCCGTGGTCCAAGCCTCATATGCATTTTGCTTAAGAATTTTAGCTTTTCTGCAAGATCTATTAAACCACGCTCGTTTTTTGACGCCGGCAGCTACTCGCGGGTTCGAAATATAGCATTCCATACCAGCAAGGATGGTCTCAGTGACTGCGGCTGCGCAGACGTCAGGATCTTCTGAGTTAAAGCAGATCTTTCATAGCATTTACTAATAATTTTATGAAATTTTTATGCCGTTGTAATTTTTACTGTCAGCTAACTGTTACCTATCAAACACTCTCTCAATCTGGACCAAATGATAATCCAGGATTAGTCTATCAGTGTTCCAAATTTTATACAAATTTGTTCAGCATTCGCAGCTTTCGATGCGCGAATAGAAAAACTAGATGTACTCTACCGGCACAAAACTAGATGTACTCTACCGGCACAAAACTAGATGTACTCTACCGGCACAAAACTAGATGTACTCTACCGGCACAAAACTAGATGTACTCTACCGGCACAAAACTAGATGTACTCTACCGGCACAAAACTAGATGTACTCTACCGGCACAAAACTAGATGTACTCTACCGGCACAAAACTAGATGTACTCTACCGGCACAAAACGGGAACCCGAAATAAAACTTTTCATATTTTAATATTTAACGTTAACAAATAAATCCTAAGAATCGGCCAAGTGCGAGTCGGACTCGCGCACGAAGACTTCCGTACCATTATCTATAAAAACCGTAAAAAAATCACGTTTGTTGTATATCCTAAATATTTTAATTTAATTTAATATAATTTTTATTTTAATATAATTTAATATATTTATTTTAATATAATTATTTATTTTTAAAGTTACTATAAAACTAAATATGCTGTAAATATTTTAAGCGTCTACCTGTTGCCGTTATCAATATCAAGCAAAAAAAATCACATTTGTTGTATAGGAGCACCCATAAATATTAATTTTATTCAGTTTTTTAGTATTTCCTGTTATAGCGGCAACTAAAAATTAAGGTGGCATGAATTGTGTGCTATATATATGACCATATCACAGAACTGGACCTGGTGCCGGGCGTGGTGACGTTCGTCCTGTGCCTCGCGCTGCGGCTGGAGCTCGGCATCCTGATCGGCGTCGTCGTGAACATCGTGTTCATCCTGTACCACGCTGCGAGGCCGAAATTCACAGTCGAGATGCTTAAGGTACTTTTATATCGACAGTGAACTCTATTAGTAAAATTAGAAAACGCCGTTGCCAATTTTTGTTGCCGATCCAAGGCATGACATGATACATGACATGATACATGACATGATACATGACATGATACATGACATTATACACTTTTGAAAAAGCATTGGGGACTCTTTTTAGGTGTATAAAATCATATATATTGAAAATTGTAGTGAAGCTTTTGCAACAAAAGAATTCGTATTTGATTTGATTTTTGTAACTTCTCTCTCAGGGATCCTATTTTTGTAACTTCTCTCTCAGGGATCCCATTTTTGTAACTTCTCTCTCAGGGATCCCATTTTTGTAACTTCTCTCTCAGGGATCCCATTTTTGTAACTTCTCTCTCAGGGATCCCATTCGGGTCCTTTAGATTGATTAAGTTTTCTACATTATAATATAATTCCCTTCTTTACGCCAATGACACTAAAATTCACATGATGATTAAGTCTATTAAAGATTGTACCCACTTAGTAAGACAAACTTGTAAGTTTCAAAGGCAAGCTTCCAGCAAACCATACCCACAACGAAGCACTAACGGCCGCGCCAGAAGTATTCCCTGTAACTTGCCAAGTCCTAAACACCGAAATTTATTATAACTTTAAAATGTCACGGCGCGTCTATGACAACGCATCAAAGAGTAAAAAGTCACAGAACGGAAACAATTAACGGATTATTGCCTAGCCGTAGGTCATAAGTAGGTATTGAGATATACACTTCATGCAAATCATTTTAGAGGACCCCAATGCGCATATATATTTGCTTCATGGGCATTAAGCTCAAATCGAGCTTATTTTTCTTAGCTTGGCGTAAAAAGTGAAAAATAAGTAATTAAATTTTATCACATAAGATATAGAAATTCTATTACAGTACTTTTCTAGCTTTATAATTAATAACTTAACATTTAATGAAATAAATTATGTTTCCGCTACTATACACACCGGCACAATTAGCGGAACAGAAAAAAAAGTGAGACTATGAGATAATAACGCATATAAGTATTTGACGAAAATGTAATTAGACACAAAATAACAAATTGATTAACATCTTTTAACAACGACTTTGAAAAGTCTTCGTTATTTTTTATTGAAAAATAAATAAATTTGAAATAAGTGAAATTTTTAGATGATTATGAACCATCACAAAAAATAAAAAAAAGTAAGCATTAAATGATTTAACAATAAAATTAAAGCAAAATTAATAACGAGTGTTTCCCCCTCTTGCTCTGATTACGGTTTCCATTCGTCTGGGCATGCTACAGATTATGTTATCGATGATTTCTTGAGGCAACCGCTCCCACTCCTCAAGTAATGCGTTTCCAAGTTCATTCAGATTGTTGGGGGGTGGCATTCTGAATTTAACCCTTCTTTTTAGCAATTCCCAGACATGCTCTATCGGATTCATATCGGGGGAATTTGCTGGCCACTGCATCACCGGTATACCTACGTGGCTCAGATATGCCTGTACCGATTGTGCACTATGAGCACGAGCATTATCTTGCATTAGAATAAAGTCGTCACCAAAAGAGGGGCAAATGGTACAACATGTTCTTCTAAAATGTCTCTGATGTATCGATCTGCTGTCAAAGTCCCTCCTGTGACTATCACTAACTCCGTGCGAGCTCCCAAACATATCCCTCCCCAAACCATAATCGAGCCGCCACCATAAGCCACTGTGTGTTCAAAATTAGACTGTATGTGGCGTTCTCCTTTGCGTCTCCATATTCGCTGTCTCCCATCGATCTGTTTTAAAAGAACTCTGCACTCATCAGTAAAGAAAACCTGCTGCCATTCGTTCAAATCCTTTTCTTGTGTTCCGCTAATTGTGCCGGTGTCTATAGTTGATAAAGAGTTATCAATTAAAAATAGGACAACGAGAGAATCAGCCGCTATTATTTTAAAGCGATATTTTAATAGATATCTTAAAAGTAATACAGTAAATTACTAGTCAAAGAATGTAGAAGGCCATCTTATTTTTTCCAGTCTGAAACTTGTAATAGGACAGTGGAATTGATTTTTAAAACGAGCAGATAACTGCACATTCGAGTTGGGCGCAGCAAGATTTTATTAACAATTAAAAAAAAATATTTTAGAGTGTGACAATAAAGACTATAGCTATTGAGGATTTTTCAATTTCATGAAATTAGTATCATTCATTGAAATAGCCATTTGTGTATGTATCTATCTTATAATGAGTAGACATAAATACTTTCATAGCAAACATGCAGTCAAAAGATTAACCTCGAGCCAAGACTTGAACCTGCGATCCTTACATTCCGTGTTAGTTCTCTACCACTGAGCTACCGAGGCACAAGTCTGACTGATAAAAATCCTAACTACATCATAGAAATAAACTCTCTTCGTTTATAACTCCCTAAAGGTCGAGTCTTAGAAGAAAATATATTACACAGGCTACGGGATCTTAGCACCTCATATGTGGAATTTCGAATAACCAATTATACCATTTAAAAGGTCATAAAAAGGTCTTAAAAGGTCAATTAATTTGATGATTTGGTCAGCACTAAAAAAAAGTTATTAACCGTTGAAGTTGCTCAAGGTCATTTACGAATCTTAGCACCTCATATGCGGAATTTCGAATAACCAATTATACCACTCAAAATTTCATAAAAAGGCCATGAAAGGTCAATTAGTTAAATGATTTGGTCAGCACTAGAAAAAAAGTTATTACCCGTTAAAGTTTCTCACAAGGTCATTTAGGAATCTTAGCACACCAACTTTAATAAAATAAAGAAATTTAAGCTTTGCTCGATAGGAAATCATCCACTGATAATTGGTCAGCTAAAATAAATAATTGGTCAAATTAGTTTCTATTAAGAAAATTCAAATTCAAATTCAAATTCAATTTAATTTATTCAGTTTAGGCTACAATAATTGAGCACTTATGAATGTCACTACGCCATCGGTTCGTAAGTCTACAGGGCGGGAGACCTTGTACTGAGAAGAACCGGCAAGAAACTCAGAAAGGGCATTTCTTTTCTCCCTTTCTCTTACAGCGTCCAATTAAAATATTGGAAAATGCCCTCCCTATCATAAAAGGACACTTTCCATTACAAACATAAAAAAACATGAAATATAAAGCACAAGCACAACATAAAAAATAATCTAATATAAACAAAAGACAGTTTATGTATTTATCACTAAGAAATAATCAATGTCTTACAGTATTAATAAACAAAACAAAAAAGTAAGACTAAATACTAAGAATACAAAGAAGTTTGCAAGAGCAGACCAGCCTCCACAGGCGGCACCCGTTCACATGAATCAGCCATCGCTTCGCTCAACCATGTTTTAGGGAACGTAACGACCCAACACACACGCCACCACCGCAGAGACTTTGAGAGAGCATGACACACTCAAGCAACTCCAATAAAACTTCGATTGTACTAGTTACAATGTGTGTAGTAAAGGAACAAAATATAAGAGGAGAAGATTGGAAGGTTCGTAATGCTTTACTACCGAGAAGCAACGGCAATAGACTCACTAGTTAATCTTTTATACATCATATATAAATACAATAAAGCCTTACACTAGGTAATAACATAATATACAATGTTTTAATTTAAAAAAAAAAAAAATATTCAAATGCCCCAATACAAATCAATTAAGTTCTAATTTTTCCAAGCATTTTTATCATTTATGTATTCATCTACTTTGTAATAGCTTTTTTTCATTAAACTATCTTTGACATATATTTTAAATTTATTTGAGGGTAAATTAACCACATGTTCTGGAATTTTATTGTAGAAAAATATACTTTGTATTGCGAAAGAGCTATGTACCTTCTGAAGACGACATTTTGGAACTACCAATTTATCCTTATTCCTTGTATTAATACTGTGGAGGTCACTATTTTTAGCAAATAAGTGACAATTTTGGCGTACATACATTATACAAGCAAAGATATATTGGCAAGGAACAGTTAAATTTCAATTTCCCTAAATATTTCCCTAAGAGAAATTCGAGGTCCTAATTTATAAATTGACCGTACTGCTCTCTTTTGCAAAATAAAGACTGTATCAATATCAGCTGCCTTACCCCAAAGCAAAATGCCATAAGACATGACGGAATGGAAATAGCTAAAGTAGACCAAGCGAGCAGTGTCAACATCTGTAAGCTGCCTAACTTTCCTAATTGCATAGGCAGCTGAACTGAGTTTTCCTGCAAGAACTGAAATATGAGGGTTCCACTGCAGCCTATTGTCTAATGTAATACCTAGAAACACTGTTGAGTCTAATAGTTCTATTTCTTCTCCGTTTAGGGATAATTATGTACTTATGTTTCTGACATTTGGCATCATAAATTTTAAACACTTAGTCTTTTTCGCATTAAGAAGTAAATTATTTGCCGTAAACCACTGAAGAACCTGAGAAAGCGCACTACTTACGTCGTCAAAATTAGTTTTATTTCTGTCAACTTTAAATAAAAGAGATGTGTCATCAGCCAATAGTACAATCTTGCATAGCTTCTCCACAAAGAAAGGCAAGTCATTTATGTAAATTAAAAATAGAAAAGGACTTAAAATAGAACCTTGAGGAACTCCTAATTTTACTTCAGAGCCATTGGATTTTACTTCATTGATTTGAACCTTCTGCATTCTACTACTCAAATATGAGCGGATAAGCTCAAGAGCCAAATCTGCAATACCATAATGACTCAGTTTCCGTATAAGAGTTTCATGTTGCACGCAGTCGAATGCCTTTGATAGATCACAGAAGATACCAATTGCATTTTGAACTGTTCCCAAGCAGCAAATATATGCTGTATAAGGGCAACACCTGCGTCAGTTGTGGGACGCCCTTTTGTAAAACCAAACTGTTGAGGATGAAGTAATCCATTTAAGTTAAAATGTTTAAGCATCTGATTGAACATAATTTTTTCAAAAATTTTGCTTAAGGCAGGCAGTATAGAGATAGGTCTAAAATTATTAAGATCATCTTTACTTCCACTTTTAAAAAGTGGTATTATTTTACTATATTTCATTAAGTCTGGGAATATCCCTTCGTCAACACACTTATATATAAAACAATAATTAAGTCGCGTGTCACAAACAAGGTAACGCACTCGCTGTGGGCCGGTTGCGTATTAGAATAGTTTGCGTACGAAAAGTCACTGTAAGCAAAGTCAAGTTTGAGCAGCTTATTTTAGGGTTCCGTAGCCATTGAACTATTTTACATACTAATGTGAACTTCTTAGATAATAGAATATTCATAAGTTTCACAATCAATATTTGCACTTTTCTAATTACGTTATTTTTCTACTTATTAGGGTTCCGTAGTCAAGGAACCGTTATAGTTTTGCAATACAACCTACTTAGGTAGTGCAACCAGCTGGGGGGTAGCATTGAAATCCGAGAATCCTACCACGATATATAAAGGATACGCCGAGAGGTTCAAATAATTGTATATTTTTCTATTGATCTCTTATTCTAGCGGGTATAAAGGATTTCATTACTTATATCTAATTAATTTACATGTTCCACTTAACTTTATTATTGGGCGGAGTTCCTGGTTCTCTCATGGTCATCATCTTCTTGCTCATTCGTGAGCTTACATTCTTGCTCATTCGTGAGCTTACATTCTTGCTCATTCGTGAGCTTACATTCTTGCTCATTCGTGAGCTTACATTTCTAAAAATAAAAACATAAGCCTGTCTAATGTAACAAAGCAGCTATTCGACTGAGCGGCCATTTAATGATCACAACTCCGCGGACTACACTGAATGGAGTTCTTGAAACTCAGCATCAGCCTCAACGCTTGTCAGCATACGTACTGGTCCCATTGTGTGGCTACGGGACGGCTTCAGGTGCGCTCCTTACACTTCTCCCTTAAACCTCGCGGAGCATGCTAATGCCTCTTTGGTGAGGGCGGAAAGATGGTGATCTTGCCTCAATCCAAACTGTTGCTATAGATGCGAGACAAGAGGGTGTCGCACCATATTACAACTATTATCACGCGGGATATATCTTCTTTTATTCAATATGCAAAACCTTGATGCTTATATTAAATTTACTCTATTTGCTCATAATATATAACAAAACGACCCATCTCGGATCGAGCATCTGACGGGGGCGTCTAACAATTGAAGACGGAACAAAAATGCACACGATGCATCTTTGTTTCCTTCTATCGAAATCTAAATTCAAATTATTTTATTTTTCTTAATTTTTGTCCCTACTCGAACATCAAACCTTATTTACGTTCGGTTTGTATTCTTTGTTCGATATGACCTATTAAGAGATCCGAGCGGACATAGCCTGCTCCATATTTCCCACCGCTCAGTTAAAAAATTATAGCAATCAGGATTGCGGATAATTTTTCATCTGTAACCTAACCTTAACAATTATGTTACGCTAGTTGCAAGCAAAACAAAGGTTGAAACCCTTTACTCTTACTTAACTGAGTTTACCTGAACCACGGACTGAAATTACGCGTAATTACCCAACCATATGCAAAGCGGTAAATTTACTAATTATTTGGTTCTCTATTGTTTAGATAGCTTTGTAGCGTGTGATTCGTGTGCTTTCCCTCTTATTCCATATTTGTTAAGCTTATCTAAGAGGATATTGTGGCATACCAGATCAAAAGCTTTTGACATATCTAGGAATATTGTTAAGGGGTATACCTTATTATTTAAGCATTCTGTAATGTTTTTTATTAAATAAAAACATGCCGTGGTAGTTGAATTGTGTTTTCTAAAGCCAAACTGTTCCTTTGTTAAGATATTAAATGTAGTCAAAACGATTTTAAATTTTAATATACATTACCTTTTCAAATATATTTGAAATTACTGGTTTTAAAGGAGTACCTTGTTGCTTACAAGTGCGCTAAGGTAGTGTTAATCTCTATGCCTTTCTGTCGTACATAAATATAGTTTACCAAAGCGACACAAAACACAATGTTGAGCTGCGTACTTGCGTCTCCTTTTGCTAGTGCGATATTGCTCTATTCTCTATGTAGTCAGAGATTGTCAAGCCTTTTGTTTAATCATTTCATATGGACAACTTTTAAACTGTTTTGACGATGCCGCTGTCACAATATCTAATTCATATTCCCGCAGTAAAGCAGTAGTACCGATAGAAGCTGTGAGAAGTGTTTATCGACTAAGGCGCAAAAATTACAAGGTTCACAGCACGACTAATTATTGTCAAGGGAATATAGGTGGCGGCTATAGTTTCAGGAGCGCGAGTCCTATCTATATTAAAATAACCACTAGGTAGTGACAAGCCCCAATTCAAAACGTATGTTAAATTAAAACTAAGTTAGGTGGCAAAGAGTGGTTGGGTTCCATACGTGAACAGTTACAAATCACACCTTGTCAGAAAGACTACAGTAGGTATTATATACCTGCTATGGAACATCAGACAAGTATATATTTGTAACTCCTACTGCAGGATCAGGATACATTACCTATAAATGAAGCAGATAATAGATTAAAACTTGTTTTGTGCTGTTTTTTAATTCAAATGTCTATCACAAATCTTGTTAAAACACCTAAATATTAGAAGTGTTTAAAATATTTTTTAGTTTTTTTAATATCTTAACCCAGGTGTTCCGCGGTATACGAAGAAAAAATGGATTATTTTTATTGCTTTTCGCGCTACACGGAAAATGCCTTGACGCATAAATTACTCACACGAGAGATTGTGATGAAATGAAGTGATTTGATTGATTAATCCGTCAGGTGTTACACCAACGTCCCTATTTTGAGTCAGTCAAAGTAGTATGTCAACGGAAAAGAGTTAAAATATGCGACAAGAAGTAGACAAATATTCAATACGATAGTTTTAGGAATATGTTGTTTTTAACATAAGTGATATCCCGATACCAGGGACGGTTGTCCCGAAAAAAAATTTTGTCGTTATGAAGTCTCTAACTTTTGTCTCTGTTCCTTTAAGTTTAGGTAACTATAGTCTGCCTATTCCATTCTTTGAATCATTACATATACAAATCAATATGGGTCTTGTCATAAGTTATTGCGATAACAAATGAACGAAGAGTTTGTCACGAAAACAAATTAATCAACAAACTAAAAAAAAAAAAGCATGGACGTGCTCTCTATTACTATTAATCATAATTCCACTAAATACTAAACGAGTGCAACATTTATATTTTTTTTTCATAGAGTGCTCTCATTAAACTGTGGCGGAGCCATACATTCTGTAAAGAAAAATAAATAAATATATTATTAAAATAAAAGTTTCAAATAATATTCTAATGTAACTTACCAAGTTGATGACATCGACGACAAGTCGTGACGGCGGAGATGGATACGTGCAGCATGGAAGTACACTGGAAACGCACAATAATGTCGTCATCTATTGATAACGCTTATCGGTCGGACAGAGCACCGGCGCGTGCGCATAGCAACTCGCGGCGCGCGCCTCAGTCGTGTTCTCACAGCCACGAAGCGCGGTGTACAGCTAATCGCTTATTAGCCTATTCGCTCAGTGTATCAATTTGCATTTGCATTGTTCGCTATAGACTTTGTTATCTATCTGTACTTTCCTATTTCTTCTTGTGACTGTTTATTCTTCTTACTATGCTGTTTGAAGAGAAAGAAGCGTCGCAAAATGTCGGACGAGTGCGACTGCCACGGACGTCACGTCATCCGAAATTTTTCGTGTCGGACCACGCGTTCCACCTTTCTGGCCAGAGGAACCTGAAATATGGTTTGCACAGATTAAAGGTCAATTCGCAATCTCAGGCATAACCTCCGACATAACAAAATTTAATTACGTGATCGGACAACTGGATCATCAGTTTGCTAAGGAAGTGAAAGACATTATAATTTCACCGCCCACCGTAGATAAATATGAGAAATTGAAGACTGAGCTAATTAAGCGCCTTACTGCCTCTCATGAAAGAAAAGTCAAGCAATTGTTGATGCACGAGGAGCTCGGTGACTGTAAGCCATCTCAATTTTTACGGCACCTCCAAAGTCTAGCAGGACTTCCAGAGGAGTTCCTAAAAACAATTTGGACGAGCCGACTCCCTCGTAACATACAAACTGTTATCGCTGCACAACCAGATGCGTCATTAGAGGTACTCTCCGATTTATCTGATCGCGTGCAAGATATAGCAACACCGATGCATGAGGTCGCCTCTACTTCAAATACAGCGCATTCCAGTCATTCTTTGGATGGCATGATGCAGGAAATTGCTGAATTGAGAAGGCAAATGAAGTCGCTTACAACACAGTTGAGTAGAAAGCCGCGAAGAGATTTAAAGTCACGTCCACGCAGTAGATCTTCCTCGAGAACTCGATCCAACTCCAGCTACCCAAGACATCCTACTTGTTGGTATCATTGGAAGTTCGGAGTAAAATCAACCGCATGCATCAAGCCTTGTGACTACAAGTCGGAAAACATCCAGGGCAGTCGGTAATGGCGACTGATGATTGCCCAGTGCCATCTGGTCGCCTATATGTCACTGACAAAAAGTCTAAGGCACAGTTTCTCATTGACACAGGCAGTGAACTCTGTGTCTAACCTCGTTCTGCACTGATATATCGTCGTCAACAGACAACATACCAATTATGTGCTGCAAATGGCAGTCCTATAAATACGTACGGATTCGTTTATCTTCAACTGGATTTGGGGTTACGTCGTAACTTTCCATGGCGATTTGTTGTAGCTGATGTCACTAAAGCCATTATCGGAGCAGATTTCCTCAAACATTACAATTTGATGGTTGATATCCGAAATAAACGATTGGTGGACAATACTAAGACTGTTTCTACGCCAGGTTCATACGTACATCTTCCATCAAGATTATGTTTGGCGAGTCTAAGTATAACGACATACTCAAGGAATTTCCTGAAATAACCTGTCCATCAGGCACACCTGGAGAATCCAAGCACAACACGGTCCATTTTATTAAGACGACACCCGGCCCACCAGTGTCCTGCACACCACGTCGACTGGCACCAGACAAACTCAAGATTGCAAAGCAAGAGTTTGATGCCATGTTGAGTAACGGCCTTCAAAGAGCCGATGGTCATCTCCACTGCATCTAGTGCCAAAAAAAGATAGTGGTTGGCGTCCTTGTGGCGATTATAGGATGCTGAATGCCAGAACCGTCCCAGATAAATACCCTATTAGGCTTATTCACGACTTTGCCCAAAGTATATCTGGTTGCGAAGTATTCTCAACGCTAGACCTGGTTAAAGCGTACAATCAGATTCCGGTAGCCGCAGAGGACATCATGAGGACTGCTATTTCGACACCATTTGGTCTTTTTGATTTTCCGTACATGACATACGGTTTGCGAAATGCTACGCAGACATTTCAGCGTTTTGTTGACGAAATGAATAGAGGATTAGACTTTTGCTACGCTTACCTTGATGATTTCCTCATCTTCTCGCGAAAAGACCAGCATGAAGACCATCTACGTCTAATCTTCTCCAGGATGAAAGAGTATGGCATGCTGATCAATACTTCTAAGTGCGTATTTGGTGTCACAGAAGTCGTTTGCCTTTGCTATTACATTTCTGCTAAGGGTACAAAGCCACTGGATTCAAAAGTAGAAGCGATTAAGAACTTACCAGCTCCTAAGATTGTTAAAGAGCTCAGAAGATTCTTAGGAATGTTAAACTTCTACCGAAGATTCATGACTGATGCAGCTGAAGTCCAGGCCCCTCTAAATTAACTTTTAACACGCTCAGTGAAAGGCTCATACCCTGTCGACCTAACAGGAGAATCACTGAGAGCATTTAAGAAGTGCAAAGAGAGCTTATCGCAGGCTACGCTCTTAGCTCACCCAGATTGCCAAGCTAAAATCAGCCGATCGACTGATGCGTCTTATGTTGCTACAACAATCCAAAGATGGAGCGTGGGAACCATTGGCATTCTTCTCACGAAAACTCAGTCCAACGCAGCAAAAATATTCACCGTATGATAGAGAGCTCTTGGCGATATACGAGTCCATAAAATATTTCAGACACATGTTAGAAGCCAGAGACTTCACCATTTACACGGATCACAAACCACTTTGCTAAGCGTTCCATTCTAGAAAAGAAAACTGCTCACCACGTCAACATCGACATCTCGATTTTATCTCGCAGTTTTCAACCGACATAAGGCATATTTCGGGCCGAGATAATGTTGTAGCGGATTGCTTGCTAAGATTAAAAGAGTTGGAAGAAATAGTCGATTTTGCTCAGTTGGCCAAAGCTCAAAAAAAAGACGAGTAGTTAGAAAAACTGCTAACAAGCAAAACTTCTCCACCAAAATCAATGCAGAAGCAAATATTTCTAAGTCTACATTCATTAAGCCACCCCGGTGCCAATACAACAGCAAAATTAGTTTCGGAACGTTTTTTATGGCCCGGGATAAGAAAAGACTGCAGGGAATGGACTCGCAAGTGCTTAGCTTGCCAACGCGCTAAGGTTACCTGCCATGTGTCATCTCCAACAGGCACATTCGAGTTACCACGTGCAAGATTTATGTTTATACATGTAGATTTAATTGGATCATTACCACTGTCACAGGGATTCCGCTATTGCCTTACGGCCGTTGATAGATTCACAAGATGGCCTGAGGTAATACCTATACCTGATGCTACAGCTGAAACCGTCGCTATAGCTCTGTTATCAGGGTGGTTTGCAAGATTCGGATGTCCCACTGATATCGTAACAGACCGCGGCAGACAATTTGAATCAGCTTTATTCCAACATCTGTATAAAGCTAGGCATTAGCTGGTTTCCATCACAGACGTACGACATCGTACCATCCAGAATGCAATGGCCTCGTGGAGCGATTTCATAGGCAACTCAAAACGGCTAATATCTGCCATGCAAAGGAAAACTGGACTGAATCGGTACCTTTAGTACTGCTTGGCATACGAAGTGCCTATAAAGAAGACTTACAGGCATCATCAGCCGAGTTAATTTATGAGGAACCACTGCGGTTACCCGGAGAATTTTTCTATACCAAAGCTACAGGCACGACGGATGTAACTGATAACACAGTCCGTCTCCGTACTTTTGCCGAGAATTTACAGCCAGCACCAGCTTCACGCCATTCAAAAAAATCTATCTTCATTTTTAAAGATTTGGCCAATAGTAGCCACGTATTTTTAAGAGAAAATGCACTGCGAGGTGCCCTCCAACCAGCATATACTGGACCTCATGAAGTCTTGGAGAGAGGAGAAAAAGTTTTTAAAATATTATTTAAAGGAAAACCCGTCACAGTATCCGTAGACCGCATCAAACCCGCCTACATATTGTCTGACGAAAATACATTAATAAAAAAAATGCGCCTGAAAACGACATTAAAAGAACACGTTCAGGACGCATAGTCAAATTTACACGTCACATTCAGCCGTAGTGACAGCCTCTGGAGTGTGTGGCGGAGCCATACATTCTGTAAAGAAAAATAAATAAATATATGATTAAAATAAAATATAAAATAAAAGTTTCAAATAATATTCTAATGTAACTTACCAAGTTGATGACATCGACGACAAGTCGTGACGGCGGAGTTGGACACGTGCAGCATGAAAGTACACTGGAAATGCACAATAATAAGGTCATCTACTGATAACGCTTACCGGTCGGACCTCTGTCGCGTGCGCATAGCAACTCGCGGCGCGCGCCTCAGTCGTGTTCTCGCAGCCTCGACGCGAGGTGTACAGCTAATCGCTTACTTGCCTGTTCGCTCAGTGTTACTGTCATTTTTTTATATAATGTACAACTCTAAAATGATAACTAATATTTCTGACCACTTCAATTCAGAAATCTCAAAATAAATGTTTCACATAAATTACTTACATATGTTTCACTTCTAACTTTGAAGTTGACTTTTATCGAAATAAAATTTTATTTGTAAGCCACTTTGCTATGATCACCCTAACTCTAATATCTCCATCTCTTTGATTTTATGAAACTTATTTAAGAAATAAAAACCAAAAAACAAACTATAATAAATCTTATAATAAAACTATTACGTTACAACGTAATACGTATACGTTTCTACGTTTACATTCTTGGCCTAAGACGCCACAAAAAAATTTAACATTTATTCACGTCATTACATTTTTATCACCCATGAACTAACTATCAAAAATATCTAACTAATAAAATAAGTAACTACTAACAACCCTATAATATTAATACACGAATAAAAGTCTATTACATTACATATGAAAAATCAATATGGGTCTTGTCATAAGTTATTGCGATAACAAACGAACAAACAAATGAACAAAGAGTTTGTCACGAAAACAAATTAATCAACAAACTAAAAAAAAAAGCATGGACGTGCTCTCTATAACTATTAATCATAATTCCACTAATTACTAAACGAGTGCAACATTTATAATTTTTGTTCATAGAGTGCTCTTATTAAACTGTGGCGGAGCCATACATTCTGTAAATAAATATAAATAAATATATTATTAAAATAAAAAATAAAATAAAAGTTAATAATAAAGTAAATAAAAGTTTCAAATAATATTCTAATGTAACTTACCAAGTCGTGACGGCGGAGATGTATACGTGCAGCATCGAAGTACACTGGAAACGCACAATAATGTCGTCGTCTATTGATAACGCTTACCGGTCGGACAGAGCACCGGCGCGTGTGCATAGCAACTCGCGGCGCGCGCCTCAGTCGTGTTCGGCTAATTCACCAAATATCTAGATTCTAGGCTAATTTCCTTGGTATGATTTTTTTCTTTCTTTTTTAGCATAATAGATTGTTCATTGGATAAAGAAGTTAAAAACAGTATTATATTGTATTAAAGGGGTGTTACTAAATTATTTTTAAAAAAGTTACAAGGTCGAGAAATTTTGGTCAGCCAAGGAAATTAGGGAAGGATCAAGAAAATTATGAAATAACTACAGGGAAATTATACCTTATCATGGAAATTAGCAAAAATATATATATACTATCATTTATTTCTTTAAAAATACAGTGAAATAGTAAAATAATAAAGTTGAGAGTCGAAAAAAGGATTTACTTATTCTTAACTAAAACATAAAATCTTTAAAAAACAACAAAATAAAATCTTTAGATTAATCAGCAGTTAAAGAAATAAAAAATTTTGAAGAAAGTGTTTTGAGTCAAACAACAAGAAATAAAATTAATAAAACCAAATAAATTGGCATTAAACTGAGATTTAACCTTATAATTTAACTTATATCTAAAATAAAAAATACTTAATTTAAAGTTTCAAATAAAATCTTGTCATCGCATAGAATGGTCGGTTCCTTGAGGACTCTTAAAATAGATCTGATAGAAATTAAATCAGTATCTCCATGATCAGGCCAACTGTACAATAAACTATCAAATTTGGTCTAAGAAAATAACATGAGAGTCATACATTCCTATATCAACGACTGATGTAACATATTGTTTGAAACCTATATGTGTTTTTAAATCCACTAAAATCCAAGATCCAAGCTGAATTGCTAAATTCACATTTAATATTACCTGACTCAAATCGTTAATAGTACATTTATCAGGATTAAGAACATCTTTAGTATCTATACTGCCAAAGGGACAATTAAATTGAAACCTTGAATCATTTGGTTCAATAACTATTTGGGATAAAATTTTAATTTTTTTGTTAGGATTATCTTGAGTTTTAGTTTTTGCTGTATCTTCAATCTTGTAAAATCCTAAGTGATTTTCATGTATTCATATAATAGCTTTCGAGAAGCACACATGTCAGTGTACGCAAAGTCATGTAGTTCCTGCTATACGAGTTCCAAACTGCTTGATGTACTCTCATTGTGCCAGAAAATACTGGTAGCTTATGCGGAAACAACAAATCCTTCTCTATGACATTATATTCGTCTATAAGTTCTAATAAAACACCGCTGAAGTTTTTTTTTAGAAATTCAACTAACGCATCTAAGTCAATAATGTCATTACCGTAAGCAACGTGCTTATCTGCCGTGCGTTTGAGGACTCCGCCAACGCCGTCTGGGGCCCCTTTCCCGTGACCACACTCACTATAGTTCCAGGTAACTGCTTGCAGCTTCGGTAGATACCAAGAAAGCTTCGAAATAATGTAGAATATCTTCTTATTGCGATGAGGGGGAATCAGAGAAAATGTGAAGTGAACGCACTTGAGGACAATGTTCTTCAATATACTTTAATAAGGGTACTATATGTGCCCAGACGGCAGCAGCGTCATGTCGTAAACATTTACTAATCGTGCAAATTGATTTAGTTTCCTTTTCTCCAGTAGTTTTATTAAAATAATAGAGAACTGCTGTGTGAGGAGTTATTTGCTTTCTACTGCCTCCAAAATGCATTGATTGTATCTTCGTACCAAGCTTACAATTGTAATTTTCACTTAAGTCTATGTGAAGCACACATTCTTCGATTTTCAAATTATCTTTTACATCCCGGAGAGCCAAGCTTTAGTTAACGATATTGGCACAATAATGCATGAATGCTCTTAGATCATCCTCGAACTTATTTATTACATTAAGTGGACTATCATCTTTTTTTATTTTTTCAGTAATTATAGTTTCTTTTTGTATTCCTCGTTTAGTAAAGAATTTTTTTTTTCTCCCATGAATTGTACGAAATTATTTTAGAGTTGTCGAATTCCTGATAGTTTATTACTCTGTTTCTACAATTGACACATTTTTTGCAAGCAATTAATATTAATTAATTAATTAATTTACAAGTTACATTCTGTAGCACTTCAGTAATATTACTTTCAATTATAATCTTGTTAAATTTAAGTGATTTTATCAATAATGCTATATTTTCGTGTACTTTACATAAATATGTGTCTCGAATATTAACGGTAGGAATTAAAATCCAATAAGGTCTCAGCCTTCAAAAGTGTCTTAGTGAATTTTTGACTGGTAAGTATCTAAAAACTTTTGATGCAATTTTTGTAATGAGTCCGATAAGTAGCGTTTCTGACGTTTAATCCTGTTTTTAGAAACGTAAACTTTTTTCCCAGGACACATTCTACTATTTTATCATCTGAAAGAAATCTTTGAACTTTCAGTTTTAATAACTAAAGCTTTTCTAACTTTTTTCTTGAGAATTTTACTTTTGTCAGTCTTTTTGATATTTACGAATTTAACATTGAGAATCTTTTGTCTTTGTACATGTTTCCTTAATCTATCATTGAGAATCTTTTGTCTTTGTACATGTTTCCTTAATCTATCTTTATCTCTTTTCTCTGTAAAGATTGAATAAGTTTTGTTTTTTTTGTATTGGTATTTCCGAAAAGTTGATTTTAATACTGTGGAACTATTTGAAGAATTGCTAGGACAAGGAGAAGTTGGAGCATCATTAAAATTTCTTCTAGTTAATACTCGACTGCATAGAGGTACTGGCTGTGGTAGTTTTTAATTATCCGATTCGGGTGAACTTTCTTCGCGTAGTAAATTTTCTAATTGTTTTTTATTTATTTATTTATTTCAGGACAACCAACAAAGTATACATAAATTACATAGCAATTACATTGGGTCAGAACTAAATTACTTAATGCCACTTTAATTACAGGCTGCCACGACATTCATAGTAAAAAATGTAAAACGAAGACTTAATATACTAAGACACAATAAATACAAAAAATCCAAAAAACGCAAAGAAAAACACAAAACGCAAAAAATACAAAACATGCAAAAACACAAAAAAGACAATAAGTTAATAGCATTATTATTTTATTTTATTTTTTCCTATAGGAATACAGATAGTTAGGTATATAAGGGAAAAAGCAGAAAAATTATAGTTGCTTAGGTAAAAAAGATCGAGCACTGCGGCTCTGAATTGGCGCAGTGTACAGAACATATCAATTTTATTTGTAGATGAGCGTGATAATTGACTATATTGTAATTGTATCCTGTTGATGGTGGAAAAATGCCCTAAATTGGTTCTAGACATTTTAGCATGAAAAGGCAGGTCTGGAGGGCCGACACAATTTCAGAGGAACGTTTAACTTTATTTGGCTCAATAGGTGCGGACAATAGATATAGCTATTTACTATTTTGTATAGAAATAAGTGGTCAAGGATCTTTCTGCGACTTTCTAGACTAATGAGCTTAAAGTGTTTTAGACGCGAGTTGTAAGAGAGTAAACTTTTCGTCAAGCCACACTGGAATGTCAAATGCCAAAGAAACCGTTTTTGGATCGATTCTAGACGTTTTTTATGAACTTCATAGTAGGGAGTCCAAACTGTGCTGCAGTATTCTAAGCCATACCTAACTAAAGCGTTGAAAATGGCAATTTTGCTTGAAGCTAGTTTAAAACCCCTGCAGTTACGTAAAATAAAACCAAGTACTTTAAAAGTTCTTTTAGCTACTTTGTCAACGTGCGTGTGAAAGCGTAGTTTATTGTCTATATAGACACCAAGATCGCGCACTACATCTGTTTCTTGAATTTCAGCATTGCCGATAGTGTAAGAATTGAAGTAGGGACCTTTTTTTCTAGAGAAGTGTATGAAGCTGCATTTACTAACATTGAGGTTCATGCTATTGGTCTTACACCAAGCAGCAAATCGGTCTAAATCAGCTTGAACTAGGTGAAAGTCGTCATATTTCTCTAAGCGTTTGACAATTTTTAGATCATCCGCGTATAGATATGTTTGACAGTGTTAAAATTCGATGTAACATCATTGATAAAAATGTTAAAGAATAACGGACCTAAGTGTAAAACATTTGCATAAGTAATTTAGTACTATGATGGGAGCAAAGAGTTTTTTTAGACCTTTGTGGCTCGGTGGTGCTCCGAGCTTTATCTATATGGCCCATAATTTCTTTTATATGCCTGTTGTATACCATCAATAAAACAGCCAATTCCAGTTGACTCTTCAGTGCTACATGCGGTTAAAAGATATGAAAATGGATGAGCCGGACTTGGATGTATATACATTTTGTCCTATTTGCTAAATACCTATTTGAAGCTGAATAACCTTATGCCAGTTGGATTTTGTGATCTAATAATCATTTTCAAATGGGCCTTACACACCTGACTTGGTGTCTGTCGCGACTAGTTTTTCTGTCATATATAGTGACAATTCTATTCCCTAACAACACTTAGTCAGCGAGTTTGTAAAATGTATCTATTTCTTGTGTTTACAATTTTGATATTTTGAGTCCCTACTTTACCGATATATTACAGCCTACACAAAAATGGTATTAGTGATTATCCTAATAACTCAAAATAATAGGTATTTATAGTTTCTAAATCCTTTGTTTTCTTTTAATACCTACTTAATTAATTTTAAGAATGTTTAATTAGTGTAGAAAGTTTGTGGGTGGTTTTCTACACACACATTTACCTACATACATTCCTAAGGTAACTAAACTACTACAAATTAAGTAAGTATCTAAAAAAAGGTATGTACTTTCTTCAAATCAATTTGTTTTATTTTATTACTACACTACACTAATTAATGTTATGAAAAGTTCAAACTCTTGTGATCCCATAGTGCGGGGTGTCGTTGGATATGTCTTGAAAATTTTGCGAGTTCGTGACAAGCATTTTACGATTCAGGAATCCGTTTGCGAAATATTAAAAATTGCAAATTTTGTTACAGTCAAGTACCCCTTGGTAACCTAGTTGTTTTTTAGCTGGTCAAAGTTAAAAGTGACTTTCATAAATAATTGTTACCTCAGTCATAGCTGTCCTCAGCTCTGTAGGAGACAGAGAAATTATAACAATTTTGCTCGATTTCACATATATTGATTGTTTTGATCACAATTGGTCTCAGGGGTATTCATTTCCAAATTCACGGGTTCGCGACTCCGGCCTCCCGAACTACAACTAATTCTCCCCATTTCCTTCCAACAGCAGTATCCTCCCCTTCGACGTATCCCACGCATTATACAATTTCCATTAAGAAATCATCACATCCCAACCCTACTCCTTGTTCCCTTCTACTATCCGATAGGGGATGTCGGGCTGCAGCGACCCCCTATAACACTAATGCGCTCGCCAACCCGCTTGCCAGGCGTGGCGAGTATGGCAAACCCACCAACAGAAAATGAGAGTAATTACGAACCGTCTCGCTCGCAAGTTCGACGACTTCCATCCTCCCGAACAAGCCGGTTTCCGAAGAGGCTATAGTACCGAAGACCACACACATACGCTACGGCAGATTATACAGAAGTCAGAAGAGTATAATCGGCCCCTTTGCTTAGCGTTTGTGGACTATGAGAAAGCCGAATCGCGGTGGAAACATGGGCAGTGCTACAGGCTTTAAAGAGATGCCGTATTGATCATCGGTATATCGAGGTGCTAAAATGCTTGTACGATAACGCCACTATGTCAGTCCGTTCGGAAAACTGCGTACTATTTTCTCGTCCCAAATACCCCAGTGCTTGAAGACTAAAGTCTTCAACCAGTGTGTGTTGCCAGTGATGACTTACGGCACTGAGACATGGCCGCTAACTATGGGCCTTATACGAAAGCTCAAGGTCGCTCAGCGGGCGATGGAAAGAGCTATGCTCGGAGTTTCCCTACGTGATCGAATCAGGAATGAGAAAATCCGTAGGAGAACTAAAGTCGCCGACATAGCTCACCGAGTCGCAAAGCTGAAGTGGCAATGGGCATGGCACATAGCTCGAAGAACCGATGGCCGATGGGGCAAGAAGGTTCTCGAGTGGCGGCCACGAACCGGAAAGCGCAGCGTGGGACGGCCCCCCGCTAGATGGACAGATGACCTCGTAAAGGTAGCAGGGAGCCGTTGGTTACAGGCGGCAAAGAGTCGCACGCTGTGGAGAAAGTTAGGTGAGGCCTTTGTCCAGCAGTGGACGTCAATGGGCTGATATGATGATTGTTTCAATACAGTACACTAGCTCTTTACCATGAATTCATAAAATTAAAGAAAAGCTTTTCAATTTTGCAGAAATTCAAAATAATCTTCAAAAAAGTAGAAGTAAAGAAGTAAAGTAAAGAAGTAAAGTAAAGAAGTAAAGAAGTAAAGTAAAGAAGTAAAGAACTAAAGTAAAGAAGTACTCTAACATACTATTATTGATTTGCGAACCTAATTTAGTAATATAATTGTCGCCGACATTCGGTTCTTTAGTTATTTAAGTAACAAAAAGGCGTAGTAGACGATATTTGACAAAATCCTTTATTCGATAAAACCATTTCATTAAAACGTTTCTTTGTTTATACTTTTTTAATTTTTTTGTCGATGACTATATTTGTGTTATAACCTCAACTTCAATTAATACTTCAAAAAATAATCCGACTTGTGCAAAAACGTCTTAGTATGCGTGACGCTGGCAATAGTATGCGTGACGCTGGCAATAGGGAATATTCATACCTTTTAAATGTAATATTACAAATTGTCATAATGTCCAGAGTTGCGATGACGGTGAAATATTTTCTTCTAATGGCAACTTTTTGAGATATGAATGCATACATTTTTGGCGCTAAATACTATTAAATTAAATTCAAATAATGATATAAAAAATTATGTATAGTGGGATTTTTCCTTTTAAAACTTTCTACAAAAAGTCTTGATATCATATATCTATATTATGAGGTAGATTCACAATAACTATTTAAATTATTCGATAAAAATGTTACACAATTTGCAAAGCAATTTTTACCTATTCATTATCAATCCATATTCAAATAAGTATGTCAATTCCCTCGATTATGTAATGTAGATTAAAATTGTTGTTTACATTTATGTGGTTTAAACTGATAGTTTATGAGATATAACCGATCTGATTTAAGCGCGTCGCGTTGGAAAACTGAAAAGATAAGCGCATGGCGCGGCGGCGGATTTTCAGCTGGTTCGGCGCGGCTAAGGTGTAGAAATTAAAACCTACTTAGTATAACACAGTTTTAGTTTTATTAATTTCATAAATAAGGCGCAGACGTGCGCGAGTTAGCTTGTCTTAAGATAAAAAGTAATTACAACTAACAAAAACTACTTAAAAAATAAACATCGTTTTATTCATCTTAGAAAGGTGAAAACCAGGTCAGCCGGTCTAGATTACCAAGCATATACAAATAAGTGGCGTTCCGTGACTCAAAATTTCCTAGGCGCCTAACGCACCAAGGTTGAGCCATAATTTATGCTCTTACGGTAGGACTTAGATCACGTACGTTTTGCGACACTAGCGACAGCGTGGTAGTTGTACCTGAACTTCAAAAAATTTTGCCAAAAAAGCCAAAAGGGGTATATGTCAAAAATTTAAAATTTTCAGATTTTCTTCGGATTTTTGTATTTATAAGAATATTTATCAGATTCCTTAGCAAAAAAGTAAAACCTATCCTATATTTTTAAGGATCGTTGAAAGTCGATTTACCATAGAAATATAGATTGATATAATTTTCTTCGAATCTTAAAAAAATGGCTTGCACCGCTTTGGCTTAGTACGGCTAGCGTTCTAATCCAATGTTCCTGCGAGAACACACGGTGGTCACTGCGAACCACTGCTATCGACTGTAATCAGATGTGATCAGGCGGGTGTAATAGAATTGAGTCGAAGTATGTCGAAGCGGTAGTTCCTTACTTTCCAAGAACGCTTGATATTTACGTAACGATGGTTTTAACTGATAGAACAAACTCTCGGAGGACACTAGATTTTCACGAAATAAAATAAATTGATTTCAAACAAAATCCGCCAATACACACCAACGATTATTTTTTTTTAATATTATAATGGGCTCGCACGGTCTAAGCAGACCATTTATGCATTTGCCAGAGTCAAAGTCAATTATATTATATCGTAACGTGGCGCGGGCGTTACCGCGCGTCCTCGTTTTCAAGTCCCAAGATTGGGCGGGAGATTTGGTGTGGATCCTCAGACATTGCGCGTCATGCCCTGCTTATTTCTTCATAATTCACTATTCATGAGCCTTCGCTGCACAATTCTTACCACGCTTTCGTAAAACTTTGCTAAAATATATACATCGAAAGTCACTAAATGAATTTAGAAAAATTAAACAGAAAAAAACACCACTCCTTCTTAAGATTCGCGCCAAAACTCACACCAACGTTTAAAAATACAAAACTTATTTTTTTTTCACGAAAATACTTGCCAGCCTTAGGAAAAAAAATAAACACAGGATTCAATCGATTTTACTTTTCTCTAATTTTAATCGATAGAAAAGCATATTTATATACTCAATTAAAATCAAAAAACTGGACGCGAATCCAAACCAAACTGAACATTGTGAAAAGCATGAGCCAAGCGAAGCGTGCCGCGGCAGCGGCCGGCGAAGTGCCAGAAACAAATTGTTCTAATTTAGAATCGTTTGACAGGAGTACGGGGGGCAGGGTACATACTGGTTTATTGATCTAAGTGACACAGGTACAATTTGTTTCTGGCGCTCGCCGGCCGCTACCGCGGCACGCTCCGCTCGGCTTCGCGCGCAAATTTTTTCATGTGCTCCGCTTGGCTTCGTGCGCAAGTTTTCATGTTCTAAAGTGGGTTGCCGTGACTATACTTAATAAGTAGAAATTGGTTCGAGTATATAAATACGCTTTTCTATCGATTAAAATTAAATAAAAGTATAATCAAATGAATCCTGTGGGTATTTTTCTTTAGGCTGGCAAGTATTGTCAACGTATTGTTTTTTTCGAAAACAAAAGAAAAAATAGAAAATTTATTAACTGTCTAATTTTTATTAGAAATAGAAAATACATTTAACTATCCGCCCCTATTTTATTAATTTGTAGGCCCCAAAATAGCTCGTAATCGTTTTTCTCCCTACGTGCAGAATCTGCTGGGGTGGACTCTATGGCCTTTTACCCCACTATTCCATTTTACTTTTCTAGCTATTTCATTATCACATTCAACATAAACCTTTTCATTTTCCAGCATTTTTCATACTTTTCTAAAAACACACTTTCTTTACGGATATAACAGTGACCTGGTAGCAATGACGTATATTTTGTTTTATTTTTATATCATTGAGTTAATGGCATGGAATCAGACATCGTTACATTGAGTTAAATAATATAAAAATATGCACATAGGCTTATAATGGCATTTCAAATGAATGCATTCCATTTTTGAATTACAATATCCATGAATGCACTTCTTGAGACAAAACTGTATGTTTATTTATCACATTCAAAATGAATCCTATCCACAAAACTATATTACCTATTAAACTATATATTTACAATGGTATCCTAATTACAACATTTTTTAAGACGATTCAAATGGACCGGACCTACCTCTCTTTGCGTACGATTAATTCTTAAAAGTATATTTTCTTCGCGCCGTTATACTTTTAAAGGTCCTAAAATATCGATATGGAACCTTTCACCCATTGGTTTAGGTATAATTGGTTCCAATTGTTCCCTGTCAATGTCTTTCTTACGTTTTTGGCAAACTTCACACGATTTTATATAACTTTCTATATATTACATGCACCCGGACTACGAGTATAGTAACGCTCTTGGAACTTACCTAGACACTTATTAACACCTAAATGACCTCCTGACATTACGTCGTCATGAATTTCAGCTAGAACTTCAAGCATTAAACTTTTAGGTATAACATATTTGGATATCTCTCTATCCATGAATTTTCGAGAGTGCATCAATAGATTTTCCCTAGTGAAAAATCCTTTGAACCGTGTCGTTCCGCGATTCAACAATCTATTGTGAATATTCGTACAAAATCCATCCCGGCTTTGTTCTTCCTATAAGCGATCAATTAGTATAGCCAAAACTACTTGATTATGTTTAAAATCGCTCTGCGGTTCAGTCTGTCCGTCTTCCTCTCGTGAATAACGCGACATATAATCTGCCAATGTATTTATCTTGCCTTTCAAATGATTTACAGTGAACTGATACTCCTGTAACGCTAATATACACCTGGCTAACTGACCTGACTTGTTTCGGTTAGTCGCTAACCAACACAAAGCTTTATGGTCAGTATCTACTTTAACCGACTTACACAATATGTAACCTATAAATAAATTTAAATCCCAAACTAAAGCTAATGTTTCTGTTACGGAATAATTTCTTTCGGCGACCGACAACTTTCTCGATGCCAACATGACTGGAAACATATTTTTCTCAGTTTCGCTTTGTAATAACGCGGCTCCTAGGCACGTATCGCTGGTATCCGTCGCTATTTTAATAATGAGCCTTTCATCATACGAAAAATATCTTTAAAAAGGTGGCTCCTTAATTTTACCTAACAATTCTTGTAAGGCCGCGTATCGTATATCGCCCCACGAAAACTTCCTATTATTCCGCGTCAAATCAGTCAAAGGCAACGCAATTTTAGTAAAATTTGGTATGAACTTACGGTAATACGATAAGAAACTAACCAAAGATATAACACCCTTGATGTCTTACAGAGGTTTGATATTTCAATACGCGATAACTTTTCTTTGTCGGGTAAAATCTCGTCTTTTGATACAACATGCCCTAATAACTTCAACTGCGTGTATCCGAACTTACACTTAGATGGTTTCAGGGTAAGATTGGCATATCTTAGTTTCTGAAGCGTTTTATATAATAAATGTGACAAACCTATTAGATTTTCATGGTAGATAATAATATTATCTAAACTAATACACCCTTACCTAACATTTCCTTCAAGACTGTATTCATGGTCTTTTGAAATAGAAATTGGCTCGACTTCATGGCGAACGGTAAAACGTTAAATTCCCAAACATTGGAATAGCTACCTCCTGAATATGAACGCGGTTTTATGTTTTTCGCGTTCATCCAATTAGAATTTAAAATATCCTGAGTTTAAGTGTAACTCGCATAAGTATTTGGCCCCCTGCAAACTTTGAAACACGTGGGATTGGATATGTCCTCAACACGTGGGATTGGATATGCAACGTCTTTCATCTTTTTATTCAACTTTCTATAATCCACACAAAAACGCCATGAATTATCTTCCTTTTTCACTAATACCACTGGACTAACATAATTACTATAGGGCTCTCGAGTAACTCCCATACTGAGCATTTCCCTAATCTGTTCATCAATAATATGACTGCACTAGACACACGTTAAGGCTATTGAAATACCGGACTATTATCCGTCATTTCCATTTTAATTGGAACTACACTACACCTAGCCTACTTATTTTTATCAAAAGCAAATCCTGGTTGCGTAATATAATAGACTGCAAATTATCTCGCTCAGACTCGCTTAACTCGCTTGAAATATTATAATCTGGTTTCCTACCTAAACATGTATAATATGAATCGTCTTTCAACACCTTTGTGAAAAAAACATTAAGAACGTCCCTCGCGACCTTTTTCATTACATAAGCTTGCGACCTGTGAAAAGACAAAAACATTACCCGCTATTTGCATCGTTTTATCTCTTAAATTAATGATACATCGGTTATCATTCAAAAAATTGAGACCTAAAATTATATATCTGCACTCTTGTGCTACAATAAAATTGAGTAAAAATGACTCTTTAGCAATCTTCATGTGCACACTCTTCAAGTGGAAACCCTGAAATCTGGAGCCGTTTGCCGACACCAATGATACCTGTACCTTCGATGATTTATTTCGATATAATTGATGAGAGACTTCTATAGGCAATATCGAAATTTCGGAGCCACTGTCCACAATATCTAAAGATTTTTGTCCAGTAAGTGAGATAGGCATTTGCAATAATTCAGCCTTTTCACCCAACAAATTATAATTAATATTATATTCAGCTCCTTTTTCTTCAATATGCGGCTGAAAATCACTATTATACATATTTTCGGACTGCCTGCAGTCCTGGCGTTCACGTCGTATAATTATACATACAATTGTCATATTCACAGTCAAAATTACCATAGTCACGTTGCTTATCTTGAAAATTATTTAAAAATTCACTTTTACAACCACTGTGGGACTCATAATACTACCAAGCGTACTCTTTATTTCTGGCTGGCTGTGTATAACCGCACGTGCTGGACGAACCATCTAAATGATCAGGCTTTGAATAATAATTAATACGCTCACCAAAATTGTTCTTTTGTGTCCCCTTTTCGTCCGCACGTTCGTATGGCCTATCCTATGGCCGACGTCTTATATTAAACGTCGGGCGGAAATCTCTCCTTGCGTCGCCCGAGGCTTGTGATGAGCTGAAATGAGGGACCGGCATTACTGGGGATACATGTGGGTGTGATGTGATGAGGGTCCCACGAAGGGTGGGGTTGTGTCTGCGGATATCCGAGAAACAATGTCTTTAAATGTGTCGACCGATGTTGCAAATGCATTTTTAATTCGCTGGCCATACTGGGGCAAGGTGGACACTTCCACTTTTCTAATTATCTAATTATCCTTTCCTCGGTGGTACCTGCAGTCTGGGCTATCTGTAATAGGCGATATAGGAAGAGTTCGATGCCTTCACGATGCTTCTGTCTTAAAATATAAAAGCCTTTGTGGGATCGACAGCGCATGATTTTTCACGTATAGCTTTAGTTATACTTTTATAAATGCTTTCGGGTCCTGTCACATTTTCAACCGATAAAAAGCACTTCCAGTGTTCCGGGAGCGGTAACAATAAATAATATTTACCCTTTTTGTCGGGGTCAAACCCATTTAACAAAAAATGCGCCTCAATTTCATCCAAGGCCTGGCCCACACTACTATTATTTCCCTTCAACATCCTAGTAATATTATTCAAATTAATCGCCATGTTACCGACCATAAATACAATATAGCCTCTATTTCTACGGAACTCACCCAAATTTACATTTGACCTCTCTGTACCTCTTTTCAAACGTATTTATTTATATTGATGATATAGCCATGGACATGGCATGTATAATTTATTTTCTTCTAAGACTCTAACCTTCAGGGAGTCACAAACGAAGAGAAATTATTTCTATGTATGTATATTTAAATTGTATTTCTAACTTCTATGAAGATTTTGTGTGTTTATAAGATTGATGTACTAGGACTTTATAAGTCACTAGGAGTTGTATCTTATAATGAGGAAATACAACAAGATAAAAAAAATCACAATCTATTTGCTAAAACAGTTTCGATCACATACCTACCTACGTACTTATTAACCCTATGGGTGGTACGGTTGGGACCGTTAAGATACGGCTAACCTTTACCTTTGGCGTGTTATATAACCCAATAAGGTACTTATTACTTGCAGCCAAGTGAAGTTGCCCTCCCAGCTGGTTGCAGTAGGTAGCTTTAAGTCATCCTGTTTTACTATTTTTGCGTAACGTCGCACAAATTGGCTACGGGATCTTAGCTCCTCATATGTGGAATTTCGAACATCCAATTATACCATTCAAAAGGTCATAAAAGGTCAATTAGTTTGATGATTCGGTCAGCACTAGAAAAAAAAATATTAACCGTTAAAGTTTCTCACAAGGTCATTTAAGAATCTTAGCAGCCCAACTTTCATTAAATAAAAAAAATCAAGCAATGCTCGATAGGAATTCATCCACTAATAATTGGTCAGCTAAAATAAATAGTTGGTGAAATTAATTTCTTATAAAAAATAATAATAATTAAGTCGCGTGTCACAAGGTAACGCACGTGCTCTAAGCTGGTTGTGTATTAGAATTGTTTGCGTACGCGTGTACTATAAGCAAAATGAATTTGAGTAGCTTTTTTAGGGTTCCGTAGCCATTGAACTATTTTATTAAATACTAATATGAACTTCTTAGATGATAGAATATTCATTAGTTTTGCAATCGCATAGGTTCCCCCATTTCCCCTTTTTTATTTACGGAAACCAAAAAAGTAAATCAATTTGAAATAAGGTTTCCACTCGATTCCCAATATTGATGTAGTTATTTTTCAACTTTTTAGGGTTCCTTAGTCAACATGGAACCGTTATAGTTTCGCAAGATAACCTACTTAGGTACTGGAGCAGGCTATGTCCGCTCGCATCTCTAAATAGATCATATCGAACATGGAATACAAACCGAACATAAATAAGGTTTGATATTCGAGTACGGACAAAAATTAAGAAAAATAAAATGTTTAAATTTTGATTCAAATAGAAACAAACAAACAAAGATTGTTAGACGCCCTCGTCAGATGCTTCAAAGTAAATTCAACATAAGCAGCGACGTTTTGCATATTGAATAAAAGTAAATATATCCCGCGTGATAATGGTTGTAATATGGTGCGACACCCTCTTGTCTCGCATCCACAGCAACAGCTTAGATTGAGGCAAGATCACCATCTTTCCGCTTTCACCAAGGAGAATTAGCATGCCCCGCGAGGTTTTAGGGAGAAGTGTATGGAGCGCACCTGAAGCCACCCAAGATGCAATACCTACGCGCTGTTGCTACGATAAAGTGTTAAAATAAAATAAACAGTGTAAAAAGTGACTTGTGTCATCGTTGAGAAGAATAAAGAAAAATATTTTCATATATTAAGAAGAATATAAATATTATTAAGAAGATAAAGAAGAATAATTTATGAAGATTCAACAAATGAAGAATAATCGAAATATTTCAAAATGGGAAAAGGAAGCTCGAAACCAGAACAAAAAACGGACGTAACCAATGAAATGAAAACAAACAAACAACATACAATGAAATGAAAACATACAAACAACATACAATGAAATGAAAACATACAAACAACATACAATGAAATGAAAACATACAAACAACATACAATGAAATGAAAACATACAAACAACATACAATAAAATGAAAACATACAAACAACATACAATTACTTATCAACTAATAACGTCCTAATCATTATTGTGATAATCGGCGTAACAATAATTATATTGTATGGCATACATAGAATTGTGAAGAAAATCCAGCGAAATGTTATAAATCAGTGCAGAGTTCGAAATCTGGATATGTGATTTTTGCAAGTAACTTTTTAAAATTGACCAAAGTTACTGTAGTATCTCATTAAAGTAATGGTTTATTATTTATAGTTTTATAGTAGTCTATATTTGGGTACCTACCTATTTCATATTAGGGTATTGTTCAATTCTTGTACATATTTATATCGGTGGGTAAGCACATAAATCATTGTTCCATGAATTTTGATATCCGCCATCTTCTTTTCGATGGTGTGACACTTCCTCCGCGCCCGCGACGCAGCATGAACGTTGTCTGCTGACCAAGCAATTTCGGTGTGAAGCCTGAAGAGCCGTGCTTTTTAACAAATTCTAATAAACTGTCTAAATAGTGGATTCTGCAGTGCCTGTGATACCTCAGTGGCTTGGTGTGCTACACAACAACCAGGAGTTGGTCTACATTGGAGCTAATTGTGGACGTTAAGGTTGGTGGAGCATATTTTACCCATCGATTTTAGACTAGGATTGACGTTCCTTTCCTATTTCCATGTTTATGTAATTGACAGACCACCAAATATTTTTATTATTTACCAGCGTACTTTAGTAGTTGTAAATATCGAACAGGTACCTTTATGTTGATTTTGTTCTGTGAAAACTTTATATTTTAAATTAAAATATGTAAAACAAGACTGGTAATAATTAAAGCGCAACTGTATGACTGAAAATAAATAACAATAAAAAAAATTGATTCACAATATCGTTTTTTTCTATAGCACAAAAACAAAATGGTATTCCATATTTGGTTACTTTCCTCTAGAATTTAGTGGGCATATTTTTAGATTCCCGCTAAAAAATTCTTTTACATTTTTGTGGTTCCTTTTTAAATTAGTGATATAAATAAACCTCGCAAATACTTATTACTTTACATAATAAAATAAACCTCGCAAATACTTATAACTTAACATAATAAAATAAAGCTCGCAAATACTTATAACTTTACATAATAAAATAAACCTCGCAAATACTTATAACTTTACATAATAAAATAAACCTCGCAAATACTTATAACTTAACATAATAAAATAAACCTCGCAAATACTTTTAACTTTACATAATAAAATAAACCTCGCAAATACTTTTAACTTTACATAATAAAATAAACCTTGCAAATACTTATAACTTTACATAATAAAATATTTTAAAATTTAACAAATTTTAGATCTGTTATTTGAAATTATTCAAATTACTATCACTATTATTTAATCGTAAATACTGAAGCTTAACACTTTATTACTATTAAGTCTCCTTTTGCTTATTAAAATAGTCTACTTTATTTTAATTTAACAAAATTTAAATATTGTTTAACGACTTAAAAAATATTTACCTTAAAATAATAAAAATACATTAAAACTAAGAAAGTTAGTATTTTTTTTAAGATCTGGCTGTTTAAATAAATTTAAGATAATAATAACCAAAAATGACGAACACCGACGAACCTTTGTTACCAATTTAGTAACTACAAAATAGTAAGGAAGCTAAAGTATAAAGAATCTGATGGAATCTTTTCACTATTGCTGTTTGCAAGATTTAAACCAATTTTTCGTGGATAACAAAAAACATGTAATTATTTTTAAATAACCATTTAGATAAAATAAGTGAAGAAAAGAGAAAATACTTCCGTATCAACTTGCACAACTTGCACAACTTGCACAACTTGCACAATTTCTGATATCCGGGTTCTTCAAAGAACAACGGATCGCTCATCGCAGTAGCGACTCTATTAATTTTTATTGCAATTAAAATTTATTAATACACAATTTTAACATGTCGTATATTACGTGGCTAGTTACTACTAGACCGGCCTGCACTAATATTTTAAATTGAACATGCATATCAATAAATCAAAACAACGAAACATGTATCTATATTGGCGATAAAGAACATTTTACGATGTTTAAATTACTTATAAAGGCCTCAGTATTCTGTCCGATAGGTTACGTAATCCATGTTAATAGAATGAGCAAGGTAATTAAAAAATGCAAAACATATATCTATGCTGATGACACATGTTTATTGTATAGAAGAAGGGACCCAAATAATATACAAAATGTAATGCTAGAGAACTTTAATAATGTTATCAAATGGGCACATGAGAATGGAATTATATTTAATATCGAGAAAACAAAATGCATGCCTATATTCTCACCCTACAGTCAGCATAAGGATGTGAAAATAAAAATAATAGGGCATAGTTACTCTTGCTTACATAATGCTACACCAACATGTCAATGTAGTCAGCTGGAACAGGTACCATCATATAACTATCTGGGTTTAATTGTTGATAAGAATTTCTCCCGGAATCTACACGTAGACTCGTAGTCGTAGACACGTAGTCTGTGCAAAACTCCGTTCAGTACTTGGCAAACTTTATTACATAAAACCATCAGTGAGTAAAAATATATTATACATCCTGTATCACTGTCTAGCCGAGGCAACTATGAGTTACGGTTTGGTTAGTTATGGATTAACTTTTACTACAAACAAAAATAAACTAAAATCATTGCAAATCAGATTACTAAAGCTGTCAGTGCCTAAATAGTAATTTAAAAAATAAACAACAGGAACTATGAACGTCTATGTAAAATTATTCCAATTGATTACAAAGTAAAACTGATGACTCTTCTGGAACATTACATTGAAAATTTAAATGGGTCATAAAAAGAGTACATAACTACCCAACTCGTCTGTCGAGCAAAAATAAAGTAGTAGTACCTAAGATATGTAATTATTTTAAGATGCGGACAAAAAAATGGCCAATACCTACATTTATAAATGAACTACCTACTGACCTAATAGCGCCGAAATATCGGAACTGCAATACAAAAAAACAGTTAAAAATTTTGTTAAGAAAACATTACCTGGCACAATGTCGTGACGCATATCAAATTGAGCCTCTTTAAACCTCTAACCATTTTTCTCACAGTTTACCCCGAGATAGGTATGATTTAAAGAAAGAAAATTTCACAATGTGAAACTTATCGGCCTAAAAAGTCATCATAAAAATGCGGTAACACTTAGTGACGCATATCATATTGAGCCTCTTTAAACCAGAAACCATATGAAGTTTTCAATTCACACCTATCTCGAGGTTAACTGTAAGAAAAATGGTTAGCGGCGTTAAAGTTATTTTCTTTAAAAATTTCAAACACACCGTTAATCTGTTAGTCAAGGAAAAGTTACAATCAAAGGCTGTTGAAACCAGCATTTTGTATTGTTCTTATTAATAAATATTACTGCATGTGTAAATACCTCTTCAATTTAAATAATAAAAAAATAAAAGTTAAAGAAAATTTCACAAAGTGATACTTATCGGCCTAAAAAGTCATCATAAAAATGCGGTAACACTTAGTGACGCACATCAAATTGAGCCTCGTTAAACCGAAAACCATATGAAGTTTTCAAATCACACCTATCTCGGGGTTAACTGTGAGAAAAATGGTTAGCGGCGTAAAAGTTATTTTCTTTCACAATTTCAAACACACCGTTAATCTGTTATTTAAGGAAGATCTTTTCTATATTATGCTCTTTTAAAGTGCTACAAGAATAAACATCATTTAGGCACAACTTCTACCTAGGAGAATTATTATACAAACATAACTTAGCTGATGTACTTCTTTGATTATTAGACCATCCTTCCATGGACCTCGGGTCGTCTTTCCATTACAGTTGGTAACTTCTACATTTAGTCGCATTGGTGGCGATGCGTTATAAATATTGGATACAAGAGTATCTTTTCCTAAGTCTACTGGCAATGTTAAGCCATTCTACATATTCTAGGGCTCCCTGATAGAGACAGGAATCGGCCCTCCAAACCTATATAGACTTGTCCGATCTTGTGTTGACGAAGGGATATTCCCAGACTTAATGAAATATAGTAAAATAATACCACTTTTTAAAAGTAGAAGTAAAGATGATCCTAATAATTTTAGACCTATCTCTATACTGCCTGCCTTAAGCAAAATTTTTGAAAAAATTATGTTCAATCAGATGCTTAAACATTTTAACTTAAATGGATTACTTCATCCTCAACAGTTTGGTTTTACAAAAGGGCGTTCCACAACTGACGCAGGTGTTGCCCTTATACAGCATATATTTGCTGCGTCACAAAATGCTATTGGTATCTTCTGTGATCTATCAAAGGCATTCGACTGCGTGCAACATGAAACTCTTAAAGGGAAACTGAGTCATTATGGTATTGCAGATTTGGCTCTTGAGCTTATCCGCTCATATTTGAGTAGTAGAATGCAGAAGGTTCAAATCAATGAAGTAAAATCCAATGGCTGTGAAGTAAAATTAGGAGTTCCTCAAGGTTCTATTTTAGGTCCTTTTCTATTTTTAATTTAGATAAATGACTTGCCTTTCTTTGTGGAGAAGCTGTGCAAGATTGTACTATTGGCTGATGACACATCTCTTTTATTTAAAGTTGACAGAAATAAAACTAATTTTGACGACGTAATTAGTGCGCTTTCTCAGGTTCTTCAGTGGTTTACGGCAAATAATTTACTTCTTAATGCGAAAAAGACTAAGTGTTTAAAATTTATGATGCCAAATGTCAGAAACATAAGTACATAATTATCCCTAAACGGAGAAGAAATAGAACTATTAGACTCAACAGTGTTTCTAGGTATTACATTAGACAATAGGCTGCAGTGGAACCCTCATATTTCAGTTCTTGCAGGAAAACTCAGTTCAGCTGCCTATGCAATTAGGAAAGTTAGGCAGCTTACAGATGTTGACACTGCTCGCTTGGTCTACTTTAGCTATTTCCATTCCGTCATGTCTTATGGCATTTTGCTTTGGGGTAAGGCAGCTGATATTGATACAGTCTTTATTTTGCAAAAGAGAGCAGTACGGTCAATTTATAAATTAGGACCTCGAATTTCTCTTAGGGAACTATTCAGGGAAATTGATATTTTAACTGTTCCTTGCCAATATATCTTTGCTTGTATAATGTATGTACGCCAAAATTGTCACTTATTTGCAAAAAATAGTGACCTCCACAGTGTTAATACAAGGAATAAGAATAAATTGGTAGTTCCAAAATGTCGTCTTCAGAAGGTACATAGCTCTTTCGCAATACAAAGTATATTTTTCTACAATAAAATTCCAGAACATGTGGTTAATTTACCCTCAAATAAATTTAAAATATATGTCAAAGATAGTTTAATGAAAAAAAGCTATTACAAAGTAGATGAATACATAAATGATAAAAATGCTTGGAAAAATTAGAACTTAATTGATTTGTATTGGGGCATTTGAAATATTTTTTTTTTTAAATTTAAAACATTGTATATTATTTTATTACCTAGTGTAAGGCTATATTGTATTTTTATATGATGTATAAAAGATTAACTAGTGAGTTTATTGCCGTTGCTGCTCGGTAGTAAAGCATTGCGAACCTTCCAATCTTCTCTTCTTGTTCCTTTACTACACACATTGTAACTAGTACAATCGAAGTTTTATTGGAGTTGCTTGAGTGTGTCATGCTCTCTCAAAGTGTCTCTGCGGTGGTGGCGTGTGTGTCGGGTCGTTACGTTCCCTAAAACATGGTTGAGCGAAGCGATGGCTGATTCATGTGTCATACTCGTGAACGGGTGCCGCCTGTGGAGGCTGGTCTGCTCTTGCAAACTTCTTAGTATTCTTAGTATTTAGTCTTACTTTTTTGTTTTGTTTATTAATACTGTAAGACATTGATTATTTCTTAGTGATGAATACATAAACTGTCTTTTGTTTATATTAGATACTTTTTTATGTTGTGCTTGTGCTTTATATTTCATGTTTTTTTATGTTTGTAATGGAAAGTGTCCTTTTATGATAGGGAGGGCATTTTCCAATATTTTAATTGGACGCTGTAAAAGAAAGGGAGAAAAGAAATGCCCTTGCTGAGTTTCTCGCCGGTTCTTCTCAGTACAAGGTCTCCCGCCCTGTAGACTTACGAACCGATGGCGTAGTGACATTCATAAGTGCTCAATTATTGTAGCCTAATCTGAATAAAATTATATTGAATTGAATCGAATATATTTTTCACTGGAATGTCAATAAATATAAAAATAATGACAAACTCTAAATTCCGATAGTTTTTATTTAAAAACACACTGACACCATCTATTATATTTTCATAAAAACACTACGAAGTATTTGCTGCGTATTTGCGTTCGCCAGCATATTTACTTCCTTTACACTTAACAAGAGGTCGTTACCTCTACAGTATCTATTAAACTATTATTAAAACATGAACGATGGTGTGCGAACCACGAGAATTACTGCCGACAAACTGCGTTTGTTTGTGGAATAAAGGAAAAAAGGAAATAAAGGATCTTGTCAGTTCACAAATAAATTTAAAAATAAACAATTCAAGGAACAAGCAAAATGTCTTAAACTATTTATCTTTTTTCATTAAATAAGCCTCACAGAGACATCACCTATAGGTCAAAATATAAAAATGATTAGGATATTTCATCACAAATTTTGTCAAACACCGGTTATGGACCCCCACACAGCTTCAAGCTTTCGCCAAATTTCTGAAAGCTGCGTTGTTCAGGTTAATGATTTCACCCTTAGGTCCATTACTAAATGCTTGTGTACCAGACACCCTATAACCCCTTCAAGGGATTTGGCGGTATTCCGTTACATATTGTATATATGATATACATCTAATCTCATCTGATTAATGTGCATGTGTATAGATATGGTATACATCTGATCTTATCTGATTTATGTGCATGTTTATATATATGGTATACATCTGATCTCATCTAATAAATGTGCGCGTTTATACATAAGGTATACATCTGATCTCATCTGATTAATGTGCATGTGTATACGTATGGTATAAAAAATCTCTGTAACGGCGAGTTCATTTGCCACGTGATTATTTTTACAATAATGGAAATAATAATCGTGGACTTTACCTTAAAAACTCTTAAGTGAGGACACAGACAAGGTCTTATCCCGTATGCTAATATTAACAACCTCCGCAACAATTAACAAGACCTAAATTTGTGTGATATTCGTCTCGTGTATATATAACAGTATGTGTCTGGTTCTCGTGCTGCAGACGGAGAGCGGGTCGGAGTACCTGATGGTGACGCCTGACCGGTGCCTGATGTTCCCCTCGGTGGACTACGTTCGCCGGCTGGTGAGCAAGCGCGCCGGCCACGCGGGCTCCACGCCGGTCGTGCTGGAGTGCACCCACATCTACAGCGCCGACTACACGGCCGCGCGCGCCATCGAGCAGCTCACCGCAGACTTCCACGCGCGTGGACAGCCGCTCTTCTTCTACAACGTCAAGCCGTCCGTCTGCTCCGTGTTCGAGGCGCTCGCGAACCCCGACCATTTTCGCGTCTTCTACGAGGACCACGAGCTTGACCGGCTGCTGGCTGCAACCGACAAACCGGCCCGTCACCCCTAACTTATCAATATAACCTCTTTTTTTGATGACGTATTTGAAACTAAAGTGATATTTAGGAAATAAGAAACGAATTAAGTAGGTATATTGTTATTTATGATGGTATTGACGACAATCGTCTTTAAATAAACCACGAATTTATCGACTCTAAAAGATTCGATCACCTGTCGGAAGTACGAAACTATTGTGATGTTCTACTCAAATACTTAAGTAGTTTATAGATTGTTATTTTTGTAGACAAAAAATATATAAGAGACGTGGGATGCGCGTCGCCGGCCCTGCCGCCTGGCCGCGTGGCCGACTGGCCGACTGGCCGCCTAGCCGCGCCGCCGCGAGCCATGAGCAACTAGGAACTAGGAACGCATCACACCGTTCTCGGATATCTTTAAGTTCAAGAAAGTTAACACAATCTACTCTACACCTTGTCAAATAGCGACTTATATAATCCAAAGACAAAAAATAAATAATAGAGGTTACTCGGTTCACGCCGCAGATAACCTTTGAGCCATTCTAAACGAAGGTGTCCCCCCCCACTCCCTTCGCCGCTCGCCTAAAATCTTGCAGAAATATTTGGAGAATTATAGAAGTCGGCGACGCGACGTCCCGCTATTTTTGTATTTACCTATTAGGTAGTACTAGAGCGCCGAGCGCTCATCTTGTGATTTAGTGGTTAAGTAGATTAAATAATTATATATTTACAAATATTTATCTGCTACAAAGAATATTTCTATTTTAATGTTGAAAATTTAATAAGACGTTGCAAGAGTTCAGATCTACATAATAATTATTATTATATTCAGTCTATTCATTTTAAGCGTATTAAGTACAAGTTAGATATAAATACGAGTCAAAGCTTTAAGTGGCCTAGAAGAGAGTGCGGCGCGCACTGGACTAGCAATAATGTGGCACGGTGGTGTGACTGTCCGTGGGGACTATGCTGTGGGGACTGGCCGAGGGACGGTTACCTGCTGTTATGTTCTAAGAACAACTTAATATAATACACTCTATGAGAGCTCTATTGTTGTTTTATTCCGTTTTTACGATGACCCCCAAATGAACGAGATTACATACGATTCACTCCGGCTGTTTGCTATCTGAACCGCGCACGAAGCGTAAATCGGAAAAATAAATAAATATGTTATTAAAATAAAGTACAAATTAAGTCAATAATTTTTTTAAATATAATCCTTTTAATACTTACCAACTCGATGACAACGACAGCAAGTTGTGACGGGGGAAATGGATACGTATAGCATTGATGTTACACTCGAAACGCACAATAATGTCCTCATCTGTTGATAATGGATAGGTATAGCATTGATGTTACACTCGAAACGCACAATAATGTCCTCATCTGTTGAAAATGGATAGGTATAGCATTGATGTTACACTCGAAACGCACAATAATGTCCTCATCTGTTGAAAATGGATAGGTATAGCATTGATGTTACACTCGAAACGCACAATAATGTCCTCATCTGTTGATAATGGATAGGTATAGCATTGATGTTACACTCGAAACGCACAATAATGTCCTCATCTGTTGATAATGGATAGGTATAGCATTGATGTTACACTCGAAACGCACAATAATGTCCTCATCTGTTGAAAATGGATAGGTATAGCATTGATGTTACACTCGAAACGCACAATAATGTCCTCATCTGTTGAAAATGGATAGGTATAGCATTGATGTTACACTCGAAACGCACAATAATGTCCTCATCTGTTGATAATGGATAGGTATAGCATTGATGTTACACTCGAAACGCACAATAATGTCCTCATCTGTTGAAAATGGATAGGTATAGCATTGATGTTACACTCGAAACGCACAATAATGTCCTCATCTGTTGATAATGGATAGGTATAGCATTGATGTTACACTCGAAACGCACAATAATGTCCTCATCTGTTGATAATGGATAGGTATAGCATTGATGTTACACTCGAAACGCACAATAATGTCCTCATCTGTTGAAAATGGATAGGTATAGCATTGATGTTACACTCGAAACGCACAATAATGTCCTCATCTGTTGATAATGGATAGGTATAGCATTGATGTTACACTCGAAACGCACAATAATGTCCTCATCTGTTGAAAATGGATAGGTATAGCATTGATGTTACACTCGAAACGCACAATAATGTCCTCATCTGTTGAAAATGGATAGGTATAGCATTGATGTTACACTCGAAACGCACAATAATGTCCTCATCTGTTGATAATGGATAGGTATAGCATTGATGTTACACTCGAAACGCACAATAATGTCCTCATCTGTTGAAAATGGATAGGTATAGCATTGAGGTTACACTCGAAACGCACAATAATGTCCTCATCTGTTGATAATGGATAGGTATAGCATTGATGTTACACTCGAAACGCACAATAATGTCCTCATCTGTTGATAATGCTTCCCGGTCGGACGGAGCACCGGCATTTTTTTTTCTGACTGACTCTCGGGGGCGTTCCTTTGACCGGCGTGAGTCTCGAACCCGAAGGTGAGTCACCGCCAGGAGGGGAGTTCCCCGTTACGCGGGTGCGGTTGCGATTGAGTGGGGGCGAGAAGTGCCCCGGCACTCTTTGATACCTCGTGTATCCGTTCGCTACCTAACTATCTAAATAAAAAATGGCATCTCAACTTATCCAAGTGCTACGGAGAAGCTTTAGAATAAAATATATTGACCGACGAACTCGAATAACAGTAAGTAAATTTACTTTGTTAATTACGTATGTTTAGAGACACCTATCCATCATGGATCAAAAGTAGTAACTTAATAATTTTAATCCTTACCAGCCTCATACCTACGTTCCGACTGTTACCAAACATGCATGCTGCGCCGGTCAGTGTAAAAAAAGTTATTTATTTCATAATGTTACTGGCTGTGCCCGCGGTTCCATCCGCGCTAAATTCAGTTATCGAGCCATATCTGATTCCTTGCTCATCCCTCGAAAACACTATATTTTTTTAGGATAAAAAGTAGCATACCTATATGTTAATCCAGGGTGTCACCTACCTCCGTACCAAATTTCATTAAAATTGGTCCAGCCGTTTGAGCGCGAAGAACACATTTACAAACTTTCGCCTTTATAATATTATAGTGTGATAGGCAGGATGTAATAGGTAACAGGGAGCAATTTTTTATGGATAAAAAAGTGGTGACTTTGAGCACAACAAGCCGCTTGATGGTTAAGGTTAATGCGACCTGCGACCTGCGACCTACGATAAACGTGCTTGTTTACCGTCTCTGAGTAACTGAACTAAGTCGGCTGAGCCCGATTGAGGCCGAAAAATCAAAAAATCACAGATTTCTACTTACGAATTGGATATGTAATCTTAAATTTAAAACCCTGTAAAAATTATACCTACCTATCTTTTGTTCAATTAGATTTCCGTGTGACCGATCGCTAAGAGTATAAGGGTTAATGTTTAAGGTGAGTAATGACGACTGCCGGAAAATAATTTTAATTCACAAGAAGAGCTCAGCCTTACTTGAAAAGAATAGACATCGCGAAAATTAGTATGAAAAAATCGGCCTAGTGCTAGTCGGACTCGCGCACGAAGGGTTCCATACCATTATCTATTAAAACAGCAATAAAAATGACGTTTGTTGTATGGGGACCCCCATTAAATATTTGTTATATTTTAATTTTTTTTTTTTTTTTTAAGTGAATATATAATTAAATTTTCTGTGAATATTTTAAGCGTCTACCTCTTGCCGTTATCAATATCGAGCAAAAAAATCACGTTTGTTATATGGGAGCCCCCTCAATATTTATTTTATTCTGTTTTTTAATATTTGTTGTTAGAGCGGCAACAAAAATACATCTGCTGTGAAAATTTTTACCGTCTTACTATCACGGTTCATGAGATACAGCCTAGTGACAGACCGACGGACGGACAGCGGAGTCTTAGTAATAGGGTCCCGTTTTTTACCCTTTGGAACTGAACCCTTAAAATTTATTAAGAATATTAGTTGAAATCTAGTAATTAATAATAATACTGATTTTACATTGTTTAAATAAATTTATGTATAGGTATTATTTTCTCTATTTAAAATAGTATTAAATTTAAATATTATTTTATTTACACACAAAACAAGGAAATAATTTCTAATAGGATGAGACTTTTTGATAGTAGTAACCATGTGTTTCTTCATGGCTATTCCCCTTATGACTGTAGAGTTGTCGTTGTTGTAGATGGTTGCCTCCTCTTCTTCAAGTAATGTTTTCAGCTCTCTTTCTCTTTGTTGCAGGATGTGCTTGCATTTTGCTGTGTTAACGCCTCTTGTGGTTTTCGTGAGGGCTTGCTACTCGAGGAAGGCGTTAGTCATATGGTCGAGGGGTGTGACTGCCTTTATGAAGTTTGGTAGTGTTATTACGTCGATTTCGGCTCTAGTGCGTGTGTCTATTCTTTCCTCTCTTTTTTTATCTTCCACCTCTTTGGTTTGTGTTTTGTATGATTTGAAGGGGCGCACTTTTTTAAGAATTGGGATGCTAAGTGCTGCCGCGCTGAAGGTGCCTAGCATTGCCTACAAGCGTCCGGTGTCTAGGCGTTTTCCTTCTTTGTTAGTGTTTTCTTGGGTTGTATCCCTTGTGTCCATTTTCTCTTGGAGACGTTGTGAACCGCTCTGTTCTTGGACTGTTGGTATTGTGTGGCCCCAGGTGTTAAGGTCATATCTTCGGAGGAAGGATAGGTTGCCTCCTCTGTCCTCGTATATGACGACTTTGTGTTTTTTTGCTGCTTCTAGGCAGGCCAGATAGTCCGCGACTTCACCCTTCTCGTGGTTGACTGCCATAACATCCACCGTGATTGTATAGGGGATGCTAAAGCTTCCTTCGCCGATTTTGGTTAGCACCGAGCGGGCTTTGGCAAATTCGGTCTTCTCCTCGTCTTTTTCAAAGATTGCGATGGTTTTGTCTCCTGTTCGCATTATTCTCCATCTGAGGTCTCCTTCTTTTGCCTCTGGTAACGCTTCATAGGTGGTGCGTTTTATGATCGTTTTGTTTGTGCTCCCATTTAGTAGTTTGGCGAGGCCTGGCGAGATGTTGATTTTGTTTCCATCAGTCTTGGTACAGAAGCTTATTCCAAGTCTCTCTTCATCTGTGTCCATGAATAGGGCTACTCCTCTGATCCTCATTCCAGGTGTTCCTCTGGCCCCTTCGTTCAGGAAGTTTTGTAAGTTAAAAACTTCCTTTGAGGGTGCTGCCTGGTTTGTGGTTGAGGTTCCTCTGGTATTGTTTATGGCGGTTGGGGTGATTGTGGATCCATTGGCTCTGGCTGCGTTGATTAGGGTCTCTTCTGCGAACTTGAGGAATATTGGACTTGATTTTTTGTGTCCTTGGTTCCTGAGTTCCTCTATTTGTTGGGTTATTTCCACTGCTATTGGGTTTTCCGGTGTCCATTGTCGAAGTGACTGTAAAGATGATCTCGAGTCACTCAGGATGTTGATTGAGCTGTTTTTTTTGGAGCTGATGTTTAGTTGGATGGCGCGATGTATTGCCATCATTTCTGCTTTGAAGACTGTGCAGTAGTTTTCTAGTCTGAAAATGTATTTGGATGTTTCTGTATTTTCGTGTCAGGTTGCAATTGCAGATCCCACTTTGCCTTCCATTTTGCTTCCGTCAGTGTAGTAGCACGGCCATTGATTGGTAATTTCCACTAGGTCCTTTTCGGAGTTAATGAGCCCAAAGTTGTAGATCTTCCTGGTGGCTGGGTGCTCTAGATGGAACGGGCTTGCTCTAGTTTTTAGATTTCGACCAGGGAGTTGTGGGAGGGGCTTTCCTCTTTTGATCTCAAAGAGCGTGGCGTTTTCTTTCGCTCTTAGGTCCAATGGGAAGATTCTCGCTATGAGTGTGCTGGCTAATAAAGAGGTGGTGGAGTGGGCTATTGAGATTTTTATGGCAAACATCCTGGTGATTTTGTTCAGTCTGTCTCGGGTGTATTTGCGGTCTAAGATGTGTGACCAGCAACTGGCTGCGTAGAGTACTACTGGTTCTATCACGGCAAGATAAATGGTTCGGACTATTTTTGAGTTGAGTCCCCATTGTGTTTTGGCCGCCTTTGCGATTGCCTTATAGGTGTTTGCTGCTTTCTTGCTTATCTCTTCAAGATGTGGCTGGAAATTCATGTTCTTATCTAGTGTGAGGCCAAGGATTTTGAGAGTATCGCTTGTCTCAATTCTCTGACCTTCCAGATATATTTTCGGAATTTCATACTTCAGTTTGTTTGTGATGACCAGTGGTTGTGTCTTGTGTGGTGCGAACTTCATTTTGTGGGATTTCCCCCAAGACTCGACTTCTCGTAGTGCTTCGTGCATTTGTTTTTCTTCGTCTTCGGTCTTTTTCCCAGTCGCGATGATGAGGATGTCGTCTGCGAAGGCCTGTATGTGTGCTTCCAGAGTGTCTGCTTTTTCCAGTAGTGTGTTCAATTGTACGTTCCACAAAAGTGGTCCGCATGTTGAGCCCTGTATGCAGCCTTTTTTGGTGACTCTGGAGGTAGTAGCTCCTGCGTAATTCAGCGTGATGCTTCGCTGGCTTAGGTAACTGGTGACTTATTTAAGAGTGGGCTTGTCCATTTGGGCTTGGTGAAGTTGCGTAATGATCGCGGGCCACCATGCGTTGTCAAAAGCCCCCTCTATGTCTAGTGAGACCACTGCTACTATTTTTTTGTTTTTTAGTCCTTCTTTAATGATGTTGATTGTGTGAAACAGAGCATCCTCGGTGCTCCTTTGTGGGGTGAATCCATATTGTCTGCCATTTAGTTTGCCGTTTCTGCCTACGTGCCACATTGTTCTGTTCACGAAAAGTTTTTCCAGCACTTTGCCGAAGACGGGTAGTAGTCCGATTGGGCGGTAGGATTTTACGATGGAGTAGTCCTCTTTGCCTGGTTTTGGTATAACTACTATCTGTGCTTCTTTCCATGAGCAGGGGAAGTGGCCGAGTTGGAGGCATTTGTTGTAGAAGGCTAGAAGTGTTGTAGGGCCCGCACGGAAGGCCGCGGTACATAGGTCAGATGTAAGATCATCTTTTCCCGGTGCCTTCTTTGGGTTCATGTTGTTTAGGACGGCTTCTACTTCTTCTTTGGTGAAGAGAGGATATTCTTCCGTCGAGTATTGGTCCTCTTCTAGACTTTTTATAATCGACTTTCTGTCTCCTCTCTGCTTGTTGTTGTGTATCTGTTTCTGTGGTGTCATGAGGATAGAATGTTTCTGCTAGAAGTTTGGCATTGATCTTCATTTAGGATGCGTTCGCTGTGAGGCTCTTTCAGGAGGTGTGTGTACTGGCGCTTCCCGCATTTTTCGATCACTCTGTACGCTGACTGCCAGATGTTCACTTCTTTTTGTTTTGCCCCTTCCAGCTTGATGTTATTCTTTCCTCTATGCTCTTTTTGTAGTCCTCTTTGGCTTCCAAATATTATTCAACTACTTGGGGCTTCCGGTTTGGATTGGCTTTCCTTATTCTGCTTCTCAAAGTTTTTACTAGACTCTTTTTCGAGTTTAGCTCTTTGGTCCACCAATTATTCGGTCTTGCCTTAAGGTCTGTTTTGGAAGGGGAGGCAGTTTTGTGGCAGGCTTGTTTGATTGCCGTTGTGTATTTGTCCACTAGGTTGTCAAGTTCAGAAGGTTGGTGTATGCCTCTTATGGCTTCCGGTGTGATGTTGTTTGTCGTCAGTTCTTGTTGTATAGCGATAGTGAGTTCTTTCCAGTTGACCTTCTTGGTATTGAAGATCCTTGTGGTCGTCTGGTTCTCTGTTTGTGTAGTCTTCCTTTGTCCTAACTCTAATATGTACCTGATCATGCGGTGATCGGAGAGTGTAGTGGAAGTAGTGTTCGCTAAAATTCGCCCCTCGAATTTGCTCGCATATATTTTCTTATTTTCCTTTATACCTATTATAAATAAATAAATTCCCTATACCGACTACCGACCGTACGTTATTTATAACTGACATAATTCTACGGGACCCAATGTACAAGACTACGTGACCATACCGACACCGACACCTACGATGGAAAGGTACCCAAGGCCGCCAGCGCCTTGCAAGCCGCCCGCTGCATCGACACACAGTTGTACCAAGCTAGCCGTCACGAACGCACCGCGCGCACTGAAGCGCCCCCCGCCCCGCTCGCCGAAGACGCACCGCGACAACGCGCGTGTTATAATATAGACAATATAAAATTGTAATCCGAAGATTAAATACCGCTGCGTAATTTGCTGTTATCATTTACTTGTGTGTTAGCATCCACCATTTGGACCTATTTACCGAAGTCACCGCCGACGAGCCATCATCCCGACATATCCCGAGGACCGCTACAGAAACCGCCAACATCTCTCTCTCCGCATCCTATCTGCGCGCATTTGATTTGAATCTGACGCCCGATTCCGCGCACATTTTTGGAGGTCCCACAGAGATCGTGGGATCGTCCTGGAAGAGAAGCCAAGAGGGCCACCATCACTGGACCATCCGCATCCGCATCTGCTATCCGACTACGTGCGCATCAGCAGCACCCGCTCCCTAAAGGCCACGCCGTTGCCGCCAAACTACGCCGCCGCCGAGACCACACGGCCCCGCAAAACCACGCCGTTGCCGCCGAAATCACGCGGTCCGCAAAACCACGCCGCTGATACCACGCCGCTGCCGCCGAACCCACGTGGTCCCACTAAACCACGCCATTGCCGCCGAAACCACGCGGCCCCCCAAACCGTTGCCGCCGAAACCACGCGGCCCCCAAAACTACGCCGCCGTTGTCGCCGTAACCACGCGGTCCCGCCAAACCACGTTGCCGCCGATAAAACCACGAGGCGTCCCGCTAAGGTCACGCCGACACCGCACGTCGCTTTCAAGCGCGACAGCCGCTGAGCCGCTGAGTCGCTGAACGCTGTGAGGCATAGCGACAGAAACCCGACCGCTGATTACGCTGAATCGACTAACTGGACGCTACGACCGTAACGGTAACATTGACGTACTTACCTACCCCCCGTTTTATTTTATTCCGCTCAATTAACTTTTATCCGAGTTATCTATATTTATGCATTCAAATTCTTTGTTTGTCCATAATTTAACTTTTTAAAATGTTGAAGTGCGTAGCCACGTTTAACATAAGGCACGATCTTCTAAGTGAAGTCCGTGACGAGATCCGAGCCGCCAAAACCGCAACCGCGATAGCCTTTGCGGAAAGGATTTTCTTTAGGCATTTTACCAAATTAGAGGCCGCCTACACGGACCTGATTTGTAATCTCGGGGATACCGACCTCGGCATCTACCGTACCCGGTTTTCAAACATGCATAGTTTCATGTTAGATATGGAGATAAGGAATGCGATGCATTCAAATGAAGTTGTCCTGAAACCCACCGACCAAATTACGGTTTCCGTCGAACCTGTCCGTCCTACCGACCCATCTCCGCTATCGCCGACCGAGACTCCTCCTCCGCGAGACCACGAGCATATCGCGCATATAGCACCACCGTTGTCCGACGATAAACCGAAGACAACCGATTCCGTCAGTCTTACTGAACCCGTATCCGATCGTCCGTCTGTCACGCGATCCGCCCGTCAGTCCGATCGTCCGTCCGTCACGCCGATTCGTCACCCGTCAGATTTGTACCGCCCGTCAGCAGCACGAATGCAACCAAGACACGGTTGCAACTTTTGCAACTCAACGTTGCACACATTACGTGGGTGCAACCAGTACTCCGATTTAAATCCCGCTCGACACCCCGATCTAGTCCGACAAGCCGCACCGAGCTGTACTTACACAGCATACCGAACCGTTCCGTCCGCAGTACGCTCGCAACAAACGAGCTGTTGCAACCATTGCGACTCCGCGTTGCACATGCCCCCCGGCTCCAAGCAATTAGCTATGACTATGAGTACCACGCAACGCCCCTCGTGGGCTCCGATAGCCGAAATTTATAGATGGTGTTCTTCAAAACACCGAACTCGCCAAACTCACCGCAGTTTAATTATATCGCAGTACCCGTCTGCGTGGAGGTCCCACACCAAAAATAGGTCTGATCCGCGAGCTAGCACTCATCACCACATACATCACCGCGTACATCACAGCGTACGTCACCGCGTACGTCACCGCGTACGTCACCGCGCACGTCACACGAAGGACGTGTCACATTCACGCCTCAGCCCATCGACCGTGAGAGGGAGAGGACCCGTCACCGCAAACGGAACCGCGTACGTACTCAGATTTATTCACAACGTTGAATCAAAACATGAACACCGTGTTCGTTTAAAATACCTAACTGTGGCTGAAACACGCGCCGCTAAACATTTTTTTGTTAAATTTGTACAATCTACCGCCTTTGTTTCCGAGATACCACTTATACAAAAGGGTAAAGCCGTCCGCACATCGTTACAAAAACTCGATTTATTTATCGATACCGATAACATTATCCGCGTAGGAGGTCGCCTCAAACAATCACTTGTTTTGTCTTATGATATCCGACACCCGATGCTTTTACCTAAGGAGCACCGGTTTACATACGTACTCATCGAACACTATCACAGACAACACTGTCATGCCGCACCTAATGCTTTAATTGCTGTCCTAAGACATGAATTTTGGATCACTTCTATACGACGTCAAGTGTCTAGAGTATTGCATCGTTGTGTCACATGCCACCGCTTTAGTACTATTTCACAGCCACCGCTAATGAGCGATTTGCCCATTGATCGCGTGCAAGTATCACGTGTCTTTGCTGGTACCGCGACCGACTTTGCAGGTCCCTACCTTGTAAAGTCAAGCTTACTCCGCTCCGCTTACTCCGCTCCGCTCGCTCCGTAACGGCATATTTATGTGTTTTTTGTTTGTCTTGCCACTAAGGCAGTGCATTTGGAGGCCGTCGAAAGCCTATCCGTAGACGCTTTTATTGCCGCTTTCACCCGCTTTGTAAGTCGCTGTGGACTACCCGCTTTAATGCGTTCCGATCGAGGAACTAATTCTGTCGCCGCTAATAAATATTTAACCGAAGTTAATAAGTTCTTACTGGACAATGAAGCCGTGCTTTATGACGAGTCCAGTGGAAGTTTAATCCGCCTGAGCCGATACGAAAACCTCTGCTTGTCCCGTTATCAAAGCCTTCAGCAAATAACTCTAGCCTGCTGGCACCGATGGCTAATCCCGAACAGCAACCTTAACTAAACCGCTTCACCCCGCGCCGCTCAATCACCGCTCCATTTACATTTTTTGTTTTATTTACTTTAGGTATAAGTCACAATTTAGTTTTGATTAAGTTTTTGATTTTCATTATCTTTTATCAAGTTATGTAGTTGTAAGCCGCGTTTTTTAACCGCTCGCATGCATTGCTCATGTCTCTCCGTCTTTACAGATAATATTTAAAATCTTTTATTATTTTTTACTGTCTAATAAGTTTTTATTATTTTTTTTTGTTTAATATTTGATGCATATAAACATCAAACTATCTAGTTATACTCCGCGATCTCAACCGCCCGCATAAACCGTTAATTAACATGTGAAACCCCCGACTTTGCCGCTTTGATATTAAAACCTTCCGATTAAGTTTTTACTTCATTTTTTGATTTGATTTATAACATCAATCAACCGTACCGATTACGTACTCAAATCCGTAAACAAAATTGTGAACTAATTGTACATACATATTACTTTACCGATATAAAAACAAACACCCGTCTAACTACCAACTATATGTAGTTATACGGTAACCGTTTCTCACACATTCCAAGTTGTAGGAATGCGTTGAAGCAGACATATATTTTAGTCCTATCTATTGTAGTGTACCTACTTATAACTTCGCACTGCGTAACTTATATGTTTGTTTAGGTACACATCACACCGAAACGGATAACTTATTTTTAAACTCTGTCCGTATTTGCAACTGTTTTTTTGCGTACACCGATAAGTACCTACAATATATTACATAGATAAGTACTTACTTACACTAACTAGGTATTAGCGTGACCGCGCTTACTCCGTCGATTATTTTATTTGTAAAACTAAAACTTTGTTATTACAACCGTCCGTCCTAATGCTCCGTGTACGAAACACAAGGACCAGTTTACTTGGTTGTTCTATATGTATTCGAAATTTGTTTCCGAAACAAAACTTTGAAAATTATACCTACTAAACTAAACACTAACGTGTTATCTATGCTATCCGTCGACCGATAATTTTATATTATAAGTTTGATTATCCGTTTTCGAACATTTTTATTTTTTCCTACCTGTAAGTTACCTACTTACAATTTGCTTCCGTACGCACCGCGCGCCGTCGAAATTACCCGTAGCACACGAAGTTGCTATCCCGTGTTCAAGCTACAGAATTAGCTTAGGTTATTTTATTAAACCATTTTCTATTTTATTCATTATTCGTTACGCATAGTAGGTAATCCGCCGATAGTTCATATTTAATTTAAGCCGCCGTCGATTTCGTACTAACTATAAGTTTTATTTAAGTAAACATTGCACTTGACAATGTACTAGCTGTAGGGTTCCGTATACATATAGTGCAATTTAAAGCACATACCGCTCCTTCGATAAGAGTTTCTTATCACCGCGACCTTTGTTGAGATGCTAGCCGCCTCTTCAACTCCATATCCGGGTTGTGCCGATGTCTGTTCCTGGAGATCAGACATGACTTACCCTGTTTTGAAAAACCTTTTTGTGTTTGGTTTATCAACGTTTATATTAAATTAAGGCGTCTAAACAAGGCTACCGCTTCAACATTTGTAAACAAATTTTTTGTGTGTATTTAATTGACCCTCCGAAGGATCCACTGTTTATTCCCGATCAAACCATAGTTTTGATCCCTTTCCGGCCGCCGCGAGTTATGTTCGCTAAAATTCGCCCCTCGAATTTGCTCGCATATATTTTCTTATTTTCCTTTATACCTATTATAAATAAATAAATTCCCTATACCGACTACCGACCGTACGTTATTTATAACTGACATAATTCTACGGGACCCAATGTACAAGACTACGTGACCATACCGACACCGACACCTACGATGGAAAGGTACCCAAGGCCGCCAGCGCCTTGCAAGCCGCCCGCTGCATCGACACACAGTTGTACCAAGCTAGCCGTCACGAACGCACCGCGCGCACTGAAGCGCCCCCCGCCCCGCTCGCCGAAGACGCACCGCGACAACGCGCGTGTTATAATATAGACAATATAAAATTGTAATCCGAAGATTAAATACCGCTGCGTAATTTGCTGTTATCATTTACTTGTGTGTTAGCATCCACCATTTGGACCTATTTACCGAAGTCACCGCCGACGAGCCATCATCCCGACATATCCCGAGGACCGCTACAGAAACCGCCAACATCTCTCTCTCCGCATCCTATCTGCGCGCATTTGATTTGAATCTGACGCCCGATTCCGCGCACAAGTAGTATCCACTCTCCAGTTGTTAATTTTGTCTAGGAGGGTCCCTGAGCACGCCGTGATGTCCACGTGACTCTGGTATAATGTGTGGCCTCTGTAGACGTGGAATGTTGGCTCCGTGCCTTGGTTGAGGATATTTAGATCAAGATGGTTGATGAGATCCATTATTTGTTTTCCTCTATCGTCCTCGGTTTGGCTATTCCACCAGTGGCTCTTTGCGTTTACATCTCCTCCCAGGATGATGTTGTCTGTTTCTAGCGCTTTTGCCGCAGATTCTATTTTGGATAGGTATGGTGTAATAGTCTTGTCGCTCTCGAGATATACATTAATGATACCAATGGATATCTCGTTGACGGTTATCTTGAAGGCTATTATGTTTTCATCAATGAGGTCAGGATTAGTGAAGACTTTTATGTTAGGATTGAGGAAGAGGGCAGCTGCCTTGGCCGGGTTCTTTATAGGAATTGACGGGACTCACTTGTGGTCTTGCACTGTGTCGTGCACTGTGTCACACTGTGTTGCGCACTCTGTGTCGTACACTGTGTCACACTGTGTTGTGCACGCTGTGTCGTGCACTGTGTCGCACTGTGTTGGTCTGTGAGTGGGCGTCGCCTCAGGGGCCTCTCTGGGTGACGTGCGAGTATGCGACTAGCCCTTTGACCTAGATTGCTCGTCGAGTATTTCCTTAAAGGCCAAGTTTTTGTTTGAAAATGTCAGGGGTGATCTGTTTTAGTATATATTTAATTCTTTTCTTTGGTGGTGTTGAGGAGTTTTTCGTGGCGGGGGAATTGATACAATGTTTTTCTTGACTCAGTTTTGTCCTTATTTGATGGTGGTCTGATTCTTGAAAATTTTTTTTATGAAACTGGTATGCTTGGCCTTAACAGAAATTTCCGAGTGGAAAAGAGTCGTGTTTTTTTCCCTGTTTTCCAGGCCCTGTAACTCCCTTGTTTCTTGACCGATTTGAACAGGACTTTTTGTGTTCGGTGGTCCGTTCCTTCCTCTACAAGGTTATGTAGTTAGTGGGTCCGCAGTTTAGGTTCTTTGTATTTTTGTTTTTAGTGTACTACGTTTTAGTGCGGAGTTGGGTTTTCCTGTTTAGGGTTTTTCGGTTGTATCTCGGTGAGTTTTGGTCCTATTCCCTTGGGAATGAATTCTGCGTGTTTGGTGTGATCAGGACTACCAGTTAGTGTTTGGAGATGAATAATATGTGGCCTAGTTGTTGAGTTCTGACCTTGTTTATAGTGGAAAAAAGTTTTGTGTTCATTTCTTTCCTGATTTCCAGGAACGTGTGAATGTTTTTGTGAGTTTTAGTGTTTCAATTGTGTCAGTTACTCACTCAGAGGACTTTTGGTGTAATTTAAGCTCCTGTGGTTGCCTGCTTGCTGTTTTATAAGTCTGTTTTTACCGTAGATTATGCCGCTTCCTGTACATTCTCGTCGTTTTGCGTGACTTCTGGAGGCGGCAAAAATCTGAGACTTCTTGGTGGTGTTGTCTCTGGTGATTTTGGAGTGGTAAAACTGGTGTGTTGTCGATAGTTTTTGAGAGTTTTGTCGACTTTATTGTCACTGCACTTCACTTCACTTCACTTTTTTTACCATATGGTCATAGTTTTTAATGTCTTACACTTGTTGTACTGTTTTGAGATTTTCACTATACTTTTACAGTCCTATCTCGGTTTTTTTGGACTATTTGGCGCATGTTTTCGATTTTTGTCGAATTTTAAGCGCGGAGCGCGCTGCGCTAAGATGGTAATTTGACCGAGGTGTCGCGGTGATTAGGTTAGGTTAGGTTAGGTTTTTTTTTTATTTTTTATTTTTTTTTATTTTCTTACGCAGGAGGGGAAATCCATTATGGACACCCATGGATCGTCTGGGATGTTTGGGTAGTGTTGGACTCGCACCAACTAAAACCCCTCCTGCCTGTGTCATATTGCTGTTTTCATTGATACAGCATTTGATCCTGATTTTGTTTCCATCTTTGGTTGTATTCTGTCAATCTTTATTAATAATAGAAAGTTAAGGTAGTAGTTAAAATAATATATTAAAAACCTTGAATAATAATAGTAATGTCATATTTTATTTCCATTTGGTCGTCAGTCACAGATATTTGGCTCCATTTCTTATTCCTGCCATTTTGACAACTAGAGCCGCAAATGTTAAGAATATGTTCCGGCGGCGATCGTCATGCATGATGTCTGGTAGATTAGTTAGGTTAATATCAGAATCCATGCAGCACTCGCAATCGTATCTCTCCTTACTGTATTTGGGGCATTGGATTATTATGTGAGGAATGGTTTCCTCCGATTCGTTATCGCAAGTGCAGCATGGAGTCTGGGCTAGACCTCTTTTGAAGAGGTACGATCGGAAACCTCCATGACCAGTGAATAGTTGTGCTAAGCAATTGTTTAGATTGATCTTCTTTATTATTTTGTAGGCGGATTTGACATCTGGAAAAAATATTTTTGTCACCGCTCCTGTTGTTGCATCTTCGTAACGTTTTTGCCATGCGCTTATGGTTTCGTCTCTGATGAGGTGTTTTGCATATGAAAGGGGGAACGCGTCATAAACAGGTTTTGTTTTTAATTTCAGTGCTGCCGCCTTTGCAAGTTCATCTGCTCTTTCATTTCCTTGTATGTGTGCCTTGACCCAACAATACCTAACTTTCCCACCTTTCTCTTTCAAGGTCTGCAGCTCGGTACGAATTTTTTGAGCAATCGGGTTTAGGCCATTCGGATCAGCCAGGCTTTCCAGTGCAGACCGAGAGTCGCTCAGAATTACCGGGTATCTTAGAGCGATCCTACTGTTGATGAGTTTTGTGGCTCTGTAGATCGCTGCCATCTCGGCTTGAAAGACGCTGCAGTAGTTTGCTAGGGTGAATTTGCCTTTTGCTGTTTCACTTCCATGCTGCCAGCAAGTTATGGCACCCCCCACCTTGCCTTCTATTTTGCTGCCGTCTGTGTATATTTGCGGCGTGTCGGTGGTAACATTTATTATTTCTGTAGCGTCGTTTATTAGTTCGTAATTAAGGTGTTCTCGGAGGGCAGGGTGCGGTAGGGAGAATGGGCTTATTCTACATTCCAGTTCCCTTCCTGGTAGCTCTGGTATTGGCTTGCCTCTTTTTACTAAATATAGTTTCCTTTGCTCAAGAGCTCTAAAATCCAGTGGTAGGGTTGTTGATAATAAGCAGCTAGATGTCAAGGAGGTTGTTCGGTGCGCTTTGATTATCAGGTTAGTGAATAATCTCATGGTCCTGTCCAGTCTGGTTCTGACCTGTTTTTTATCCGCTGCTTGTCCCCAAACGTTAGATCCATACAGAAGTATAGGCTCAATGACAGCACTATAGATTGTTTGGACTATTTTTGGATTGAGTCCCCACTGTGCTCTGGCGGTGCGGCTTACCGATTTATATATTCGGACTGCTTTCTTTGCAGCTTCGTCCAAATGAAAAGCCAGGAAGTTGAGGTTTTTATCAATAATAAGGCCCAATACCTTGAGACTGTCTGTAAAATGGATTTCGGTGTTACTCAAGAAAATTCTTGGCTTATCATATTTCAATTTCTTGGTGACGATAATTGCCTGTGTCTTTTGTGCTGCAAAGTTTAGCTTATTGTTTCTGCCCCACTCCGCAATGCTCTCCAGTGTCGGATTTAGTTTTTCTTCTAGTTCCAATCCCGTTTTGCCACTAGCTATGATGAGTATATCATCTGCAAAGGCTTGTACATGCACTGGAAAGTCGCTTGCAGTCTGAAGCAGTGAGTACAAGAGAACATTCCACAGGAGTGGTCCACAGGTTGAACCTTGTATACAGCCTTTCGTTGTTTGCCTTGTGGTTTCGGCACCCGCGTATGATATTTCTACGCTTTTTTCCGAAAGGTAGCTTCTAACTAGGTTATAGTGGGACTCACCCAGATTCTTTTTGCGTAGTTCGTCAAGAATTGCTGGCCACCAGGCATTATCAAATGCGCCTTCTATGTCCAACGATATAACCGCCACAATTTGTTTCTTGCTCAAACCTTTTTTAATCTCTTCATTAGCGTCATACAGTGCGTCTTCAGTGCTTCTCTGAGGAAGGAATCCATACTGTCTGGGGCTGAGGCGCTCTTCATGGCCTAGCTGCCATAGTATTCTATTTGCGAAAAGTTTTTCCAGAACTTTACCCAAAACCGGAAGTAGTCCAATAGGTCTGTAGGCTTTTGGGACTTGGTAATCTGTCTTGCCCGGCTTTGGGATAATTTTAATTCGTGCGTGTTTCCATTCCCTTGGGAAGTATCCTATTTCTAGGCACTTGTTATAAATTGCAAGTAGTGTGTCTGAAAAGGCCCTGTAAGCTGCTTCGCAGATGTCCGAGGTAAACCCGTCGATTCCTGGAGCTTTCTTTGGGTTCATCTTTGCGAACACCGCATCGAGTTCTGCTTTCGTAAATTGAATATACGGGCCAGTATTTTCCTCAGGGTGATTAAAGTCTGTCTGGCGTCGTTTGTCTGCTTGATCATCAGTGTCGTGGGCTGGATCGTCAGTTGGGTAAAAGGTTTCCGCTAGCAGTGTGGCAGATGCCGACGGACTGAGTACGTGGTCTCTGTCATCGGGGGAGCGAAGCAGCTTGTCTCCCTCTTTTGAGGAGCTGTTTTTTATTACTCTAAAGACCTTCTGCCACATAGTCTCCTTCTCCTGAGTTGAGCAGTACTCTTTCCAGCTATTAGTTATTGAGGACTCAATTAGATTTTTATATTCCAGCTTTTTTTCTTTAAGTTCCTCAAGGAGGAGAGGTCGTCTAACAGGATTGGCGTGTTTGAGTCTTCTCTTAATTCTGATTAGCACTTTCTTTGATTTGTTAAGCTCCTCATTCCACCATCTATTTCGGTTCGTCCTTTGGGAGTTCTTTATTACCGGTATAGCTTCGTGGGTTGCCTTATGCAGGGCTTCCGTGTACTCTTCTATTTTCTTTGAAAGCTGGTTCGCATTCGATACTGCAGATATTGTGTCTGCATTAATATTTCTATTTGCTAAAGCTTTCTGGAATACATTGCCAAACTTCAGCCAGTCAGCTTTGTTTGTATTAAATTTCCTCGTAGAACTGTTTGGAAGGTAGCCTTGGCTTTGTTGTATATCGATTCTATATTCAATTTGCCGATGGTCGGTGAGCCGTCCTGTATTTTCGTTCACCTTCCAGTCTTTAATTTTCGGCAGAAGGTGGGTTGAGCAGGCTGTGACATCTACGATGCTAGTATAAAGCCTTTCTCCACGGTAGGTATGGAATGTTGGCGTGCAGCCTTCATTAACGATGCTAAGCTCCATTTGCGCATCTAGGTGCATAAACGCCGTTCCCCGCTCGTCATCCTGATCGCAGCCCCACCAAATGCTTTTGGCATTTAGATCTCCAGCTATAATAATGTTATTTTCATTAATGCTATTCGCTACAGTGTTGACGTGGTCTAGATAGGGCTCTATATCAACATTACCTTCAAAATAGACGTTAACAAAAGCTAGAGTAAAGTCTTTTAAGATAGCCTTAAAACTAACGATATTATTGCTATGCAAACTATTATCTTCAGTAATTATAAGATTCTTGTCTAGAACGATCGCCGGGCTTTTGACTGGGTTGCGATGGTTTGCTTTTGAGTTTTGTATGACTCGGTGGTTGGTGGTGACGTAGCCTTTGTTGCCTACGTAGGGTTCTTGGACTAATATGATAGCTGTTTTGTTCATCTCAGCTTTCGCAATTGCCTCCTTAGTGGCTTCGTATCCCCTGCCTAGATTGACCTGGGTTATTTTTAACTGTTGAGGAACCTCGGCTTAGCAATAATAATTTATCGCTGACCTAGCTATTTTGTCCCATTTTGACCATTCGGGGCATCTGGAGCTGAAAGCGGGGTGGTCTGTTTTGTGGCTCTTTGAAGACGTGCAATTACTGCATTTTGCTGCTATGGACCTATTTGTGCACTGGCGAGTATCGTGAGGTTCTGCACACAATCCACAGATATAATCCGTCTTGCAGTCCCTCGCCAGATGTCCAAACTTCATGCACTTATAGCATTGGACCACAGGGGACATATCCGACACGTGGATAGGGAGGAATTCTATTTTTAATGTTTCGCCTTTGACTGTTTTCCACATACCCGGGCTAACTTCCGCTGTTATGTTGCAGAGTTCATGGTTTCTGGCTCGAGTACGGCGTAGGATTTTTATCTTTTTGTCTTCTTCCGCCAGGCTGGACAGTAATTTTGCATTTTGTCTCAAGACTGCTTGTACTATTTTCTCGTCGGTTAAGTACCTAGCTACCCCTTTGAGCTGGATTAGAGGAAGCTTCTGAGCAACTTGAGAAACCGTCAGCGTGGCATCGCTCTCTTTCAAAGCTTTGCCTAATGCGCTTCTTTCGGCTTCGCTGTCACATCCTATTACAACTCAACGAAATTTCTCTCTTGAGCCCTTTTATTTCATTGGTGAGATCAGATATTGCCGTTTGCTCTTTGGGTATCTTGTTGATTTTGATGAGTTTTAACGACTCGGCCAGCTCAGCTCGTTCTTTGTTGGAATGGTAAGTCAAGTTAAACACCGCAGTCCTTATCTCGTTTTCTCGCTTTAGAGCATTTTCCCTTTCGGTAGTTAGCTCGAATGTCATGTATTTCCTGAAGCTCTCCATTTGCTCCTGTGTTTTTCGACAAATTTCGTGCAATTCGTTAGTTTTAGTTTCGTACCTGTTTGTCAGATCCTCCGATGTCCTGGCGTGTCTTGTCTCTTGTCTGTTTATCAGATGCTCATAGTATCCCTTCGACTTTTCGCGCTCAGCAATATGTCTAAGGAGCGAGTCCGCCAGTCGCAGGATTATCTCATACATTGCTTGTATTCCACTGGCTACTGCCTTTTTAATTTCCCTGTTCATATTTCTCGACTCCTCTAGTTTTGATTTCGTTCTTTGCATAAGTTCATTTGCTATTCTGGGCATTTCATGAAAGTATCCGCCTCCGCCCGCAGATGAGATGAATGAGAGAGCCGAGCTTTCCTCTTCGTCGTCCTGGGGAGGTACGAGTATTCCGGTTTTGTCCCGGAATTAGGTTACTTGTCGTTTACAAAACTATTTTGGCTGTAAAGGTAATGAAAATCCTAGATAAATGAGCCCAAACTCGATGCAGATCGGACTTACGTGGCTGCTGCAGTAAGAGGATGAAATTTCCTGGTTGCGATCCAATATGGCTGCCGTTTATGGTTTTCGTTGGTTTCTCTAGTTCCAGTGGTCCTAGGACGACCGGGTTTGGACTGTTATGAAAGATATGGGTGTGAGGAATATGATGAAATGTAGTGTGGGGGGGGTAGTGTTCGAAATTTGTTTTTAAGGAATGATATTGAAGGAAGTCCGGGGTCTCTGCGACGATCCCTCGAGGAGATATTTGGTGGGGGGGGATATTTGGGATCCAATTTTTGACGAGATTTAAATAGACAAGAAAAACGTTATCAAGGGGGTGAAAGTCCGGAATGGATAGTCCTAAAATTTAAGGGAACTAAAGCGGTTTTAAGAATATGAAGATGGCGGACAAACTCCGGTTCTAAGGGTCGTAGATGGGTCGAGTTTGGTATTGACGTACTCGGTCTGAGGAGGGCTATGTAACTACGCTATATTATATACAGAAAAACGTACACAAAACAGAAAAAACTATAAAAACAACCAAGTTACAGTTAAAACTCCAAAAATAAAGCTAAAAACACAAACAAAATGTCAGATTGCACAGAAAAATGCCCTTAATTCTCATAAAAGTTTTTAAATTTTTTTATCCTAAGCACGTGTTTCACTTAGTTTGAGTTTATGCTTATAACTCCGAAAAACCTGATGGAAAAAATCTGAAAATTTGTATTATAATTGAAATATATATTTACAGTCTAATCAGAACTAAAAAACTACAAGCAATCGATCAACCCTGTCTTTAAATAAGCAATAAAGTCTTAAAAGCAAAATTTTTCTAACTAAAATGAAAATAATTTTAAAAATATAACTATTTAAGAAAAACTTTTTACAAAAATATAGTCCACGTTAATATAGTAATTCAACTTAGCTTTAAATTTTGAGCCAGGCCGCAAAACGTGGTTTTCGCCAGACCTGTTTTGTCCTGTAGCTCAGAAGTTCTTGGTGCAAAAAATCTGCGAATATGGCAAAAAGTTCCTCTCTTCAAGGTTCACCGATGGGTATAACAAAATCGTGGGGGTACCGATCTCGATTGGGCAGCGCATGCGATGAAAGGCCAAAATCCTCAGTTTTAACCTCAAAATCAGCCATGTGCTCTCCGAGGTACTCCTGTGGGATGGACTTCCAGGATTTTTTCGGTAATCCAAACACTTCACCCACTTTGGTATCACAAAACTCTATAATTTGGCACTTTGCACAACACTGTAGTTCAACTCTGTCTAATTTCGACGATTTTTCGGCTGCGGAGCCGCGCAGAATCGTGGCGCTCACGGCGGCGGCGTCGTAGTGACAGGTTAGGTTAGGTTAGGTTAGGCTAGGTTAGGTTAGGCTAGGTTAGGCTAGGTTAGGTTAGGTTAGGTTAGGCTAGGCTAGGTTAGGTTAGGTTAGGCTAGGCTCAGGGTGAGCGGGGCTAGCTTCGTCAGAGAGCGACACGGATCCTCTAAAGTCACTGTCTTCACTTCACGGGGCTTGGAATAGCCCGTAGGTCCATCCCAAACGTACGCACACACAGTTTTATAGGTTCAGTACATTAATAACACAGGAGCGAACGAAAAACGATCCGTTCGCTAGCGCGTTCCTCACAGACTCATCACAGACTAACCTAACCTAACCTAACCTAACCTAACCTAACCTTTTTTTTTTTTTTTTTTTCGTTGGAAATCCTCATGGATACCCGTACACCGCAAGGACAGTGCACAGGTTATGTCGGACTCGTACCGACTAAAACCAACGGTGTTCCTTCTCGCGCCTTTACGGCGGAGCCACGGGAACTCAAGAATGCATCCGCGACTCCACCAGCAGCGTTACCTTTGCTCTATTGGCAGCACAGCTCGGTTGTATACCAAACAAGCGGTGCTGCCCTTCCACCCCTTTGAGATGCCGTGCCGGGAACACATGGCTCGGCATCTCCCCCCTCTGACCCCATCCCCCTCGTGGGTGAGCGGAAGGCTTCCAAGCGCCCTCCGCCCGGGGCCTCGGCTAAGGCGGCAGCTGGCGCGTGTGCGCCATCCGCCGTGACCTAGGCCAACCTAACCTAACCTAACCTGACCTAACCTAACCTAACCTAACCTTTTTTTTTTTTTTTATCGAAGAGAAATCCATTTACGGACTATCCACAGTTGGCTAGACTGCAGACGCGTGTGGGACTCACCCAACAAATGCTGGGAATACCCACTAAAACTCTCCGGTTTCCAACTAAGCCCTTAGTGGCGGCGAAGTGGGGTCCTGATAGATTTCACCACTTCGCCTCCGGGCTGCCCAGCTCGAACGCTGGATCGCTGGGCTCTACCAGACTGCTCTAGGGGAAACGCTAGAGCAGTTTGAGACGGTTATGACCGTAGTGCAATGGCGTGCGTGAGGCCAATCACGCACGCCGGCCGCCAATGGTGGGGTCACTAGGCAGGGCCATAGCGATATTGGCCCGCCTTCTCCTACCGGTCTGTCTGCGGCGGAGAGGGGGTGCAAGAGGGTTTTCCTCACGCTCCCTCTCCGCGGCCTCCTTCTGGGACATCACGTCCTCGCAGAAGCAAGCTACAGCCTCCCATTTCGCTTCGCTGCCGATCATAGCTCCTATGATGCTAGGCAGCGAGAGGTTACCACCTCCGAGCGCAGCAATCAGTTCGCTGCGCTCCAGTCGCCACGCTGAGCACTCTACGAGTGTGTGCTCAGCTGTGTCATCAGGAGCGCCACAGTGGTGACATTGCGGCGTTTCCTCCCGATTAGCGACACGGTGCAAATAGTGTCCGAAGCAACCATGCCCAGACAGCATCTGCACCATGCGGAATGTGAGGCTGCCATGCCGGCGCCCTACCCACTCCTCCAACACCGGACGGATGGCTTCCACCGTCCGTTGGCCAGCCTCTGGGGCGCGGAGTGCCTCCTTCCACTGGCGCAAAGCCTCTTTCTGCGCCAGCGTGCGAACTCGCCGCACGTCTATGGGTGCGGGCCGATCCCCCCGTCTTCTGGCAGCGGCCCGATGTCGATGCACATTCGAGAGCACCTGTGCATCAACATCCCACGGAGGTACGCCTGCTAGGACACAAGCAGCCCGGTGGCTGATCGTGCGATAAGCTCGCACGGCTCGAGCCGCAATCACTCTCTGCGGACGACGCAGAATAGCCCTAGTTCGGAGGGAGATGCACTCCGTCCAGATCGGGGCCCCGTACAACGCCATCGATCTTACCACCCCGTGGTACAACCGGCGGCAAGCTAACGATGGCCCTCCCAGATTAGGGAGAAGCCTTCCGAGTGCGGCTGCAGCGGCACACAGCCGGGGAGCGAGAAGCTTGAAATGCTCCTCGAAACTCCACTTGGGGTCCAGTACGAGGCCGAGATACTTCATATGTCCCTCTATTGAAATTCTGGACCCCTCCACTCGGACTCGGAGCCCCGATGGGATCCTGCGACGTGGAGTGTGGAACGCTAATGCCCTAGATTTTTCTAGGGCCACTTCCAGGCCTAGGAGGCGAATGCGTCGCACGACTAACGACGAGCCAACTGCAGCAAGATGGACAGCCTCCTCTACTGTCTTCGCTTTCGCCGCAACAAGTGTGTCGTCAGCGAAGCAGACAACCTCCATCCCAGGCAGGAGGTTGCCACGCAGGACCCAATTGTACCCCAGGTTCCATAGCAGAGGACCCAGTACCGAACCCTGAGGCACACCTGCCGCCATTGTCCATGAGTGGACGAGACCATCTGACCCCTCGTAGAGGACCTCCCGGTTACCGAGGTAGTCCTTCACGAGGGCTCGGAGGTATGGAGGCACTTCATGATATAAGAGTGCCTCCTCTATACACTCATGGGGGAGGCTGTTAAACGCGTTGCGGATGTCCAACGACACTGCAATGACAGTCTCCCCCTTTTTTGTCGCCCTCTCGGTCCATTCTTTGAGGCGGGCCACTGCATCCACTGTAGACCGACCGGTGCGAAACCCGTACTGACAATCGGCCAGGCCCGGTCCCACGTCTTCTAGATGCCCGACGATCCGGAAAGCGAGGATTTTTTCCAGGCATTTACCAGCCTCGTCGAGCAACACTAGTGGCCGATATGCCGACGGTTGGTCAGCTGAGCGGCCCTCCTTCAAGAGAAGGCAGAGTTTTCCTGCCTTCCACCTTTGGGGGAAACGGCCCGTAGCGATGCATTTGTTGAGCAAAGCCCGGAACCGCTCCTCTAGCGGTCCCAGCGCCAGGGACAGAACCTTTGCTGGGACCCCATCTGGCCCGGGTGCTTTACTTTTGCACCGACGCCGGTACCGCACAGCGCCGAACTCACCATCCGTCACTGGAGGTCCTTCATCCCACCTCGACTGAGGAGCCACTGGAGGCGTCATTCTAGGGGGCTCAAATGGACCAGGGTCCGGGAATAGAGAGCCCAATACCCTATTTAGAAGTCCCCCTTCCATTGAGGACGTGGAGGGAGCAGCGGATTTAAACTTCCCCCTCACCGCCCTGTAAGGACGCCCCCATGGATCATCATCCAGGAGCGCTATGAAGCGCTCCCATGATTCCTCCTTGGCCTTGCAGATTTCAGTTCGCAGGGCCTTCTGGGCCACTCTGTAAGTTTGCCGAAGGTATTCCTCCTCCTCAGGCGTGGTTGTGGTGCGCCTGCGGCAACGCAAGTACGCGCGCCTGGCCCTCATACTGGTGGTGCGCAGGTCAGAAATTTCCTGTGACCACCAGTACACCTGATTCTTTCGTGGCAGTGCATGTGTTCTTGGCATGGCCGCCCCACAGACGGCCTTTAAGACGTCCGCAAAATTCTCAGCCATGCCTTCGGCGTCCCCTGCGAGGTGAGCTGGGACCTCTGACCTTGGCAACTGCCCACCTTTGGAAGGCACTCGATGTAGGGCACGTCGCAATTCGTGTTCCGTTGGACGACGGTGAGACCTCGTATCGGATATATACGTGATCCGATAGGGTCTCCACATCCTCCACCACTCGCCAGTCATTGATGTTACCGGCAAGAGCGGGGGTGGCAAAGGTCACGTCTACTATCGACGTGCCCTGCCACCGGACGCACGTAGGAATGGACCCTCGGTTGACGACCTGCAGCCCCAACCCTAATGCCCATGACTCCAGGTCGGCTCCCCGAGCATCCGTGCCAGGGCAACCCCAGGTGCGGGACTTCGCATTGAGGTCCCCAGCCACCAATACCGATAGGGGCGAAGCCCTCCGAACTGCCCCCTCAACCGCTGTCAGGAAGGAATCAAAATCCGCCCGACTGCGGTTTGGGGAGAAGTACGTCGAAATGACCACTACCTCTCCCCATTTCCCCACCACGAATCCCGGCCCCCTTTCCCTAAGGATAAGTGTGGGGGCCGAGGAAGTAGTTGCCACCATTATAGCAGCGGAGCCGTCTGTCGATGCCAACCAGCTGGCAGACGATGGGACGAAGTACGGCTCCGCCACCACCGCCAAGTCTATTTTCCACTCCGCGACAGTTTGACACAAGAGGTCCTGCGCCGCCGCGGAGTGGTTAGTGTTGCACTGCAGGAACTTGAGATGGAGACCTGGCATTAAGTGTGTTCCATCTCAAGTTGGGCAACCTCAGCTGGCGCCCTTCCTTCCATCGTTTGTAAGCGGACCTTCACCGAAGGGGGGTTACAGCTCTTCCCTCCCATGCGGTGGTTTGCCGGCTTTTTAGCATCTGTGCAGACGGCGCACTTTGGCGCTGCCTGACAGCCCGCCGCCTTGTACCCCTCTACCCCACAACGGAAACAAAGCCCACTGCGGTCTTTGGTGGATTTGCACCTCTGCACAGTGTGGCCAACACCCAAGCATCTATAGCACCGCATTGGGCGTTGGTCCACCAGACTGATAGTGGCGGGACACCAACCCACCACAATTTTGCCAGTTTTTGCCAAGCGTTTGGCAGTGTCGACCGGGCAGGTCACCCAAGCGGCTCCCGCTCCCTGAGGGCCAACGCGAAGTCCCCCAATTGCCAACTTGCTGATCGGACATGCAGCCGCTTCGGCCAACGCAGCACCCAGTTCATCGGCAGTCACCGAGTCATCTAAGTTTGTGACTCGGATACCTGCCGTTTTTGTCGGGCGCGTGACCTTAGCTGAATCACCCAACGCCACCTTGATCTTTTGGGCCAGCTCATCAGCCTGTTCAGGCGTTGCTTCCTTTGGCAGCTCAATCAGGCGGGCTCCCGTCATTGTAGTCCGGAATTTTGCCGGACCGATACCAAGTTCCTTTAGGCTGACGCTCTGCTTGGCCTGAGCAATGGCCTTGGCATAGGTAGCGCCCTTGGTCACCGCTTCCGACGTGAGCTCCAAGACCACCGCTTGGGTCTTGGGTGTTTTGGGTGCCTTTTTTGCTGGTACCGGCCTCTTCTTTGTTTTGGGTGGCGTTGCCTTTGCGGCGGTGTCGGTTTCTGGCTCTGCTTCCTCATTTTCTTCCCCACTGTAGTCCATCCCTCCGACATTAAGGTGCTGTCCACAGCGTCCTGTTTTCCCTTCTTTGGGGGGCCTCCCTTATTTCCATTTGCCCGTTTTGGTAGATTTGCGGGCGGCATCAACGTGGTTGGTGGTGTTGTTGAGGCCTTCGCTGACCCAGAGGCGACTGGTGTTGGAGCCTTGGCTGACCCTAATGCGACTGTGGGAATTCTGCCACGCTTCGCGTCAGCTGCCAGTGGTGGCCGTCGGATTTGTGATGGAAGAAGACGTCCATCCACTTCAAGACCGTCGAATCGGGCCGCAACCATGTCACCTATTTGGTTAAGTAACTCACTCTGAAGCCCCTAGATCGCTTGCAGGAATTCAGCCCTCGTTACAAGGGCGTCATCGTGAGTTTTGCCTTCTTCGGGATCCTTGACGGGTTTTTCTCTCTCCGAGAAGGCACGTCGTATGGCTGACACCTCGTCGTGAAGCGCACCAAGTTGGCCTCGTAGCCTTTTGTTATCGGCTTGAAGCCGACGCACTTCATCGGAGGCTGACTTAGCTGCCAACTTTTTTGCAACGTCAAGGAGGGACGCCGTTGACTCCTTAATGATTTTTACATAGGTGCCCTTGAGGTTACCCGATTTTTGAGCGACCTCTGTAAGGGCCTCTGCGTTTTTCTCCGCTGCCTTTATGAGCGCCTCACTTGTGGGATCTGGTGCTCTGTCCTCGGTTGCCGTAGAATCGGAGTCAAAATCGGTATCAAGCTCCTTCAGCTCTCGGCGTGCTTGGGACAGACCCGAGTAGTGGGCTCCTCTGCCCCTGCCACTCCTTGCTTTTAAAAATTTGAGGGCTGGTGACTCATCCTCCTCCTCTTCGTAATTTAGCTCATCGGGAGCAAATGTATTGTCCGTGGTGTGCGACGTTCCCGGTCGCTTCCTTTTTTCTTTTTTAAATTTGACGTCTTTCTTTGTAGGAATGCTGGTGTCTGGCGCCTCTACGCCTGAAAGATCTATATTAGCTCCACTCTCCTCAGAGAGCAAGCGATCCACCGCCGGAAGTGGTGTGCTCGGCCGTCTCCAGATCGCTTTTATCGGTTCTATGTTAACGCTGCATTTTCGCAGCATCATCCCTCGGTTTACATTTTTGTTATTCCCCTCCCCCCCCCTCTCCCATCTCTCTCATTTTCCCCCCCGACCCCATCAATCTCGTAAGAAATATTGGTTTTTATATTTTCCATCCTATTCCCACGAGTACCGGAGAAATATTCGGTCCATCGGGACAGAGATCCGGTGATGTCCCGATAACCCTAATACGCCTGGGAGGACGGGTGGTTCCCAGGGTTGGCCATTAGTGGCTGATGAGCTCCCCAGCCGCTCTTTCGAGCACCCCGACGTCACGGACCGTAACGTCGAGAATTGAGGATTTATTATAGAGGTTTACTCCTCGCGGGCCGGCCAATTAAGGCAAGCCCCTCGTTCCCGCCTAACTAGGCCGCTAGACATGATCAACGACACCTAGCGACGGGGTTACGAAACGACGGTGGCAAAAGCCTGTCCAGTTGCACAGCAAAGTGCCCGCCGGACCCGTCCTAATGCATCAGCCATGGTCTCTGGTCCACTCGGAGCAACCCACCAGAGCAGTCTGGCCCTGAAGGCTCCGCTCTATTCACAACCGACGGAATGTCGGCGTGATCCACAGTAGGTGTCTCTTAGTTTCACGCCGGACTGGATTGTCCGACGCTACTCAGCCCCCCCGCCACGACAAGGCGGACACCACTCGAGGGGAGAGGACGCTATTGCACTATGGTCGTCACGGTCTGACACTGCTCTAGCGTTTCCCCTAGAGCAGTACGGTGGAGCCCAGCGTTCGAGCTGGGCAGCCCGGAGGCGAAGTGGTGAAATCTATCAGGACCCCACTTCGCCGCCACTAAGGGCTTAGTTGGAAACCGGAGAGTTTTAGTGGGTATTCCCAGCATTTGTTGGGTGAGTCCCACACGCGTCTGCAGTCTAGCCAACTGTGGATAGTAAGTAAATGGATTTCTCTTCGATAAAAAAAAAAAAAAAAAAAAAAAAAAAGGCTAGGCTAGGTTAGGTTAGGTTGGGGTACTTGCCAGGTAACCTCCTCGTGAGCCGGATTCTCGCCTGTCTCTTCGGGATACGTCCTGGGAGAACGGCGAGGCTGGCCGGTGTACCCTGGGCATTGGTTGAGTAATTTGTGCTCAATTGCTCACCAATGGCTAATAACCTGGAACGGAGGACCGCTCAAATGGGCCCAATCGTGGGCTCGTTCGGATGCGGAGGCCGCTTGCGGCTAGGTGGTGGACTGTGGAGGGAGGGGAGTGTCTGGGCTTCCGGCTGCTCTGGGTCATCCAGCTTGTCTAGGCTTCCTTCGTTCCTTTCACGGCCGAGGTGGAGCCGCGGTGGGAGAGTTGTGTCGGTGTTTCGTTGCCGCTCAGCCTGTCCACCGCGGCTTTGGCAGGGTCGTTCTGCAGTTTGCGAAATGGTGGAGCGCGTTGGGATGAGTGAGTGTCAGAGTCAGACTGCCATTCATTCTACCCACTGCGATCGGGGTGGGGCCGCGGGGGAAGAGTTGTGTTGGTGTGTCGTTGCCTCTCAGCCTGTCCACCGCGGCCACAGCGGTATTGCACCGTTAATGCAGCATGGTTGGTAGGAGAGGGCGGGCCTGTGTAGCTTTGGCCCTGCCTGATGATCCTACAAGTGGTGAAATCTATCAGGACCCCACTTCGCCGCCACTAAGGGCTTAGTTGGAAACCGGAGAGTTTTAGTGGGTATTCCCAGCATTTGTTGGGTGAGTCCCACACGCGTCTGCAGTCTAGCCAACTGTGGATAGTCCGTAAATGGATTTCTCTTCGATAAAAAAAAAAAAAAAAAAAAAAAAAAGGTTAGGTTAGGTTAGGTTAGGTTAGGTTGGCCTAGGTCACGGCGGATGGCGCACACGCGCCATGTGTTCCCGGCACGGCATCTCAAAGGGGTGGAAGGGCAGCACCGCTTGTTTGGTATACAACCGAGCTGTGCTGCCAATAGAGCAAAGGTAACGCTGCTGGTGGAGTCGCGGATGCATTCTTGAGTTCCCGTGGCTCCGCCGTAAAGGCGCGAGAAGGAACACCGTTGGTTTTAGTCGGTACGAGTCCGACATAACCTGTGCACTGTCCTTGCGGTGTACGGGTATCCATGAGGATTTCCAACGAAAAAAAAAAAAAAAGGTTAGGTTAGGTTAGGTTAGGTTAGGTTAGGTTAGGTTAGGTTAGTCTGTGATCCCCCTCGAGTGGTGGAAGAGGTCGTTAGCGCCCTTTTTCCATATCGGGCGGAGTACACACCTCATATTAAGACTCCGGAAAAAGAATGCTTCTCCGGGGCCTGACGGCATTCCTGGCCGCGCGTGGGTCTTGGCGCTGGATGCCCTCGGGGACCGGCTCAAGCGGCTGTTTAACGCCTGCTTAGAGTCAGGACGGTTTCCTTCGCAGTGGAAAACGGGCAGATTGGTCCTTCTGCGGAAAGACGGGCGTCCCGCGGATAATCCTTCTGCATACCGCCCTCTGGTGATGCTTGACGAGGTGGGAAAGTTATTCGAGCGTGTCATAGCTTCTCGCCTCAACGGGCACCTGCATCGTATGGGACCCGATTTATCGGAGTACCAGTTCGGGTTTCGAGAGGGTCGTTCGACGATCGACGCGATCACTCGCGTCAAGGCTCTCTCGGACGAGGTGGTTTCCCGGGGCGGGGTATTGGTGGCGGTGTCTCTTGACATCGCAAACGCGTTTAACACCTTGCCCTGGTCCTGTGTCGTGGAGGCGCTCCGATATCATGGAGTGCCCTCATACTTGCAGGAACTGGTGGGGTCTTATCTGCGGTGCAGGCAGGTCACGTACAGCACGGGCGGTCGTGAAAGGCGGAAGGAAATGTCGTGCGGTGTTCCGCAGGGCTCGGTTCTTGGCCCGCTGCTGTGGAACATCGGTTACGACTGGGTGCTGCGGGGTGCCCTCCTCTCGGGCGTAAGCGTCGTAAGTCGGCAGAATACGGTTGCTGGGACTGAGGGTGGCGCTCGAGAAATCTGAGGCCCTTTGCTTTCATGGGCCCAGAAACGCGCCGCCCCAAGGGTCCCACATCGTAGTGAGTGGTGTCCGAATTGAGGTCGGGTCCAACATGAGGTACCTTGGGCTCGTCCTCGACAGTCGTTGGAATTTCCGTGTCCACTTCCGGCGTTTGGTCCCCAGGTTGATGGCTGCGGCCGGTGCTCTTTCCCGGCTGCTGCCGAATCTGGGGGGGCCTAATACAGCATGCCGTCGCCTGTACTTAGGGGTCGTGCAGTCCATGGCGTTGTACGGCGCTCCCGTATGGTCTGACGCTCTGACAGAGCCGAATCTCGCCCAATTGCGAATGCCGCAGAGGGCAATGGCCATCAGAGTAATACGGGGGTATCGCACCGTCTCCTATAGGGCGGCGTGTGTGCTGGCGGGGTCACCGCCTTGGGAACTCGAGGCCGAAGACCGTGCGTCTGTGTACAGATGGCGCGCGGAACTGCGAGCCCACGGCGAATTGCCTCAGGCGGAGGAAGAAGGACGGCGGAAATTGCTGATCCGACGGTTCCTTCTAGGGAGATGGAGGGAACAGCTAGCCCTTCCCGGGGCAGGCGTAAGAACCGTCGAGGCTGTCCGTCCAGTGTTGTCAAAATGGACGGACAAACGGCGAGGACCACTCACATTTCGGCTCACCCAGGTGCTGTCGGGGCACGGCTGCTTCGGAAAGTACCTGTGTGATATAGCTGGAAGAGAGCCGACGACGAGGTGCCATCACTGTAGTTGCGACGTGGATACGGCGCAGCACACACTGGAGGATTTCCCTGCCTGGGCAGAGCTGCGCCGTGCACTCGTCGCAGTCGTGGGGACCGACCTCTCGCTGTCGGCCGTGATAAAATCCATGGCTGGAAGCGAGAGGGCGTGGAACTGTGTTCTGTCCTTCTGCGAGGAGGTTATCTCGCGGAAGGAGTCGGCGGAGAGGGAGAGGGAGATCGATTCAACTGCCCTCCCTATTCGCCGCCGGAGAGCCGGGCGCAGGAGGAGGGTCGAGGACCTGCACCTGCCCCCATAACGTGACCTCCTGGTGGTGAGCACGGGCGGAGCTCATCGCCATTGAGATAGGAGGCCCATGGAGAGGACGCGCAGTGTGTCCTGTGCGTCCCCCTCTAGGAGGGGGGGGAATATTTTCCACCTTTATTCCCCCAATTCTGGGAGGGGGCCTGCTGAACTTTTGACAGGCCGAAGCCGTGGGGGTTGCGGAAGAATGCGAAAGCGCACCCGTGACCCCTGCATAGGGCGCCCCGGAAGGACACCGCTGGGTTTTAGTCAGTAAAAGTCTGACATAACCCCCCCACCGCCCCCGCGGCGGGGTGGTATCCATGAGGATTTCCCAGCGTTAAAAAAAAAAAAAAAAGGTTAGTCTGTGATGAGTCTGTGAGGAACGCGCTAGCGAACGGATCGTTTTTCGTTCGCTCCTGTGTTATTAATGTACTGAACCTATAAAACTGTGTGTGCGTACGTTTGGGATGGACCTACGGGCTATTCCAAGCCCCGTGAAGTGAAGACAGTGACTTTAGAGGATCCGTGTCGCTCTCTGACGAAGCTAGCCCCGCTGATGAGCGCGGCAGGCGCACTTAGCCGCCTGCTGCGCAACGACGACGGGCCTGGCACGACCTGCCGGCGCTTATACGCCGGGGTCGTGCGCTCTATGGCGCTGTACGGGGCGCCCGTGTGGGTGGACGCGCTCTGCGCCCGCAACCGGGCGCTCCTCCGGCGGCCGCAGCGGGTAATGGCGATACGGGTCGTGCGCGGCTATCGCACGATCGGGAGAGGAGGACACGCTATACGCCGCATACAGGGAGCGTGTCGCGGACCTGTCAACGGCCATTTGCCGGGCCAAGTCTGCCGCTAGGGACGAGCTACTGGCGTCGCTCGATCGGGACCCGTGGGGGCGCCCTTATCGTATGGTCCGGAATAAGCTCCGACCATACGCGCCGCCCCTCACGCGGACGATGCAGCCGGCGCTAGTAGAGCGTGTAGTGACCGCCCTTTTTCCTGCGGCGGACGAAGTGCGGCCACCGCCGATGCGCCCGCCCGCCGCCGCCGCTGCCGCGGTCGATGTGATCGAGGTCACAGAGTCCGAGCTCGAGCGGGTGGTAGCGCGCATGCGTGGCCGCAACAAGGCGCCTGGCCTTGACGGGGTCCATGGCCGTGCGCTCGGCCTCACCCTTGAGGTCTTGGGCGAGTGGTTCCGGCGGTTGCTGAGTGCCTGCCTCAGTCGAGGTGTTTTCCCGCGGCGGTGGAAGGCTGGCCGGCTGGTCCTTCTGCGGAAGGAAGGGCGGCCCGCTGATGAGCCGTCGGCCTATCGCCCACTCGTCTTGCTGGACGAGCGCACCCGCTCGCGCCACCGCGTCCACTCCACCGCCTCCTCTTCACCCCGGGGCGACGCCCGGGCCTCAGCAACACGGTCATACACCGCGGCGAGAAGCCGAGCGTCAAGCTCCCAAGGCACGCTGGCCGCCAGCGAGCAGGCCGCCTCGAAAGAGATCGTGCGATAGCCGCGCACGACCCGTATTGCCATCACGCGCTGCGGCCGCCGGAGGAGCGCCCGGTTGCGGGCGCAGAGCGCGTCCACCCACACGGGCGCCCCGTACAGCGCCATAGAGCGCACGACCCCGGCGTATAAGCGCCGGCAGGTCGTGCCAGGCCCGTCGTCGTTGCGCAGCAGGCGGCTAAGTGCGCCTGCCGCGCTCATCAGTCGCGGCACCAGCCGCTCAAAGTGTGGCCGAAAAGTGAGGCGGGGGTCAAGAACGATGCCGAGATAGCGCATCGCCGATCCGACCTCTACCGCCTCACCTCCGACGACGACCACCGCACCGGCCGGCGGACCACGCCGCGGGCCGTGGAAGCATATAGCCTCCGTCTTCCGCAGCGCGACCTCCAGCCCAAGTCGGCGGATGCGCCGCACGACGTGTGCCGCCCCAGCGGCAGCCAGGGCGGCCGCCTCCTCGAAGTTACGGCCACGTGCCGTGACAAGTGTGTCGTCGGCGTAACACGTGACGCCGACGCCACGCAGCAGCGCGCCCCGCAACACCCAATCGTAACCGATGTTCCACAGGAGGGGCCCAAGAACAGAGCCCTGTGGAACACCGCGCGTCATAGGCCGGACGGCCCACTCTTCCCGCGTCGGATACCTGACCTCTCGGTCCGAGAGGTAGGCCTCGACGACGCGGCACAGGTACGGCGGAAAGCCGTGGTACTGGAGCGCCTCCACGATACACGCCCAGGGGAGCGTATTGAAGGCGTTGGCAATGTCTAGGGACACCGCCAACACGACCTCACCCCGGGCAACTGCGCTCTCAGCTAGCGCCTTGACTCGCCTCACCGCATCAATGGTTGACCGGGCCCGGCGGAAGCCGAACTGGGCCTCGGAAAGGCCGGGGCCAACGGTGTCAAGGTGGCGCGTGAGGCGGTCCGCCACAACGCGCTCCAGCAACTTGCCCGCCTCGTCCAGCAAGACGTTAGGTTAGGTTAGGTTAGGTTAGGTTAGGTTAGGTTAGGTTAGGTTAGGTTAGGTTAGGTTAGGTTAGGTTAGGTTAGGTTAGGTTAGGTTAGGTTAGGTTAGGTTAGGTTAGGTTAGGTTGGGGTACTTGCCAGGTAACCTCCTCGTGAGCCGGATTCTCGCCTGTCTCTTCGGGATACGTCCTGGGAGAACGGCGAGGCTGGCCGGTGTACCCTGGGCATTGGTTGAGTAATTTTTGCTCAATTGCTCACCAATGGCAAATAACCTGGAACGGAGGACCGCTCAAATGGGCCCAATCGTGGGCTCGTTCGGATGCGGAGGCCGCTTGCGGCTAGGTGGTGGACTGTGGAGGGAGGGGGGGTGTCTGGGCTTCCGGCTGGTCTGGGGCATCCAGCTTGTCTGGGCTTCCTTCCTTCCTTTCACGGCCGAGGTGGGGCCGCGGTGGGAGAGTTGTGTCGGTGTTTCGTTGCCGCTCAGCCTGTCCACCGCGGCTTTGGCAGGGTCGCTCTGCAGTTTGCGACATGGTGGAGCGCGTTGGGATGAGTGAGTGTCAGAGTCAGACTGCCACTCATTCTACCCACTGCGATCGGGGTGGGGCCGCGGGGGAAGAGTTGTGTTGGTGTATCGTTGCCTCTCAGCCTGTCCACCGCGGCCACAGCGGTACTGCACCGTTAATGCAGCATGGTTGGTAGGAGAGGGCGGGCCTGTGTCGCTTTGGTCCTGCCTGATGATCCTACCATTGGCGGCCGGCGTGCGTGATTGGCCTCACGCACGCCATTGCACTATGGTCGTCACGGTCTGACACTGCTCTAGCGTTTTCCCTAGAGCAGTATGGTGGAGCCCAGCGTTCGAGCTGGGAAGCCCGGAGGCGAAGTGGTGAAATCTATCAGGACCCCACTTCGCCACCACTAAGGGCTTAGTTGGAAACCGGAGAGTTTTAGTGGGTATTCCCAGCATTTGTTGGGTGAGTCCCACACGCGTCTGCAGTCTAGCCAACTGTGGATAGTCCGTAAATGGATTTCTCTTCGATAAAAAAAAAAAAAAAAGGTTAGGTTAGGTTAGGTTAGGTTAGTCCGGCGTGAAACTAAGAGACACCTACTGTGGATCACACCGACATTCCGTCGGTTGTGAATAGAGCGGAGCCTTCAGGGCCAGACTGCTCTGGTGGGTTGCTCCGAGTGGACTCTGTTCTCAGAGACCATGGCGGATGCATCATGGACGGGTCCGGCGGGCACTTTGCTGTGCAACTGGACAGGCTTTTGCCACCGTCGTGTCGTAACCCCGTCGCTAGGTGTCGTTGATCATGTCTAGCGGCCTAGTTAGGCGGGAACGAGGGGCTTGCCTTAGCTGGCCGGCCCGCGAGGAGTAAACCTCTATAATAAATCCTCAATTCTCGACGTTACGGTCCGTGACGTCGGGGTGCTCGAAAGAGCGGCTGGGGAGCTCATCAGCCACTAATGGCCAACCCTGGGAACCACCCGTCCTCCCAGGCGTATTAGGGTTATCGGGACATCACCGGATCTCTGTCCCGATGGACTGAATATTTCTCCGGTACTCGTGGGAATAGGATGGAAAAAAAACAAACTAATACTACCTGCGAGATTGTTGGGGTCGGGGGGGAAAATGAGAGAGTTAGGAGAGGGGGGGAGGGGGATAAAAAAAATAAAGACAACAAAAGAATGATGCTGCCAGAGTGCAGCGTGGTTATGGAACCATTGAAGATGATCAGGAAGCGACCAAGTACACCACTTCCAGCTATGGATTACTTGGTCTCTGATGGAAGTGGGGACCAACGTGAGAGGGACAGGTCTCCTGTCAAGAAGGTTTCCCGGTCCAAAAATGGACGTGGTGGGGGAACCCACTACACTGGAGCAGCAAGAGCTCGTGCAGAATTGGGTGATCCTGAGTCCGACTCTGAATCGGATTCATCGACTATTAATCACCCGGCACTGGTCAGCCCAACACTAAGCCCTGGACAGAAAGATTACTTAAAAGTGCCCACTAATGAGGCACTTATACAGGAGGCCGAGAGAAGTGCGGAGGCCCTGACTGAAGTCGCAAGGAAGTCAGGAAACCTCAAAGGCACTTGTGTTAAGTCTATAAAGGAGTCAGCAGCATCACTCCTTCAGGTTGTAAAGGAGTTGGCCGCGAAGTCGGCTTCAGACGAGGTCCGCCGGCTGCAAGCGGACAATAAGCGACTCCGTGGCCAGCTTAATACTCTGCAAGAGGAGGTGGTGGCTATCCGCCGTGCATTCTCCGAGCGCGAGAAGCCATACACTATAGCACAGCTGGCTGAACCTCGTGACAACGATCAAGACAGTGTCACGCGCGAAGAATTCTTAAAAGTGATTGGGGGCCTTCAGAATGAGCTTCTGAAGCAAATCGGTGGCATGGTGTCGGCCCGTATTGACTGTCTCGAAATGGATGGACGACTACTGCCGTCCCAAATCCGTCGACCACCTCTGGCTGCAGATGCGAGGCGGGCAAGAGCTGCGAATCCTGTTTCCGCTGATGTCGTTAATACATCATTAATGGCACCGGCTAACCTGCCAAAGCGGGCAAAAGGGCAAACTAAGACAAAGAAGGTGGCCACTCCCCCTGTCCCTAAAGGCAAATCACTGGAGCCGGCGACGGACCTGACCCGCCCCCAAGGAAAGACACAGCCAGCAGAAGCAGGCACCTCAACCGCTGTGGACAGCGCCTTAATGTCAGAGGGATGGACTGCAGTGGGGAAGAAAACAAGGAAGCAGAGCCAGAAACCGACACCGCCGGCAAAGGCAACGCCACCTAAAACAAAACAGAGGCCGGTACCAGCAAAAAAGGCACCCAAAACACCCAAGACCCAAGCGGTGGTCTTGGAGCTCACGTCGGAAGCGGTGACCAAGGGCGCTACCTATGCCAAGGCCATTGCTCAGGCCAAGCAGAGCGTCAGCCTCAAGGAACTTGGGATCGGTCCGGCAAAATTCCGGACTACAATGACGGGAGCCCGCCTGATTGAGCTGCCAAAGGAAGCAACGCCTGAACAGGCTGATGAGCTGGCTCAAAAGATCAGGGTGGCGTTGGGTGATGCAGCTAAGGTCACGCGCCCGACAAAAACGGCAGGTATCCGAGTCACAAACTTAGATGACTCGGTGACTGCCGATGAACTTGGTGCTGCGTTGGCCGAAGCGGCTGCATGTCCGGTCAGCAAGTTGACAATTGGGGGACTCCGCGTTGGCCCTCAGGGAGCGGGAGCCGCTTGGTTGACCTGCCCGGTCGACATTGCCAAACGCTTGGCAAAAACTGGCAAAATTGTGGTGGGTTGGTGTCCCGCCACTATCAGTCTGGTGGACCAGCGCCCAATGCGGTGCTATAGATGCTTGGGTGTTGGCCACGCTGTGCAGAGGTGCAAATCCACCAAAGACCGCAGTGGGCTTTGTTTTCGTTGTGGGGTAGAGGGGCACAAGGCGGCGGGCTGTCAGGCAGCGCCAAAGTGCGCCGTCTGCACAGACGCTAAAAAGCCGGCAAACCACCGCATGGGAGGGAAGAGCTGTAACCCCCCTTCGGTGAAGGGACGCTTACAAACCATGGGAGGAAGGGCGCCAGCTGAGGCTGCCCAACTTGAGATGGAACACACTTAATGCCAGGTCTCCATCTCAAGTTCCTGCAGTGCAACACTAACCACTCCGCGGCGGCGCAGGACCTCTTGTGTCAAACTGTCGCGGAGTGGGAAGTAGGCTTGGCGGTGGTGGCGGAGCCGTACTTCGTCCCATCGACTGCCAGCTGGTTGGCATCGACAGACGGCTCCGCTGCTATAATGGTAGCAACTGCTTCCTCGGCCCCCACACTTATCCTTAGGGAAAGGGGGCCGGGATTCGTGGTGGGGAAATGGGGAGAAGTAGTGGTCATTTCGACGTACTTCTCCCCAAACCGCAGTCGGGCGGATTTTGATTCCTTCCTGACTGCGGTTGAGGGGGCAGTTCGGAGGGCATCTCCCCTCCCGGTGCTGGTGGCTGGGGACTTCAATGCCAAGTCCCGCAGTTGGGGATGTCCCAGCACAGACGCCCGGGGTGCTGATCTGGGGTCATGGGCATCAAGCCTAGGACTGCAGATCATCAACCGAGGGTCCGCCCCTACGTGCGTCCGGTGGCAGGGCACGTCAATAGTCGATGTGACCTTTGCCACCCCTGCCCTTGCCAGCCGTATCAACGACTGGCGAGTGGAAGAGAATGTGGAGACACTATCAGACCATCTATACGTCCGGTATGAGGTCTCCCCGGTGTCTAACGGGGCCCAATATAGCAGGGGTCCCATGGAGGTTGCCTTCCCAAGGTGGGCACTCACCAAGCTCCGCTCCGAAGTGGTGGAGGAGGCGGCGATGGTGAGAAGCTGGACTGATATACCTGCTCACCTCGCCGAGGACGCCGATGGCATGGCCGAGAATTTCGCAGAAGACCTACGAGCAGTCTGCGATGCGACTATGCCGAGGACGCACGTCCTACCACATAGGCGACAGGTGTACTGGTGGACGCAGGAAATCTCTGACCTGCGCTCTACCAGTATGAGGGCCAGGCGTGCCTACACACGCTGCCGCAGACGCGCCAACACCACACCCGACGAGGAACAAGACCTACGTCTGGAGTACAAAGAGGCCCAAAAAGCCCTGCGAGCTGAAATCCGCAGGGCAAAGGAGGAGTCATGGGAGCGTTTCATAGCGCTCCTAGACGACGACCCGTGGGGGCGTCCATACAGGACGGTGAGGGGAAAATTCAAGTCACCCTCACCTTCCACGTCAACTATGGAAGGAGGACTTTTGAACAGAGTGCTGGGCACGTTGTTCCCGGACCCTGGCCCATTTGAGCCCCCAAGAATGACGCCCCCAATGGCTCCTCCAGTTGAGCGGCAGGAAGGGCATCCAGTGTCGAATGGGGAGTTCGGCGCTGCCAATGCTGCCCTGGTGCGCGGCCGACGCACTGTAGCAAGTACATTGGCCCCCGCGCGCGACGTGTCGACCGCCCGCACTGCCAGCCGAACGCGCGCCCGCAGTGCCAGCCGCGCGCGCGTCGCGGTCCCTGCCGCCGCCCCACCCAGTATCGTGCGTGCTGCGCCACCGCGCGCTGCCGCTCCTGCATACGTGTCAGCGATTACAAGCGCGCCACTGGTGCCACCGCGCGCTGCGCCACTGCCGCCGCGCGCCGCGCCGCGTGCTGCCTTGCGCGCTGTGCGTGTAGGCGTTGCCGATGCGCCACAAATAATAATAAAGGAGACGATTGCCCCACCGAGGCCACTGTTAGCCCCGGCCTCTAGTGCTAGGCCGACAAGGCGTGGACGCAGGAGGAGGCCAACACTTGCGGCGATTCGGGCGCCGGATGCGGAGCAGGCACACGTCACCGTCACTGCCACTCAAGACGACGGCTGGCAAACTGTCGCGCCCAGGAGGGCCGAAACTAATCTCACGCGACGGCAATCGCGTTCACGATCCGCGGGTCGGCGCGGACGAGCGCCGGCCGCACGCTCGGCCGTCCGTGTGCCAAGGATGCCACGCTCCACGGCCGTGGCTTTAACGTTGCAGCCCGCAGCCGCAGCGAGCGGAGATACATATGCCGATGTCATACGAGCAGCGAGGCGCAGTGTTGACCTGGCAACACTCGGAATACCAGAGCTACGGTTCCGCGTCGGCGCAACGGGTGCGCGAATTATAGAGGTGCCCGGTGGTACAAGCGGCGACAAGGCAGACTCGCTCGCAGCCAAGCTAAGGGAGGCCCTTGGCTCTGAGCGGGTGTCTGTCACCCGCCCCGTTAAGACGGCGGAGTTACGCCTCTACGGCGTAGAAGAATCGGTAACCAGCGACGAGGTTATCGCCGCCGTGGCCACAGCTGGCGAGTGTACGCAGGAGTCAGTTACGGTCGGACCGACACGCAGCGGTACAGTGTGGATACGCTGCCCACTCTTCGCTGCCAGGAAGTTGTCGTCGCTCGGGCGCTTGCTTGTGGGTTGGTCGCCTGTGCGTATTGAGCCGCTCGCTGCGCGCCCACTGCGCTGCTACCGGTGCCTGGAGCCGGGCCACACCGCCGTGCTCTGTTCTTCAGAGACGAACCGCAGCAGCGAATGCTACCGCTGTGGTGAGACGGGCCATAAATCGAACACGTGTTTTGCCAAGCCGCGCTGCACCGTGTGCGCGGCGGCCGGCAGACCCGCGGAGCACAGGGGCGGATCGAGCCTTTGCCCCGCCCCTCTCAAAAAGACGCCAGCTAGCGGCGGCCCCAACACTGCTGGGGCCGGGCCGCGGCCAGCCCAGCCGACCCCGTCCGGGGCCGAGGAGGACAGTATGCAGGCTGAGTGATGGCCAGGCTTCTCCAGGCAAACCTTAACTGCTGTGCCAGAGCTCAGGACCTACTGGTTCAGAGCGTAGCTGAATACGGAGTGGACGTCGCCATAGTAGCGGAACCGTACTGGGTGCCGCCGACCGCCCAGTGGGCTGGTGACCTAGACGGCACAGTGGCTATATTCATGAAGGGCCCGGCTCGGACATCAGCTGGCCATGGCTGGGTGGCTGTGGAGGACATGTCGTTTGGTGGCCTTGTGGTGGCGTGTTATTTCTCGCCCAACCGGCCGCTCCACGAGTTTGACTCCTACCTGGAGGACCTCGGGGCGGCCATCGAGTTAAGCGGCGCTGGACATGTCCTTGTGGCTGGTGACTTTAACGCAAAGTCTCCGGCATGGGGTTCGCCGGTCGCAAGTGCGAGGGGCGAGTCATTGTTGGAGTGGGCCGTCGCGGGAGGTCTGTCTGTGTGCAACACCGGGGCAGTACACACGTGTGTGAGGCGAGAGGGTGGCTCTGTCGTAGACGTTACTTTCGCGACCGCCGCCCTCGCCCGCCGCGTGTCTGGCTGGAGGGTAATGGAGGGCGTCGAGACGTTGTCGGACCATCGTTACGTACGGTTTGACGTCTCCGCCCTCCCCGATGCCCCAGCCGATGCATGGTCACGGTTGCACGGGGATCCCCCGCGATGGTCGTTAAAGCGATTGGATCGCGACCGGCTCGAGGAGGCGGCTTTGGTCGAGTCCTGGCTCCCGGGTCCCATCGGACGCGACCCGGCCGCCGAGGCCGATCGCCTGGGCGAAGCGGTGGCCCGCATTTGCGATGCCGCGATGCCGCGGCTCGGTACGCGTGCGCCTTTGCGCCGCGTGCACTGGTGGACGGAGGATGTGGCACGGTTGCGCGCTGACTGTGTCGCGGCGCGTCGCGCCTTTGCCCGCTGCCGCCGGCGGCGCCGTGCCCGTGACCCGGGAGAGGAGGACATGCTATACGCCGCATACAGGGAGCGTGTCGCGGACCTGTCAACGGCCATTTGCCGGGCCAAGTCTGCCGCTAGGGACGAGCTACTGGCGTCGCTCGATCGGGACCCGTGGGGGCGCCCTTATCGTATGGTCCGGAATAAGCTCCGACCATACGCGCCGCCCCTCACGCGGACGATGCGGCCGGCGCTGGTAGAGCGTGTAGTGACCGCCCTTTTCCCTGCGGCGGACGAAGTGCGGCCACCGCCGATGCGCCCGCCCGCCGCCGCCGCTGCCGCCGCCGCTGCCGCGGTCGATGTGATCGAGGTCACAGAGTCCGAGCTCGAGCGGGTGGTAGCGCGCATGCGTGGCCGCAACAAGGCGCCTGGCCTTGACGGGGTCCATGGCCGTGCGCTCGGCCTCACCCTTGAGGTCTTGGGCGAGTGGTTCCGGCGGTTGCTGAGCGCCTGCCTCAGTCGAGGTGTTTTCCCGCGGCGGTGGAAGGCTGGCCGGCTGGTCCTTCTGCGGAAGGAAGGGCGGCCCGCTGATGAGCCGTCGGCCTATCGCCCGCTCGTCTTGCTGGACGAGGCGGGCAAGTTGCTGGAGCGCGTTGTGGCGGACCGCCTCACGCGCCACCTTGACACCGTTGGCCCCGGCCTTTCCGAGGCCCAGTTCGGCTTCCGCCGGGCCCGGTCAACCATTGATGCGGTGAGACGAGTCAAGGCGCTAGCTGAGAGCGCAGTTGCCCGGGGTGAGGTCGTGTTGGCGGTGTCCCTAGACATTGCCAACGCCTTCAATACGCTCCCCTGGGCGTGTATCGTGGAGGCGCTCCAGTACCACGGCTTTCCGCCGTACCTGTGCCGCGTCGTCGAGGCCTACCTCTCGGACCGAGAGGTCAGATATCCGACGCGGGAAGAGTGGGCCGTCCGGCCTATGACGCGCGGTGTTCCACAGGGCTCGGTACTCGGGCCCCTCCTGTGGAACATCGGGTACGATTGGGTGTTGCGGGGCGCGCTGCTGCGTGGCGTCGGCGTCACGTGTTACGCCGACGACACACTTGTCACGGCACGTGGCCGTAACTTCGAGGAGGCGGCCGCCCTGGCTGCCGCTGGGGCGGCACACGTCGTGCGGCGCATTCGCCGACTTGGGCTGGAGGTCGCGCTGCGGAAGACGGAGGCTATATGCTTCCACGGCCCGCGGCGTGGTCCGCCGGCCGGTGCGGTGGTCGTCGTCGGAGGTGAGGCGGTAGAGGTCGGATCGGCGATGCGCTACCTTGGCATCGTTCTTGACCCCCGCCTCACGTTTCGGCCGCACTTTGAGCGGCTGGTGCCGCGACTGATGAGCGCGGCAGGCGCACTTAGCCGCCTGCTGCGCAACGACGACGGGCCTGGCACTACCTGTCGGCGCTTATACGCCGGGGTCGTGCGCTCCATGGCGCTGTACGGGGCGCCCGTGTGGGTGGACGCGCTCTGCGCCCGCAACCGGGCGCTCCTCCGGCGGCCGCAGCGGGTGATGGCAGTACGGGTCGTGCGCGGCTATCGCACGATCTCTTTCGAGGCGGCATGCGTGCTTGCCGGCAGCATGCCCTGGGAGCTGGACGCTCGGCTGCTCGCCGCGACGTACAATCGCGTCGTTGAGGCCCGAGCGTCGCCCCGGGGTGAAGAGGAGGCGGTGGAGTGGACGCGGTGGCGCGAGCGGGTGCGCTTGCGCCTGCTTGCGCAGTGGCGCGAGTCATTGGTGCGGCCGTCGGCCGGGCAGGCAACCGTCGACGCTATCCGGCCTGTCCTGGAGCAGTGGTGTGGCCTACGCTCACATGGCCACCTGTCCTACCGCCTGACGCAGGTCCTCTCGGGGCACGGTTGCTTCGGGAGGTATCTCCACCGGGTGGCGGGGCGAGAGCAGACGGCGGAGTGCCACCACTGTGGCTGCGCCGATGACACGGCGCGCCACACCTTGGAGCTTTGCCCGGCCTGGGCAGAGGAGCGCGCGACCCTGGTCGCCGTCGCAGGGGCGGATCTCTCGCTGCCGGCCCTTGTCAGGGCCATGGTTCGCAGCGAGAGAGTATGGAGGGCCGCCGCAGCTTTCGCTGAGGCTGTCATGCGGCGGAAGGAGGAGGCGGAGCGCGAGCGGGAGAGGGATCCCGCTGCGCCCCGGACAAGAAGACCGCGGCCTAGGTCCCGGCGGATGGCGCACACGCGCCAGCTGCCGCCTTAGCCGAGGCCCCGGGCGGAGGGCGCTTGGAAGCCTTCCGCTCACCCACGAGAGGGATGGGGTCAGAGGGGGGAGATGCCGAGCCATGTGTTCCCGGCACGGCATCTCAAAGGGGTGGAAGGGCAGCACCGCTTGTTTGGTTTACAACCGAGCTGTGCTGCCAATAGAGCAAAGGTAACGCTGCTGGTGGAGTCGCGGATGCATTCTTGAGTTCCCGTGGCTCCGCCGTAAAGGCGCGAGAAGGAACACCGTTGGTTTTAGTCGGTACGAGTCCGACATAACCTGTGCACCGTCCTTGCGGTGCATGGGTATCCATGAGGATTTCCAACGAAAAAAAAAAAAAAAAAAAAAAAAAGGTTAGGTTAGGTTAGGTTAGGTTAGGTTAGGTTAGGTTAGGTTAGGTTAGGTTAGGTTAGGTTAGGTTAGGTTAGGTTAGGTTAGGTTAGGTTAGGTTGAGTCTTGTGAGGAACGCGCTAGCGAACGGATCGTTTTTCGTTCGCTCCTGTGTTATTAATGTACTGAACCTGTAAAACCGTGTGTGCGTACGTTTGGGATGGACCTACGGGCTATTCCAAGCCCCGTGAAGTGAAGACAGTGACTTTAGAGAATCCGTGTCGCTCTCTGACGAAGCTAGCCCCGCTCACCCTGAGCTGTGTGGCCGTTTTTGCCAGATTGAGCGCCGGATTCTCGTCCAGTGTTGACTTTGTTGTGCGTGTGTTGTTTGGGAGGGACCGTTAGGCGATTCTCAGCATCGCATCACCTTTCAAAGTGTCAAATTTGGTGCCTGTGTCGAAGCTGCGCAAAGCTGTGCGAAGCGGGACCGAGCTGTGAGACAGCTTCGCCAAATTTAGTGTGAGGACATTTTTATAGTGTAGTGTGTGTTCGCCGTGCTGTGGAGGGACCGTAAGGCAAATCTCAGCACCGCAGTGCCACCCACTGAGGGGCCAGGCCGAGTTGCATCATCTTGGCGCCAGCCTGTCTGAGGCTTATAGCGGCTTCGTGTGAGTACTTTTCTGTGTTTTTCTTTTTGATTACGTTGTGGATGGACCTTGCGGCGACTCCCAACGTGGTTTAAAAACCAGCGGGACGGTAAATCGCGAAGCTGTGTGAGGCTGTGTGAAGCGGGGCCAGCTCGGGTCGAGCTGACGGACAGCTTCGGCCAGCTTCGACAAACTTTAGTGTTTTGTGTTTTTATTGTGTTGTGGATGGACCCTTGGGCGACTCCCAACATACTTTGTTAGTGTGTGTGTTTGAACAATTTATATTTTGTGTGTAAATTGTATGTATATTTGTACAATACGAGTATTTTCGGGTTTTTTGTTTTTAAAACATGAGTAGTAAGACTAAAACTACTTCCATGGAGGTACCTTCAGGGAGTGCGTTCCGCAAGGTGGCGGAAAAGCGCCCCCTAGAGGCGTTGAGCGACAGCTCTGAGGAGGAACGGAAAGTGGGTTCCGTTAGAAAATGCCCACCCACAAATACGCGCGAGCGGGGCAGGCCACCGACGACCGGCGAATACGTCGGCCTAGCAAAGGCCAAGGAGGACCTGAATGCGGCGAAGCGGGAGGAGCTGAGGCTGCGAGCAGAGGAGGAGCTTGCAGCCTCCACGGAGGAGCTCCGGCGCAAGACGCCGCGATCATTGGCGCATACGACCCACGGCGAGTCAACTGAGGATCTCTCGGCAGCGCAACTTATGGAGGAGGTGACACGATGTGTCACATACATTAATGAGGTGGGACGAAAGTCTAAGAACTTAAAAGGGGAGCTAGTCGGTGGCATGAAAAAAGCCACCGCGGGAATCGCCGAGGCCGTGGCAAGACTCGGCGAAATGACGGCCTCTGAGGAGACCCGTCGCATGAAGGCGGAGCTCCGCAAAGTCCAGGAGGACAACGCTCGCCTACGCGAGCAAACCGGCGAGCTCATTGCGGAGATAAAGGCACTGAGGATGGAGGCCACGCGACCTGTCCCACCCACCTCATCTCCCGCTTTGGATGTGCAGGATCTTAGCCGCACAATTACTGAGGAGGTACGCCGCTCTGTGTTGGCCGCGATGGGCGAGCGCCTCGGTGCCTTAGAAGAGCGCCTTTCCACAGCGCCCCGCGCCCGGCCTGCACTAGCCGTCGATAGACCGACAGCTGCCAGCGTGGCCCGCTCTGTCACGTACGCCGATGCCACGGCGAGCTCGGCCGGCCGCACCAATGCTGCCCTGGTGCGCGGCCGACGCACTGTAGCAAGTACATTGGCCCCCGCGCGCGACGTGTCGACCGCCCGCACTGCCAGCCGAACGCGCGCCCGCAGTGCCAGCCGCGCGCGCGTCGCGGTCCCTGCCGCCGCCCCACCCAGTATCGTGCGTGCTGCGCCACCGCGCGCTGCCGCTCCTGCATACGTGTCAGCGATTACAAGCGCGCCACTGGTGCCACCGCGCGCTGCGCCACTGCCGCCGCGCGCCGCGCCGCGTGCTGCCTTGCGCGCTGTGCGTGTAGGCGTTGCCGATGCGCCACAAATAATAATAAAGGAGACGATTGCCCCACCGAGGCCACTGTTAGCCCCGGCCTCTAGTGCTAGGCCGACAAGGCGTGGACGCAGGAGGAGGCCAACACTTGCGGCGATTCGGGCGCCGGATGCGGAGCAGGCACACGTCACCGTCACTGCCACTCAAGACGACGGCTGGCAAACTGTCGCGCCCAGGAGGGCCGAAACTAATCTCACGCGACGGCAATCGCGTTCACGATCCGCGGGTCGGCGCGGACGAGCGCCGGCCGCACGCTCGGCCGTCCGTGTGCCACGGATGCCACGCTCCACGGCCGTGGCTTTAACATTGCAGCCCGCAGCCGTTGCGAGCGGAGATACCTATGCCGATGTCATACGGGCAGCGAGGCGCAGTGTTGACCTGGCAACACTGGGAATACCGGAGCTACGGTTCCGCGTCGGCGCAACGGGTGCGCGTATCATAGAGGTGCCGGGTGGTACAAGCGGCGACAAGGCAGACTCGCTCGCAGCCAAGCTAAGGGAGGCCCTTGGCTCTGAGCGGGTGTCTGTCACCCGCCCCGTTAAGACGGCGGAGTTACGCCTCTACGGCGTAGAAGAGTCGGTAACCAGCGACGAGGTGATCGCCGCCGTGGCCACAGCTGGCGAGTGTACGCAGGAGTCGGTTACGGTCGGACCGACACGCAGCGGTACAGCGTGGATACGCTGCCCACTCTTTGCTGCCAGGAAGTTGTCGTCGCTCGGGCGCTTGCTTGTGGGTTGGTCGCCTGTGCGTATTGAGCCGCTCGCTGCGCGCCCACTGCGCTGCTACCGGTGCCTGGAGCCGGGCCACACCGCCGTGCTCTGTTCTTCAGAGACGAACCGCAGCAGCGAATGCTACCGCTGTGGTGAGACGGGCCATAAATCGAATACGTGTTTTGCCAAGCCGCGCTGCACCGTGTGCGCGGCGGCCGGCAGACCCGCGGAGCACAGGGGCGGATCGAGCCTTTGCCCCGCCCCTCTCAAAAAGACGCCAGCTAGCGGCGGCCCCAACACTGCTGGGGCCGGGCCGCGGCCAGCCCAGCCGACCCCGTCCGGGGCCGAGGAGGACAGTATGCAGGCTGAGTGATGGCCAGGCTTCTCCAGGCAAACCTTAACTGCTGTGCCAGAGCTCAGGACCTACTGGTTCAGAGCGTAGCTGAATACGGAGTGGACGTCGCCATAGTAGCGGAACCGTACTGGGTGCCGCCGACCGCCCAGTGGGCTGGTGACCTAGACGGCACAGTGGCTGTATACACGAAGGGCCCGGCTCGGACATCAGCTGGCCATGGCTGGGTGGCTGTGGAGGACATGTCGTTTGGTGGCCTTGTGGTGGCGTGTTATTTCTCGCCCAACCGGCCGCTCCACGAGTTTGACTCCTACCTGGAGGACCTCGGGGCGGCCATCGAGTTAAGCGGCGCTGGACATGTCCTTGTGGCTGGTGACTTTAACGCAAAGTCTCCGGCATGGGGTTCGCCGGTCGCAAGTGCGAGGGGCGAGTCATTGTTGGAGTGGGCCGTCGCGGGAGGTCTGTCTGTGTGCAACACCGGGGCAGTACACACGTGTGTGAGGCGAGAGGGTGGCTCTGTCGTGGACGTTACTTTCGCGACCGCCGCCCTCGCCCGCCGCGTGTCTGGCTGGAGGGTAATGGAGGGCGTCGAGACGTTGTCGGACCATCGTTACGTACGGTTTGACGTCTCCGCCCTCCCCGATGCCCCAGCCGACGCATGGTCACGGTTGCACGGGGATCCCCCGCGATGGTCGTTAAAGCGATTGGATCGCGACCGGCTCGAGGAGGCGGCTTTGGTCGAGTCCTGGCTCCCGGGTCCCATCGGACACGACCCGGCCGCCGAGGCCGATCGCCTGGGCGAAGCGGTGGCCCGCATTTGCGATGCCGCGATGCCGCGGCTCGGTACGCGTGCGCCTTTGCGCCGCGTGCACTGGTGGACGGAGGATGTGGCACGGTTGCGCGCTGACTGTGTCGCGGCGCGTCGCGCCTTTGCCCGCTGCCGCCGGCGGCGCCGTGCCCGTGACCCGGGAGAGGAGGACACGCTATACGCCGCATACAGGGAGCGTGTCGCGGACCTGTCAACGGCCATTTGCCGGGCCAAGTCTGCCGCTAGGGACGAGCTACTGGCGTCGCTCGATCGGGACCCGTGGGGGCGCCCTTATCGTATGGTCCGGAATAAGCTCCGACCATACGCGCCGCCCCTCACGCGGACGATGCAGCCGGCGCTAGTAGAGCGTGTAGTGACCGCCCTTTTTCCTGCGGCGGACGAAGTGCGGCCACCGCCGATGCGCCCGCCCGCCGCCGCCGCTGCCGCGGTCGATGTGATCGAGGTCACAGAGTCCGAGCTCGAGCGGGTGGTAGCGCGCATGCGTGGCCGCAACAAGGCGCCTGGCCTTGACGGGGTCCATGGCCGTGCGCTCGGCCTCACCCTTGAGGTCTTGGGCGAGTGGTTCCGGCGGTTGCTGAGCGCCTGCCTCAGTCGAGGTGTTTTCCCGCGGCGGTGGAAGGCTGGCCGGCTGGTCCTTCTGCGGAAGGAAGGGCGGCCCGCTGATGAGCCGTCGGCCTATCGCCCGCTCGTCTTGCTGGACGAGGCGGGCAAGTTGCTGGAGCGCGTTGTGGCGGACCGCCTCACGCGCCACCTTGACACCGTTGGCCCCGGCCTTTCCGAGGCCCAGTTCGGCTTCCGCCGGGCCCGGTCAACCATTGATGCGGTGAGGCGAGTCAAGGCGCTAGCTGAGAGCGCAGTTGCCCGGGGTGAGGTCGTGTTGGCGGTGTCCCTAGACATTGCCAACGCCTTCAATACGCTCCCCTGGGCGTGTATCGTGGAGGCGCTCCAGTACCACGGCTTTCCGCCGTACCTGTGCCGCGTCGTCGAGGCCTACCTCTCGGACCGAGAGGTCAGGTATCCGACGCGGGAAGAGTGGGCCGTCCGGCCTATGACGCGCGGTGTTCCACAGGGCTCTGTTCTTGGGCCCCTCCTGTGGAACATCGGTTACGATTGGGTGTTGCGGGGCGCGCTGCTGCGTGGCGTCGGCGTCACGTGTTACGCCGACGACACACTTGTCACGGCACGTGGCCGTAACTTCGAGGAGGCGGCCGCCCTGGCTGCCGCTGGGGCGGCACACGTCGTGCGGCGCATCCGCCGACTTGGGCTGGAGGTCGCGCTGCGGAAGACGGAGGCTATATGCTTCCACGGCCCGCGGCGTGGTCCGCCGGCCGGTGCGGTGGTCGTCGTCGGAGGTGAGGCGGTAGAGGTCGGATCGGCGATGCGCTATCTCGGCATCGTTCTTGACCCCCGCCTCACGTTTCGGCCGCACTTTGAGCGGCTGATGCCGCGACTGATGAGCGCGGCAGGCGCACTTAGCCGCCTGCTGCGCAACGACGACGGGCCTGGCACGACCTGCCGGCGCTTATACGCCGGGGTCGTGCGCTCTATGGCGCTGTACGGGGCGCCTGTGTGGGTGGACGCGCTCTGCGCCCGCAACCGGGCGCTCCTCCGGCGGCCGCAGCGTGTGATGGCGATACGGGTCGTGCGCGGCTATCGCACGATCTCGTTCGAGGCGGCCTGCTCGCTGGCGGCCAGCGTGCCTTGGGAGCTTGACGCTCGGCTTCTCGCCGCGGTGTATGACCGTGTTGCTGAGGCACGGGCGTCGCCCCGGGGTGAAGAGGAGGCGGTGGAGTGGACGCGGTGGCGCGAGCGGGTGCGCTTGCGCCTACTTGCGCAGTGGCGCGAGTCATTGGCGCGGCCGTCGGCCGGGCAGGCAACCGTCGACGCTATCCGGCCTGTCCTGGAGCAGTGGTGTGGCCTACGCTCACACGGCCACCTGTCCTACCGCCTGACGCAGATCCTCTCGGGGCACGGTTGCTTCGGGAGGTATCTCCACCGGGTGGCGGGGCGAGAGCAGACGGCTGAGTGCCACCACTGTGGCTGCGCCGATGACACGGCGCGTCACACCTTGGAGCTTTGCCCGGCCTGGGCAGAGGAGCGCGCGACCCTGGTCGCCGTCGCAGGGGCGGATCTCTCGCTGCCGGCCCTTGTCAGGGGCATGGTTCGCAGCGAGAGAGTATGGAGGGCCGCCGCAGCTTTCGCTGAGGCTGTCATGCGGCGGAAGGAGGAGGCGGAGCGCGAGCGGGAGAGGGATCCCGCTGCGCCCCGAACAAGAAGACCGCGGCCTAGGTCCCGGCGGATGGCGCACACGCGCCAGCTGCCGCCTTAGCCGAGGCCCCGGGCGGAGGGCGCTTGGAAGCCTTCCGCTCACCCACGAGAGGGATGGGGTCAGAGGGGGGAGATGCCGAGCCATGTGTTCCCGGCACGGCATCTCAAAGGGGTGGAAGGGCAGCACCGCTTGTTTGGTTTACAACCGAGCTGTGCTGCCAATAGAGCAAAGGTAACGCTGCTGGTGGAGTCGCGGATGCATTCTTGAGTTCCCGTGGCTCCGCCGTAAAGGCGCGAGAAGGAACACCGTTGGTTTTAGTCGGTACGAGTCCGACATAACCTGTGCACCGTCCTTGCGGTGCATGGGTATCCATGAGGATTTCCAACGAAAAAAAAAAAAAAAAAAAAAAAAAAAAAAAAAAAAAAGGTTAGGTTAGGTTAGGTTAGGTTAGGTTAGGTTAGGTTAGGTTAGGTTAGGTTAGGTTAGGTTAGGTTAGGTTAGGTTAGGTTAGGTTAGGTTAGGTTAGGTTAGGTTAGGTTAGGTTAGGTTAGGTTAGGTTAGGTTAGGTTAGGTTAGGTTAGGTTAGGTTAGGTTAGGTTAGGTTAGGTTAGGTTAGGTTAGGTTAGGTTAGGTTAGGTTAGGTTAGGTTAGGTTAGGTTAGGTTAGGTTAGGTTAGGTTAGGTTAGGTTAGGTTAGGTTAGGTTAGGTTAGGTTAGGTTAGGTTAGGTTAGGTTAGGTTAGGTTAGGTTAGGTTAGGTTAGGTTAGGTTAGGTTAGGTTAGGTTAGGTTAGGTTAGGTTAGGTTAGGTTAGGTTAGGTTAGGTTAGGTTAGGTTAGGTTAGGTTAGGTTAGGTTAGGTTAGGTTAGGTTAGGTTAGGTTAGGTTAGGTTAGGTTAGGTTAGGTTAGGTTAGGTTAGGTTAGGTTAGGTTAGGTTAGGTTAGGTTAGGTTAGGTTAGGTTAGGTTAGGTTAGGTTAGGTTAGGTTAGGTTAGGTTAGGTTAGGTTAGGTTAGGTTAGGTTAGGTTAGGTTAGGTTAGGTTAGGTTAGGTTAGGTTAGGTTAGGTTAGGTTAGGTTAGGTTAGGTTAGGTTAGGTTAGGTTAGGTTAGGTTAGGTTAGGTTAGGTTAGGTTAGGTTAGGTTAGGTTAGGTTAGGTTAGGTTAGGTTAGGTTAGGTTAGGTTAGGTTAGGTTAGGTTAGGTTAGGTTAGGTTAGGTTAGGTTAGGTTAGGTTAGGTTAGGTTAGGTTAGGTTAGGTTAGGTTAGGTTAGGTTAGGTTAGGTTAGGTTAGGTTAGGTTAGGTTAGGTTAGGTTAGGTTAGGTTAGGTTAGGTTAGGTTAGGTTAGGTTAGGTTAGGTTAGGTTAGGTTAGGTTAGGTTAGGTTAGGTTAGGTTAGGTTAGGTTAGGTTAGGTTAGGTTAGGTTAGGTTAGGTTAGGTTAGGTTAGGTTAGGTTAGGTTAGGTTAGGTTAGGTTAGGTTAGGTTAGGTTAGGTTAGGTTAGGTTAGGTTAGGTTAGGTTAGGTTAGGTTAGGTTAGGTTAGGTTAGGTTAGGTTAGGTTAGGTTAGGTTAGGTTAGGTTAGGTTAGGTTAGGTTAGGTTAGGTTAGGTTAGGTTAGGTTAGGTTAGGTTAGGTTAGGTTAGGTTAGGTTAGGTTAGGTTAGGTTAGGTTAGGTTAGGTTAGGTTAGGTTAGGTTAGGTTAGGTTAGGTTAGGTTAGGTTAGGTTAGGTTAGGTTAGGTTAGGTTAGGTTAGGTTAGGTTAGGTTAGGTTAGGTTAGGTTAGGTTAGGTTAGGTTAGGTTAGGTTAGGTTAGGTTAGGTTAGGTTAGGTTAGGTTAGGTTAGGTTAGGTTAGGTTAGGTTAGGTTAGGTTAGGTTAGGTTAGGTTAGGTTAGGTTAGGTTAGGTTAGGTTAGGTTAGGTTAGGTTAGGTTAGGTTAGGTTAGGTTAGGTTAGGTTAGGTTAGGTTAGGTTAGGTTAGGTTAGGTTAGGTTAGGTTAGGTTAGGTTAGGTTAGGTTAGGTTAGGTTAGGTTAGGTTAGGTTAGGTTAGGTTAGGTTAGGTTAGGTTAGGTTAGGTTAGGTTAGGTTAGGTTAGGTTAGGTTAGGTTAGGTTAGGTTAGGTTAGGTTAGGTTAGGTTAGGTTAGGTTAGGTTAGGTTAGGTTAGGTTAGGTTAGGTTAGGTTAGGTTAGGTTAGGTTAGGTTAGGTTAGGTTAGGTTAGGTTAGGTTAGGTTAGGTTAGGTTAGGTTAGGTTAGGTTAGGTTAGGTTAGGTTAGGTTAGGTTAGGTTAGGTTAGGTTAGGTTAGGTTAGGTTAGGTTAGGTTAGGTTAGGTTAGGTTAGGTTAGGTTAGGTTAGGTTAGGTTAGGTTAGGTTAGGTTAGGTTAGGTTAGGTTAGGTTAGGTTAGTCTTGTGAGGAACGCGCTAGCGAACGGATCGTTTTTCGTTCGCTCCTGTGTTATTAATGTACTGAACCTGTAAAACCGTGTGTGCGTACGTTTGGGATGGACCTACGGGCTATTCCAAGCCCCGTGAAGTGAAGACAGTGACTTTAGAGAATCCGTGTCGCTCTCTGACGAAGCTAGCCCCGCTCACCCTGAGCTGTGTGGCCGTTTTTGCCAGATTGAGCGCCGGATTCTCGTCCAGTGTTGACTTTGTTGTGCGTGTGTTGTTTGGGAGGGACCGTTAGGCGATTCTCAGCATCGCATCACCTTTCAAAGTGTCAAATTTGGTGCCTGTGTCGAAGCTGCGCAAAGCTGTGCGAAGCGGGACCGAGCTGTGAGACAGCTTCGCCAAATTTAGTGTGAGGACATTTTTATAGTGTAGTGTGTGTTCGCCGTGCTGTGGAGGGACCGTAAGGCAAATCTCAGCACCGCAGTGCCACCCACTGAGGGGCCAGGCCGAGTTGCATCATCTTGGCGCCAGCCTGTCTGAGGCTTATAGCGGCTTCGTGTGAGTACTTTTCTGTGTTTTTCTTTTTGATTACGTTGTGGATGGACCTTGCGGCGACTCCCAACGTGGTTTAAAAACCAGCGGGACGGTAAATCGCGAAGCTGTGTGAAGCTGTGTGAAGCGGGGCCAGCTCGGGTCGAGCTGACGGACAGCTTCGGCCAGCTTCGACAAACTTTAGTGTTTTGTGTTTTTATTGTGTTGTGGATGGACCCTTGGGCGACTCCCAACATACTTTGTTAGTGTGTGTGTTTGAACAATTTATATTTTGTGTGTAAATTGTATGTATATTTGTACAATACGAGTATTTTCGGGTTTTTTGTTTTTAAAACATGAGTAGTAAGACTAAAACTACTTCCATGGAGGTACCTTCAGGGAGTGCGTTCCGCAAGGTGGCGGAAAAGCGCCCCCTAGAGGCGTTGAGCGACAGCTCTGAGGAGGAACGGAAAGTGGGTTCCGTTAGAAAATGCCCACCCACAAATACGCGCGAGCGGGGCAGGCCACCGACGACCGGCGAATACGTCGGCCTAGCAAAGGCCAAGGAGGACCTGAATGCGGCGAAGCGGGAGGAGCTGAGGCTGCGAGCAGAGGAGGAGCTTGCAGCCTCCACGGAGGAGCTCCGGCGCAAGACGCCGCGATCATTGGCGCATACGACCCACGGCGAGTCAACTGAGGATCTCTCGGCAGCGCAACTTATGGAGGAGGTGACACGATGTGTCACATACATCAATGAGGTGGGACGAAAGTCTAAGAACTTAAAAGGGGAGCTAGTCGGTGGCATGAAAAAAGCCACCGCGGGAATCGCCGAGGCCGTGGCAAGACTCGGCGAAATGACGGCCTCTGAGGAGACCCGTCGCATGAAGGCGGAGCTCCGCAAAGTCCAGGAGGACAACGCTCGCCTACGCGAGCAAACCGGCGAGCTCATTGCGGAGATAAAGGCACTGAGGATGGAGGCCACGCGACCTGTCCCACCCACCTCATCTCCCGCTTTGGATGTGCAGGATCTTAGCCGCACAATTACTGAGGAGGTACGCCGCTCTGTGTTGGCCGCGATGGGCGAGCGCCTCGGTGCCTTAGAAGAGCGCCTTTCCACAGCGCCCCGCGCCCGGCCTGCACTAGCCGTCGATAGACCGACAGCTGCCAGCGTGGCCCGCTCTGTCACGTACGCCGATGCCACGGCGAGCTCGGCCGGCCGCACCAATGCTGCCCTGGTGCGCGGCCGACGCACTGTAGCAAGTACATTGGCCCCCGCGCGCGACGTGTCGACCGCCCGCACTGCCAGCCGAACGCGCGCCCGCAGTGCCAGCCGCGCGCGCGTCGCGGTCCCTGCCGCCGCCCCACCCAGTATCGTGCGTGCTGCGCCACCGCGCGCTGCCGCTCCTGCATACGTGTCAGCGATTACAAGCGCGCCACTGGTGCCACCGCGCGCTGCGCCACTGCCGCCGCGCGCCGCGCCGCGTGCTGCCTTGCGCGCTGTGCGTGTAGGCGTTGCCGATGCGCCACAAATAATAATAAAGGAGACGATTGCCCCACCGAGGCCACTGTTAGCCCCGGCCTCTAGTGCTAGGCCGACAAGGCGTGGACGCAGGAGGAGGCCAACACTTGCGGCGATTCGGGCGCCGGATGCGGAGCAGGCACACGTCACCGTCACTGCCACTCAAGACGACGGCTGGCAAACTGTCGCGCCCAGGAGGGCCGAAACTAATCTCACGCGACGGCAATCGCGTTCACGATCCGCGGGTCGGCGCGGACGAGCGCCGGCCGCACGCTCGGCCGTCCGTGTGCCACGGATGCCACGCTCCACGGCCGTGGCTTTAACATTGCAGCCCGCAGCCGTTGCGAGCGGAGATACCTATGCCGATGTCATACGGGCAGCGAGGCGCAGTGTTGACCTGGCAACACTGGGAATACCGGAGCTACGGTTCCGCGTCGGCGCAACGGGTGCGCGTATCATAGAGGTGCCGGGTGGTACAAGCGGCGACAAGGCAGACTCGCTCGCAGCCAAGCTAAGGGAGGCCCTTGGCTCTGAGCGGGTGTCTGTCACCCGCCCCGTTAAGACGGCGGAGTTACGCCTCTACGGCGTAGAAGAGTCGGTAACCAGCGACGAGGTGATCGCCGCCGTGGCCACAGCTGGCGAGTGTACGCAGGAGTCGGTTACGGTCGGACCGACACGCAGCGGTACAGCGTGGATACGCTGCCCACTCTTTGCTGCCAGGAAGTTGTCGTCGCTCGGGCGCTTGCTTGTGGGTTGGTCGCCTGTGCGTATTGAGCCGCTCGCTGCGCGCCCACTGCGCTGCTACCGGTGCCTGGAGCCGGGCCACACCGCCGTGCTCTGTTCTTCAGAGACGAACCGCAGCAGCGAATGCTACCGCTGTGGTGAGACGGGCCATAAATCGAATACGTGTTTTGCCAAGCCGCGCTGCACCGTGTGCGCGGCGGCCGGCAGACCCGCGGAGCACAGGGGCGGATCGAGCCTTTGCCCCGCCCCTCTCAAAAAGACGCCAGCTAGCGGCGGCCCCAACACTGCTGGGGCCGGGCCGCGGCCAGCCCAGCCGACCCCGTCCGGGGCCGAGGAGGACAGTATGCAGGCTGAGTGATGGCCAGGCTTCTCCAGGCAAACCTTAACTGCTGTGCCAGAGCTCAGGACCTACTGGTTCAGAGCGTAGCTGAATACGGAGTGGACGTCGCCATAGTAGCGGAACCGTACTGGGTGCCGCCGACCGCCCAGTGGGCTGGTGACCTAGACGGCACAGTGGCTGTATACACGAAGGGCCCGGCTCGGACATCAGCTGGCCATGGCTGGGTGGCTGTGGAGGACATGTCGTTTGGTGGCCTTGTGGTGGCGTGTTATTTCTCGCCCAACCGGCCGCTCCACGAGTTTGACTCCTACCTGGAGGACCTCGGGGCGGCCATCGAGTTAAGCGGCGCTGGACATGTCCTTGTGGCTGGTGACTTTAACGCAAAGTCTCCGGCATGGGGTTCGCCGGTCGCAAGTGCGAGGGGCGAGTCATTGTTGGAGTGGGCCGTCGCGGGAGGTCTGTCTGTGTGCAACACCGGGGCAGTACACACGTGTGTGAGGCGAGAGGGTGGCTCTGTCGTGGACGTTACTTTCGCGACCGCCGCCCTCGCCCGCCGCGTGTCTGGCTGGAGGGTAATGGAGGGCGTCGAGACGTTGTCGGACCATCGTTACGTACGGTTTGACGTCTCCGCCCTCCCCGATGCCCCAGCCGACGCATGGTCACGGTTGCACGGGGATCCCCCGCGATGGTCGTTAAAGCGATTGGATCGCGACCGGCTCGAGGAGGCGGCTTTGGTCGAGTCCTGGCTCCCGGGTCCCATCGGACACGACCCGGCCGCCGAGGCCGATCGCCTGGGCGAAGCGGTGGCCCGCATTTGCGATGCCGCGATGCCGCGGCTCGGTACGCGTGCGCCTTTGCGCCGCGTGCACTGGTGGACGGAGGATGTGGCACGGTTGCGCGCTGACTGTGTCGCGGCGCGTCGCGCCTTTGCCCGCTGCCGCCGGCGGCGCCGTGCCCGTGACCCGGGAGAGGAGGACACGCTATACGCCGCATACAGGGAGCGTGTCGCGGACCTGTCAACGGCCATTTGCCGGGCCAAGTCTGCCGCTAGGGACGAGCTACTGGCGTCGCTCGATCGGGACCCGTGGGGGCGCCCTTATCGTATGGTCCGGAATAAGCTCCGACCATACGCGCCGCCCCTCACGCGGACGATGCAGCCGGCGCTAGTAGAGCGTGTAGTGACCGCCCTTTTTCCTGCGGCGGACGAAGTGCGGCCACCGCCGATGCGCCCGCCCGCCGCCGCCGCTGCCGCCGCCGCTGCCGCGGTCGATGTGATCGAGGTCACAGAGTCCGAGCTCGAGCGGGTGGTAGCGCGCATGCGTGGCCGCAACAAGGCGCCTGGCCTTGACGGGGTCCATGGCCGTGCGCTCGGCCTCACCCTTGAGGTCTTGGGCGAGTGGTTCCGACGGTTGCTGAGTGCCTGCCTCAGTCGAGGTGTTTTCCCGCGGCGGTGGAAGGCTGGCCGGCTGGTCCTTCTGCGGAAGGAAGGGCGGCCCGCTGATGAGCCGTCGGCCTATCGCCCGCTCGTCTTGCTGGACGAGGCGGGCAAGTTGCTGGAGCGCGTTGTGGCGGACCGCCTCACGCGCCACCTTGACACCGTTGGCCCCGGCCTTTCCGAGGCCCAGTTCGGCTTCCGCCGGGCCCGGTCAACCATTGATGCGGTGAGACGAGTCAAGGCGCTAGCTGAGAGCGCAGTTGCCCGGGGTGAGGTCGTGTTGGCGGTGTCCCTAGACATTGCCAACGCCTTCAATACGCTCCCCTGGGCGTGTATCGTGGAGGCGCTCCAGTACCACGGCTTTCCGCCGTACCTGTGCCGCGTCGTCGAGGCCTACCTCTCGGACCGAGAGGTCAGATATCCGACGCGGGAAGAGTGGGCCGTCCGGCCTATGACGCGCGGTGTTCCACAGGGCTCGGTACTCGGGCCCCTCCTGTGGAACATCGGGTACGATTGGGTGTTGCGGGGCGCGCTGCTGCGTGGCGTCGGCGTCACGTGTTACGCCGACGACACACTTGTCACGGCACGTGGCCGTAACTTCGAGGAGGCGGCCGCCCTGGCTGCCGCTGGGGCGGCACACGTCGTGCGGCGCATTCGCCGACTTGGGCTGGAGGTCGCGCTGCGGAAGACGGAGGCTATATGCTTCCACGGCCCGCGGCGTGGTCCGCCGGCCGGTGCGGTGGTCGTCGTCGGAGGTGAGGCGGTAGAGGTCGGATCGGCGATGCGCTACCTTGGCATCGTTCTTGACCCCCGCCTCACGTTTCGGCCGCACTTTGAGCGGCTGGTGCCGCGACTGATGAGCGCGGCAGGCGCACTTAGCCGCCTGCTGCGCAACGACGACGGGCCTGGCACTACCTGTCGGCGCTTATACGCCGGGGTCGTGCGCTCCATGGCGCTGTACGGGGCGCCCGTGTGGGTGGACGCGCTCTGCGCCCGCAACCGGGCGCTCCTCCGGCGGCCGCAGCGGGTGATGGCAGTACGGGTCGTGCGCGGCTATCGCACGATCTCTTTCGAGGCGGCATGCGTGCTTGCCGGCAGCATGCCCTGGGAGCTGGACGCTCGGCTGCTCGCCGCGACGTACAATCGCGTCGTTGAGGCCCGAGCGTCGCCCCGGGGTGAAGAGGAGGCGGTGGAGTGGACGCGGTGGCGCGAGCGGGTGCGCTTGCGCCTGCTTGCGCAGTGGCGCGAGTCATTGGTGCGGCCGTCGGCCGGGCAGGCAACCGTCGACGCTATCCGGCCTGTCCTGGAGCAGTGGTGTGGCCTACGCTCACATGGCCACCTGTCCTACCGCCTGACGCAGGTCCTCTCGGGGCACGGTTGCTTCGGGAGGTATCTCCACCGGGTGGCGGGGCGAGAGCAGACGGCGGAGTGCCACCACTGTGGCTGCGCCGATGACACGGCGCGCCACACCTTGGAGCTTTGCCCGGCCTGGGCAGAGGAGCGCGCGACCCTGGTCGCCGTCGCAGGGGCGGATCTCTCGCTGCCGGCCCTTGTCAGGGGCATGGTTCGCAGCGAGAGAGTATGGAGGGCCGCCGCAGCTTTCGCTGAGGCTGTCATGCGGCGGAAGGAGGAGGCGGAGCGCGAGCGGGAGAGGGATCCCGCTGCGCCCCGGACAAGAAGACCGCGGCCTAGGTCCCGGCGGATGGCGCACACGCGCCAGCTGCCGCCTTAGCCGAGGCCCCGGGCGGAGGGCGCTTGGAAGCCTTCCGCTCACCCACGAGAGGGATGGGGTCAGAGGGGGGAGATGCCGAGCCATGTGTTCCCGGCACGGCATCTCAAAGGGGTGGAAGGGCAGCACTGCTTGTTTGGTTTACAACCGAGCTGTGCTGCCAATAGAGCAAAGGTAACGCTGCTGGTGGAGTCGCGGATGCATTCTTGAGTTCCCGTGGCTCCGCCGTAAAGGCGCGAGAAGGAACACCGTTGGTTTTAGTCGGTACGAGTCCGACATAACCTGTGCACCGTCCTTGCGGTGCATGGGTATCCATGAGGATTTCCAACGAAAAAAAAAAAAAAAAAAAAAAAAAAGGTTAGGTTAGGTTAGGTTAGGTTAGGTTAGGTTAGGTTAGGTTAGGTTAGGTTAGGTTAGGTTAGGTTAGGTTAGGTTAGGTTAGGTTAGGTTAGGTTAGGTTAGGTTAGGTTAGGTTAGGTTAGGTTAGGTTAGGTTAGGTTAGGTTAGGTTAGGTTAGGTTAGGTTAGGTTAGGTTAGGTTAGGTTAGGTTAGGTTAGGTTAGGTTAGGTTAGGTTAGGTTAGGTTAGGTTAGGTTAGGTTAGGTTAGGTTAGGTTAGGTTAGGTTAGGTTAGGTTAGGTTAGGTTAGGTTAGGTTAGGTTAGGTTAGGTTAGGTTAGGTTAGGTTAGGTTAGGTTAGGTTAGGTTAGGTTAGGTTAGGTTAGGTTAGGTTAGGTTAGGTTAGGTTAGGTTAGGTTAGGTTAGGTTAGGTTAGGTTAGGTTAGGTTAGGTTAGGTTAGGTTAGGTTAGGTTAGGTTAGGTTAGGTTAGGTTAGGTTAGGTTAGGTTAGGTTAGGTTAGGTTAGGTTAGGTTAGGTTAGGTTAGGTTAGGTTAGGTTAGGTTAGGTTAGGTTAGGTTAGGTTAGGTTAGGTTAGGTTAGGTTAGGTTAGGTTAGGTTAGGTTAGGTTAGGTTAGGTTAGGTTAGGTTAGGTTAGGTTAGGTTAGGTTAGGTTAGGTTAGGTTAGGTTAGGTTAGGTTAGGTTAGGTTAGGTTAGGTTAGGTTAGGTTAGGTTAGGTTAGGTTAGGTTAGGTTAGGTTAGGTTAGGTTAGGTTAGGTTAGGTTAGGTTAGGTTAGGTTAGGTTAGGTTAGGTTAGGTTAGGTTAGGTTAGGTTAGGTTAGGTTAGGTTAGGTTAGGTTAGGTTAGGTTAGGTTAGGTTAGGTTAGGTTAGGTTAGGTTAGGTTAGGTTAGGTTAGGTTAGGTTAGGTTAGGTTAGGTTAGGTTAGGTTAGGTTAGGTTAGGTTAGGTTAGGTTAGGTTAGGTTAGGTTAGGTTAGGTTAGGTTAGGTTAGGTTAGGTTAGGTTAGGTTAGGTTAGGTTAGGTTAGGTTAGGTTAGGTTAGGTTAGGTTAGGTTAGGTTAGGTTAGGTTAGGTTAGGTTAGGTTAGGTTAGGTTAGGTTAGGTTAGGTTAGGTTAGGTTAGGTTAGGTTAGGTTAGGTTAGGTTAGGTTAGGTTAGGTTAGGTTAGGTTAGGTTAGGTTAGGTTAGGTTAGGTTAGGTTAGGTTAGGTTAGGTTAGGTTAGGTTAGGTTAGGTTAGGTTAGGTTAGGTTAGGTTAGGTTAGGTTAGGTTAGGTTAGGTTAGGTTAGGTTAGGTTAGGTTAGGTTAGGTTAGGTTAGGTTAGGTTAGGTTAGGTTAGGTTAGGTTAGGTTAGGTTAGGTTAGGTTAGGTTAGGTTAGGTTAGGTTAGGTTAGGTTAGGTTAGGTTAGGTTAGGTTAGGTTAGGTTAGGTTAGGTTAGGTTAGGTTAGGTTCGATGTGTCACATACATCAATGAGGTGGGACGAAAGTCTAAGAACTTAAAAGGGGAGCTAGTCGGTGGCATGAAAAAAGCCACCGCGGGAATCGCCGAGGCCGTGGCAAGACTCGGCGAAATGACGGCCTCTGAGGAGACCCGTCGCATGAAGGCGGAGCTCCGCAAAGTCCAGGAGGACAACGCTCGCCTACGCGAGCAAACCGGCGAGCTCATTGCGGAGATAAAGGCACTGAGGATGGAGGCCACGCGACCTGTCCCACCCACCTCATCTCCCGCTTTGGATGTGCAGGATCTTAGCCGCACAATTACTTACTTTGGCGCGAGAAGGAACACCGTTGGTTTTAGTCGGTACGAGTCCGACATAACCTGTGCACTGTCCTTGCGGTGCATGGGTATCCATGAGGATTTCCAACGAAAAAAAAAAAAAAAAAAAAAAAAAAAAAAAAAAAAAAAAAAAAAAAAAAAAAAAAAGGTTAGGTTAGGTTAGGTTAGGTTAGGTTAGGTTAGGTTAGGTTAGGTTAGGTTAGGTTAGGTTAGGTTAGGTTAGGTTAGGTTAGGTTAGTCTTGTGAGGAACGCGCTAGCGAACGGATCGTTTTTCGTTCGCTCCTGTGTTATTAATGTACTGAACCTGTAAAACCGTGTGTGCGTACGTTTGGGATGGACCTACGGGCTATTCCAAGCCCCGTGAAGTGAAGACAGTGACTTTAGAGAATCCGTGTCGCTCTCTGACGAAGCTAGCCCCGCTCACCCTGAGCTGTGTGGCCGTTTTTGCCAGATTGAGCGCCGGATTCTCGTCCAGTGTTGACTTTGTTGTGCGTGTGTTGTTTGGGAGGGACCGTTAGGCGATTCTCAGCATCGCATCACCTTTCAAAGTGTCAAATTTGGTGCCTGTGTCGAAGCTGCGCAAAGCTGTGCGAAGCGGGACCGAGCTGTGAGACAGCTTCGCCAAATTTAGTGTGAGGACATTTTTATAGTGTAGTGTGTGTTCGCCGTGCTGTGGAGGGACCGTAAGGCAAATCTCAGCACCGCAGTGCCACCCACTGAGGGGCCAGGCCGAGTTGCATCATCTTGGCGCCAGCCTGTCTGAGGCTTATAGCGGCTTCGTGTGAGTACTTTTCTGTGTTTTTCTTTTTGATTACGTTGTGGATGGACCTTGCGGCGACTCCCAACGTGGTTTAAAAACCAGCGGGACGGTAAATCGCGAAGCTGTGTGGAGCTGTGTGAAGCGGGGCCAGCTCGGGTCGAGCTGACGGACAGCTTCGGCCAGCTTCGACAAACTTTAGTGTTTTGTGTTTTTATTGTGTTGTGGATGGACCCTTGGGCGACTCCCAACATACTTTGTTAGTGTGTGTGTTTGAACAATTTATATTTTGTGTGTAAATTGTATGTATATTTGTACAATACGAGTATTTTCGGGTTTTTTGTTTTTAAAACATGAGTAGTAAGACTAAAACTACTTCCATGGAGGTACCTTCAGGGAGTGCGTTCCGCAAGGTGGCGGAAAAGCGCCCCCTAGAGGCGTTGAGCGACAGCTCTGAGGAGGAACGGAAAGTGGGTTCCGTTAGAAAATGCCCACCCACAAATACGCGCGAGCGGGGCAGGCCACCGACGACCGGCGAATACGTCGGCCTAGCAAAGGCCAAGGAGGACCTGAATGCGGCGAAGCGGGAGGAGCTGAGGCTGCGAGCAGAGGAGGAGCTTGCAGCCTCCACGGAGGAGCTCCGGCGCACGACGCCGCGTCTGTCGTCGGGACGTACCACCGACGACAGCGAATCGACCGGTGAGCTTTCGGCGGCTCAGCTCATGAAGGAGGTGACGCGCTGCGTCACATATATCAACGAAGTAGGACGAAAATCAAAAAACCTTAAAGGTGAACTCGTCGGTGGCCTAAAAAAGGCCACAGCGGGGATTACAGAGGCTGTGGTCAGACTTGGCGAACTGACGGCCTCCGAAGAGGCTCGTCTAATGAAGACAGAAGTAAGAAAGCTGAAGGAAGATAACGTTCGCCTACGTGAGCAAACGGCAGAGCTGGTGGCAGAGCTAAGGGCGCTGAGGCAGGAGGCCTCGCGCCCCCCTCCCAATCCTCCTGCCACCTCACCGGCTGCAGTGGATGTGCAGGCACTCAGCCGCGCAATAACGGAGGAGGTTAGCCGCTCCGTCCTTGCCGCAGTGAGTGAGCGTTTCGGCGCTTTGGAGGCGCGCTGTTTACCCGCGCCCCGCACCCGGTCTGTTGTTGCGGACAGGCCGACGGCGGCTAGTGTTGCCCGCCGCGTGACATATGCCTCCGCCACGGCCGCCTCCACCGCCCGCGCCGTACCAGTATCGGCGCCACTGCGCGGCCGTGGCCGTGGCCAGAGCGGCGCTACGAGCGCGCGAGTGCGCGACGTGTCGAGCGCCCGCACTCCCAGCCGAACGCGCGCCGCGGTCCCTGCCGCCGCCCCATCCAGCATCGTGCGTGCTGCGCCACCGCGCGCTGCCGCTCCTGCATCTGTGTCAGCGATTACAAGCGCGCCACCGGTGCCACAGCGCGCTGCGCCACTGCCGCCGCGCGCCGCGCCGCGTGCTGCCTTGCGCACTGAGCCTATTGCCCCACAGAGGCCACTGTTAGCCCCGGCCCCTAGTGCTGGGCCGACAAGGCGTGGACGCAGGAGAAGACGAACACTTGCGGCGATTCGTGCGCCGGATGCGGAGCAGGCACACGTCACTCAAGACGACGGCTGGCAAACTGTCGCGCCCAGGAGGGCCGACAATAATCTTACGCGACGGCAATCACGGTCACGATCTGCGGGCCGGCGCGGACGAGCGCCAGCCGCACGCTCGGCCGTCCGTGTGCCAAGGATGCCACGCTCCACGGCCGTGGCTTTAACGTTGCAGCCCGCAGCCGCAGCGAGCGGAGATACATATGCCGATGTCATACGAGCAGCGAGGCGCAGTGTTGACCTGGCAACACTCGGAATACCAGAGCTACGGTTCCGCGTCGGCGCAACGGGTGCGCGAATTATAGAGGTGCCCGGTGGTACAAGCGGCGACAAGGCAGACTCGCTCGCAGCCAAGCTAAGGGAGGCCCTTGGCTCTGAGCGGGTGTCTGTCACCCGCCCCGTTAAGACGGCGGAGTTACGCCTCTACGGCGTAGAAGAATCGGTAACCAGCGACGAGGTTATCGCCGCCGTGGCCACAGCTGGCGAGTGTACGCAGGAGTCAGTTACGGTCGGACCGACACGCGGCGGTACAGTGTGGATACGCTGCCCACTCTTCGCTGCCAGGAAGTTGTCGTCGCTCGGGCGCTTGCTTGTGGGTTGGTCGCCTGTGCGTATTGAGCCGCTCGCTGCGCGCCCACTGCGCTGCTACCGGTGCCTGGAGCCGGGCCACACCGCCGTGCTCTGTTCTTCAGAGACGAACCGCAGCAGCGAATGCTACCGCTGTGGTGAGACGGGCCATAAATCGAACACGTGTTTTGCCAAGCCGCGCTGCACCGTGTGCGCGGCGGCCGGCAGACCCGCGGAGCACAGGGGCGGATCGAGCCTTTGCCCCGCCCCTCTCAAAAAGACGCCAGCTAGCGGCGGCCCCAACACTGCTGGGGCCGGGCCGCGGCCAGCCCAGCCGACCCCGTCCGGGGCCGAGGAGGACAGTATGCAGGCTGAGTGATGGCCAGGCTTCTCCAGGCAAACCTTAACTGCTGTGCCAGAGCTCAGGACCTACTGGTTCAGAGCGTAGCTGAATACGGAGTGGACGTCGCCATAGTAGCGGAACCGTACTGGGTGCCGCCGACCGCCCAGTGGGCTGGTGACCTAGACGGCACAGTGGCTGTATACACGAAGGGCCCGGCTCGGACATCAGCTGGCCATGGCTGGGTGGCAGCTGAAGTGGAGGACATGTCGTTTGGTGGCCTTGTAGTGGCGTGTTATTTCTCGCCCAACCGGCCGCTCCACGAGTTTGACTCCTACCTGGAGGACCTCGGGGCGGCCATCGAGTTAAGCGGCGCTGGACATGTCCTTGTGGCTGGTGACTTTAACGCAAAGTCTCCGGCATGGGGTTCGCCGGTCGCAAGTGCGAGGGGCGAGTCATTGTTGGAGTGGGCCGTCGCGGGAGGTCTGTCTGTGTGCAACACCGGGGCAGTACACACGTGTGTGAGGCGAGAGGGTGGCTCTGTCGTGGACGTTACTTTCGCGACCGCCGCCCTCGCCCGCCGCGTGTCTGGCTGGAGGGTAATGGAGGGCGTCGAGACGTTGTCGGACCATCGTTACGTACGGTTTGACGTCTCCGCCCTCCCCGATGCCCCAGCCGACGCATGGTCACGGTTGCACGGGGATCCCCCGCGATGGTCGTTAAAACGATTGGATCGCGACCGGCTCGAGGAGGCGGCTTTGGTCGAGTCCTGGCTCCCGGGTCCCATCGGACACGACCCGGCCGCCGAGGCCGATCGCCTGGGCGAAGCGGTGGCCCGCATTTGCGATGCCGCGATGCCGCGGCTCGGTACGCGTGCGCCTTTGCGCCGCGTGCACTGGTGGACGGAGGATGTGGCACGGTTGCGCGCTGACTGTGTCGCGGCGCGTCGCGCCTTTGCCCGCTGCCGCCGGCGGCGCCGTGCCCGTGACCCGGGAGAGGAGGACACGCTTTACGCCGCATACAGGGAGCGTGTCGCGGACCTGTCAACGGCCATTTGCCGGGCCAAGTCTGCCGCTAGGGACGAGCTGCTGGCGTCGCTCGATCGGGACCCGTGGGGGCGCCCTTATCGTATGGTCCGGAATAAGCTCCGACCATACGCGCCGCCCCTCACGCGGACGATGCAGCCGGCGCTGGTAGAGCGTGTAGTGACCGCCCCTTTTTCCTGCGGCGGACGAAGTGCGGCCACCGCCGATGCGCCCGCCCGCCGCCGCCGCTGCCGCGGTCGATGTGATCGAGGTCACAGAGTCCGAGCTCGAGCGGGTGGTAGCGCGCATGCGTGGCCGCAACAAGGCACCTGGCCTTGACGGGGTCCATGGCCGTGCGCTCGGCCTCACCCTTGAGGTCTTGGGCGAGTGGTTCCGGCGGTTGCTGAGTGCCTGCCTCAGTCGAGGTGTTTTCCCGCGGCGGTGGAAGGCTGGCCGGCTGGTCCTTCTGCGGAAGGAAGGGCGGCCCGCTGATGAGCCGTCGGCCTATCGCCCGCTCGTCTTGCTGGACGAGGCGGGCAAGTTGCTGGAGCGCGTTGTGGCGGACCGCCTCACGCGCCACCTTGACACCGTTGGCCCCGGCCTTTCCGAGGCCCAGTTCGGCTTCCGCCGGGCCCGGTCAACCATTGATGCGGTGAGGCGAGTCAAGGCGCTAGCTGAGAGCGCAGTTGCCCGGGGTGAGGTCGTGTTGGCGGTGTCCCTAGACATTGCCAACGCCTTCAATACGCTCCCCTGGGCGTGTATCGTGGAGGCGCTCCAGTACCACGGCTTTCCGCCGTACCTGTGCCGCGTCGTCGAGGCCTACCTCTCGGACCGAGAGGTCAGGTATCCGACGCGGGAAGAGTGGGCCGTCCGGCCTATGACGCGCGGTGTTCCACAGGGCTCTGTTCTTGGGCCCCTCCTGTGGAACATCGGTTACGATTGGGTGTTGCGGGGCGCGCTGCTGCGTGGCGTCGGCGTCACGTGTTACGCCGACGACACACTTGTCACGGCACGTGGCCGTAACTTCGAGGAGGCGGCCGCCCTGGCTGCCGCTGGGGCGGCACACGTCGTGCGGCGCATCCGCCGACTTGGGCTGGAGGTCGCGCTGCGGAAGACGGAGGCTATATGCTTCCACGGCCCGCGGCGTGGTCCGCCGGCCGGTGCGGTGGTCGTCGTCGGAGGTGAGGCGGTAGAGGTCGGATCGGCGATGCGCTATCTCGGCATCGTTCTTGACCCCCGCCTCACGTTTCGGCCGCACTTTGAGCGGCTGATGCCGCGACTGATGAGCGCGGCAGGCGCACTTAGCCGCCTGCTGCGCAACGACGACGGGCCTGGCACGACCTGCCGGCGCTTATACGCCGGGGTCGTGCGCTCTATGGCGCTGTACGGGGCGCCTGTGTGGGTGGACGCGCTCTGCGCCCGCAACCGGGCGCTCCTCCGGCGGCCGAAGCGTGTGATGGCGATACGGGTCGTGCGCGGCTATCGCACGATCTCGTTCGAGGCGGCCTGCTCGCTGGCGGCCAGCGTGCCTTGGGAGCTTGACGCTCGGCTTCTCGCCGCGGTGTATGACCGTGTTGCTGAGGCCCGGGCGTCGCCCCGGGGTGAAGAGGAGGCGGTGGAGTGGACGCGGTGGCGCGAGCGGGTGCGCTTGCGCCTACTTGCGCAGTGGCGCGAGTCATTGGCGCGGCCGTCGGCCGGGCAGGCAACCGTCGACGCTATCCGGCCTGTCCTGGAGCAGTGGTGTGGCCTACGCTCACACGGCCACCTGTCCTACCGCCTGACGCAGATCCTCTCGGGGCACGGTTGCTTCGGGAGGTATCTCCACCGGGTGGCGGGGCGAGAGCAGACGGCTGAGTGCCACCACTGTGGCTGCGCCGATGACACGGCGCGTCACACCTTGGAGCTTTGCCCGGCCTGGGCAGAGGAGCGCGCGACCCTGGTCGCCGTCGCAGGGGCGGATCTCTCGCTGCCGGCCCTTGTCAGGGGCATGGTTCGCAGCGAGAGAGTATGGAGGGCCGCCGCAGCTTTCGCTGAGGCTGTCATGCGGCGGAAGGAGGAGGCGGAGCGCGAGCGGGAGAGGGATCCCGCTGCGCCCCGAACAAGAAGACCGCGGCCTAGGTCCCGGCGGATGGCGCACACGCGCCAGCTGCCGCCTTAGCCGAGGCCCCGGGCGGAGGGCGCTTGGAAGCCTTCCGCTCACCCACGAGAGGGATGGGGTCAGAGGGGGGAGATGCCGAGCCATGTGTTCCCGGCACGGCATCTCAAAGGGGTGGAAGGGCAGCACCGCTTGTTTGGTTTACAACCGAGCTGTGCTGCCAACAGAGCAAAGGTAACGCTGCTGGTGGAGTCGCGGATGCATTCTTGAGTTCCCGTGGCTCCGCCGTAAAGGCGCGAGAAGGAACACCGTTGGTTTTAGTCGGTACGAGTCCGACATAACCTGTGCACCGTCCTTGCGGTGCATGGGTATCCATGAGGATTTCCAACGAAAAAAAAAAAAAAAAAAAAAAAAAAAAAAAAAAAAAAAAAAAAAAAAAAAAAAAAAAAAAAAAAAAAGGTTAGGTTAGGTTAGGTTAGGTTAGCCGCTCCGTCCTTGCCGCAGTGAGTGAGCGTTTCGGCGCTTTGGAGGCGCGCTGTTTACCCGCGCCCCGCACCCGGTCTGTTGTTGCGGACAGGCCGACGGCGGCTAGTGTTGCCCGCCGCGTGACATATGCCTCCGCCACGGCCGCCTCCACCGCCCGCGCCGTACCAGTATCGGCGCCTCTGCGCGGCCGTGGCCGTGGCCAGAGCGGCGCTACGAGCGCGCGAGTGCGCGACGTGTCGAGCGCCCGCACTCCCAGCCGAACGCGCGCCGCGGTCCCTGCCGCCGCCCCATCCAGCATCGTGCGTGCTGCGCCACCGCGCGCTGCCGCTCCTGCATCTGTGTCAGCGATTACAAGCGCGCCACCGGTGCCACAGCGCGCTGCGCCACTGCCGCCGCGCGCCGCGCCGCGTGCTGCCTTGCGCACTGAGCCTATTGCCCCACAGAGGCCACTGTTAGCCCCGGCCCCTAGTGCTGGGCCGACAAGGCGTGGACGCAGGAGAAGACGAACACTTGCGGCGATTCGTGCGCCGGATGCGGAGCAGGCACACGTCACTCAAGACGACGGCTGGCAAACTGTCGCGCCCAGGAGGGCCGACAATAATCTTACGCGACGGCAATCACGGTCACGATCTGCGGGCCGGCGCGGACGAGCGCCAGCCGCACGCTCGGCCGTCCGTGTGCCAAGGATGCCACGCTCCACGGCCGTGGCTTTAACGTTGCAGCCCGCAGCCGCAGCGAGCGGAGATACATATGCCGATGTCATACGAGCAGCGAGGCGCAGTGTTGACCTGGCAACACTCGGAATACCAGAGCTACGGTTCCGCGTCGGCGCAACGGGTGCGCGTATCATAGAGGTGCCGGGTGGTACAAGCGGCGACAAGGCAGACTCGCTCGCAGCCAAGCTAAGGGAGGCCCTTGGCTCTGAGCGGGTGTCTGTCACCCGCCCCGTTAAGACGGCGGAGTTACGCCTCTACGGCGTAGAAGAGTCGGTAACCAGCGACGAGGTGATCGCCGCCGTGGCCACAGCTGGCGAGTGTACGCAGGAGTCGGTTACGGTCGGACCGACACGCAGCGGTACAGCGTGGATACGCTGCCCACTCTTTGCTGCCAGGAAGTTGTCGTCGCTCGGGCGCTTGCTTGTGGGTTGGTCGCCTGTGCGTATTGAGCCGCTCGCTGCGCGCCCACTGCGCTGCTACCGGTGCCTGGAGCCGGGCCACACCGCCGTGCTCTGTTCTTCAGAGACGAACCGCAGCAGCGAATGCTACCGCTGTGGTGAGACGGGCCATAAATCGAATACGTGTTTTGCCAAGCCGCGCTGCACCGTGTGCGCGGCGGCCGGCAGACCCGCGGAGCACAGGGGCGGATCGAGCCTTTGCCCCGCCCCTCTCAAAAAGACGCCAGCTAGCGGCGGCCCCAACACTGCTGGGGCCGGGCCGCGGCCAGCCCAGCCGACCCCGTCCGGGGCCGAGGAGGACAGTATGCAGGCTGAGTGATGGCCAGGCTTCTCCAGGCAAACCTTAACTGCTGTGCCAGAGCTCAGGACCTACTGGTTCAGAGCGTAGCTGAATACGGAGTGGACGTCGCCATAGTAGCGGAACCGTACTGGGTGCCGCCGACCGCCCAGTGGGCTGGTGACCTAGACGGCACAGTGGCTGTATACACGAAGGGCCCGGCTCGGACATCAGCTGGCCATGGCTGGGTGGCTGTGGAGGACATGTCGTTTGGTGGCCTTGTGGTGGCGTGTTATTTCTCGCCCAACCGGCCGCTCCACGAGTTTGACTCCTACCTGGAGGACCTCGGGGCGGCCATCGAGTTAAGCGGCGCTGGACATGTCCTTGTGGCTGGTGACTTTAACGCAAAGTCTCCGGCATGGGGTTCGCCGGTCGCAAGTGCGAGGGGCGAGTCATTGTTGGAGTGGGCCGTCGCGGGAGGTCTGTCTGTGTGCAACACCGGGGCAGTACACACGTGTGTGAGGCGAGAGGGTGGCTCTGTCGTGGACGTTACTTTCGCGACCGCCGCCCTCGCCCGCCGCGTGTCTGGCTGGAGGGTAATGGAGGGCGTCGAGACGTTGTCGGACCATCGTTACGTACGGTTTGACGTCTCCGCCCTCCCCGATGCCCCAGCCGACGCATGGTCACGGTTGCACGGGGATCCCCCGCGATGGTCGTTAAAGCGATTGGATCGCGACCGGCTCGAGGAGGCGGCTTTGGTCGAGTCCTGGCTCCCGGGTCCCATCGGACACGACCCGGCCGCCGAGGCAGATCGCCTGGGCGAAGCGGTGGCCCGCATTTGCGATGCCGCGATGCCGCGGCTCGGTACGCGTGCGCCTTGGCGCCGCGTGCACTGGTGGACGGAGGATGTGGCACGGTTGCGCGCTGACTGCGTCGCGGCGCGTCGCGCCTTTGCCCGCTGCCGCCGGCGGCGCCGTGCCCGTGACCCGGGAGAGGAGGACACGCTTTACGCCGCATACAGGGAGCGTGTCGCGGACCTGTCAACGGCCATTTGCCGGGCCAAGTCTGCCGCTAGGGACGAGCTACTGGCGTCGCTCGATCGGGACCCGTGGGGGCGCCCTTATCGTATGGTCCGGAATAAGCTCCGACCATACGCGCCGCCCCTCACGCGGACGATGCAGCCGGCGCTGGTAGAGCGTGTAGTGACCGTCCTTTTTCCTGCGGCGGACGAAGTGCGGCCACCGCCGATGCGCCCGCCCGCCGCCGCCGCTGCCGCCGCCGCTGCCGCGGTCGATGTGATCGAGGTCACAGAGTCCGAGCTCGAGCGGGTGGTAGCGCGCATGCGTGGCCGCAACAAGGCGCCTGGCCTTGACGGGGTCCATGGCCGTGCGCTCGGCCTCACCCTTGAGGTCTTGGGCGAGTGGTTCCGGCGGTTGCTGAGCGCCTGCCTCAGTCGAGGTGTTTTCCCGCGGCGGTGGAAGGCTGGCCGGCTGGTCCTTCTGCGGAAGGAAGGGCGGCCCGCTGATGAGCCGTCGGCCTATCGCCCGCTCGTCTTGCTGGACGAGGCGGGCAAGTTGCTGGAGCGCGTTGTGGCGGACCGCCTCACGCGCCACCTTGACACCGTTGGCCCCGGCCTTTCCGAGGCCCAGTTCGGCTTCCGCCGGGCCCGGTCAACCATTGATGCGGTGAGGCGAGTCAAGGCGCTAGCTGAGAGCGCAGTTGCCCGGGGTGAGGTCGTGTTGGCGGTGTCCCTAGACATCGCCAACGCCTTCAATACGCTCCCCTGGGCGTGTATCGTGGAGGCGCTCCAGTACCACGGCTTTCCGCCGTACCTGTGCCGCGTCGTCGAGGCCTACCTCTCGGACCGAGAGGTCAGGTATCCGACGCGGGAAGAGTGGGCCGTCCGGCCTATGACGCGCGGTGTTCCACAGGGCTCTGTTCTCGGGCCCCTCCTGTGGAACATCGGTTACGATTGGGTGTTGCGGGGCGCGCTGCTGCGTGGCGTCGGCGTCACGTGTTACGCCGACGACACACTTGTCACGGCACGTGGCCGTAACTTCGAGGAGGCGGCCGCCCTGGCTGCCGCTGGGGCGGCACACGTCGTGCGGCGCATTCGCCGACTTGGGCTGGAGGTCGCGCTGCGGAAGACGGAGGCTATATGCTTCCACGGCCCGCGGCGTGGTCCGCCGGCCGGTGCGGTGGTCGTCGTCGGAGGTGAGGCGGTAGAGGTCGGATCGGCGATGCGCTACCTTGGCATCGTTCTTGACCCCCGCCTCACGTTTCGGCCGCACTTTGAGCGGCTGGTGCCGCGACTGATGAGCGCGGCAGGCGCACTTAGCCGCCTGCTGCGCAACGACGACGGGCCTGGCACTACCTGTCGGCGCTTATACGCCGGGGTCGTGCGCTCCATGGCGCTGTACGGGGCGCCCGTGTGGGTGGACGCGCTCTGCGCCCGCAACCGGGCGCTCCTCCGGCGGCCGCAGCGGGTGATGGCAGTACGGGTCGTGCGCGGCTATCGCACGATCTCTTTCGAGGCGGCATGCGTGCTTGCCGGCAGCATGCCCTGGGAGCTGGACGCTCGGCTGCTCGCCGCGACGTACAATCGCGTCGTTGAGGCCCGAGCGTCGCCCCGGGGTGAAGAGGAGGCGGTGGAGTGGACGCGGTGGCGCGAGCGGGTGCGCTTGCGCCTGCTTGCGCAGTGGCGCGAGTCATTGGTGCGGCCGTCGGCCGGGCAGGCAACCGTCGACGCTATCCGGCCTGTCCTGGAGCAGTGGTGTGGCCTACGCTCACATGGCCACCTGTCCTACCGCCTGACGCAGGTCCTCTCGGGGCACGGTTGCTTCGGGAGGTATCTCCACCGGGTGGCGGGGCGAGAGCAGACGGCGGAGTGCCACCACTGTGGCTGCGCCGATGACACGGCGCGCCACACCTTGGAGCTTTGCCCGGCCTGGGCAGAGGAGCGCGCGACCCTGGTCGCCGTCGCAGGGACGGATCTCTCGCTGCCGGCCCTTGTCAGGGGCATGGTTCGCAGCGAGAGAGTATGGAGGGCCGCCGCAGCTTTCGCTGAGGCTGTCATGCGGCGGAAGGAGGAGGCGGAGCGCGAGCGGGAGAGGGATCCCGCTGCGCCCCGGACAAGAAGACCGCGGCCTAGGTCCCGGCGGATGGCGCACACGCGCCAGCTGCCGCCTTAGCCGAGGCCCCGGGCGGAGGGCGCTTGGAAGCCTTCCGCTCACCCACGAGAGGGATGGGGTCAGAGGGGGGAGATGCCGAGCCATGTGTTCCCGGCACGGCATCTCAAAGGGGTGGAAGGGCAGCACTGCTTGTTTGGTTTACAACCGAGCTGTGCTGCCAATAGAGCAAAGGTAACGCTGCTGGTGGAGTCGCGGATGCATTCTTGAGTTCCCGTGGCTCCGCCGTAAAGGCGCGAGAAGGAACACCGTTGGTTTTAGTCGGTACGAGTCCGACATAACCTGTGCACCGTCCTTGCGGTGCATGGGTATCCATGAGGATTTCCAACGAAAAAAAAAAAAAAAAAAAAAAAAAAAAAAAAAAAAAAAAAAAAAAAAAAAAGGTTAGGTTAGGTTAGGTTAGGTTAGGTTAGGTTAGGTTAGGTTAGGTTAGGTTAGGTTAGGTTAGGTTAGGTTAGGTTAGGTTAGGTTTGGATGTGCAGGATCTTAGCCGCACAATTACTGAGGAGGTACGCCGCTCTGTGTTGGCCGCGATGGGCGAGCGCCTCGGTGCCTTAGAAGAGCGCCTTTCCACAGCGCCCCGCGCCCGGCCTGCACTAGCCGTCGATAGACCGACAGCTGCCAGCGTGGCCCGCTCTGTCACGTACGCCGATGCCACGGCGAGCTCGGCCGGCCGCACCAATGCTGCCCTGGTGCGCGGCCGACGCACTGTAGCAAGTACATTGGCCCCCGCGCGCGACGTGTCGACCGCCCGCACTGCCAGCCGAACGCGCGCCCGCAGTGCCAGCCGCGCGCGCGTCGCGGTCCCTGCCGCCGCCCCACCCAGTATCGTGCGTGCTGCGCCACCGCGCGCTGCCGCTCCTGCATACGTGTCAGCGATTACAAGCGCGCCACTGGTGCCACCGCGCGCTGCGCCACTGCCGCCGCGCGCCGCGCCGCGTGCTGCCTTGCGCGCTGTGCGTGTAGGCGTTGCCGATGCGCCACAAATAATAATAAAGGAGACGATTGCCCCACCGAGGCCACTGTTAGCCCCGGCCTCTAGTGCTAGGCCGACAAGGCGTGGACGCAGGAGGAGGCCAACACTTGCGGCGATTCGGGCGCCGGATGCGGAGCAGGCACACGTCACCGTCACTGCCACTCAAGACGACGGCTGGCAAACTGTCGCGCCCAGGAGGGCCGAAACTAATCTCACGCGACGGCAATCGCGTTCACGATCCGCGGGTCGGCGCGGACGAGCGCCGGCCGCACGCTCGGCCGTCCGTGTGCCACGGATGCCACGCTCCACGGCCGTGGCTTTAACATTGCAGCCCGCAGCCGTTGCGAGCGGAGATACCTATGCCGATGTCATACGGGCAGCGAGGCGCAGTGTTGACCTGGCAACACTGGGAATACCGGAGCTACGGTTCCGCGTCGGCGCAACGGGTGCGCGTATCATAGAGGTGCCGGGTGGTACAAGCGGCGACAAGGCAGACTCGCTCGCAGCCAAGCTAAGGGAGGCCCTTGGCTCTGAGCGGGTGTCTGTCACCCGCCCCGTTAAGACGGCGGAGTTACGCCTCTACGGCGTAGAAGAGTCGGTAACCAGCGACGAGGTGATCGCCGCCGTGGCCACAGCTGGCGAGTGTACGCAGGAGTCGGTTACGGTCGGACCGACACGCAGCGGTACAGCGTGGATACGCTGCCCACTCTTTGCTGCCAGGAAGTTGTCGTCGCTCGGGCGCTTGCTTGTGGGTTGGTCGCCTGTGCGTATTGAGCCGCTCGCTGCGCGCCCACTGCGCTGCTACCGGTGCCTGGAGCCGGGCCACACCGCCGTGCTCTGTTCTTCAGAGACGAACCGCAGCAGCGAATGCTACCGCTGTGGTGAGACGGGCCATAAATCGAATACGTGTTTTGCCAAGCCGCGCTGCACCGTGTGCGCGGCGGCCGGCAGACCCGCGGAGCACAGGGGCGGATCGAGCCTTTGCCCCGCCCCTCTCAAAAAGACGCCAACTAGCGGCGGCCCCAACACTGCTGGGGCCGGGCCGCGGCCAGCCCAGCCGACCCCGTCCGGGGCCGAGGAGGACAGTATGCAGGCTGAGTGATGGCCAGGCTTCTCCAGGCAAACCTTAACTGCTGTGCCAGAGCTCAGGACCTACTGGTTCAGAGCGTAGCTGAATACGGAGTGGACGTCGCCATAGTAGCGGAACCGTACTGGGTGCCGCCGACCGCCCAGTGGGCTGGTGACCTAGACGGCACAGTGGCTGTATACACGAAGGGCCCGGCTCGGACATCAGCTGGCCATGGCTGGGTGGCTGTGGAGGACATGTCGTTTGGTGGCCTTGTGGTGGCGTGTTATTTCTCGCCCAACCGGCCGCTCCACGAGTTTGACTCCTACCTGGAGGACCTCGGGGCGGCCATCGAGTTAAGCGGCGCTGGACATGTCCTTGTGGCTGGTGACTTTAACGCAAAGTCTCCGGCATGGGGTTCGCCGGTCGCAAGTGCGAGGGGCGAGTCATTGTTGGAGTGGGCCGTCGCGGGAGGTCTGTCTGTGTGCAACACCGGGGCAGTACACACGTGTGTGAGGCGAGAGGGTGGCTCTGTCGTAGACGTTACTTTCGCGACCGCCGCCCTCGCCCGCCGCGTGTCTGGCTGGAGGGTAATGGAGGGCGTCGAGACGTTGTCGGACCATCGTTACGTACGGTTTGACGTCTCCGCCCTCCCCGATGCCCCAGCCGATGCATGGTCACGGTTGCACGGGGATCCCCCGCGATGGTCGTTAAAGCGATTGGATCGCGACCGGCTCGAGGAGGCGGCTTTGGTCGAGTCCTGGCTCCCGGGTCCCATCGGACGCGACCCGGCCGCCGAGGCCGATCGCCTGGGCGAAGCGGTGGCCCGCATTTGCGATGCCGCGATGCCGCGGCTCGGTACGCGTGCGCCTTTGCGCCGCGTGCACTGGTGGACGGAGGATGTGGCACGGTTGCGCGCTGACTGTGTCGCGGCGCGTCGCGCCTTTGCCCGCTGCCGCCGGCGGCGCCGTGCCCGTGACCCGGGAGAGGAGGACATGCTATACGCCGCATACAGGGAGCGTGTCGCGGACCTGTCAACGGCCATTTGCCGGGCCAAGTCTGCCGCTAGGGACGAGCTACTGGCGTCGCTCGATCGGGACCCGTGGGGGCGCCCTTATCGTATGGTCCGGAATAAGCTCCGACCATACGCGCCGCCCCTCACGCGGACGATGCGGCCGGCGCTGGTAGAGCGTGTAGTGACCGCCCTTTTCCCTGCGGCGGACGAAGTGCGGCCACCGCCGATGCGCCCGCCCGCCGCCGCCGCTGCCGCCGCCGCTGCCGCGGTCGATGTGATCGAGGTCACAGAGTCCGAGCTCGAGCGGGTGGTAGCGCGCATGCGTGGCCGCAACAAGGCGCCTGGCCTTGACGGGGTCCATGGCCGTGCGCTCGGCCTCACCCTTGAGGTCTTGGGCGAGTGGTTCCGGCGGTTGCTGAGCGCCTGCCTCAGTCGAGGTGTTTTCCCGCGGCGGTGGAAGGCTGGCCGGCTGGTCCTTCTGCGGAAGGAAGGGCGGCCCGCTGATGAGCCGTCGGCCTATCGCCCGCTCGTCTTGCTGGACGAGGCGGGCAAGTTGCTGGAGCGCGTTGTGGCGGACCGCCTCACGCGCCACCTTGACACCGTTGGCCCCGGCCTTTCCGAGGCCCAGTTCGGCTTCCGCCGGGCCCGGTCAACCATTGATGCGGTGAGGCGAGTCAAGGCGCTAGCTGAGAGCGCAGTTGCCCGGGGTGAGGTCGTGTTGGCGGTGTCCCTAGACATTGCCAACGCCTTCAATACGCTCCCCTGGGCGTGTATCGTGGAGGCGCTCCAGTACCACGGCTTTCCGCCGTACCTGTGCCGCGTCGTCGAGGCCTACCTCTCGGACCGAGAGGTCAGGTATCCGACGCGGGAAGAGTGGGCCGTCCGGCCTATGACGCGCGGTGTTCCACAGGGCTCTGTTCTTGGGCCCCTCCTGTGGAACATCGGTTACGATTGGGTGTTGCGGGGCGCGCTGCTGCGTGGCGTCGGCGTCACGTGTTACGCCGACGACACACTTGTCACGGCACGTGGCCGTAACTTCGAGGAGGCGGCCGCCCTGGCTGCCGCTGGGGCGGCACACGTCGTGCGGCGCATCCGCCGACTTGGGCTGGAGGTCGCGCTGCGGAAGACGGAGGCTATATGCTTCCACGGCCCGCGGCGCGGTCCGCCGGCCGGTGCGGTGGTCGTCGTCGGAGGTGAGGCGGTAGAGGTCGGATCGGCGATGCGCTACCTTGGCATCGTTCTTGACCCCCGCCTCACGTTTCGGCCGCACTTTGAGCGGCTGGTGCCGCGACTGATGAGCGCGGCAGGCGCACTTAGCCGCCTGCTGCGCAACGACGACGGGCCTGGCACTACCTGTCGGCGCTTATACGCCGGGGTCGTGCGCTCCATGGCGCTGTACGGGGCGCCCGTGTGGGTGGACGCGCTCTGCGCCCGCAACCGGGCGCTCCTCCGGCGGCCGCAGCGCGTGATGGCAGTACGGGTCGTGCGCGGCTATCGCACGATCTCTTTTGAGGCGGCATGCGTGCTTGCCGGCAGCATGCCCTGGGAGCTGGACGCTCGGCTGCTCGCCGCGACGTACAATCGCGTCGTTGAGGCCCGAGCGTCGCCCCGGGGTGAAGAGGAGGCGGTGGAGTGGACGCGGTGGCGCGAGCGGGTGCGCTTGCGCCTACTTGCGCAGTGGCGCGAGTCATTGGTGCGGCCGTCGGCCGGGCAGGCAACCGTCGACGCTATCCGGCCTGTCCTGGAGCAGTGGTGTGGCCTACGCTCACATGGCCACCTGTCCTACCGCCTGACGCAGGTCCTCTCGGGGCACGGTTGCTTCGGGAGGTATCTCCACCGGGTGGCGGGGCGAGAGCAGACGGCTGAGTGCCACCACTGTGGCTGCGCCGATGACACGGCGCGTCACACCTTGGAGCTTTGCCCGGCCTGGGCAGAGGAGCGCGCGACCCTGGTCGCCGTCGCAGGGGCGGATCTCTCGCTGCCGGCCCTTGTCAGGGGCATGGTTCGCAGCGAGAGAGTATGGAGGGCCGCCGCAGCTTTCGCTGAGGCTGTCATGCGGCGGAAGGAGGAGGCGGAGCGCGAGCGGGAGAGGGATCCCGCTGCGCCCCGGACAAGAAGACCGCGGCCTAGGTCCCGGCGGATGGCGCACACGCGCCAGCTGCCGCCTTAGCCGAGGCCCCGGGCGGAGGGCGCTTGGAAGCCTTCCGCTCACCCACGAGAGGGATGGGGTCAGAGGGGGGAGATGCCGAGCCATGTGTTCCCGGCACGGCATCTCAAAGGGGTGGAAGGGCAGCACTGCTTGTTTGGTTTACAACCGAGCTGTGCTGCCAATAGAGCAAAGGTAACGCTGCTGGTGGAGTCGCGGATGCATTCTTGAGTTCCCGTGGCTCCGCCGTAAAGGCGCGAGAAGGAACACCGTTGGTTTTAGTCGGTACGAGTCCGACATAACCTGTGCACCGTCCTTGCGGTGCATGGGTATCCATGAGGATTTCCAACGAAAAAAAAAAAAAAAAAAAAAAAAAAAAAAAAAAAAAAAAAAAAAAAAAAAAAAAAAAAGGTTAGGTTAGGTTAGGTTAGGTTAGTCTTGTGAGGAACGCGCTAGCGAACGGATCGTTTTTCGTTCGCTCCCGTGTTTCTAACGTACTGAACCTGTAAAACCGTGTGTGCGTACGTTTGGGATGGACCTACGGGCTATTCCAAGCCCCGTGAAGTGAAGACAGTGACTTTAGAGGATCCGTGTCGCTCTCTGGCGAAGCTAGCACCGCTCACCCTGAGCTGTGTGGCCGTTTTTGCCAGATTGAGCGCCGGATTCTCGTCTAGTGTTGACTTTTTTGTGCGTGTGTTGTTTGGGAGGGACCGTTAGGCGATTCTCAACATCGCATTGCCTTTGAAAGTGCTAAATTTCGCGTCTGTGACGAAGCTGCGCAAAGCTGTGCGAAGCGGGACCGAGCTGTGAGACAGCTTCGCCAATTCTTGTGTGACGATATTTTTAGTGTGTAGTGTGTGTTCGCCGTGCTGTGGAGGGACCGTAAGGCAAATCTCAGCACCGCAGTGCCACCCACTGAGGGGCCAGGCGGAGTTGCATCATTGTGGCGCCAGCCTGTCTCAGGCACATAGCGGCTTCGTGTGAGTACTTTTCAGTGTTTTTCTTTTTGATTACGTTGTGGATGGACCTTGCGGCGACTCCCAACGTGGTTTAAAAACCAGCGGGACGGTAAATCGCGAAGCTGTGTGAAGCTGTGCGAAGCGGGGCCAGCTCGGGTCGAGCTGACGGGCAGCTTCGGCCAGCTTCGACAAACTTTAGTGTTTTTATGTTTTATTGTGTTGTGGATGGACCCTTGGGCGACTCCCAACATACTTTATTAGTGTGTGTTGACTAAATAACTTATATTTTGTGTGTTAATTGTATTTATATTTGTAAAATACGAGTATTTACGGTTTTTGTTTTAAAACATGAGCAGTAAGAATAAAACTACAACCATGGAGGTACCGTCAGGAAGTGCGTTCCGCAAGGTGGCGGAAAAGCGCCCCCTAGAGGCGTTGAGCGACAGCTCGGAGGAGGAGCGGAAAGTGGGTTCCGTCAGGAAATGCCCACCCACAAATACGCGCGAGCGGGGCAGGCCACCGACGACCGGCGAATACGTCGGCCTAGCAAAGGCCAAGGAGGACCTGAATGCGGCGAAGCGGGAGGAGCTGAGGCTGCGAGCAGAGGAGGAGCTTGCAGCCTCCACGGAGGAGCTCCGGCGCACGACGCCGCGTCTGTCGTCGGGACGTACCACCGACGACAGCGAATCGACCGGTGAGCTTTCGGCGGCTCAGCTCATGAAGGAGGTGACGCGCTGCGTCACATATATCAACGAAGTAGGACGAAAATCAAAAAACCTTAAAGGTGAACTCGTCGGTGGCCTAAAAAAGGCCACAGCGGGGATTACAGAGGCTGTGGTCAGACTTGGCGAACTGACGGCCTCCGAAGAGGCTCGTCTAATGAAGACAGAAGTAAGGAAGCTGAAGGAAGATAACGTTCGCCTACGTGAGCAAACGGCAGAGCTGGTGGCAGAGCTAAGGGCGCTGAGGCAGGAGGCCTCGCGCCCCCCTCCCAATCCTCCTGCCACCTCACCGGCTGCAGTGGATGTGCAGGCACTCAGCCGCGCAATAACGGAGGAGGTTAGCCGCTCCGTCCTTGCCGCAGTGAGTGAGCGTTTCGGCGCTTTGGAGGCGCGCTGTTTACCCGCGCCCCGCACCCGGTCTGTTGTTGCGGACAGGCCGACGGCGGCTAGTGTTGCCCGCCGCGTGACATATGCCTCCGCCACGGCCGCCTCCACCGCCCGCGCCGTACCAGTATCGGCGCCTCTGCGCGGCCGTGGCCGTGGCCAGAGCGGCGCTACGAGCGCGCGAGTGCGCGACGTGTCGAGCGCCCGCACTCCCAGCCGAACGCGCGCCGCGGTCCCTGCCGCCGCCCCATCCAGTGTCGTGCGTGCTGCGCCACCGCGCGCTGCCGCTCCTGCATCTGTGTCAGCGATTACAAGCGCGCCACCGGTGCCACAGCGCGCTGCGCCACTGCCGCCGCGCGCCGCGCCGCGTGCTGCCTTGCGCACTGAGCCTATTGCCCCACAGAGGCCACTGTTAGCCCCGGCCCCTAGTGCTGGGCCGACAAGGCGTGGACGCAGGAGAAGACGAACACTTGCGGCGATTCGTGCGCCGGATGCGGAGCAGGCACACGTCACTCAAGACGACGGCTGGCAAACTGTCGCGCCCAGGAGGGCCGACAATAATCTTACGCGACGGCAATCAAGGTCACGATCTGCGGGCCGGCGCGGACGAGCGCCAGCCGCACGCTCGGCCGTCCGTGTGCCAAGGATGCCACGCTCCACGGCCGTGGCTTTAACGTTGCAGCCCGCAGCCGCAGCGAGCGGAGATACATATGCCGATGTCATACGAGCAGCGAGGCGCAGTGTTGACCTGGCAACACTCGGAATACCAGAGCTACGGTTCCGCGTCGGCGCAACGGGTGCGCGAATTATAGAGGTGCCCGGTGGTACAAGCGGCGACAAGGCAGACTCGCTCGCAGCCAAGCTAAGGGAGGCCCTTGGCTCTGAGCGGGTGTCTGTCACCCGCCCCGTTAAGACGGCGGAGTTACGCCTCTACGGCGTAGAAGAATCGGTAACCAGCGACGAGGTTATCGCCGCCGTGGCCACAGCTGGCGAGTGTACGCAGGAGTCAGTTACGGTCGGACCGACACGCAGCGGTACAGTGTGGATACGCTGCCCACTCTTCGCTGCCAGGAAGTTGTCGTCGCTCGGGCGCTTGCTTGTGGGTTGGTCGCCTGTGCGTATTGAGCCGCTCGCTGCGCGCCCACTGCGCTGCTACCGGTGCCTGGAGCCGGGCCACACCGCCGTGCTCTGTTCTTCAGAGACGAACCGCAGCAGCGAATGCTACCGCTGTGGTGAGACGGGCCATAAATCGAACACGTGTTTTGCCAAGCCGCGCTGCACCGTGTGCGCGGCGGCCGGCAGACCCGCGGAGCACAGGGGCGGATCGAGCCTTTGCCCCGCCCCTGTCAAAAAGACGCCAGCTAGCGGCGGCCCCAACACTGCTGGGGCCGGGCCGCGGCCAGCCCAGCCGACCCCGTCCGGGGCCGAGGAGGACAGTATGCAGGCTGAGTGATGGCCAGGCTTCTCCAGGCAAACCTTAACTGCTGTGCCAGAGCTCAGGACCTACTGGTTCAGAGCGTAGCTGAATACGGAGTGGACGTCGCCATAGTAGCGGAACCGTACTGGGTGCCGCCGACCGGCCAGTGGGCTGGCGACTTGGACGGCACAGCGACTATCTTTGCGAAGGGCCTGGCACGGACGTCAGCCGGCCATGGCTGGGTGGCAGCAGAGCTGGAGGGCGAGTACCTGGTGGTGGCATGTTATTTCTCACCCAACCGGCCGCTCCACGAGTTCGAGTCCTACCTGGAGGACCTCGGGGCGGCCATTGAACTAAGTGGCGTTGGAAATGTCATTGTGGCTGGGGACTTTAACGCAAAGTCTCCGGCATGGGGTTCGCCGGTCGCAAGTGCGAGGGGCGAGTCATTGTTGGAGTGGGCCGTCGCGGGAGGTCTGTCTGTGTGCAATACCGGGGCAGTACACACGTGTGTGAGGCGAGAGGGTGGCTCTGTCGTGGACGTTACCTTTGCGACCGCCGCCCTCGCCCGCCGCGTGTCTGGCTGGAGGGTAATGGAGGGTGTCGAGACGTTGTCGGACCATCGTTACGTACGGTTTGACGTCTCCGCCCTCCCCGATGCCCCAGCCGACGCATGGTCACGGTTGCACGGGGATCCCCCGCGATGGTCGTTAAAGCGATTGGATCGCGACCGGCTCGAGGAGGCGGCTTTGGTCGAGTCCTGGCTCCCGGGTCCCATCGGACACGACCCGGCCGCCGAGGCAGATCGCCTGGGCGAAGCGGTGGCCCGCATTTGCGATGCCGCGATGCCGCGGCTCGGTACGCGTGCGCCTTGGCGCCGCGTGCACTGGTGGACGGAGGATGTGGCACGGTTGCGCGCTGACTGCGTCGCGGCGCGTCGCGCCTTTGCCCGCTGCCGCCGGCGGCGCCGTGCCCGTGACCCGGGAGAGGAGGACACGCTTTACGCCGCATACAGGGAGCGTGTCGCGGACCTGTCAACGGCCATTTGCCGGGCCAAGTCTGCCGCTAGGGATGAGCTACTGGCGTCGCTCGATCGGGACCCGTGGGGGCGCCCTTATCGTATGGTCCGGAATAAGCTCCGACCATACGCGCCGCCCCTCACGCGGACGATGCAGCCGGCGCTGGTAGAGCGTGTAGTGACCGTCCTTTTTCCTGCGGCGGACGAAGTGCGGCCACCGCCGATGCGCCCGCCCGCCGCCGCCGCTGCCGCCGCCGCTGCCGCGGTCGATGTGATCGAGGTCACAGAGTCCGAGCTCGAGCGGGTGGTAGCGCGCATGCGTGGCCGCAACAAGGCGCCTGGCCTTGACGGGGTCCATGGCCGTGCGCTCGGCCTCACCCTTGAGGTCTTGGGCGAGTGGTTCCGGCGGTTGCTGAGCGCCTGCCTCAGTCGAGGTGTTTTCCCGCGGCGGTGGAAGGCTGGCCGGCTGGTCCTTCTGCGGAAGGAAGGGCGGCCCGCTGATGAGCCGTCGGCCTATCGCCCGCTCGTCTTGCTGGACGAGGCGGGCAAGTTGCTGGAGCGCGTTGTGGCGGACCGCCTCACGCGCCACCTTGACACCGTTGGCCCCGGCCTTTCCGAGGCCCAGTTCGGCTTCCGCCGGGCCCGGTCAACCATTGATGCGGTGAGGCGAGTCAAGGCGCTAGCTGAGAGCGCAGTTGCCCGGGGTGAGGTCGTGTTGGCGGTGTCCCTAGACATTGCCAACGCCTTCAATACGCTCCCCTGGGCGTGTATCGTGGAGGCGCTCCAGTACCACGGCTTTCCGCCGTACCTGTGCCGCGTCGTCGAGGCCTACCTCTCGGACCGAGAGGTCAGGTATCCGACGCGGGAAGAGTGGGCCGTCCGGCCTATGACGCGCGGTGTTCCACAGGGCTCTGTTCTTGGGCCCCTCCTGTGGAACATCGGTTACGATTGGGTGTTGCGGGGCGCGCTGCTGCGTGGCGTCGGCGTCACGTGTTACGCCGACGACACACTTGTCACGGCACGTGGCCGTAACTTCGAGGAGACGGCCGCCCTGGCTGCCGCTGGGGCGGCACACGTCGTGCGGCGCATCCGCCGACTTGGGCTGGAGGTCGCGCTGCGGAAGACAGAGGCTATATGCTTCCACGGCCCGCGGCGCGGTCCGCCGGCCGGTGCGGTGGTCGTCGTCGGAGGTGAGGCGGTAGAGGTCGGATCGGCGATGCGCTACCTTGGCATCGTTCTTGACCCCCGCCTCACGTTTCGGCCGCACTTTGAGCGGCTGGTGCCGCGACTGATGAGCGCGGCAGGCGCACTTAGCCGCCTGCTGCGCAACGACGACGGGCCTGGCACTACCTGTCGGCGCTTATACGCCGGGGTCGTGCGCTCCATGGCGCTGTACGGGGCGCCCGTGTGGGTGGACGCGCTCTGCGCCCGCAACCGGGCGCTCCTCCGGCGGCCGCAGCGCGTGATGGCAGTACGGGTCGTGCGCGGCTATCGCACGATCTCTTTTGAGGCGGCATGCGTGCTTGCCGGCAGCATGCCCTGGGAGCTGGACGCTCGGCTGCTCGCCGCGACGTACAATCGCGTCGTTGAGGCCCGAGCGTCGCCCCGGGGTGAAGAGGAGGCGGTGGAGTGGACGCGGTGGCGCGAGCGGGTGCGCTTGCGCCTACTTGCGCAGTGGCGCGAGTCATTGGTGCGGCCGTCGGCCGGGCAGGCAACCGTCGACGCTATCCGGCCTGTCCTGGAGCAGTGGTGTGGCCTACGCTCACATGGCCACCTGTCCTACCGCCTGACGCAGGTCCTCTCGGGGCACGGTTGCTTCGGGAGGTATCTCCACCGGGTGGCGGGGCGAGAGCAGACGGCTGAGTGCCACCACTGTGGCTGCGCCGATGACACGGCGCGTCACACCTTGGAGCTTTGCCCGGCCTGGGCAGAGGAGCGCGCGACCCTGGTCGCCGTCGCAGGGGCGGATCTCTCGCTGCCGGCCCTTGTCAGGGGCATGGTTCGCAGCGAGAGAGTATGGAGGGCCGCCGCAGCTTTCGCTGAGGCTGTCATGCGGCGGAAGGAGGAGGCGGAGCGCGAGCGGGAGAGGGATCCCGCTGCGCCCCGGACAAGAAGACCGCGGCCTAGGTCCCGGCGGATGGCGCACACGCGCCAGCTGCCGCCTTAGCCGAGGCCCCGGGCGGAGGGCGCTTGGAAGCCTTCCGCTCACCCACGAGAGGGATGGGGTCAGAGGGGGGAGATGCCGAGCCATGTGTTCCCGGCACGGCATCTCAAAGGGGTGGAAGGGCAGCACCGCTTGTTTGGTTTACAACCGAGCTGTGCTGCCAATAGAGCAAAGGTAACGCTGCTGGTGGAGTCGCGGATGCATTCTTGAGTTCCCGTGGCTCCGCCGTAAAGGCGCGAGAAGGAACACCGTTGGTTTTAGTCGGTACGAGTCCGACATAACCTGTGCACTGTCCTTGCGGTGCATGGGTATCCATGAGGATTTCCAACGAAAAAAAAAAAAAAAAAAAAAAAAAAAAAGGTTAGGTTAGGTTAGGTTAGGTTAGGTTAGGTTAGGTTAGGTTAGGTTAGGTTAGGTTAGGTTAGGTTAGGTTAGGTTAGGTTAGGTTAGGTTAGGTTAGGTTAGGTTAGGTTAGGTTAGGTTAGGTTAGGTTAGGTTAGGTTAGGTTAGGTTAGGTTAGGTTAGGTTAGGTTAGGTTAGGTTAGGTTAGGTTAGGTTAGGTTAGGTTAGGTTAGGTTAGGTTAGGTTAGGTTAGGTTAGGTTAGGTTAGGTTAGGTTAGGTTAGGTTAGGTTAGGTTAGTTAGGTTAGGTTAGGTTAGGTTAGGTTAGGTTAGGTTAGGTTAGTTAGGTTAGGTTAGGTTAGGTTAGGTTAGGTTAGGTTAGGTTAGGTTAGGTTAGGTTAGGTTAGGTTAGGTTAGGTTAGGTTAGGTTAGGTTAGGTTAGGTAGGTTAGGTTAGGTTAGTTAGGTTAGGTTAGGTTAGGTTAGGTTAGGTTAGGTTAGGTTAGGTTAGGTTAGGTTAGGTTAGGTTAGGTTAGGTTAGGTTAGGTTAGGTTAGGTTAGGTTAGGTTAGGTTAGGTTAGGTTAGGTTAGGTTAGGTTAGGTTAGGTTAGGTTAGGTTAGGTTAGGTTAGGTTAGGTTAGGTTAGTTAGGTTAGGTTAGGTTAGGTTAGGTTAGGTTAGGTTAGGTTAGGTTAGGTTAGGTTAGGTTAGGTTAGGTTAGGTTAGGTTAGGTTAGGTTAGGTTAGGTTAGTAGGTTAGGTTAGGTTAGGTTAGGTTAGGTTAGGTTAGGTTAGGTTAGGTTAGGTTAGGTTAGGTTAGGTTAGGTTAGGTTAGGTTAGGTTAGGTTAGGTTAGGTTAGGTTAGGTTAGGTTAGGTTAGGTTAGGTTAGGTTAGGTTAGGTTAGGTTAGGTTAGGTTAGGTTAGGTTAGGTTAGGTTAGGTTAGGTTAGGTTAGGTTAGGTTAGGTTAGGTTAGGTTAGGTTAGGTTAGGTTAGGTTAGGTTAGGTTAGGTTAGGTAGGTTAGGTTAGGTTAGGTTAGGTTAGGTTAGGTTAGGTTAGGTTAGGTTAGGTTAGGTTAGGTTAGGTTAGGTTAGGTTAGGTTAGGTTAGGTTAGGTGGTTAGGTTAGGTTAGTTAGGTTAGGTTAGGTTAGGTTAGGTTAGGTTAGGTTAGGTTAGGTTAGGTTAGGTTAGTTAGGTTAGGTTAGGTTAGGTTAGGTTAGGTTTAGGTTAGGTTAGGTTAGTTAGGTTAGGTTAGGTTAGGTTAGGTTAGGTTAGGTTAGGTTAGGTTAGGTTTAGGTTAGGTTAGGTTAGGTTAGGTTAGGTTAGGTTAGGTTAGGTTAGGTTAGGTTAGGTT